>CM035836.1:118904096-120104096 GCA_020510985.1 Pholidichthys leucotaenia | reverse complement strand
CCTAGCACGGGTAGCAAGCTTGAGCCAGCTAGCATAAATTTGTCTGAAAGAATGAATAAAATAAAGCATCACTGGTGGACAGGGGTGTGTTGTTTCAGTGGTTGACACAATATAAATGGTCCTTAGTGTACAATGAGCACAGAAACATTTAGGAATGAGTGAACAGTGGCCCAGAGTGTCTAGCTGATGTTGGCTAGTTGTTAATGTGAGCTAGCCAACTTAGGTCTCTGTTTAAGAAAACAAACTATAATAAACTAAGCTAAAATACAGTCTAAGAACGATGTATATGGTCAAATGTTGGTAGATGAACAAGTCTAGTAGGGGCGGATAGAATTTAAACAAAATGGCAATCAAAACTGACCAAATGGACAGTTAAACTAATGCCAAGTGGCCGGTCTGTCAGCCTCTACCCACTGAGGTGAGCTCTAATGAAGTTAGACTAACCAACTTCAACTCCCTAGCCAAGCTAATGCTAACAGTTCCATTGTGGCATCAGAGTGAAAATATAACAAAATAAGCCAGAGTGACCCAAGATATATTATCAACTATGGAGTGAATCAGGTGGAAACATGTCTGTTAGAGTGACTGAAATCTAAAGAAAATAACAATATAAAGTGCTTAGTAAGCTTACTCCCTAGTAGCACTGTTAGCTTGAGCGCACAGCATCTCTGTGACATGTTATCAAACAATTCTGGCAGGAAACAGGACTGGATTGTATCAGTTAGGCTGGCCAATAATAGAGCAGCAGGAGGGTATCAAGGCCCAGTTTACCTTTTTGTAACGTACAGGAGCCAGAAGAGTTATGTCAGCTCTTCACAAACAGAATCGATATAAAGGCTGTGGGTTTTTTTGGTTTGTTTTGTTTTGTTTTTTTAAATCACATGATCAATAGACACATTTCTGAAGGTTAAACCCTACAAAAAAGCATTTTTCAATGAATGGGACCTTTAAAAAATGATTTTTTTTTTACATAACTATGGACATTTCTGAATAGTAAGCACACTTTGCATGACAAATACCTTTCTAGGGAAGTTTTGCATCAACTTATTGTGACCACAAGCTTTTCTTGGCATGTCCACTTCAGATGTCATTCTTACCTTACCACTTATTTTTATCACTAGTCGATTAAAAAAGAAGCAAAGATGGATTTTAGAAAAATTTAAATGATTATGATAGTGTAAGAAAACTCTTGTTCTTCTTTCAGATCCAAACATTAAAACTGCAACAGAGATGCCTGAAGTTCTCTTTACTCCCAATAAGACAAATGAGACAGATGGTAAAGGTGAGAAAAGACTAATTTGCAGTCATTTCTCTGGGGGATTTAAATCACAGTAATCACTGGGAGCCTTTCACCTCCTTAACTGAAAGTTATGATCCGCTGTAAGTTGTATTTTTGATAAAAGTGACTGCAATTTTATTTGTCCCTTTAGTTATGCCAGAGGGATTATTTCAGCTTCAAAAACAGTTTAAATATATGAAATAAGCACAACAATATAATGTAAAGTGACCAATTGAAAATGTATTTTAAATTAAGTAAACAATAGCAATAATAAATGTAATGACATTACCTTTGACATTAATAGCCTGTAGCACTCTGACTCATTCTGTCTCCGTGACAGTGGTTTTCCCCTAAATTTTCATCCTGCACAGCTGCCAGCTGCCCTTTGAATTCCGATGAAGTTGGAACGTTGTGTAAAATGTGAATAAAAACAAAATATAATGATTTAAAATCCTTTTCAACCTATATTCAGTTGAATACACTACAAAGACAAGATATTTAATGTTCAGACTGATAAACTTTATTGTTTGGTTTTGGGTTGTTGTTTGGTTTTTTTTTGGTTTGTTTTTGCAAATATTCACTCATTTTGATTTCATGCCTGCAGCATTTTCCAAAAAAGCTGTTACAGGTTCATGTTTACCACTGTGTTACATCACCTTTCCTTTTAACAACACTCAATAAGAGTTTAGGAACTGAGGACACTAATTGTTGAAGCTTTGTAGATGGAATTCTTTTCCATTCTTGCTTGATGTACGACTTCAGTTGCTCAGCAGTCTGGGATCTCTGTTGTTGTATTTTGTGCTTCATAATGCAGCACACATCTTCAATGGGAGACCGGTCTGGACTACAGGCAGGCCAGTCTAGTGCCCACACTCCTTTACCAGGAAGCTACGCTGTTGTAACATGTGCAGAATGTGGCTTGGCATTGTCTTGCTGAAATAAGCAGGGACGTCCCTGAAAAAGACGTTACTTGGATGGCAGCACATGTTGCTCCAAAACCTGGATGTAACGTTCAGCATTAATGGTGCCTTCACAGATGTGCAAGTTATCCATGCCGTGGGCACTAACTCACCCCCATACCATCACAGATGCTGGTTATTGAACTTAATGCTGATGGCGATCTGGATGGTCGTTTTCCTCTTTAGCCCGGAAGACACAACATTCGTGATTTCCAGAAACAATTAAAAATGTGGACTCATCAGACCATAGCACACTTTTCTGCTTTGCATCAGCACATCTCAGACGAGCTCGGACCCAGAACAACCGGTGGCATTTCTGGGTGTTGTTGCTATATGGCTTTCACTTTTCATGGTAGATTTTTAACTTGCAGTTGTAGATTTACCGACGAGCTGTATTAACTGACAGTGGTTTTCCAGCGTGTTCCTGAGCCATGTAGTAAAATCCTTCACAGTATTACATTGGTTTTTATTGCAGTGCCGCCTGAGAGATCGAAGGTCACGGACATTCAGTGTTGGTTTTTGGCCTTGCTGCTTACATGCAGAAATTTCTCCAGATTCTCTGAATCTTTTGATGATATTATGGACAACCTTTTCTTGCCCCTGTCCCAGCTTTTTGGAAATGTGTTGCAGGCACCAAATTCAAAATGAGTGAATATTTACAAAAAAAAAAAAATACAGTTTATCAGTTTGAACATACAGTAAAATATCTTGTGTTTGTGATGTATTCAACTGAATAAAGTTGGAAGGGATTTTAAATAATTGGTATTCTGTTGTGGAGAAAGGACTAGGCGAGGCAGCGAGCTGGACAACATAAGATTTTATTCTTTCTCCAACAAAACAGTATAGCAAAAGCACATCAGCGCTACAGCGCTGAAGCCCCCAGGTCTCCATGCATTCCCCTTTTATTTCTTTATTCCCATGCACGCAGACCAGGAGCTTCCGACCCTAATACATTGTTGTATGGACAAAGAGAAGTGTGGCACATTAACATAACATTACACTGGTGCCACTATTACACACTTCTTCTCTTCAGCGGCACCGGCAGCTTTTACTGTCCCCGGGGGGCGCATAGACTCAACAGTCCCGTCTGATGCCCCCTGGTGACACTTCCTCCTTCAGTCCATTATTCTCCCCTTCCCCCCTGCCTTCTGGGTGTGAGAAAACCAACACCGTGCCCCCACACTGTTTTATTTATGTTTTTAAAAAACATCCCAACTTGACTGGATTTGGGGTTGTAGACTTTGCTGTATTAAATATCAATTACTGCCACCAAAAATCAACATAGATTCTGTCCTATGGTTAGGACTATAACTTGATCATTGAATCTCATTTTGAGTATCTGATATTTTTTCCATTTACAGTAGATCTCTTTTCTGTTTCTCTGGCAGGTGTTTTGTTCAGTTGGATGACAGTGGTCCTACCTGTGGTTTTCTGTGTCTTTATCATCCTTTGTGCTGGAATCGGAGGATATATATATGCACAGCATGTCAAAGTGTCCCAAAGCAGAAGTATGTCATGGGCATAATTTATTTTCCCTGAATGACACATAACTGAGGGATGGGACAAACGCATTATTTAAACAACTTGTTTAATTTCTTTTCTCCATCCAGATCAAGAAACTGCCTCCAAACTAGGATGCCTTACTCGATGGTACTACCCATTTATCTTTCCTGAGTCTGTCAGATTAGTTTGACAATTAAAACCAGCGTTGGCTACCATCAGTAAAATGATTGCTGAAATTATATTACACCAGTTTAAATTAAAAAATCATCCATTTGATTGAAAGCTCCTGTCTGGCATCATAAGGGACAATGAAGATGTTCTTTAAACTATAATGTGCTACCAAGTTACAGCATGGCTCCTGGTTGGATGAGGTGACTTTTTTGGGGGAAATTGCAAGTGTGAAAAGAAAAAAAGGAATTTGCACTCTATTTTGCTCCATTTAGAAATGTCCTACACAGTCACAGTGAATGTGATACTAACTAACTAACTAACTAACCTGCACTTATATAGCGCTTTTCTAGTCACAAAGACCACTCAAAGCACTTTCATTAATACTAACCCTGATACAAGTGTATTGTTTTGGTTTTTTTTTTTTTTTTATTTTAGGCTATTGCCTCAGTGTTAAAATTTCCTTCATAAGTAACTATGTATTCATTGGGTGAAGTTTAAAAAATGTTTTCTCTCCTATCTGTGGCCATTTATGCACTTTAGTACAGTGTATCTATAATATCTCTTCCTAACAAGAAGCAACTTTGTATTTATATTTTTGCTGTTGTTGCTGGTCATTGACTTTATAAACAATGCGTTACAAAAAAAAAAGCTGGTCTTTTTGTTTAAACATTGTCCTTGCTTCATCCAAGTTTCAATTACATCTCGCGAAATAAACTTAATTTTCAAAAATGGTGTTTTGGGATCATATGTTCAGAGACTGAAATACCTGAGCTGAAGTTCAGTGTTTCTGCTTGGAGCTGTAAATGTGTTAACTTGTTATACCGTGGGTTGAGAAAGTATTCATCACTGCAGCCCTCCACACATCCGGCTTTATGGCAGAGTGGCTAGACAGAAGCCTGCTTGGAGTTTGCAAAAAACACCTAAAAGGACTGAAGCTCCAAAAATACTGTAACATGCTGCTCGACATGGCGACGTCCCACCGGGAGATTCAAACTCATGCCTCCCGCTCCGGAGTCCCGCACCCTACCTGTGTCGCCAATAGGGTCAACCCACTTGGCAAGCCAAGTAGGGTGCTCATATTGAGTTCGCTACAATACTTTCCTTTGTCAACTGCTAACATAAAAAATACGTGGGCCAAACCTGTCTCTTGATTCTCTTTGAGGAACTCTATTTTAATCAATCCATCTAAAACAGCTAAGCCTCAACTGCAGTTTAAAGTTTGCAGTAGATCACAGTTAAAAACTGGGTTTAAGGCAAAATTAAGTTTAATCTTTGTTTATAGTAAAAACAGAATTTAAAAAGAGGTTCAAATTTAATTCCCAATTTTAAATGAGACTGTTGCAACAGATTTTGTCTGGCTATAAAGTTTAAAACTTGTTGATGCAATCCAGCCTTGGTCCCAGTTATTGCTTCTGTACTGGTACCAAACTATTACTGTGAAACTCCAGCTAAGCTGTGAGGACTTCAGGAGTTGCATCATGCAACTAAAAAGGAAAGAGAAACTTTTTTTATTCACACTACAAAGTATACACAAAGAAATTCTACCACTTTCGCTTTAAGAGAGGGCGCCTTCTTGTTTGTACTGTAGTTTTGCTACTGTATATGACATCTTTTCTTTGTGTTTGTCAAAGTAAAAAGCGATTGCAGAAAGTACCTAAAAGTTTAGTCATGCAGTATAATATGAAACAGAATAGATAACCATGTAAACGGAAGTTTAACTTGCTTTTGACTTTTAGCAGCTAAAATTGAGTCTTTCACCTTTGAACTATGACAAACATTCTTATAAGGTGAAGTCATAGTTCACTTTCTGCACTGAGGCATCAATAAATTTTGTTTTCCTTTCATAGACACTGTAGTTGTCACTGCTGCGCCTGTGGAAAGTACCAATAACATAATTAGACTGTTGTTATTGTCTTTCATCTAGCTTAAAGTCAGTTTTATTTTCTCTTGTTTAAAAGAACCTAAAATTGTCCTCCTTGGTTTCCCCCTCCAAAACCAAAACTTCTGCTGATTTTTTAGAGATGCAGCTCCTGGTGCTCCATTACGCTATGAAACTAAATTTTTCCTTTGTGAGAACAGTTTGCTTATGCCTATAAAGTAAATGGTAAAAGCCTTCTCTTCAAAGTTTGCTCACGTTGCAGTTGTGAATTTCAGACAGCTACTCATTTCTACACATTTTTGTACATCTCTAGTATATGTAGGAGCCAAAGTCTGGTTTTATTTGGATGAATGAACTCTAATATTTGCTTTCTCTGAGTTATCCCCATCTAGTGACTGTGCTGTGGGTGGAATGGATATAAGGCCTAGGACACTACCTGGAGGGTGTGGTTAAAGCAGGAAGACAGTGTTTGACCTGACTTCTTGAGTCCTGGCAGCCACAGACTGTCCATTTATACTAGAGGCTCCTTAATTCATCTTTACAATCCTATTTTCTATCCAAGCTGTGGCATTTTGAGTATTTTGTTACTTTAAAGGCCAAATGTCACGTAACAGGGTACTTTAAATATCTTGAAACTAGATATAAAAGGGAACCGATCCGTTCGGGTCTTGGTGCATATGCTTCAGTAACAACGGAATATTCGTTAATTTAAAACTGCCGCGCTTGGCCTGACACGGCCCCTGGAATCGCCTGGGGAAGAAGGCGGAAGTGACAAAATCGATTGTACCCTAGTTTGATGCTTGGGGTATTTCAATTGATTGTTTATATGGAGACTGGAAGGTTGAAGTAAGCAACAAGAAAGAAAAAATTGGATATTTCACCCATACCTTAAAACGGGACTATCAGGGACAGCTGGGTAATAAGGGACACTTCTCTGGGAAATGTTTTCTTACCTGTCAAGTGAGACGTTTTCGCCGTACTTCAACACCGTAAAAAGCGGCTATAAGCAACGGCAGAGCAACAAGGCACACCTCTCTGGGATCTCTTGTCTGTTCCGCAACCGCTGCACAGATCAACGTGTTAAACCATTGTCCTAATTACTGTAATGACGAGGCGCACACACCGAGTGTCAGTCAGAACTTTTTACTTGTCACTTCAACTTCAACCAACAACTAACCACACAGTGGCTCATGTACAACTCCTTTTATACTCAGGTCATGGCCAGGGTCATACTGCCCTCTTGTGGTGACTCTATAGGAACTTCACATATCAATACATCTCCCTTTTTTTTTCAAGTAAAGGTCATGTCCAACTATAAACTTTTTCTCAAATTTCAATAACCCAAATAACTCCATTTCTTTTTACATCTTTGTCAACCTTGTACACTGAATCACAACTTTAACATTTCTCTGTTTACAACTCAACATCAACACATTTTTTTTTTTTTTTCATTCATCTCAGTACTCCTTACATTTCCTCAATCAATCTTTTCGGTTTCACAATTTGCCTTTGTGAGCATCTCTTTTGTGTCACCTCAGTCTGTTCGTTAGTGTCTGTCTCTATGTTCTGGTTCTCAGCCGTTTCTGGTTGTTCGGTTTGGCTGGGAATTGGCATGTCGCTTGTTTCACTGTCTGTGACTCTCAATTTGGTCTGAGGCACTTTCAGTAAGTGACGTCTGTTTCGCCTCATTGTTTTCCCATGCTCTGTGATGACTTCATATGATCTGGGAGTTGTTTCTTTGACCACTTTTGCCAGCGGTCCCCATTCTCCATCACATCTCACTCGCACAATGTCCTCATGTGCAAGTGGTGTCAGAGGTCGTGCTGTTCGGTTGTACAGTTCAGTTTGCCTCTTATCGCGCCTCACATCTCTCTTTTCCATCACCTGAGATGCTGATGGAAGTCGCGTTCTGAGTTTTCTGTTCATGAGCATTTCTGCTGGGGAAAGTCCATTCTCCAGTGGTGATGCTCGGTAATTCAGGATCGCCAGATGTGGGTCTTCTGCATTGTCTGCAGCCTTTTTCAGTATGCGCTTCACTATTTGCACCCCTTTCTCTGCTAACCCATTCGACTGTGGGTACAGAGGGCTTGAGGTCACGTGCTTGAACCCATATGTGTCTGCAAAGTCTTTGAAGCACTGACTCGTGAATTGTGGTCCGTTATCGCTTACAACAGTCATTGGAATTCCATGGCGTGCGAACATTGTCTTTGTATGTGCAATCACCTTTTCTGCTGTTGTGTCACTCAACCCTGCAAACTCTGGGTAGGTGGAATGATAGTCCATGACTAACAGATAGTCCTTGCCCTTAAGCTGAAATAGATCCATGCCCACTTTTCTCCATGGCCCTTGAGGCTTCTCATGGGGCCTCATAGGCTCCTTTGGCTGTTGATACCTGTGGCGCTGGCAAGTCTCACAGCGCTGCACATATGCCTCAATGTCCTTGTGCATGTTGGGCCAATACAAAACATCACGTGCACGTCTTTTGCACTTTTCAATACCCAAATGCCCCTCATGCACTAATTTAACCATTTCTGATCTCATGGAGGTAGGTATGACTATCCTTGTACCCTTTAACATAACCCCATCTAACACAGACAGTTCACCTTTAAAGTGTTGGTAAGGCTTGCCAATCATAACCTGTCCTGGTTGATGTATCTGTTCCATTACTCTTTTTAGTTTCTCATCTTTTTGTGTTTCTTTCACTATCTTCGTCCATTTTGCATCTGACACTGGCATGTGTGCCTTAATAGAGTCTACATGTATTTGCACAGCTTCCTCTGTTGTGCTGCTGGTGTTGCTCAAGCTAGCCCTACTCAGCGCATCGGCTACAATTAGTTGCTTGCCTGGTGTAAACTCAACAAATCATATTTCTGTAATCTTAACATTAGACGCTGGATGCGCGGTGGTGCGTCACCCAGTGGCTTCTGTGAGATAGCAATCAGTGGTTTGTGGTCTGTTTCTAGTATTACTGACCGTCCATACACATATTCATGAAACTTCTCACATCCAAACACTGCACCTAGAGTCTCTTTCTCTATTTGCGCGTAATTTCTTTCTGCGCTTGTCATGGTGCGCGATGCGTATGCAACTGGATACCACTCTGTGTCATGTTTTTGCAATAGCACAGCTCCTAGGCCGGCTTTGGACGCATCTGTGGACACTTTTAGCAGTTTGTCCTGATCATAGAATTTTAACACTGGCTCCTGTATTAGACTGCTTTTGAGCCACTCCCATTCTCTGGCATGCTCTGCCATCCACTTCCACATTGTATTGGTCTCTAACAAGCTTCTAAGAGCTATTGTGTTAGCTGATAAATTTGGGATAAATTTCCCCCATGTAACTGACTAGCCCTAAGGCTCTTTGCAAGTCAGTTTTGTCCTGCGGTACTGGCAGCTCTGCTATGGCCCGCACTTTTTCCGGATCTGGTTGCACCGCCTGCCCCAGATAACGTCTCTCCCAGGTATGTAATCTCCTGTACCCCAAATTGGCACTTACTCTTATTCAGTTTCATACCTGACTTTTGCGCCTGTGTGAGAACTCTAGCCAACCTTTCGTCGTGCTCCTCTTTTGTTTTTCCCCAGACTACCACATCATCAAGAAAACTCCCACCCCTTCTATTCCGTCAAACAATTGCTGCCACAGTTCTATGGAAAATTTCAGGGGCTGAGCTAATCCCGAACGGCATTCGTAGAAAGCAATGCCTTCCAAATGGCGTATTAAATGTGCACAATTTAGCGCTTTCCTCATCGAGCACTATTTGGTAAAACCCAGATTTGGCATCTAATTTTGTGAAGTAGCTTGCTCCATTCATTGTGCTGGTTATGTCAGATTTTGTTGGTAGCCTGTAATGCTCCCGCTGTATTACTTTATTTAGATCTTTTGGATCTATGCACAATCTCAAATCTCCATTTGGCTTCTCCACTATAACTAGTGAGTTAACCCATTCAGTTGGTTCCTCTATTTTTCTGACCACTCCGTCTGCTATCAGTGAGTCTAGTGTTTCTCTCAGCCTCTTTTTAAGAGCTATTGGCACTTTTCTTGCTGGATGTATGACTGGCTCTGCATTCTCTTTCAGCCTAATTTTTTGTTTGCCTGGTAGGCGGCCTATTCCTTTGAACACCTCTTTGTATTCTTTCACCCAGTCAGTGTGTTTGTGCTTACTTGTTGTAGCCTCTGTATTTTCTCGTGCTGTCACCTTGTCTGTATCAATGACATTCACCCTCTTGATCAGACCTAGCTGATCGCATGTTTTTAAACCCAAAATTGCTTGTCTATTTCCATCAACAAGTACAAACAATGCATTCACTGTCTTATCTCTGTTTGACAGTGTAACCCTGCACATTCCTTTAGTGGGTATTGGCTTATCATCATATGTTCTCAGATTAATCTTTTTATCTCTTATTTTCGGTTTGTTTTTCAGTCTTTTAAAATCTTTCATTGGCAGGATGTTTACCTGCGCACCTGTGTCGAGCTTCAGTGACATGTCCGTGCCATTCATCTCCAAGCACACTATCCATTCGTCAGCGCTCGTCTCTCCCTCGATGGCGTCCACGTAAAACTGATCCTCTTCGCTGTCGCTCTTTTTCTCCACGAGTTGCACCCTCTTCTTCGAGAAGCAGGTCTTTGCGAAGTGATTTTTTCCGCCACACTTGCGACATTCCTTCCCGAATGCTGAACACTGCTTCGGCGCATGTTGCATTCCACACCGCTCACAGTTCCCGCGCGCGCGCTTTGCATCTTTTTTCCTTGCATACAACGTTCCTTTCGGCTTCGCACGCTGCACTGCCTCGACTTCAGCAGTCTCTCTTTCCTTGCTGCTAAAAGTCTTTAATTGTGCCTTTGTACTCTCAGACGCTTGGCAAATCTGTATCGCTTTCTCCAGCGTTAAGTTAGTCTCTTTAAGTAATTGCATCCGCAATTTGTTGTCTTGGACCCCTATTACAATTTGGTCCCGTATCATTGACTCACTCAATGTTCCAAAGTTGCATGACTGACATTTCAACCGTAGGTCTGTGACATACAGCTCGATGGACTCTGACTCTTTCTGAAGTCTTTTTCTGAACACATACCTCTCGTACGTTTCATTCTTTCTCGGTGTGCAATAATCGTCGAACTTCTTCATTACGACGTCGAATTTGCCTTTTTCTTCTTCCGTGAAGATGAATGAGTTGAACACATCTAGCGCCCGCTCGCCCTGCTACTGTTAGCAGTAATGCTATCTTCCTCTCCTCGTCACGGAGGACCGATTAGCTAGCGAATAAAGTTCAAACTTTGTTTGAATGCTTTCCAGTTCTCGTTGACGTTACCGGTCAACTTTAACTCGTCCGGCTGTCGAAGAGCGTTCATCTTCGCCGTCGGTTCGTATCTTTTATCCTGGTACCATGTAATGACGAGGCGCACACACCGAGTGTCAGTCAGAACTTTTTACTTGTCACTTCAACTTCAACCAATAACTAACCACACAGTGGCTCATGTACAACTCCTTTTATACTCAGGTCATGGCCAGGGTCATACTGCCCTCTTGTGGTGACTCTATAGGAACTTCACATATCAATACAATTACTTCTCATGGTAGTGAGAATTGCTCCCGCTGAGCGATCAGCCCGCCCAGACAATTAAACTAATGAGTGACTCCACACTTCGAACAGTAGTGAGAAGCGCTCCCGCTGAGCGATCAGCCCGCCTCAGCTGTGGGTGATCACACACAGGAGTGCTCCTCAAGACACTCAGTTTTTTTTCCAGTATATTTTTTCTTTTGGGCGTACAGAAATGGCAATACGCCCGTTTTTGCTAAAATTGCATTTTCCCCGTATTTTCCTTAAAATATTTGACAATAACAACACGAACTACATTTAAAACATTTCCCAGAAAAGTGTCCCAAACCGCTGCGCCGTCCCCCACAGCCATGCTTGGCACCAAAATACGGCGAAAACGTCTCCCTTGACAGGTATGCGCCTCCATTTTCATATTGATCTGGTCAATTTCTTGACAGCAGCGGCTCTCCTCCACTGCAATAATAATGGCTTCCGAAAAATCAATATTTATGGGGCGCCCTCGACAGACCCCCTCCGGCTTCGCAATTCTGGAGGCGATTAATGTCCAGTTCAATGACATTTTCCACTGGTTCTGCTCTCTGGTCATCGTTGGAACTGTTGTCATCAGACAAAGCATCTGATTCCGTCTCGGACGGCTCGAACCGGTAAGGTTCTATGCCTCTGTCACTGTCTGAACCACTGACAAAAAAAAAAGACAAAAAAAAAAGACTAAACTAAACTAATTTGTTCACGATCGCTGTCACTTTCCGTCATGATTGTCCAATGTTGATAAGTGTGAATGTGGATAGGCAGGGCAGCCAGGGTACAACTGGTGATGTCAAAAACATGGGCGTGGTCTGGACTGGCTGTTACAAGCCAGCAAACAAGGTGGGGCCTTCACCTGGTGTATTTTGTGCAATTATGTAAATACAGGTGGGTGATATGGTCTCCGGTATGAATATTTGGTTTAAGCTATGTGTATTTTATCTAAATTCGTTGTCATTTAGAAAAAAAAATTACGTGACATTTGGCCTTTAAAGTTGTAAATAAATAACTTAATTTTTTGGACATTTTTTTGTGGACCTGGATTATTTCAGGACCTTTTTGCTCAACCACCATAGTGGTTATAAAACTGAACCGTGGAACAGGAATAACCACTGCAGTATAAATCCATCCATCCATCCATCTTCTACTGCTTTTCTGAAGGTCTGGGTCGTGAAGGCAGCAGCTCAAGCAGAGAAGCCCAGACTTTCATCTCCCCAGCCACCTGCTCCAGCATTTCAGAAAGGATACCAAGGCGTTCCTAGGCCAGCTGGGAGACATAGTCTCTCCAGCAAGTCCTGAGTCTGTCCCGGGATCTCCTCCCAGTGGGAGGTGTCCAGGAGGCATCCTGATTAGATGCCCAAACCACCTCAACTGGCTTCTTTCAATGTGGAGGAGCAGCGGTTCTACTCTGAGCCTCTTCCGGATGACTGAGCTCCTCACCCTATCTCTAAAGGTGAGTCCAGCAATCCTACGGAAAGATCATTTCAACCGCTTGTATCCGCGATCTCATTCTTTTGGTCATTACCCAAAGCTCATGACCATAGATGAGGGCAGGAACATAGATTGACTGGTAAATTGACAGCTTTGCCTTAGAGCTCAGCTCCCTCCTCACCACAACAGACCGGTAAAACGTCCACATCACTGCAGATTCTGCTCTGATCTGTCTGTCAATCTCTCACTCCATTCTCCCCTCACTCGTGAACGAGACCCCAAGAGACTTAAACTCCTCCACTTGGGGCATGAGCTTGTCCCCAACCCAGAGAGGGCAATCCACCCCTTTTTCCAGCTGAGGACCATGGACTTGGACTTGAAAGTGCTGATTCTCATCCCAGCCACTTCACACTCAGTAGCAAACTGTCCTAGCAAGACCTGTAGGTCATTGCTGGATGAAGCCAACAGGACAACATCATCTGCAAACAGCAGAGATGAGATCCTGTGGTCACCAAGCATGACACCCTCTGTTCCCTAGCTGTACCCAGAAATCCTGTTCACAAAAATTATGAACAGGATCGGTGACAAAGGGCAGCCCTGGCGGAGTTTAATTCTCACTGGGAATGAGTTCAACTGAGTGTTCGCAATACGAACCAAACTCTCCCAATGGTCATATAGAGACTGCATAGTTCATATCAACAAGCCCAATACCCCATACTCCCAAAGCACCCCCCACAAAAAACCACAAGGGACGCGGTCAAATGCTTCCTTCAAGTCCACAAAACACATGCAAACTGGTTGGGCAAACTCCCACAAACCCCTGAGGATTCTCAAGAGGATAAAGAGCTGGACCAATGTGCCATGGCCAGGATGAAAACCACATTGCTCCTCCTGAATCTGAAATTCGACCACCAGCAGGACTCTCCTCTCCTGTAGCTTGGCATAGACCTTCCCAGGGAGGCTGAGGAGTGTGATCCCTCTAAAGTTGGAACACACCCTCTGGTCCCCCTTCTTCAAGAGAGGATCCACCGCTCTGGTTTGCCATGTCAAAGGCACTGTCCCCAACCTCCACGCAATGTTGCAAAGGTGTGTCAACCATGACAGTCCTACAACACCCAGGGCCTTGAGGTACTCAGGGCATATCTCGTCCACCCTCGGGACCCGACCACTGAAGAATTTTTTAACCACTTCGGTGACCTCAGTCTCTGTGATGGGCAAGTCGTCCCCCTCATCCACAAGCCCTGCTTTCTCTGTGGAAGGCATATCAGTGGGATTGAGGAGATCCTCGAAGTATTCCTTCCACGATATCCCCAGTCGAAGTCAGCAGCGGCCCGTCCGCACCATACACAGTGTGGACAGGGAGCTGCTTCACCCTCCTGCTTCACCCTCCTGAGTCGCCGGACAGTTCGAGGCTGACCGGAAGTCTTGTTCCATGGCCTCACTGAGCTCCTCCCACACCTGAGTTTTTGCCTCAGCAACCACCTGAGCTGCACCTGCCAGAACACCTCAGCTGCTTTGGGAGTCCCACAAGCCAACCAAGCCAACCATGCCAACCAAGCTTGATAGGACTCCTTCTTCAGCTTCTTTCTACACCTTTCACTCTGTATATATATCACGGACGCACGGATCGCCCCGGGGGTCTTCCGGGTCGGCGGACGGAGCCACGGTTTGCAGCGGGAGACGCTACAGCGGGGAGGAGCTAGTGCTAGCTAGCACTTGGCCACCGCCCGGTGCTAATGGGAAACTCGACATACCGGGAACTGTAGCGAAAACGACGCGGGTGCCGGGCTGGAGTTTAGGCGGCGTGAAAGAAATATAAGACAGAATAATAAAGAGCGATGACAAGAACCAAGCAGACCGCCCGTAAAATCTACTGGAGGAAGAAGCCCCCCCCCCCCTCCCCAGGAGACAGCTAGCCACCAGGGCTGCTCGGAGAGGCGCTCTGGCCACCGGCAGAGTGAAGAGGCCTCGCCGTCACAGGCCCGTGGCTCTGAGAGAGATCCGTCACTACCAGAAATCCACGGAGCTGCTCATCCGTAAGCTGCCCGTCCAGCGCCTGGTGAGGGAGATCGCTCAGGACTTCAAGACCGTCCTGCAGGAGACCAGCGAGGCCCACCTGGTGGGTCTCTTCTTCGCTAAGGGGGTCACCATCATGCCCAAACACTTCCAGCTGGCCCGCTGCATCCGCGGAGAGAGAGCTTAGACTTTCTGCTGCACATTCACCAATCAACCATAATGCTCTGCACTGTGTGTCTATATATATATAGTCATATGTTTACTAGATGTTTTTCTTGCCTTCTGATTGTTACTTTGAGTGTTGCTATCCCTGTGCTGTTGCAATCCTGGAATTTCCCCATTGTGGGACTAATAAAGGCTTATCTTATCTTATCTTATCTTAATGGCCCCCCTCATTACTGGTGTCCACCACTTGGTTCAGGGGTTGCCACCTTGAGATGCACCGACGACCCTGCGGCTGCAGCTCTGGGCAGCCACTTCAACAATGGAGGTGGAGATGTATAAAAAACACCAATTTTAAATTGATACCATATAAGGTTCTGAATAGTTTTGTTGCAGCATACATTTTATCTTTCTGGAGTACAATTAAAGTTTGATCATATACATTTGGGCTACTTCTAATTTAGAATATGAGGAGAAAAATGTGACAAATTTACAAATATGGGCTAATTTATGAATAAAATTGTCACAAATTTATCACACAACAAAATTAAAGCCATACAATTTGCAATTTTATTTTTTTTTTTGGTGGGGGGGGAGTGTCACACATTCATGAGGAAATAAGCAACAAATTCTTGAGGGAAATAAGAAAATATAAAATATAAACTTTGGGGAGAAAATCATAAATGTATGCAAATAGCCATAAATTCACAAAAAAGAATTCACAGGTTTATAAGAGAAACCTCACAAACTGAGAAAATGGCAGCTGTATGAGGCGGGGAAAGTCCCAAATTTATAAGTTTATTCAAGTAACTTTCTTTTTTGGTTTCTTTCTGTTACTCCAGAAACTTCTCTGGTGACTTCTCTTACTAAGATAAGATATGATAAACCTTTATTAGTTCCATAAGTAATGCTGCTTTTATAGTGTCAGAGTAGTTACAAATTTATTTTTAAAAAGTTACAAAATTCAACAAAAAGAGCAAGAAGTTGTAAATATATGCCATAAAAGGTAAAATTTATCAAATAGTAAAAGCCACCCCAAATTGCAAAATTATAACAAATACATATATACAGCCGTGGACAAAATTGTTGGTACCCCTCTGTTAAAGAAAGAAAAATCCACAATGGTCACAGAAATAACTTGAATCTGACAGAAGTGGTAATAAATAAAAATTCTATGAAAATTAACCAGTGAAGATCAGACAATGCTTTTGAATTTTGGTTCAACAGAATTACTTTAAAAAACAAACTCATGAAACAGGCCTGGACAAAAATGATGGTACCCCTAGAAAAGAGTGAAAATAATGTGACCATAGGGACATGTTCAACCAAGATGTGTCCTCTAATTAACATCACAGGTGTCTACAAACTTGTAATCAGTCAGTCGGCCTATTTAAAGGGTGACAAGTAGTCACTGTGCTATTTGGTGACATGGTGTGTACCACACTAAACATGGACCAGATGAAGCAAAGGAGAGAGTTGTCTCAGGAGATTAGAAAGAAAATTATAGACAAGCATGTTAAAGGTAAAGGCTATAAGACCATCTCCAAGCAGCTTGATGTTCCTGTGACTACAGTTGCACATATTATTCAGAAATTTAAGATTCACTGGACTGTAGCCAACCTCCCTGGACGTGGTCGCAGGAGGAGACGGATAATACGAATGGTAACAAAAGAGCCCAGAACAACCTCTAAACACATTCATGGTGAACTCCAAGGTCAAGGTACATCAGTGTCAGATCGCACCATCCGTCATTGTTTGAGCCAAAGTGGACTTCATGGGAGATAACCAAGGAGGACACCACTGTTGAAAACAAATCATAAAAAAACCCAGACTGGAATTAGCCAAACTGCATGCTGACAAGCCACAAAGCTTCTGGGAGAATGCCCTATGAACAGACGAGACAAAACTGGAACTTTCTGGCAAGGCACATCAGCTCTATGTTCACAGACGCAAAAATGAAGCATACCAAGAAAAGAACACTGTCCCTACTGTGAAACATGGAGGAGGTTCTGTTATGTTCTGGGGCTGCTTTGCTGCATCTGGCACAGGGTGTCTTGAATCTGTGCAGGGTACAATGAAATCTCAAGACTATCAAGGTATTCTAGAGAGAAATGTGCTGCCCAGTGTCAGACAGCTTGGTCTCAGTCGCAGGTCATGGGTCTTGCAACAGGATAATGACCCAAAACACACAGCTAAAAACACCCAAGAATGGCTAAGAGCAAAACATTGGACTATTCTAAAGTGGCCTTCTATGAGCCCTGATCTAAATCCTATTGAACATCTGTGGAAGGAGCTGAAACATGCCGTCTGGAGAAGGCACCCTTCAAACCTGAGACAACTGGAGCAGTTTGCTCATGAGGAGTGGGCCAAAATACCTGCTGAGATGTGCAGAAGTCTCATTGACAGTTACAGAAATTGTTTGATTGCAGTGATTGCCTCAAAAGGTTGTGCAACAAAATATTAAGTTAAGGGTACCATCATTTTTGTCCAGGCCTGTTTCATGAGTTTGTTTTTTAAAATAATTCTGTTGAACCACAATTCAAAAGCATTGTCTGATTTTCATTGGTTAATTTTCATAGAATTTTTATTTATTACCACTTTTGTCAGATTCAAGTTATTTCTGTGACCATTGTGGGTTTTTCTTTCATTAACAGAGGGGTACCAACAATTTTGTCCACATGTGTATTTGTTAGAGGAAAAAGGTCACAAATTCATGAGGAGAAAATGTTGTTGTTGTTTTTTTTAAGTAGCTCATTCCAGCCTAATGAAACCACTGTACGAGTGCCCAAATCTCCTGAACTTTGACCTTGACCTGAAACACAGCCTGGATACAGACTCACCTGGTGGGCAATTGCCTGGAGGACTGGTGAAATGTGGAGGAACTCTCAAAGGACACATCGCCATCACATTAGCTCCTTTTGGCTTTTTCTGAATAACTAATTACTTTCTTACTAGCTAATAGTGCCCATTTATTTAATTTCAAATTCCTGCAGAGTACAGTGCATCTGGAAAGTATTCACAGCGCTTCAATTTCTCCACATTTTGTTATGTTACAGCCTTATTCCAAAAGGGATTAAATTCATTTTTTCCTCAAAATTCTACACACAATACCCCATAATGACAATGTGAAAAAAGTTTTTTTTTTTAATTTTTGCAAATTTATTAAAAACAAAAAACTAAGAAATCACATGTACATAAGTATTCACAGCCTTTCCTCAATACTTTGTTGATGCGCCTTTGGCAATAATTACAACCTCAAGTCTTTTTGAATATGATGCCACAAGCTTGGCACACCTATCTTTGGGCAGTTTGGCCCATTCCTCTTTGCAGCACCTCTCAAGCGCCATCAGGTTGGATGGGGAGCATCGGTGCACAGCCATTTTCAGATCTCTCCAGAGATGTTCAATTGGATTCAAGTCTGGGCTCTGGCTAGGCCACTGAAGGATATTCACAGAGTTGTCCTGAAGCCACTCCTTTGATATCTTGGCTGTGTGCTTAGGGTCGTTGTCCTACTGACAGATAAACCATCACCCCAGTCTGAGGTCAAGAGCACTCTGGAGCAGGTTTTCATCCAGGATGTCACTGTACATTGCCCATTTCATCTTTCCTTCTATCCTGACTAGTCTCCCACTTCCTGCCGCTGAAAAACATCCCCACAGCATGATGCTGCCACCACCACTGGCATGGTTATGAACAGTGTCTGGTTTCCTCCAAACATGACGCTTGGCATTCACACCAAAGAGTTCAATCTTTGTCTCATCAAACCAGAAAATTTTGTTTCTCATGGTCTGAGAATCCTTGAGGTGCCTTTTGGCAAACTCCAGGTGGGCTGCCATGTGCCTTTTACTAAGGAGTTGGCTTCCATCTTGCTACTCTACCATACAGGCCTGATTGATGGTGGATTGCTGCAGAGATGGTTGTCCTTCTGGAAGGTTCTTCTCTTCTTTACAGAACAATGCTGAGCTCTGACAGAATGACCATCGGGTTCTTGGTCACCTCCCTGACTAAGGCCCTTCTACCCCAATCGCTCAGTTTTAGATGGCCAGCCAGCTCTAGGAAGAGTCCTGGTGGTTTCAAACTTCTTCCATTTACAGATGATGGGGGCCAGTGTGCTCATTGGGACCTTCAAAGCAGCAGAAATTTTTCTGTACCCTTCCCCAGATTTGTGCCTCGAGACAATCCTGTCTCGGAGGTCTACAGACAATTCCTTTGACTTCATGCTTGGTTTGTGCTCTGACATGCACTGTCACCTGTGGGACCTTATATAGACAGGTGTGTGCCTTTCCAGATCATGTCCAATCAACTGAATTTACCACAGGTGGACTCCAATAAAGCTGTAGAAACATCTCAAGGACAATTAGTGGAAACAGAGTGCACCTGAGCTCAGTTTTGAGCTTCATGGCAAAGGCTGTGAATACTTATGTGCTGTCATGGTCCACTCCGTTCATCACCGTCAGCTGCTCTCACACCTGGTTTTCATCAGACGCCACCTATATCTACCGCTCTGACCTTCGGGTTAGTGCGGAGATGTCTCACTGCGCTCCAGGAGAGCTTCATCACCGTTTCCAGCCATCTTGCTACGCTACAGCCAGCGCTCGTCTCCTGCTTCCTTCCCAGGAGCCATCCAGCCTGCCACGTAAGCGCTCATTTCCACTTATCTTGTGATTCAGTTCTCCTGTGCACAGGCGGCAGCCTCGGCGGCAGATTTCCAATTTCCTCCTCCCAGGCGGCGGCTCACTCTTCTCTCCTTCTCACCACCACCTGCATGTTTGCACACCTACCGGGGTCTTTCTACCATTCTACCGAGGAGCACTGTCTTCCTGGCCACAGCCGTCCCGCTGTACTGGAGCTTTCTACCATCTGTTCCCACAGTAAGTTCAGTGTAGCTGTTTACCTCCAGTTGTGGCGCCAGGTAATCCTCTCTCCTTGTGTGTCCTCAGGGTTGCAAGGCTGAACGGTGTCTCGCTCGGTTCCCGGTAGTTCCAGACAACATCCAAACCACATCCACATTACCTGGTTGTTAATAAACTTGATTGTATCAATTTGGAGCCTATGTGTCATCACTGGGTCATTGAACTATGTCAGTACATCTCCGCCAGAACGACCCAGCTGACAGCGCTTGGGTGCGCCGTGCCAACCATATGGAGATTGGAATCGATAAATTGGTTTATCAGCAGCAGGTTATTTTGAGCCAATTAGCCCGAGTTACTGATCGATTAGACCAAGTACCTAACCCCCAGCCCTTTTCCCAGGCCTTACCGTCTCCTAGCAGCTCCTCGGCTCCCGCTAGCCTCCAAGCTAACCAGCTCAAGCAGGCCTCTCCGGCTTGTCTCACTCCCGTTCCAACTCCCGTCCGTTTTAGCGGTAAGTTCGGCGAGGCCCGGGGATTTATAATTCAATGTGAGGTGGTTTTCTAGCGGGTGCCAGATGATTTTCCCTCCGACCATAGTAAGATCGGTTAGGTCATTAACCTGTTGGAGGGGAGGGCGCTAGCTTGGGCATACGAGGTAATGGCTAGGGCAGATTATTCAAACCTCACCGTCAGTCAATTTATTGGGAATTTTTTGAGGTTTTTGATCATTCTGATAGGGATAGTGTTCTCACCTCCCGCTTACTTAACCTAAGACAGGGGTCTAAGACCGCAGCTGATTATGCCATTGATTTCCGGATAGCGGCAGCAGAAGTGGGTTGGGAGGACGCCTCTCTTTGTAGTATCTTTGTTAGAAGTCTTTGTCCTAGCCTTCAGGATGAATTAGCCCCGTTGGAAAAGCCGACTAGGCTGTCCCAGTTAATCTCCCTAGCCATTAGCTTGGATAACAAGCTCAGGGAACGGGCAGCTGAACGTAAGCGCTATGAGCGGTCTGAGGAACCATCTCGTCACACCCCACGGTCCTCATGTTTTGCCCCATCTTCTACTGAACCCTCGGGCTCCTTGCAACCTAGGACTGTGGGACACTCTAGGTTATCCGCGGCTGAGAAACAACGGCGCCGCGAGCTGGGGTTGTGCTTTTATTGTGGGAGCGAGGAGCATGAGGTTGAGTCCTGTCAGCTTCAGCCGAAAAGGGGAGGTCCGTGCGTCACTGTAGGGGATCTCGCGGACTCGTCCCGGCCTAATCTCCTATCTCGGTTAATGCTACCCATTAGATTCATTCACAAGCACACAGAAATTCCCACTCAGGCTCTAGTGGATTCCAGGGCTGAGCAGAGCTTTGTTTCCAAGGACCTGGCAACCCGGCTGGGCCTCCGCTGCCAACCTCTGAAGTCTCCACTACAACTTATCGCGCTGTCTAACACCCCTATGGCTACTGTCTCCCTGAAGTCTGCTCCGGTGTCAGTTATTATCTCCGGTAATCATCGTGAGGAACTGTCCTTCCTGGTGTTGCCCGCCTCGTCGTGTCCGGTCATCCTGGGCTACCCTTGGCTTCATGTCCACAAAGCCACTATTGACTGGAGTTCAAGGAGTATTAAGTCTTGGAGCTCATTTTGTCTCAGCGCATGCCTTCAGTCAGCTGCGTGTTCCCCTTCTGTGACCCTAGGGATTCCTGCCGTTCCCCCTCCCGACCTGTCTAAGGTGCCCCCTGAGTATCATAACCTTGGAGCCGTATTCAGCAAGTCACAGGCCCTGTCCCCCCCGCCCCCCCACCGACCTTACGACTGTGCCATAAATCTTCGTCCGGGGGCTCCACTCCCGTCCAGCCGGCTGCATAGTCTTTCCCGCAGGAGCAGGCTGCCATGGACACATATATTAAGAAGTCGCTGAGTTTGGGCATTATCTGCCCGTCCTCTTCGGCGGTGGGGGCGGGTTTCTTCTTTGTGGAGAAGAAGGACGGGTCTCTGAGGTCATGCATTGACTTCAGGGAGTTGAACAATATCACGATCAAAGACAAATACACCTTCAACTACTTAAAACTGCCTTTGACTCTCTCCAGGGGGCGTCCCTCTTCACGACATTGGATCTGCGCAACGCCTACCATCTGGTGCAGATCCGTGAGGGGGATGAATGGAAGACGGGGTTCCGGACCCCCAGTGGTCACTTTGAGTACCTGGTGATGCCATTTGGGTTGACCAATGCGCCTGCTGTCTTCCAGAGGTTCATTAACAACGTCCTGAGAGATTTCTGAATGTTGTCATGTTCGTCTATCTGGATGACATCCTAATCTTCTCCCGTTCCCTAGATGAGCACCGAATACACGTCAGACGTGTTCTGCAGCGACTGTTGGAAAATCAATTGTTTGTCAAAGCTGAGAAGTGTGAGTTTCACACCTCCAAGACATCCTTCTTGGGTTTTGTCATCTCACACAAGGAAATCCTCCCTGACCCGGGAAAGATCAAGGTGGTGGTGGAGTGGCCAGTTTCAGCCTCCAGGAAGCAGCTCCAGCAGTTCCTGGGGTTCGCCAATTTCTACCGCCGGTTTATTAAGAACTACAGCTGCCTGGCTCTTCCTCTGACGCGCCTCACTTCCTCTAAGGTCCCTTTCTGGTGGTTGGAGGAGGCGGCCGCGGCCTTTTCGGATCTCAAGGAGCAGTTCTCCAAGTCCCCTATTCTGGCTCAGGTGGATACGGCTCTACAGTGCCTCATGGAAGTGGACACCTCGGATTCAGGGGTGGGGGCTGTCCTTTCTCAGCGTTCCCCGGCAGATGGCAAGGTCCGTCCATGCGCTTTCTTCTCCCGCTGACTGTCACCGGCTGAGCGCAATTACAGCATTGGCGATAGAGAATTGCTGTCAGTGAAGCTGGCCCTGGAGGAGTGGCGCCACTGGTTGGAGGGGTCCTTGATGCCGTTCATGGTTTGGACAGATCATCGCAACCTGGAGTACCTCAGGACTGCTAAGCGCCTGAACACCCGCCAGGCCTGGTGGTCTCTGTTTTTTGGCCAGTTTAATTTCACCATAACATTTTTTTTTTGGACTTATTTTGTACCCGTAGGTAGATTTGTTTTGCAGTCTGGTGACAAGCCACCAGCTGCCGGTTGCTGCGTGTGCAAGCGCCCCATATCCCTAACCTGCATGTTTTTGACATGTGGGAGGAAACCGGAGAAATCCCGGAGTAAACCCACGCAACATGGGGAGAACATGCAAACTCCACACAGATCACTGTTGGCCGGGGGCAGGGATCGAACCCATGATCTCATGATCCCCGAGATCCCCCGGCCGAGGGTAAACTGCGCTGCCGCCGTGCTAACCACTGTGCCACCGTGCAGCCATGGTGCACGATATAACATATCGCCCTGGGTCAAAGAACACCAAGCCAGACGCCCTCTCCAGGCAATTCGCCACGGACGTGCCGAAGCCCGAAGACCACCCTGTCCTCCCTGCCTCTTGTGTCTTGGGCATCATCTCGTGGGGGATCAAGGAGAGGGTTCTGAAGGCCCAGGAGACGGAAAGGGACCTGGGCGGGGGGGCCAGCAGGGGAAACTGTTCGTTCCTTCATCCATCCGGGGTGATGCCATCCAGTGGGCTCACTCTTCCAAGTTCGTCTGCCACCCGGGGAGACGGCATACAGAGGAACTGCTGCGACGCTCGTTCTGGTGGCCCTCTCTCCAAAGGGACATCGGAGAGTATATCCGGGCCTGTCCCCAGTGCGCTACCGGCAAGACCCCATCATCCCCACCGGCTGGATTGCTTCATCCTCTCCCAATACCCAGCAAGCCCTGGTCCCATGTGGCGTTGGATTTCCTCACCGGCCTCCCTCCTTCCAACAACCATACCGTGGTCCTCACCATTGTTGATAGATTCTCCAAAGCAGCCCATTTCGTTCCCCTTCCGGGTTTGCCCTCGGCCAAGGAGACTGCCGATCTTCTGGTCCAACATGTGGTGAGGCTTCATGGGATCCCCCTGGACATCGTCTCTGATCGGGGGCCCCAATTTATTTCACAGGTTTGGAGGTCGTTTTGCACCGCCCTTGGGGCTACGCTGAGCCTGTCATCGGGATACCATCCGCAATCCAATGGCCAGTGCGAACGTGCCAACCAGGACCTGGAGGCGACGCTGCGCTGTGTGGCGGCGTCCAACTCGACAGCATGGAGCTCCTTCCTACCCTGGATCGAGTACGCCCACAACTCGACTGTGTCCTCGGCTATAGGTATGTCCCCTTTCCAAGCCTCTCTCAGGTATTCTACTCCCTTGTTTCCAGAAGAGGAGGGTGACATCGCTGTTCCATCAGTCCGGGCACATCTGAGGTGCTGTCGACGTCTCTGGAGAGCGACCTGGGCCGCATTACTGCGCACGGTGAAACGCAACACCGCAGTTGCCAACCGCTGCAGGACCCCAGCCCCTGTGTACCAGGTAGGCCAGCAGGTATGGCTCTTTACCAAGAACATTAATCTGAAGGCTGAGTGCAAGAAGATGCAGCAGCGGTTCATTGGACCCTTCGCTGTATCCCGCATCATCAACCCTGTTTCTGTTCGACTTGTACTTCCCCCCTCCCTCCGCATATGTCCTACTTTCCATGTCTCGCAGATCAAGCCTGTGTCTTCCAGTCCCCTGTGTACCCCCCCTAAGCCGCCTCCTCCTCTGCAGATGATCGACAGCAGCCCGGCCTGGACCGTGACTGCCATCCTGGATGTTCGTCGTTGGGGCCGTGGGTTGCAATACCTGGTGGACTGGGATGGCTATGGCCCGGAGGCCAGGTCCTGGGTGCGTCCTGACTTCGTCCTCAATAAGGACCTCATCAGGGAGTTTCATCAGACACATCCAGGGAGACCGGAGCAACTGCCAGGAGGCGCTCGTTAGGGGGGGAGTACTGTCATGGTCTGCTCCGTTCATCACTGTCAGCTGTGCTCACACCTGGTTTTCATCAGACGCCACCTATATCTACCGCTCTGACCTTCGGGTTAGTGCGGAGATGTCTCACTGCGCTCCAGGAGAGCTTCATCACCGTTTCCAGCCATCTTGCTACAGTACAGCCAGCGCTCGTCTCCTGCTTCCTTCCCAGGAGCCATCCAGCCTGCCACGTAAGCGCTCACTTCCACTAATCTTGTGATTCAGTTCCCCTGTGCACAGGCGGCAGCCTCGGCGGTGGATTTCCAATTTCCTCCTCCCAGGCGGCGGCTCACTCTTCTCTCCTTCTCACCACCACCTGCATGTTTGCACACCTACCGGGGTCATTCCACCATCTGAGGAGCACTGTCTTCCTGGCCACAGCCGTCCCGCTGTACTGGCGCTTGCTACCATCTGTTCCCACAGTAAGTTCAGTGTAGCTGTTTACCTCCAGTTGTGGCGCCAGGTAATCCTCTCTCCTTGTGTGTCCTCAGGGTTGCCAGGCTGAACGGTGTCTCGCTTGGTTCCCGGTAGTTCCAGACGACATCCACACCACATCCACATTACCTGGTTGTTAATAAACTTGATTGTATTGATTCGGAGTCTATGTGTCGTCACTGGGTCATTGAACTATGTCTTGTACAGTACATGTGATTTCTTAGTTTTTAATTTTAATAAATTTCCAAAAATCTCAAAAAAAACTTTTTTCACGTTGTCATTATTGGTAATTGTGTGTAGAATTTTGAGGGAAAAAATGAATTCAATCCCTTTTGGAATAAGGCTGTAACATAACAAAATGTGGAAAAAGTGAAGCACTGTGAATACCTTTCCAGATGCACTGTATCTGTCTTAATCTGGGTACAAAGATTCAAAAGAAAAGGGGATAATTATTTTTGAAACCCTCTCCATATTGATTCTTAATATTCTCCTGAAAGGACTAAACGGTTCCAGGACACATGTATGACCTCTAACACAAAGTATCTCCTCCTGAGGGACTTTTTTTGCAATGGCATTTAGTTAATTCTTGTGCTGTGTTCATTCTTTGCAACTTTTTGTTGTGTTCACCGGGTCAAATAGACCCAGTACAAAATAACTATAAAATAATAAATAACAATAAAATATCATGTAATAACTAGGTTATTAGGTTTCCTAACTCTCCCTCAAGCAGTAATGATAACAGGTAGGATTAATATTTGCAATTTATCTTATCTAGATTAATGTAAAAAAAAAATGTGTCTGTGTTTGGGTCAAATTGACCTGTTTAAATTTTTCTTACAGAAATAAATATAGAATAGATCATGTTTTCAACCTGAAACTCTATGTCCTTAAGCTGTTTTCTGTGAAGAACATATTAAAAAATTCAATAAATACACACCTTACACCCTCTTAACCAGTTTAGACCTTCTTATGGTGTAAATGCTGTATCGGGTCAATTTGGCCCGAGCTTCACTAATGCCGACAAAATGCATGTGAATACAAAGGGGTCATGATAAATATCAAACTAAATTAATATGTGCACACACACACACACACACACACACACTCAACACATACACACACTCAATGCTGTCCAAATGACAAACGCATTGTATGCCGATACATCCAGCATGTTGTACAAGATTACCAGAGGCCATCGCAGAGTTCTTCTTTGACAACTGTAGCAGTTTGTCCAGATTGTCTACCACTCCTTTTGTGGCACTGTAATGGAGAATGAGCTCTGGTTTGTGGTCTTCCCTGTCACTGATCTGCCCATCACATTTTTTCCCTTTCGTGGTATGTATGATACAAGAGTGGTGTTGTCTGTAAAGACAAACTCTGATGAGTTGCCTACTCTTTATAGTCAGAAGTGGAGGTGGAAGCTCTGGCTTGCGCTTCCTAACTATTCCAACCATGGTTAGCTTCCATCTGAGAAGCTCTTGTCCCAGCATGTATGATGTGAAAAAGTTGTCACATGTGACATTGTGGCCATAGAGACCATATGTCACGTCCATCACGACTCGCATTCTCTGGTTTCTCTCAGGGGCTTCTCCTTCCAACTTTCCAGTGTAGATTTGCATGTTCCATTCATAAGATGATGTAATATCACAAACATCCCAAATTTTTATGCAAATCGTATTTCTCTATCACATATCTAGCTGGTTTGTATGGCATGTACTGCCTAAATGGGCACCGGCCTCCAAATCCCACAAGGCGCTCGTCAACTGTTACACTGGGCCCAGGGTTGTACAGAATCCACCCACTTGTCCCACACAGTTCCTATTGCTGCCAGCTTTTCCCTCTGTTGTCAAACAGTTATTGTTTCCCTGTCATCAAACCTGATTACTCTTGGCAATGTGTGGAACTTCTGCAAAGACATTGTGGCTCGAAAAATCGGACTCAACATCCCTCAGACTCACCGTTGATTCCCCTTTTGATTTGTAGACACCTTCAAGAATGAGGATCCCAAAGTAGGCATGCAACTCTGTCTTGTCTATCTCTTTCCAGTTCTCTGCAAAAACCGTCTGACACTCAAGGTTTGTCATATCCAAAATTATATTTTGAATTGAGTCAGGCATCAGCAGCTCAAATGCAGACTTTATATCATCAGTGTGACTTACTGCGTTCATGTGGGCCCAGGCACACACACTCTGTGTGTGTGTGTGTGTGTGTGTGTGTGTGTGTGTGTGTGTGTGTGTGTGTGTGTGTGTGTGCCCCCACATCTTTATTTAGTTTGATATTTATCATGACCCCTTTGTTTTCACATGCATTTTGTTAGCATCAGTGAAGCTCAGGTCAAATTGACCCGATACAGCATTTACACCATAAGACAGTCTGAACTGGTAAGGGGGTG
Source organism: Pholidichthys leucotaenia (assembly GCA_020510985.1). Classification (NCBI taxonomy): domain Eukaryota; kingdom Metazoa; phylum Chordata; class Actinopteri; order Cichliformes; family Pholidichthyidae; genus Pholidichthys; species Pholidichthys leucotaenia. The sequence continues at coordinate 120,076,530 of CM035836.1, read as the reverse complement.
TAAGATATGTATTTATTGAATTTTTTTTAATATGTTCTTCACAGAAAATAGCTTAAGGCCATAGAGTTTCAGGTCAAAAATATGATCTCTTCTATATTTATTTCTGTAAGAAAAATTAAAATGGATCAATCTGACCCAAACACAACTTAAGGATTAAACAAAAATTGGTACATCGAAAACCTAGCTCTCCTCTATCCAGCCAAACTCCCTATTCCCTACTTTTATCAGAAGGGGGCAGTAAAGGGCCATTAATGATTCCACCTCCCTGGAAGTCACAAACAATAAGTCACCACGTGATTTCTGTCGGACTGTTAAAAAAAAAAAACATGCGCTAGCTAATAGCTGTGCATTTAATTTATACAAGCAGGCACAGGCAACGGTTAGAAGAACTATATGGCGAGCTAAAAGAGCATATTGGAGGAGTTTCTGTGAAACAATATGAAATACAACATATATAGCTGAAATCTGGGAGATGATCAGGAAAATGGGACGAGATGGGGGGATGAGCTACTCTGTATGTGGCATGGAAACAGCAGTGACAAATAAGGAAAAGGTCAAAGTAATGGTGGAGATCTTTGTTAGGGTACATAGCCATAATAATTTAGATGAAGAAAAGAAAGCAAGGAGAGAAGCTACGAGAGAGGAAACTAGGGATCTGCTGGACAGGAAGGGTTAAAGTGGAAGTTCGATGGCTTTGTGGAGGGAATAGAACAGGCGAGAGGCAGCGAGCTGGAAGGGCACACGGTTTTATTCCTCCAACATACTGAAACACACTTCGTAGCTCGTGTGAACTACTGCGCTGCTGAGGCATGTGTAACAAGCTCTTTTATACGTGTTATACAGGCAGAGGGAATGCATGGCACATTAGCATAGTGATTGTCAGCCAATACACATCAGTCAATACACATCATTAGCATGACATCAGCTGGCGCCCGGTTGTCCTTTCCATCCTCGGGGGGGGGGGGGGGGCATACTTTAATAGTCCAGTCTGATTGCCCCCCGGGGCTCTTTGTCTGTGTGGCTATTGTCCTGCCCTTCCTCCTGCCCTGATGCCCTGATGGGTGTGAGATAATGTCCATCCGCCGTGTGCTGGGTCACCACACAGCACACCCCCCTCCCAAAAGGGGCTGTGACCCCCGGTCCTTTGGGCACAAGTCAGTGCCCTGGCGGCTGCAGCGGGAGGGTGCCGCTCTGGTCAAACTGTCCTGCTGTAGAGGAGTGTTGGAGGGCATGTCAGTCCGTGGGGTGAACGGGGGAGGTGTGAAAAACACAGTCTGCTCCGCTCCGAGTTGCAACACATTGAACGGCTGTGGATTGTCGGCGCACAGGACCGGTGTGCGTCTTGTGTAATGGAGCAAAGCTGGCGATCGGCAGGTCTCTGGGTCAGAGGTGCTGTGGAGGACGAGGGGGAGGTGGGTGGGAATCAATGGAGTGCCAGCCCGGGATGTCAAAAGTGTCTGGGCCACGCAAAAATTGCGTGCGGATTAGCCATGGGTGAGGGACTTTCCTGGTAAACCTTACGATGATCTGCAGCGGCTGTAAAAAAATTAAGTGTCTGACTCCTCGTGCAGGCTCAGTCAGGATATGGGGAAGGCGAACAGCCAAATTCCCTGAGGATGCGTAGCAGCTGTGAAAAAAACTGAAGCTGTGTCAGGGAACTTGGCAGTTTTGCTTTAGTGCAGGAGCAGCCCTAAAGGCATCGGGGAAAGCAATCATCTCCAACCCCCGTTGGTGCGTAGCGGCTGAGAAACGAATACCTGTCCTGTGTGTGGGCTGCACAGCTGCTTTAGGTGCGAGGGCATCCCTAAAGTTTCTGAGGATGGTGATCGGCCGTGGACCCCAGGATGTGCCGCGGCGGAGGACGATGTATAAGTCTATGGAGCCGGTTTGTCCCTGGTGTATGGCGCGCGCTTTGGCCATGAAGCTTTCAGTTGCGCTATCCTCATAATCCTGTGGTGTGTGCTGAACTCCGCTGTCGGGAGGGGAGTCAGGGTCGGGGGCTTGATGGGAATCAATGCAGTTGGCGCCAATCTTCACCGTTTAGGCCGTTTCCTTTGGTTTGCTCGTTTCGCCGATCATGGTGTGTCTCAGTCCCGCTGCCGGCCGCTCCTTCAGGCCCTTGATAGCCAGTGTGGGGAGAGGAACAGGCGAGTGCGCTCCGGTGTGGATGAAAAGGGGGTCCACAGCGCAGCGAAAGGGAGAGATAGTCCATGTCCCATCAGGTCACCAATGTGGAGAAAAAGGATTGCCGGTGAAGCATGGCGATCTTGGTTCCACAGTGTGGTGAAATGGAGAGACGCTCCATGCATGTCCAGGGTCACCAATGTGGAGGGAATAGAACAGGCAAGAGGCAACGAGCTGGTAGGACACAAGGTTTTATTCCTCCAACATATTGAAACACGCTTCATAGCTCGTGTGAACTACTGCGCTGCTGAGGCATGTGTAACAAGCTCTTTTATACATGTTATACAGACAGAGAGAATGGATGGCACATTAGCATAGTGATTGTCAGCCAATACACATCAGTCAATACACATCATTAGCGTGACATCAACTGGCGCCCGTTGTCCTTTCCATCCTCGGGAAAATGGGGGGGCTCTTTGTCCATGTGTCTATTGTCCTGCCCTGATGCCCTGATGGGTGTGAGATAATGTCCATCCGCTGTGTGCTGGGTCACCACAGCTTTACCATTCTCTATGGCAGAGCTAAAAAGGGCACTTGCTAAGACTGGGCAGACGGCACCAGGGAAGGATGACATGTGCTATGTAATGTTTAAACATTTAAGTGAAGTAGCACTGGGAAAAGTACTAATGTTTGTTATAATAAATAAATAGTGAAGATTAGTTAATTACATATTACACAAAGTGCTTGCATACACATATCTCTTAGATCCACACATACACCCCCACACACACAGACACACAAGTCAAACCCACACATACACCATTTACACATGCACACATACACACAAGCTCACACACACACATGAACACATACATACAAACTCCACAGGAAAGTCTCTGTTCCTGTTTCCTTATATGGGCATGGGGGTCATGTAGGACTAAAAAGGAGACATATGGACACTGAAAGGAAGCCATAAAGCCATAAAGGCAGGAACTAATAGGATAGAGACCATAAAACGAGGAGACTCTGGGAGCCATCTTCACGCCGAGAGGGCAGTTTGGACAATGGACATGTATTTTTGGAAAGTTACTAGGAAACACCCAGTAACTTGCCTATATGTAGCTGTGAATTCCTTTGTGCTGGGTCTTTTCCAGGAGAGGGAGCTGGACGAGACCCGTGTCTGTGTACACTGACTCCCTGCATGGTTCAATAAAAGTTAAGCTGAGAAATAATATTTCTTCTGTGATTGTTGGTTGGTTAACTGAAAAGATTCTGCTAACTGTCCAAAATTATTTTTTACATGTTATATAACAGAGTGTGGGAGGAAGGGGTAATTCAGATTCAAGATGCAAAGGCTTTATTATCATGTGCAGAGTTAAGAAATGCTACATTTCCTGAGCAATGAAATTCTTACTTTGCTCTCCGAATGAACGCCAAGGTAATAGGTACAGAAACAATAATTCTAATAAGGTCATGACACACTAACACAGTAACTCAATCCTAATACTAATGGATGCTAAAAACACACACCAACACACAGTTAGGCAGTTAGGACTCCTTAAGCACACCTTGATACTAAATACTAAAACTAATGAGTACTAATAACACTATGTACAGTGTGCAGATGAGCATTGTGCAATGAGCAGTGTATAATTACAAATTAGTACCTGGTGCTAATTTCTGTAACGGTAGTACCAGTAGACTGTGCATGATAAGGTAGCAGCAGAGATGATACTTAGCAGCAGAGATGATATGGACATCAGACAGGTGAGACTATATCTACTGTACAGGTGAGCAGTGTGCAAATTTAGCAGCCGGTGTGTGAGTTCCTATATGCAAAGCTGTGTTACGGAGTTTTGTGAGTTGTTATCTGTTCAGGAGTCTGATGGCAATGGGAAAGAAGGAGTTCTTCAGCCTGGTTGTCCTGCATTTCACACTTCTGTGCCTCTGGCCTGAGGGCAGAAGTGTGAACAGTCTGTGCTGGGGGTGGGTGGGGTCCCGGAGGATGGCGTCAACTCTCCTTTGGACTCTGTGGTGATAGATGCTCTGCAGAGAGGGGAGTGGAGTCCTGATGATCTTCTCCGCTGTCTTCACCACTCTCTGCAGGCATTTGTGGTCCAGGGCAGTGGTGCTGCCATACCACGCAGTGATGCAGTTGGCCAGGATGCTCTCGATGATGCAGCTGTAGAAATTGTTGAGGATCCTGGAGGACATGCCAAACTTCTTCAGCCTCCTCAGAAAGTACAGTTGCTGTTGAGCTCTCTTAACCAGCTCTGTGGAGATATGTGTCCACTTAAGGTCCTCGCTAATGTGGATGCCCAGGTATTTAAAGCTGCTCACCTTCTCCACCTCAAGCTTCCGGATGAACAGCAGCCATTGGGGTCTCCTCCTCCCTTTCCTCATGTCCACTATCAACTCCTTTGTCTTGTCCGTGTTGAGGGTGAGGTTGTTGTCCTCACACCATGACACCAGGTTGGCCACCTCCCTCCTGTAGGATGCTTCGTCATCACCAGTGATGCGTCCTATCACTGCTGTGTCATCTGCGAGCTTTAGGATGATATTGTCCTTGTGGGAGGCAACACAGTCATGGGTGAAGAGGCTGTAGAGGATGGGGCTGAGAACACAACCCTGTGGGACACCTGTGTTTGTGTTGATGCCGGCTGAGGCCCTGTTACCCATCCTGACAGACTTGGGCCTGCCAGTTAGAAAGTCCAGTAGCCAGTCACAGAGGGTGGGGTGCAGGCCAATTGAAGACAGTTTGTCGGTGAGTTTGTGGGGGATGACCGTGTTGAAGGCAGAGCTGTAGTCGACAAAGAGCATCCTAATGTAGGAGTCTTTATCTTCCAGGTGGGAGAGAGAATAATGGAGTGCTGCAGCGATGGCATCTGAGGTGGACCTGTTGGGCCAGTAGGCGTACTGCAGGGGGTCCAGGGTGCCCGGTATGCTGTCCTGAATGAGGGGCAGCACCACTCTCTTGAAGCACTTCATGATGATTGGAGTGAGTGCTACTAGTCTGTATTCATTCAGACATGTCGGCGGACTCCTTTGGGGGAGGGGGATGATGGTTGTCATTTTGAAGCAGGAGGGGACTATGTTCTGGTTGAGGGAGAGGTTGAAGATTGCTGTGAGAATGTTGGTCAGCTCGGCAGCGCATACTCTGAGGGCCCGCCCAGTATGTTGTCTCATCCTGCTGCCTTGCAGGGGTTGATATTCTTCAGTGCTTTGTTAACCTGGCCCGGTGACACTGGGTGGGGGGTGTGAGTGTGTGTCTCTTCTCTGTGCTGTGGCTGGTGGTCTCAAAGTCGGTGTAGAAGATGTTGAGATCATCCGGCAGGCTGTCTGTAGAGCTAGTGGTGCTGCTGTTGGTCCTCTTGTAGTCTGTGATGTGTTGCAGGCCTTGCCACATGCGCCCCAGGTCAGGAGTGGAGCCAACCAGCTGGAAAGAGGCTGTAGAAGAGCTCGGAATAACGAGGCGATGTGATTTATAAACCAAAGTTTATTATCAGCTCCTCTAACAAGTCTCATCTAGGTGCAGCAGCAGAAGAAGTGAGAGAGCGAACACCTTCGGCTCTACGAACTTATACTCGCACATAACAAAAGACATGCATATCAAAAGCTGACATCCCTCATTATCTTAATCCCCTCTTTTGTCTTCGTACCCCTCCACCTGGCCCTGGGAGGTCAGGGCGACCTATCTGGTCTCCACCGCAACGCCTCGGATGCTCTTTGATCTTCACTGGCGGTTGAGACCTTTTGTCCTGTTCTGAGGTGTGAAGTCGCTTTACATTTGTAATCGCCAAACATTCTCACATGCTTATACATATGTAGGTTATGGGATATATGATTAATATAGACCACAGAGGCAATCATTATTCCAATCCGGAAACCTGGGAAAGACCCTAGTAAGCCTGATATTTATAGGCCAATAGCACTATCATCAAATATATGCAAACTAATGGAAAGGATGGTGAATGAGAGGCTGATGCATCTCCTTGAGTCAAAGGGATTAGTTGCAGAACATCAGTGGGTTTAGAAGAGGGAAAAGAACAATGGATTCAGTACTATGTCTAGAAGATGACATTAGAAAAGTGCAGGTTACAAACGAGACAGTAGCAGCAGTATTCTTTGATGTGGAAAAAGCATACTACATGATGTGGTGACAGGGACTATTGATCAAGTTGCATAGGTTAGGCCTCGATGGAAGCATGTACAATTGGATAGCAGAATTTCTAAATGGAAGGAGTATTCAAGTTAAAATAAGATCTGATCAGAAAAGTGTGTAGTGAAAAAATGGGACCCCACAGGGAAGTGTGATTAGTCCAACCCTGTTCTCAATTATGATAAATGATATATTTGAGGGTGTGCCTTTGGGTATGAGGGGGCCACTCTTTGTGGATGATGGAGCGTTGTGGGTCAAAGGAAGGAACATAGACTATATTACAGCAAAGTTGCAAGAAGAAAGACAGTGGGGAAAAGAATGGGGCTTCAAGTTTTTTGTAGAATAAACCAAAGAAATGAATCGGTGAATTCAAAAGGGGCCCAAGTCCCCATTGAAAAAGTGTGGACTTGGGCCCTTTTTGAATTCACCGATTCAAATGTTTTTCACAAAGAAGAAAATTAATGAAGGAAAGAAATTAAAACTTTACAAGAAACAGTTAGAAAGGGCTGAGTCTTTTAAGTTCTTGGGGGGTTCTTTTTGATGCCACGTTAACATGGAGGAGTCATGTAAACAGTGTTGTGGAAAAATTTAGCTGTCATGGATGGCCCTCACAGGCAGATGAACAGACTCACTCGCGGGGTGAAGTTGAAGCATATTCGGTCCATAACCAGGAAACGGGCGGGAAACATCTGTGCTGACCCATCACACCCCGGCCACAAACTGTTTGAACTTCTATCTTCTGGTCGTCGTTACAGATCACTGAAGGTCAAAACCACCCATCACAGGAACAGTTTCTTTCCTCAAGCCATCACTCTGATGAACTCCTAACATTCACCTAGTCCTACCTGTTGCTGTACTCATGACTTTTCATCCATTCTTACATTGCACATAACTCTCACACTGCTTTTTACTTCATTCACATTATATCACTGAATCTGAGTTCACATTGAAATACTGTGTGACTGTATATTTTTTCATATATTTCTGCAAAGTGTGGATAGTCTGAGTAAATAACTGCATATATTCCTGTTGTAGAGGAGCTGGGCAATGAAGAGGCGATTTGGTTTATAAACAAAGTTTTAATGTTCAGCTCTTCTATCAAGTCTCATCTGGTGCAGAGAGCGGCAGAAGGGGAAAGAGACAGAATCTCGCCGACTCGCTGGTTATATACAAGCACACAACAAAAGACATGCATAACAAAGGCTGACATCCCTCATTATCTTAATCCCCCCATTGTCTTGGTATTTCCTCTCCTCATCTTGGGAGGTGATGGTAATCCTTCTCCTCGCCTTGGGGGGTGAGGGTGGCCCGTCCGGTTTCCCCTGCCACGTCCGGGAACGTCTTTGTTCTTCACTCGGCGGGTGAGATTCCTTTGTCCTTTCAGAGGTGTGAAGTTCCTTACATATGTAATCCCAAACATTTCCACTTGCTCTAACATATGTAGTTATGGAATATATGGTTAATATAGACCACAGGCCCCCCAAACAACTAAGAAAGGACAATAGAAAGGTTCACAGTCTAAGATAGTTACTATGACATACTAAGTGTTACATCTCTTGCCACGGAAGAAACTTTCCAGCAGCCATGCTCCTAAGAGAGTTCAGTGGTAAACATAGTAGCATAGTAAAATCATAAGTCAGTCCTAAACTGTTGCAGCACAATTAGTGAATAATTGTGGAGTGGTTGGTGTCAGTCCCTGTGCTGTCTGGGTTTAATTCTTCTCCCAAAACTGCTGTAGGTTGGTTTAGGCGTCCTGCTGGGACCTTCTTGTGAGGAATCTGCAGTGTGGGAAGGAGAGAGGTTATTTGTTCCCTGTCTGGGGGCTGGGTCTTTTCTCTTGGGGGGTCTACCTCGTCGAGGTGCTCTCGCCAGTTGTGCAGGTTCGTCTTTCAACAAGAAGGCAGGTTTAAGTCTGTCAATGCTGACTGTTTCTTTTCTATCCCCATAATCAAGCACAAAGTGTTTATCACCATGTTCCAGCACTCTGAATGGCCCATCGAATGCTGGGCGTAAAGTTGGTTTTAGAGCTTCATGCTTAACAAAAACAAACTCAGCGTTTTTTAAAGTTTGAGGGACAAAAACCCGTGGGAAGGAGTGATGAGCTGGACCGGGGAGAGAGTTCGGTCCGTTGCTGCCTAAAAACCTTGGGACTGGAAGGCGCCCTGGTTCTGGGTTTTCTGGCAGAAATTCACCTGGGAGCCTGAGAGGTTGAGCAAAAACTAATTCTGCGGGAGAGGCGTCTAGATCCTCTTTAGGTGCAGCATGCAACCCCAATAAAACCCAGGGAAGTTTATTTACCCAATTTGTGTCCGTTAGTGAGGCTCTGAGGGCAGCCTTTAGAGACCTGTGAAAACGCTCGCATAACCCATTAGCCTGAGGGTGATAAGCGGTGGTGCGATGAATTGTTGCCCCTAAGCTGTTGGACATGGCTGACCAGAGCTCTGAGACAAATTGAGGCCCCCTGTCGGACGTGATGTCCGATGGGACGCCGAAACGCGCCACCCAGTTTGTCAAAAAAACGCGAGCGACTTCCTCCGCTGTGGTTGCCGCTAGAGGGATTGCCTCTGGCCAGCGTGTGGTGCGGTCTATCATTGTTAACAAGTGTGTGAAACCTTGGGAGGAAGGTAGTGGTCCCACAAGATCGACATGAACGTGGTCGAACCTTCTAGCAGGGATTGGAAAAGGCTCCAGAGGGGCTTTTGTGTGTCTGTGTATTTTGGCGCGTTGACAAGAAATGCAAGTTTTTGCCCATTCTTTTACGTTTTTGCGCAGGCCTGGCCACACAAACTTTTCGGCAACCATTTTAACCGAGGCACGCACACTTGGGTGCGCGAGGGAGTGAATTGCGTCAAAAATGCGGCGGCGCCATGTAGCTGGCACTAACGGGCGAGGTCGGCCGGTTGAAACATCGCATATTAGGGGGGGCACGCCGTCGCGTAAACCCTTTTTCTCCAGCCTTAACCCTGTTGGTCCAGACAGGAGTGCGCGCACGTCCGCGTCACTGTTTTGCTCCTCTGCCATGGCTGCATAATCTATCCCTTCATGGATAGGTGCTGCATATGTGTCTGAGTTAGTGAAGAGTTCTGCTGCTGAGGCAGTGTAATCTGTCTCCCCGCGCTCTGGTGGTGCCACAGCGCGAGAGAGACAGTCCGCTACTACGTTAAGTTTGCCTGCCACATGTCGAATGTCTGTGGTGAACTCTGAAATCGCAGCTAGCTGTCTTTGTTGCCTGCCTGACCATGGTTCTGAAATTTTAGCCATAGCAAAGGTGAGCGGTTTATGGTCTACAAAAGCCGTGAAACTCCGCCCTTCTAACCAGAACTGGAAGTGGCGGATGGATAAATGACGCGCCAGCAGCTCTCTGTCAAAAGTGCTGTATTTGCGTTCAGTTTGGTTTAGCGATTTGCTAAAGAATGCTAAAGGTTGCCAGACCCCGCTGACAAGTTGTTCTACAACTGCCCCTATAGCTAGGTCTGAAGCATCTGTGGTTAGTGCAATGCGGGCCAAGGGATCTGGATGAACTAACAATGTGGCGTTAGCTAGGGCGTTTTTTACTTCCGCGAAAGCGCGTTCGCGCTCCGGGGTCCATTCGACTGCGTTGGAAGCTTTCTTTTTTTTGAGCGCGTCATATAGGGGCTGCATGAGCTGAGCTGCATGGGGGAGGAAGCAGTTGTAAAAATTAACCATCCCTAAAAATTCCTGTAGCGATTTGACCGTTTGCGGCCGTGGAAAACTTTCTATCGCATGAACTTTGTCTGGAAGTGGCACTGCCCCCTTCGGAGAGACTTTGTGTCCTAAAAAATCAATTTGCGACACGCCGAATTTGCATTTGGCTGGATTGATTATTAGCCCGTGCTCTTCTAGCCTCTGAAAAACCGTAGTGAGGTGCTGCTCGTGTTCTACCTCAGACGAGCTGGCTACCAGCATGTCGTCGAGGTAGACGAAAACAAAAGGGAGGTCGCGTAGGACCGCGTCCATCATTCGTTGGAAAGTTTGAGCAGCGCCTTTGAGGCCGAAAGGCATTCGCAAGAATTCAAAAAGGCCGAAAGGGGTTATTACCGCTGTTTTAGGAACGTCTTCTGCTCGGACTGGGACTTGGTGATAACCGCGGACTAAGTCTATTTTTGAAAAAATGCGCGCACCCGCTAGATGTAGTGAAAAATCTTGAATGTGAGGGATTGGGTAACGGTCATGCGCTGTAGCGTTGTTTAGTCTGCGGTAATCTCCGCACGGTCTCCAAGAACCGTCGGATTTAGGAACCATGTGAAGTGGTGAGGCCCAGGGGCTCTTCGAGCGTCTAACAATGCCCAATTTTTCAAGAGTTGTAAACTCGTCCCGTGCTATGTTGAGCTTGGCCGCGTCTAAGCGGCGAGCTTTGGCAAAAACGGGAGGTCCCGTTGTGGGAATGAAGTGTTCAACCCCGTGTTTAGCCACAGTGGCTGAGAATTTGGGGATTGTGAGTGCTGGAAATTGGGTGAGGAGTTGCTCAAACTTACCTCCTGCCGTGGTGACGTTGGCCTGCACAGGTGGTGGAGAAACTCAAGCTGAGCATGGAATAGAAGCAAAAGACAGCGCATTAACCAGGCGCCTATTTGCTAGATCCACTAATAACCCATGTGCACACAAAAAATCTGCGCCTAATAAGTTAAAACTCACCGCCGCTACAACAAATGTCCATTTGTAACTGCGGCCGTGAATGAGGAGGTGCAGGCTCTTTTCGCCGAACGTGTCGATGTTAGAGCCGTTGGCTGCCACTGCTCCGTTGCCCCGGGTGCCCATGGCTCGATCTGCGTGGGAGGGCATGACGAAACTCAGCTGAGCTACTGTGTCCATGAGGAACTGCTTGCCTGTGTGTCCATCCGTCACGTACAACAGCTTGTTTTTCTCGCCGAGAACCGCTGCTGTTAACGGCTCTCGGCTTTGGCGTTTCCTGACATCGTACTTGCAGGGGGGAACGCATTTGCGGGTCTTTTCAGCGAAGCGGTGGTGATAATAACAGACGTCGCCCTGTCTGTTACGTTTTGGCCGTGTCGCTGTCACCGTGGCCTGGGTCTGCTCCGTGGGTCGTGGCTCCTCGTGGCTCGGGGCGTCAGCCTTGAGGTCTGCAGATGCTGCTGTGGGTGTCACCTCCTTGCAGGCGTTGACGAGCCGATGAGCTTCGCTGGCCAGTGTGCGGAAGTCCTGGTGGGTGTTGCACTTCATGCTGGCGAGTGTCCCCCTCATGTGTGGCGGCAGCGTGCTGAGGAAAATGAACTGGAAGAGGAAGTTGTCATTATCCTCTTCCTTGAGCTGCAGCAAATCCTCCATGAGGGCCTTCGGATTGCCCCCTCTGTGGCCGTAGACCGCCAGGATCTTCTCGGCTCTTTCTTCCGCTGATGGGACGTAGTTCGCCACGATGGTCGCTTTGAGCGTCTCGCATTTGTCCCTGGCTGGTGGTCGCCGGATCATGCTCCGCACACACTTCGAAGTGGCGGAGTCGAGTTTGGAGACGATATGATAAAACTTAATATCGTCAGCCGTGATGCCCGCCAGTATAAATTGGGCTTCAGCCTGCTGAAACCAAGAGGCGGGGTCTTCTTGCCAGAAGTCTGGCAGCTTGACAGCGACGGCGTTCGTGCACACCATCACTGCTGTGCCCGCCGGGTGAGAGTGCCTTGCCTCGGCTCTCACGGCGGTGCTGGTGCTCGGTTGAGCCCTCTCAACCTCTTCTGCCGGGGGGAACAGCTGTCCGTCTGCTCCCTCGTCTGCGTGGCTGCTGGCGTCTGCTTGAGCCGCCACGGATGAGTCGCTTGTGAAAGAACGCCTCCGGTCCATACTCGCGTCAAGGTCACCAGTGTAGAGGAGCTGGGCAATGAAGAGGCGATTTGGTTTATAAACAAAGTTTTAATGTTCAGCTCTTCTATCAAGTCTCATCTGGTGCAGAGAGCGGCAGAAGGGGAAAGAGACAGAATCTTGCCGACTCGCTGGTTATATACAAGCACACAACAAAAGACATGCATAACAAAGGCTGACATCCCTCATTAGCTTAATCCCCCCATTGTCTTGGTATTTCCTCTCCTCATCTTGGGAGGTGATGGTAATCCTTCTCCTCGCCTTGGGGGGTGAGGGTGGCTCGTCCGGTTTCCCCCGCCACGTCCGGGAACGTCTTTGTTCTTCACTTGGCGGGTGAGATTCCTTTGTCCTTTCAGAGGTGTGAAGTTCCTTACATATGTAATCCCAAACATTTCCACTTGCTCTAACATATGTAGTTATGGAATATATGGTTAATATAGACCACACTGTATATATTTGCATCCTTTTATAGAAACGTGGACAGACTGTAATTTACTGTACATACTCTGTTGTCATTGAATCCTTATTTAAATCTTATTTAAATCCTCCACCTGAACAACGAGAGCAAGTTTTTAGCCAAAGTCAAATTCCTTGTATGTGTTGTGCATACTTGGCCAATAAAGCTGATTCTGATTCTGATTCTGATTTTAATAGGAGAATACTGCAGCATGGAAGAAACAATGATACTCATGACCGAAGGTAATGACAGGTAATGATGGGAAAATATGATGGTGATGATGGTAATGATGGACAATGATGGTAATGATGAGGACCCAACAAAAGAATGGGGGAGTGAAACCCAAATAAATAGAAATGACACAATGAGCCTAATGAGCAACAGCCCTGACCAATAATGACGGCATATGGATGAGCTGTGCTCAAAAGGAAGAGAATAAACACTGTCAAAATAAAAGTCCAATCAGAAACAAATGATGAGCAGGAAAAAAAAACAAACATATAAATGTAACTGTGATGGATAATAATAATAATAATAACAATAATGACAATAATAATAACAAGACCAAGATGGAAATAAAGCCCCAAGGAAGATAATAATAAAGACCGAATTATGGCTGTGTTGTGAGACATGTATATGTTGGACACTGCATATGTGATTTAACCACGATGAAGGAGAGCCAGCCCCCTGCGGTGCGGAGCCACAAAGCCTGGACCCCCTGCAGAGGACAGGGGACAGAAGACTTCCTGACCACTGAGGCTCAAGAAGAGAGAAGGGGGAGTTATGTAAATAAAAGGCTAATGAATGTGAATAAAGAGATTTTGAAAGAGATGTGTGATTTCCCCCGCGAGGGAAATGGTTTGATGTCAGAATGTTTAAATGAGAGAACTTTGGTGTGTTCACCCTCTTTGTTCGCTGCTCAAGAATGAGAGCAGATGGTGGAATGATTACTTGAATAAACTGGAATGAAAGACCATTCGGTTTCGTTATTCAAGTCTCCCCACATTGGTGACTGACGACGTTGAGAATGAACGAAGAAATTCTCAGGGTCCCGGACTCACAGCGCTCAGAGCTGGCGAGCGCAGTGGCCGTTAAGCTGCCTGATTTCTGGCAGGATAACCCACGGTCGTGGTTTCTGCAAGCAGAGTCGCAGTTCGCGCTCGCAGGAGTAACGGTGGATGACACTAAGTTCCACCATGTCATCGCTAAACTGGACAACAGCACAGCTCGGTGCGTGCAAAGCTTGGTGGAGCAGCCACCCGCGACCGACAGGTACGGCAAGCTGAAATCCACCCTCATCAAGTTTTTCACCCCCTCGGCTGAAGTGAGGGCGAGGAGGATCCTGTCTTTGCTAGACCAAGGTGGACACAGGCCGAGCGCCCTGATGGAGGAGATGATACAGCTGAGAGGGTTGGACAACGATGATTTCATTTTTCAGTTCATCTTCCTCTCCAACCTCCCGGCGCATGCGAGAAGCACGCTGGCCGGCAAAAAGTGTCACACCCTGGAGGAGTTCCGGGAGCTGGCCCAGGAGGCAGATGGGATCCTGGACGCCTGCGGCGGGCAAGCAACCACAGCAGCGACCCGAGACAGCGGGGAGCCAGAGGCGGCAGAACCAGACTGGCCGACGACGGCGGCAACACGGCCGCGACGAGGGGGAGCCAATAGCCCGGCGGCAGAGGCGCGGGCACGACACAGCGGAGGAGAAGATCTCTGCTTTTACCATGGGAGGTTCGCAGAGAAGGCACGCAGGTGTGTGCCGCCCTGCATCTTCAGGAGTTTGGGAAACGGCAAGACCGGGGGTCGCTAGCAGCTTCGACCCTCGGAGAACGCAACAAGCTGCTCTACATCACGGATGCGCGCTCCGGACGAGAGTTCCTAATCGACACCGGAGCACAAGTGAGCTTCATCACCCCAACATACGCGGACCGGGTGGCTGGACCCCACGGTAGCGGAGCTACAGCGGCAAATGGCTCGAACATCAACACCTACGGGAGAAGGACCTTGCCTTTATGCTTACATGGCCGCACATATGAATGGACTTTTGTGATAGCGGCGGTGAGTTTCAACATGTTGGGCGCGGATTTTTTGTGTTCACACAATCTGTTAGTTGATCTTGCTAATAGACAGCTGGTAAATGCACTCTCTTTTTACTCTCTCCCCTGTTCAGCTCGAGTGTCCCCGCCACCAGTACAGACCCACGTCGCTACAGCAGGTGGTAAGTTTCACACACTCCTCACCCAATTTCCAGCGCTCACTGTGCCCACTTTTTCAGCGACGGTCGCGAAGCACGGGGTGAAACACTTTATCCCCACTTCTGGTCCTCCCGTGTTTGCAAAAGCTCGGCGCTTGGATGCAGTTAAGCTCGCCATTGCGCGCGAGGAGTTCACCAGCCTGGAGAGGCTGGGCATCGTTCGCAGGTCGAAGAGCCCGTGGGCTTCGCCGCTCCACATGGTACCGAAAGCCGATGGTTCCTGGAGACCGTGCGGGGATTACCGCAGGCTAAACAACGCTACGGCGCACGATCGTTATCCCATCCCGCACATTCAGGATTTTTCGGTGCACCTGGCGGGGGCGCGCATTTTTTCAAAGATTGATCTAGTTCGCGGCTATCACCAAGTCCCGGTCCAACCGGAGGACATTCCTAAAACAGCGGTAATAACCCCGTTCGGACTTTTCGAATTTTTACGCATGCCGTTTGGTCTCAAAGGGGCGGCGCAAACATTTCAGCGGATGATGGATGCCGTGTTACGCGATCTCCCTTTCGTGTTTGTGTACCTCGACGACATTTTGGTCGCGAGTACTTCAGAGGACGAACACGAAACGCACCTCACAGCAGTTTTTAGGAGGCTGGGAGAGCACGGCTTAATAGTTAACCCAGCCAAGTGCCAGTTCGGCGTCGAGCGGATCGATTTTTTGGGTCACCGCGTCTCCCCGGAGGGAGCGGTTCCGTTACCAGAGAAAGTACGCGCGGTAGCGGATTTTCCCCGTCCACAAACGGTCAAATCACTACAGGAATTCTTGGGGATGGTGAATTTTTATAACCGATTCCTGCCCCACGCAGCTCAAATCATGCAACCGTTATATGCCGCGCTCAAAAAACAAAAACCGACCCAGGCGGTCGAATGGTCCCCGGAGCGGGAGCGCGCGTTCACAGAGGTTAAAAAAGCCTTGGCTGATGCTGCGCTCCTGGCCCACCCAGACCCTGCAGCACGTATCGCGCTGACGACAGACGCTTCAGATTTAGCCATAGGGGCCGTTATTGAGCAACAGGTAGCCGGAGTTTGGCAGCCTTTGGCTTTCTTTAGCAAATCTTTAAGCGCGGCTGAACGAAAATACAGCGCGTTTGACAGAGAACTGTTGGCGCTGCATTTGGCTATTCGTCATTTCCAGTTCTGGCTGGAAGGACGGTGCTTCACCGCTTATGTGGACCACAAGCCGCTCACATACGCCATGGCCAAAATTTCAGACCCGTGGTCCGGCAGGCAGCAGAGGCAGCTGGCCGCAATCTCGGAATTTACCACTGACATTAGGCACGTCGCGGGCAAATTCAATGTAGTAGCGGATTGTCTCTCACGCGCGTTCACGACCCCAACACGCGCAGAGGCAGAACGGGCCACCGTGACCGCGCCGCAGGAGAGCGGCACGGTGGCACGCGCAGCCCCGGTGCACGTGGGTATAGATTACGCAGCCATGGCAGCGGACCAGGGGGCGGACGCAGACGTGCGCGCGCTCCAGTCTGGACCAACAGGGTTGAGGCTGGAGAGCAAGTGTTTACAAACCGGTATGCCCCCCCTGATCTGCGACATGTCGACGGGGCGCCCGCGTCCGGTGGTTCCGGCCACGTGGCGCCGCCGTGTTTTTGACTCGGTCCACTCACTGGCGCACCCGGGGGTGCGCGCGTCGGTGAAACTAGTGGCGGAAAAGTTTGTTTGGCCGTGCCTGCGCAAGCACGTGAAGGAATGGGCAAAAACCTGCATTTCCTGTCAACGGGCCAAAATTCACAGGCACACAAGAGCCCCGTTAGAACCGTTCCGCATTCCGGCCAGAAGGTTCGACCATGTGCACGTCGACCTTGTGGGCCCCCTACCGGCATCACAGGGGTTCACGTATCTTTTGACAATGGTGGACCGCACCACACGTTGGCCGGAAGTGGTCCCACTTGCGACGACCACGGCCGCAGAGGTGGCTCGCGTTTTTTTAACGGCTTGGGTGGCGCGCTTCGGGGTTCCGTCGGACATTACGTCCGATAGAGGACCGCAATTCATCTCTGAGCTGTGGTCAGCGATGGCCAACGGCTTAGGAGCCAAAATTCACCGCACTACGGCTTACCACCCTCAGGCCAATGGTTTATGCGAGCGTTTTCATAGGTCTTTGAAGGCAGCACTCAGAGCGTCGCTCACGGATGCAGATTGGGTGAATAAACTTCCATGGGTTTTATTAGGGTTGCGTTCTGCGCCTAAAGAGGACTTAGACGCCTCCCCAGCGGAGCTGGTATTCGCACAAACTCTGAGGCTGCCAGGCGAGTTTTTACCAGAGCACCCAGAGCCCCCACCTCTCTCGGCTCTGGGACCGTTAGTCGGCACGGGGGCAGACACGCTCCCGGGTCCGGTTCATCACGCTTTTCCACGAGTTTTCGTCCCCAAGGCTTTGAAAAATGCCGATTTCGTTTTTGTCAGGCGCGAAGCCCTAAAAGCAACGCTCAAACCACCTTACGAAGGGCCATTTCGAGTGCTGGAGGCAGGTGATAAGCAATTTGTGCTAGATTTTGGAGACAGAAAAGAGACAGTCAGTATTGACAGACTAAAACCTGCTTTTGTCATGAAGGACGTGTCTGTACCGGTCGCAGTGGCGCCTCGACGAGGCAGGCCCCCGCAGGGGGCAATTAATCACTCTCTCCCTCAGTCAACAGACCCGAAGCAGAAACGCACCGCAGGCAAGGCGGGGCCAACGCACAGCAGATTCGGCAGACGGCTGAAGCCCAAGCGGCGCACAGACTGAATGTTGGTGTTGATTATTCAGTAGTGAGTAAGGTGCTATTTAATTTTAGGAATTAGTCTGTTCTTCATCGTTTGGGGGGGGTTATATGGCTGTGTTGTGAGACATGTATATGTTGGACACTGCATATGTGATTTAACCACGATGAAGGAGAGCCAGCCCCCTGCGGTGCGGAGCCACAAAGCCTGGACCCCCTGCGGAGGACAGGGGACAGAAGACTTCCTGACCACTGAGGCTCGAGAAGAGAGAAGGGGGAGTTATGTAAATAAAAGGCTAATGAATGTGAATAAAGAGATTTTGAGAGAGATGTGTGATTTCCCCCGCGAGGGAAATGGTTTGATGTCAGAATGTTTAAATGAGAGAACTTTGGTGTGTTCACCCTCTTTGTTCGCTGCTCAAGAATGAGAGCAGATGGTGGAATGATTACTTGAATAAACTGGAATGAAAGACCATTCGGTTTCGTTATTCAAGTCTCCCCACACGAATAATAAATATAGAAGACAACCAAGTGTGGCCTGGTCAGACCCAGCCCAAACCACCACAGAAACCCCCCTTTAAGGTCGGACTCTAGACGACCCCAGTAAACGGTTAGCACTGCGGCAGCACAGTTTACCCTTGGCCGGGGGATTGTGGGGATCGTGGGATCGTGGGTTCGATCCCAGCCCCCGACCAACAGTGATCTGTGTGGAGTTTGCATGTTCTCCCCGTGTTGCGTGGGTTTACTCCGGGATTTCTCCGGTTTCCTCCCACATGCCAAAAACATGCATGTTAGGTTAATTGGCTGTTCTAAATTGTCCCTAGATATCTGTTTCCTATAGGCCCTTAGAATAGAGGGTTAGTATTAATGAAAGCGCTTTGAGTGGTCTTTGTGACTAGAAAAGCGCTATATAAGTGCAGGTTAGTTAGTTAGTTAGTAAACATCAGAAAAGGGAAAAAGAAAAGAAGAGGGGAAAAAAAAAACAAAAAAACAAATCCTAACGGGGGGGGGGGGGGGGGGTTGGCCAGGAAGGCCAAAACAGACCCCCTACCAACACAATACCACATAAAAACCTAGAATAGACAATACAGGTGCCCCAACCTTAGGAGAAAAATATGAAAACCCACAGCCTAGGGGGCAGGAAAAGAACAAAAAACAAAATTCACAATAGAACCCCAGAACTAAAAATAATGTGCTCCAACCTCAGGAGAGAAATAGCACACAAACCTACAGCCTAGGGAGATGGAGAAAAAAAAACAAACAAACCACAAAATAGTAATGGTAAATAAGAGCCCATAGAGCAGAATATGCCAGGAGCTCCCTACTCAAAAAAAAACAAAAAACAAAAAAACAAACCATATGCTCCAAACTCAGGAAAACGGCATGAAAACCCTAGACTGAGCAGGTAAGGAACCTCAAAAAAAAAAAAAGTACATTTCAAAAAATACAAAAGACAAGGTGAGCACTCCAGAACACAACGGTAAACATAACAGTAAAACAGATACCTATGCTTTTATAAGTGACACACGTACAAAAACATACACTACAGAACAGACAAGTAAGCTATGAACTCCCAGCAGACCTGGACATACGAGGAGGGAGAAATACAAACTACGAATTCCCAGCTGAGCTGGACTTACGATACAGCTAGGGAGAACATCCAAACTTTAGTCTGAGAAAAAACAAACATTGAGGTGCTCAGACCCCCAAAAGGGAACGGCAGGAGAGCGTCGACCTCTGGCCGTCGATGACTGGGGTGCGATGACCTTGAGCACTGGAGGTAGGATCATGCGACCTCTCAAAGAGACGGCTGGAACGAATCTGACCCAGACGCCCAGGAATCCCTGTCCACCCCAGTGCCCCAGACAGGGAGGAGAGGAGCAGGTGGAAGGAAAAAAAAAACATCACATCACCACAGTCAGTAAAAAACAGTACATGAAAACTTAGCAGTAAGAAACACTGCTGAGTCCCTTCACTGGGGACAAGGCAGCACCTCTCATTATTAAAGATAAAAAGGAAAAAGAGAGTACTTGCCTTGCCCCCGCTCCGTCGTTGCTGAAGCCACTAAAAAGCTCCGTAGCCGGAGGACCAGACGAATGTTCCCGGACCAGCGGTGACAGTCTAGCACGGCGGCGGGGTGTAGATGTAGAGGGAAGGGGAAGCGTGGAAGCTAGGGGACGCTGAATCATCGGCACAAGCCTCCGGGGTACCGGGACTGGTGAGGAGGCACATGGAAGCCAGGGGACGCTGAATCGTCGACACAGGTCTCCGAGGTGCCGGGACTGGCGAGGAAGCACGATGACCAATGGAGAAAGGGGACGCTGGAATCATCGGCACAGTCTCCAGAGTCCCGAGTAAATTCCTTGTCCACCCGTAATCCTCAGCCCGGCATATGGAAAAAGGTGGCTGCAGATGATGATACGGCAGGGAAGGCCACACCCCCTCAAACAGCAGGAAACAGAATTAAAGTTCAGCAGCAAAGGAAACGGCTGCTGAGTCCCCTCCCCGGGGACAAGGCAGCTCCTCTCATTATTAAATAAAACCAGAAATGAGAAAGAAAGCACTTGCCTTGCCCCCTGCTCCATCGTCGCTGAAGCTGCTGAAGAACCCCCCACTGATGAACCAGACGAATGCTCCCGGGGCAGCAGTGTCTGTCTAGCCGAGGGCCGTTGCATGGCAGCGAGGTGCTGATGTGAAGAGGAGGGGGATTGTGGAAGCCAGGGGACACTGAAATCGTTGGCATAAGCTTCTGGGGTGCCGGGACTGGTGAGGAGGCACGATGACAAACGGAGGCAGGGGATGCTGACATCGTCGGCACAACCTCCGGAGTCTTAGGAGAATTCCTCCTCCACCCCTGTAGTCCTCAGCCCGGCAGGTGACGAGGAGAAGGCTGGTGATGATAACACGGCGGGGTAAGAGAGCCCCTCCGGCCAGGGAAAAGAGTACAGATTTAGGCAAGCCCCCAGGGAACTGCAGCCCGCTGAAACGAAACTCCACAGTCTGTTGACAGCCAGTCACTCTCCTCCCCTCTGCCTCCTCCGGATCCTGCTTCACTTTTCCCACTGAGTCTTGTTTAGGTTGGGTCCTACTGTCATAGATGGCCCTCCTACTGTCATGGTTAACATGGAGGAGTCATGTAAACAGTGTTGTGGAAAAATGTAGCTGTCATGAATGGCCCTCACGGGCAGAAGAACAGACTCACTCGCGGGGTGAAGTTGAAGCATATTTTAATAGGAGAATACTGCAGTATGGAAGAGGCAATGATACTCACGACCGAAGGTAATGACAGGTAATGACGGGAAAGTACGATGGTGACGATGGTAATGATGGATAATGATGGTAATGATGAGAACCCAACAAAAGAATGGGGGAGTGAAACCCAAATAAATAGAAATGACACAATGAGCCTAATGAGCAACAGCCCTGACCAATAATGACGGCATACGGATGAGCTGTGCTCAAAAGGAAGAGAATAAACACTGTCAAAATAAAAGTCCAATCAGAAACAAATGATGAGCAGGAAAAAAAACAAACATATAAATGTAACTGTGATGGATAATAATAATAACAATGACAATAATAATAATAATAATAATAATAATAATAATAATAATAATAATAATAACAATAAGACCAAGATGGAAATAAAGCCCTAAGGAAGATAATAATAAAGACCGAATAATAAATATAGAAGACAACCAAGTGTGGCCTGGTCAGACCCAGCCCAAACCACCACAGTAGCAAAGTAATTAATGTATTGAGATGCCTCGCAGGACATAACTGGGGAGCAGATGTAAATTCACATTAGTGTATTTATGGAGCGCTTGTTAGGTCAAGGATTGATTATGGGAGTTTTGTATATGGCTCCGCAGTAAGGTCTGTCCTAGCTCAGTTAGATGTTATCCAGGCTTGTGCTCTGCGGCTGTATAGGGGCAGTGAAGATGGCACCAGTATGTGCATTGCAAGTTGAGACAGGGGAACTGCTCCTGTGGCTGAGGAGGAAACAGTTAATGGCAAATTTTCTGGTTAACTTGAAAGGGCATAAGTTGGCACATCCAAGAGGGTAATAGAAGAGTGTTTGTAAAAGGGAAAGAACAAAAGTTAAGGTTAGGGTGGGTAGCTAAAAATATTGCAAAAGAGATGAATATAGCGGGAATACAGTTTTGCCAAACTGCATTGTGGCCTAGGCAACCATGCTGGATGTTTGAGAGTATTTATGTAGACATGGAGTTGAATAAGAATAGGCATGGCAGGAGGTCAGCAGATTTGTGTCAGGAATTCAACTTGTGTTAAAAAGGAAATATGAACGATATACCAAGGTGTTTAATGATGGGTCAAGGATTTGCAGACACAGATCACAGGGGCTTCAGTGGCGATACCCAGCCACAGGGTGGAGTTCTGTAAGAGGCTGACAGATAACCTGAGTGTGTATGCAGTGGAACTAGCTGCTGTATTGCTTGCAGTGCAGCGGATGGAGGAGGTGCCTGACAATGATCATTGGTAAGTCTACAGTCAGGAGAAGCAAAGAGTCATCAGGATCTGTTGTATGAGATAATGCTCACATTGTTAAGGCTTTGAGATCATGGGAAAAACATTAAATTTATGTGGGTTCCAGCACACCATGGAATTCTAGGGAATGAGAGAACAGACAAGCAGGCAAAGAATGCAATTACAAAAGCCAATACTGATGTGGTAATTAAGTTGTCCAAATCAGAAGGGAAAAGTATTGTGTGGAGGAGTATAATGGCACAGTGGCAACATTACTGGAACGGGGAAGTGAAAGGGAGGCGTTTATATGTGATAAATAAGAATGTTGGAAGAGTAAATGAAAGAAGGGGACATAGGAGAGTGCAAAGTCGCAATGAGTCAGTTAAGAATTGGTCACTGTGTGGAGAGAGGAATAATCAGGCGGAGAGGTCCAGGGCATAACAGGCTTTATTCATCTCTCTCTCCTACATTCTCTCGAATCACAAGCATCAAAAGAGTAACAAGTCACAGGCACCTCTGCTCTTATAGCATACCACTTGGTCAGCCTTCTGTGGTGCTGCATTAACATCAAAGCCTTTGTAATCAAAGCCACCAGTTGGTAGAGCATCCGCCCCACACCCGGGAGGCAGGGGTTCAAATCCCGGCCGGGTCATGCCGAAGACCATATAAAAGTGGAACTTCCTGCCGTCCAGCTTGGTGCTCAGCAAAAATGGAATGGAGGAGGGAAAATTTGTGGCGGTGCCTTGCACGGCAGCGGCCCTCTGATTCTACACTTGGGGTGTGTGTGATTGACACGGTGGATAGGTAAAACACAATCTCGTTCTGCTGTACATGATTGGTTGTACAGTTGAATGACAATAAAGGGTGATTTAAGATTTAATTCCCATTCTCTTTGTCACTGTTCGCATCAACCCACCAACCCCCGAATCAACGCACAAACCCCCATGACGATTCCCCTTGTCCTTCCGTCTGAGTGTAAACATACTGAGGTGGATTCCCACCCACCCCCACCCCCAGAACTCAGTCTGAGCCTTGACCCTCATGTCCTTTGGACTTCAGCCTACATCCATAACGGCTGTAACGGGGGTCTGCAGCTTTGAGGCGCTGCTGTGCCGGGGGGCGGCTTGGAGGTGCGTCTGTCTGTGGGAGGACATTGGGAGGGGGGGAAACATCTTTAGCATGCCATTGTGACTGATCTGACGAGTCATTTACCTGGGGAGTTCTCAGTGGGGGTCGTCCACACGGAGGAGCTCGGGCCAACACCACCTGCTCGTCTGCTAAAACAAAAGTGGGCTTAAGCCTGTCTATACAGACTGTTTCCCTGCGTCCCCCCAAGTCAAACACAAAATGTTCCTCCCCGGGTTCCAGCACTCTGAATGGGCCATCGTAGGGCAGGCACAAGGGGGTCCGGTGGGCATCGTGCCTGACAAATACGAATGCCGCGTCCTTCAAGGCCTTTGGCACAAAAGCGCATAGAAAACAGTGGTGGACTAGACCGGGTACCATCCCTGCCACTGCGCTATGCGGTGAAAGCGGGGATGGATTGATGTTTGGCGTGGGGCTGTCTGGCAAAAATTCCCCTGGGAAACACAAGGGCTGGGAAAAAACCAGCTCTGCTGGGGAGGCTGCCAAATCCTCCTTTGGTGCTGAACGCAACCCTAAAAGAACCCATGGCAACCGGTCCACCCAATTTGTATCCGTAAGCAAAGCCCTGAGCACTGCTTTAAGCGATCTATGGAAACGCTTGCATAACCCATTCGCCTGGGGGTTGTACGCGGTCGTGCAATGAATTGTGATGCCCAGGCTCCGGGCCATGGTGGACCAGAGGTCGGAATCAAACTGCGGGCCCCAATGGGACGTGATGTCCGAAGGGGCGCTGAAACGTGCCACCCATGTCATCAAAAAAGCATGTGCAACTTCTGCGGACGTGGTGGAAGCTAGTGGGACTGCTTCAGGCCAGCGCGTGGTGCGGTCCACCACTGTCAGGAGGTGCGTGAACCCCTGTGATGGTGGGAGGGGGCCCACAAGGTCCACATGAACGTGGTCAAATCGCTTAGCCGGGATATGGAACGGCTCCAAGGGGGCCTTTGTGTGCCTGTGCAATTTGGCTCATTGGCACGCTACGCAGGCTGCCGCCCACTGTTTCACCTGTTTGCGCAGGTTTTGAGTTGGTTCGCCAGGGAGTGAACCAACCCAAAAACGTGGCGGTGCCAAGCGCATGGGACCAACGGGTGCGGGTGGCCCGTGGAGACGTCACAGATTGGGGGGGCCCCCGTCCTGCAGTACTCTGCTCTCCAGCCTTAACCCTGTTGGTCCAGACTGGAGCGCACAAACGTCCGCATCACCGATCTGCTCAGCGGCCATGGCCGTGTAATCTAGCCCCAAGTAGACTGGGGCCACTAATGCGCGCGAAAGGCAGTCTGCCACCACGTTGAGTTTACCGGCCACATGCTGAATGTCGGTCGTAAACTCCGAGATCGTGGCCAGCTGTCTCTGCTGCTGGTCCGACCACGGTTCCGAAACCTTGGCCATTGCGTACGTTAGCGACTTGTGGTCCAGAAACACAGTGAAGGTGCACCCTTCCAGCCAGAACTGGAAGTGGCGTATGGCCAGGTGGAGAGCCAAAACCTCTCTGTCAAACGCGCTGTATTTACGCTCACTGTCGCGCAAAGACCTGCTAAAAGGTGAGCGGCTGCCAAGAATCGGCGACATGCTGCTCCACGACGGCCCCTATGGCCACGTCCAAGACGTCGGTAGTGAGCGCTATCCGAGCCGCCGGGTCCGGGTGCGCCAGCAGTGCAGCGCTCGCCAGGGCTGTTTTAATCTCGGAAAACGCCTGCTCTTGCTCAGGAATTCAGTCAACTCTGCCGCCGGTTTCTGTTTCTTAAGCGCCGCATACAACGGCTGCATGAACTGGGCTGCGCGAGGGAGGAAACAGTTATAAAAGTTAACCATCCCCAAAAACTCCTGCAGCACCCTGACCGTCTGAGGCCAGGGAAAATCTGCCACCGTGAGCACTTTGTCCGGTAAGGGTATCGCGCCCTCCAGTGAGATGCGGTGGCCCAAAAAATCGATTCCCGTCACCCCGAACTGGCACTTCGCCGGGTTGATTATTAATCCATGCTCCTCCAACCTCTGGAAAACTGTCCTGAGGTGGGCTACGTGTACGTCCTCAGATGTGCTGGTCACCAGGATGCCGTCCAGGTAGATGAACACAAACGGCAGATTGCGCAATACCGCATCCATCATGCATTGGAATGTCTGCGCCGCGCCTTTTAACCAGAAAGCCATGCGTAAAAACTCAAAAAGGCCAAACAGGGTTATTACTGCCGTTTTAGGTATGTCCTCAGCGCTCACCGGGACCTGGTGGTAACCACGGACCAGGTCTATCTTGGAAAAAATGCATGCCCCGGTGAGGTGAATGGAAAAATCCTGGATATAGGGGATCGGGTAGCGGTCGTGCGCTGTGGCGTTGTTCAATCTGCGGAAATCTCCGGACGGTCACCACGATCCCTCGGCTTTAGGAACCATATGTAGCGGGGATGAACATGGGCTGTTTGAGCGACTGATGATGCCCAATTTTTCCAAGTTGGCAAACTCCTCACGCGCTATGGCCAGTTTAGTTGCATCCAGACGCTGAGGTCGTCCAAAAACAGGCGGCCCCATGGTGGTAATGAAGTGCTCCACCCCGTGTTTAGTGACGGTCACTGAAAAGGTCAGGACCGTGAGTGCTGGGAACTGGGTGAGTAGTGTGTGGAGCTTACCCCCTGGAGCTGTGACGTTGGCTAGCGTTGTGGGCCCGGCTCCTCTCGCTGTACAGGGGAGAGAATTAAAAGACATTGCACTAATCAGGCGTCTGTTAGCCACATCGACTAGTAGACCGTGTGCACACAAAAAATCAGCGCCCAAAATGGGGAAGCTGCATGCTGCTATGACGAATGTCCATTGGTTTGTACGGCCGTGCAAGGATACAGTCAGTGTCCTCTCACCAAAAGTCTTAATGTCTGAGCCATTTGCGGCCGTCAGCTCGGGGCCACTAGTTACCGCCAACCGGTCAGCGTAGGACGGCAGGATGAGACTCTTTTGGGAGCCGGAGTCCACGAGGAACCGTCTACCCGAGCGTGAGTCTGTCACATAGAGCAGCTTGCTTGCGTCACCAGCGGTCACAGCTGCTACCAACTGCCAGCCCTGGCATTTCCCAAGCACTTGAATTAGCACAGTGGCACACATCAGCGTGCGTCCTCTCCAAAATGGCGGTGGTAGAAGCAGAGTGTGTCTCTCTGGTGTTTCTTGGCTTCCGCTGCAGCCACCGTCGTCAGCTCCTCGCCCACGCTGGCCATCTCGCCGGGTTCTGATGCTGCTGCGTTCACTGCGAGGGCTCTGGTGGTGAGGATAATCTGATCAGCCTCTTGCGCTAGCGCCTGGTAGTTGCACGCAGCCAGCAGCGGCAAATTGGCAAGGACCGCCCTGGCCACTGTCGGGAGGTTCCGGAGGAAATGGTGGGCAAAGAGGAAATGCCCGTCATCTGTGCCCATCAACGCCAACATCTTCTCCATTAACTCGACCGCCGACCCGTCTCCCAACTTGGAGCGCGTCAGGAGCCTTTCAGCTCTCTCGCAGTCTGAGAGCGTATAGCACCGGGTCAACGCGGTCTTGAGAGCCTCGTATTTGTGGCGGGCTGGGGGCCGTTGGAGCAGGCTCACCACCTGCTGAGTTGTGCATGTGTCCAGTGCTGCAACCACATAGTAGTATCTGGTGTCATCCGCCGTTATTCCCCGGAGCACAAACTGGGCCTTGGTTTGGAGGAACCAAGACTTCAGGTCGTGTAGCCAAAAGTCAGGGAGTTTGACCGAAACGGCGCACGCATTGCTGGCACCTCCCGTCCGGGTCATCTACGGGGTGTTCGCCTCGAGTTCCATTGTGTGTCAAGGGTCACCAGTGTGGAGAGAGGAATAATCAGGCGGAGAGGTCCAGGGCATAAAAGGCTTTATTCATCTCTCTCTCCTACATTCTCTCAAATCACGAGCATCAAAAGAGTAACAGGTCACAGGCACCTCGGCTGTAATAGCATACCACTCGGTCAGCCTTCTGTGGTGCTGCATTAACATCAAAGCCTTTGCAATTCCCATTCTCTTTGTCACTGTTCGCATCAACCCACCAACCCCCGCATCAACACACAAACCCCCATGACGATTCCCCTTGTCCTTCCGTCTGAGTGTAAACATACTGAGGTGGATTCCCACAACTGTAATTTAAAAGACACACTTGCAATCATAGGAAAGCAACTGGCCATTGTGATCAGTGTCATGTGAAAGAAACGGTACAGCATGTGCTTATGGAGTGCCAAGAATATGAGCAAGAGAGGGAGGAGATGATCAGTGGGCTCAGGAGATTGAATATAGGCAGTGTGGAGAAAGGAGGCAGGCAAGACAACGAGCTAGATGACACAGTTACTTCATTCTTCCTCCAACATATTTTACAGCAAAAAAGACTGTCGGGTCTCTCTGCATTTCTCTTTTATACCGTTATTCCAATGCATTGAGACCCGACACTTCCGACCATAACCATTGTTGTTTGAACAAAGAATGTGTGGCACATTAACATAATATAACGCCGGCTCCGCTCCAACACTCTTCTTCTCTCCGGCATTTACTCCTCTCCCCGGGGGGCACATAGTCCTTACTGTCCCATTTGACACCCCCTGGTGACACCTCCTCCTTCAATCCATTGTTCCCTGGGTGGAGAAGTCCAACACCATGCCCCCACACAGTCCCCCCACCAAAACACCCAGAATGGGCCTTAATCCACTCATCCTTTGGACTTGAGCTGGCACCCATAGCGGCTGTAGTGGGGGTTGCCGATCTGGTCGAACAGCCCTGCTGGCAGTGCTGGCAGGGTGTACAGGAGGACCTGTGGAGCCACCAACGGTGGGCGTCCGCGCCGGGGAGCTTGGGCCAACACCACCTGCTCATCTGCCAACACAAAAGTGGGCTTCAGCCTGTCGATGCAGACGGTCTCCCTACGTCCCCACCAAGTCTAACACAAAATGTTTCGCCCCAGGTTCCAACACCCTGAACGGTCCGTTGTACAGTGGGCGCAGCGGAGTCCAGTGCGCATCATGCCTGACAAAAACAAAACTGGCGTTCTGCAAACTTTTTGGGACAAATGTGTGGGGAAAACAATGGTGGACTGGGCCCGGTACGCTCACAGCCTCCGTACTGTGTAAAAATTGCATGGGCAGATTGGCCTCAGGTGCAGAGTTTTCTGGTAAAAACTCTCTGGGGATCCGCAGTGGTTGAGAAAATATGAGTTCTTCTATTCTCATCTCTAGATGACCAAAGCACTTGACAGATCCTGCTATCCACCCATTCACACACACATTCACACACTGATGGCAGCATAGCTGCCATACATGGCGCTGTTCTGACCCACCAGGAGCAACTGGGGGTTCAGTGTCTTGCTCAAGGACACTTTGACATGCAGACTGCAGACAGAGCGGGAATCGAACCCCTGACCCTCTGATCAGTAGTCGGCTACACTACACCTGCGCCACAGCCGCCACAAGTCACGAAGCACTGCATCTATCATCCTCTGGAAGGTCTGTGCCACGCCTTTTAATCTGAATGGCATTCGTGAAAACTCAAAAAGGCCAAAAGGAGTTACGACCGCTGTTTTTGGAACGTCTTTTGTGCACACCGGGACCTGGTGGTAACTGCGGACCAGATCCACTTTGGAAAAAACACGTGTCCCGGCTAGGTGCACAGAAAAATCCTGCATGTGTGGAATGGGATAGGGATCGTGTTCCGTAGCATTGTTCAAGCGCTGAAAATCGCTGCACGATCGCCACGACCTGTCAGCTTTGAGCAGGGATGCTCACGGGCTGTTGGAGTGCCTGACGATGCCCAACTGCTCTAAGTTGGTAAACTCCTCTTGTGTGCTGGCCAGTTTAGCTGCATCCAAACACCTAGAATGCGCGAACACCGGAGGGCCTTTCGTCGTTATAAAGTGCTCGACCTCGTGTTTCGTTACCATAGCTGAAAAAGTCAGGACCATGAGTGCTGGGAACTATGCAAGCAAATGTCGGTACTTACCCCCTGGAGCTATAATGTTAGCCAGTGTTGTCGACCCAGCTCCCCGAGCTGTGCAGGGCAGTGAGGTAAAAGAGACAGCATCTACTAATCTCCTATTAGCAACATTGACTAACAATCCATAAGCGCATAGAAAATCTGCTCCTAAAATGGGGCCGGAACATGCAGCATTGAAACTTGCGTCCGTGTAAGCATATCGTCAGTGTCCGCTGGCCAAATATCCTGATGGTGGATCCGCTGGCAGCCATGAGCTTGGGACCGCTGCGTCCTGCCACCCTGTCTGTGTTGACCGGCAGGATGAGGCTCTTCTGGGAGCCGGAGTCCACCAAAAACCGTCTCCCCAAACATGTGTCCGTGACATAAAGCAGTCTGTTCCTGTCACCATCGGTTTCAGCTGCCGCTGAATTCCGGAAGTGCCGTCTTCCCAGCTTCTTGAATTTTCATGGCGCCAGGCAGCGTTGGGCATTCGAGCCAAAATGGCAATGATAAAAACAGGTTGCCCCGTTCCTTCATCTTCTGGTGTCCGTCCCGGCTACCACGAATGGCTCCTCGACCTTACTGGAGTCCCTCATGGATGCTGGTGCCACTGTGAGCATGCTGAGAGTTCTGGTCGCTGAAATGATGTGATCCACTTCCTGCGCCAGGGCGTGGAAGTCCTTAGCAACCAGCCACGGCGAGTTGGCCAGGATCGCCCTCACTGTAGCCGGTAGGTTCCTGAGGAACAGCTGGGCGAACAGGAAAGATTTGTTGTCCTTCCCCCTCAGCGCCAACATGCTCTCCATCAACTCCACTGCTGATTTGTCCCCTAACTCCAAACGCGTTAGCAGCCTCTCTGCCCTCTCACTGTCAGAAAGGGAGTAGTGCTGGAGAAGCAACCTCTTGAGTGCCTTATATTTTCCTTGGGCCGGTGGCTCCTGGAGCAGGCTCATCACCTGTTGTGTGGCGCGCATCCAGCGCAGCGACCACATAGTAATACCTGGTATCATCCGTTGTTATCCCACAGAGTGCGAACTGGGCTTCTATGTGCAAAAACCACGTGGTTGGGCTGTGAAGCCAGAAGCCTTGACGCTCGATTGGGAGCTCGATTGGGATCACGCACGTGGTGCTGGTGCTCTGCCTCCAGGCAGTCTCTGGGGCAATGCTCGGCTCGCTTTCCATGGCACATCTTCAGGTCACCAGTATGGATAAAGGAGGCAAGCGAGACAATGAGCTAGACGACACAGAAACTTTATTCTTCCTCCAACATATTTTACAGCAAAAAAGACTGTCGGGTCTCTGTGCATTCCTCTTTTATACCTTTATTCCCATGCATCGAGACCCGACACTTCTGACCATAACCTATGTTGTTTGAACAAAGAATGTGTGGCACATTAACATGACATAATGCCGGCTCTGCTCCAACACTCTTCTTCTCTCTGTGGGCGACCCCCACAGCCTACGGACAAGCAGAGCGCTCAGCTGGGGCAATTAGCACAACAATGAGATGTGTGTATTGAGATCAATAGGCAGCCTCTCTTTGTCTAGTTCAGGCGCCAGTATTCTGCTTTGATATGTGTGACTCAAATGCAGGTGTTCATGCTTCCTGTTCTGTTCTGTGATGCAAATGTGCCTTTCATGTATTGTCTGTAGTGGGGTATAAAAACTGCATATACTCTGTAACTCACTCTCTCTCTGACTACTGCTTCTGACGACACACATTGCCTGTATCTGCTGAGGAGAGCCTCCGGGCTCGCTCCGGCGCGCATGCACGGCGCTGGAGTGAGTTCTCGTGATGGCGGTATGATTAATAAAATCCCTCAAAAACTCTCAGTTCGCTGCCTATTATTTCATGCCGCCACACTCTCCGACATTTACTCCTCTCCCCGGGGGGCACATAGTCCTTACTGTCCCATCTAATATGCCCCGGTGACACCTCCTGCTTCAGTCCATTGTCCCCTGGGTGGAGAAGTCCAACACCATGCCCCCACACAAGTATATTTGTTGATATTGTAATGTCAGGGCTGTGAGAAAGGGGCAGGGATTCTTCCGGCATGCTTTGCGCTGTGGAGGATTCAAAGACGGTTATTATTCCTGTGTTCTAAGCGTTATTGTTGTGCCATATTGTGTTTTATAAAACCAGTTGTGATAGTGTTGTTGTTCCTGTATGTGAGAGATTATGTGTCTGTGTCACATCTGACAAATCCTCTGTCTTTATTTGTGTGACCTCTTGGAATGTCACACTGGCATCAGAAGTGGGATTATTGAGAGATGGACGCAAGGATCAAGGCAGAGAATCAGCAGCTCGAGCAGCTCATTGCCCAGGTGGAAATGGAGATGCAGATGCAAATGAAGATGGACAGCAGAGCAATCCAATCCAAATTTATTTATAAACCACGTAAAAAACAATGACAGCTGACACAAAGTGCTGTACATCAACGATAAATAAAATATAAAAACAACAAAATACTGCTTAAAAAGTACAAAACAGCACAAACAAAACAGTAGTCATACAAGAGAGACACTAAGAACAAATAAAATCAGTGTCTCAAACTGAGTCAAAAGCCAGAGAATAATAATGGGTTTTAAGAGGAGTTTTAAAACTGGACAGTGAAGGGGCCTGTCTGGTGGACAAAGGCAGATTGTTCCACAATTTAGGAACAGCAACAGAAAAAGCTCTGTCCCCTCTGAGCTTCCTCTTTGATTTTGGTATCTCCAGGAGCAGCTGATCAGCAGACCTGAGAGACCGAGCAGGAGTATAAGGATGGAGCAGCTCAGAGAGGTAAGGTGGGGCAAGGCCATTTAATGATTTAAAAACAAATAAAAGAATTTTAAAATGCACCCTAAAATGCACAGACAGCCAGTGAAGGGGAGCAGACATGCCAGTTCCCAGAGATGCTTGCTGTGACAAATGGGGAAGCAGACCAGACAGAGCAAGCGTACCCCACTTTCTGCCTTTTTCAAGGATGGGGAGCTTCAACAGCTCTTCTCTCCTGCTGGGGGCTCAGACCATCACGCTCTGTGGCAAGAGCCAGACGAGGAACCAGGGGGCCCGCGCGATTGGAGGGCCAGTGCCGCCAGCGCAGGCCGAGGATTGTGATCCAGCAGTCTCATGGGCTCTCCAGACTGCTGCGACTTAGGATAGTGCAGCGGTTCACACCGCAGCAATGACATCACAGAGACCCTTGGCACACAGCAGTTTCGGAGCGAGCAGGATGGAAATCCTGTCGTCTCCTGGGTCCAACAGTGGATGGACACAGACCGGCAGCCTGCCCAGAGGGCTGTGTCTGCGCTGGACTCAGAGATCAAGGCCCTGCATTCCCAGTGGTCCAACCTCTGCTGTCATAAGGGTGTTGTCTATCAGCAGTTCCAGTCTCCAGCTGGGCAGTGCCACGTCTGGCAGCTGCTGGTCCCCCAACGGCTCCGCCCCAAGGTGCTCCAGTTGGCCACAGGTTGTGGGGGTGGGCCACTTCGGGGTGAAGACTACTGCAGCGTCTTCGGGCCCAGTTCTACTGGCTGGGGTGTCGTTGGGACATAAAGCTCCATGTCCACTGCTGTGACACCTGCATTGCTCAGAGAGGACTGACCCAGCAATCCCACACTCCCTTACAGCAGTATGAGATGGAGGGCAAACTGGGGTTGGATTATTTGTTTAACTTGAGAGAACATTTGCACACATACACGAACTGGCTCGGGAGACCCTGGTTAGCGGCAGGGAGTCAACAGAAGCGAGCGTACGATTCTGGTGCCAGAGGAGGAACTTTGCTGGACTTTTTCTGCCCAGAGCGGAAAAAGGGATTGTCACCGAAGCTGGCGAGCCACTGGTTGGGACTGTGCATGCTGGTCCCCGACAACGGCGGCCACCCTGATGCTTGGATGGATTTGTATTGGACTTCTGAGTTGGACTTATTATTCTGGGGACAGAAACCAGTCCAGGGGGGGACAGTGTAACGTCGGGACTGAGATCAGGGGTGGGGATTCTCTCGGCATGCTTTGCGTCATGGAGGATTCAAAGACAGTTGTTATTCCTGTGTTCTAAGCGTTGTTGTGCCATTATAACTGTGTTAAAAGACCAGTTGTGATAGCGTTTTTGTCCCTGTATGTGAGAGATTATGTGTCTGTCTCACCCTGAGGGAGATGAGGGTCTGTGTCAATGACCTCCCCTCTGTTCTGTGTAATGAGTGAGTGGAGAATAAATATCTGTTGTGCCTGATCTGTTCACACTCTGACAGGCAGCGAAAAGTAAGCTAGGAGTAGGAAGACAAAAGAAGAGGAAAACAGCAGCTTTGTGTGTAGCAGAATGGAATGTACGCACTCTGTTGGACAGAACAATATCACAGCGCCCAGAAAGACAGACCGCGCTTGTGGCCTCGGAAATGAACAGGTACAATGTAGACATAGCTGCACTTAGTGAAACAAGATTGCCTGGATATGACAGCTTGGAAGACCATGGGCACATCTTCTTTTGGAGTGGGAAATCAACTCAAGAAAGGAGAGAAGCAGGAGTGGGCTTTGCAGTTAGAAAGGAGATAGCAGCAATGCTTGATGAGGAACCAGTGCTAATCAATGACAGAATAATGACTATGAGACTCCCACTACAGCGGAAGATGTATGCCACACTCATCAGTGTATATGCCCCAACAATGATCAACACAGAGGAGGCGAAGGAAGAGTTCTACAGTGATTTAAGTGAGACTATCAGGCGTGTACCGACTGATGGCAGGCTGATACTCTTTGGAGATTTTAATGCCAGAGTTGGTTCAGACACTGAGAAATGGAAAGGAGTGCTAGGCAGTCATGGAGTAGGCAAGTGCAATGCTAATGGAGAACTTCTACTTGCACTATGTTCAGAGTACAATCTTGTGAAAACCAACACTATTTAAGCACAAGGACACACACAAGAAGACATGGATGCACACAAGATCCAAGCACTGGCACTTGATAGACTACATCATAGTAAGGCAGAGAGACATAAGGGATGTATTGGACACCAGAGCAATGAGAGGTGCGGACTGTGGTACTGATCATGCAATGCTGAGATCTAACTTAAAGATTTGCAGACGAAAACAGCACTGCAGAATGGTTGCGAAGCCACCATGGAAGCTAAAAACTAGTGCACTGAAAGGCTAAAAGAAGCAGGAAGAACTTACACAGGAAATGGATGAAAACTTGAAAGACTGGGACAGCAACAACACAGAGAATGACATAGAAGAGCAATGGGCAACACTAAAGGATACGGTGTATCAGACTGCGAGTGATGTATTAGGCCACCCTGAGAGGAAACATCAAGATTGGTTTGATGAGCGCGATAAACATCTGAAGAAACTACTAGAAGCAAGGAATACAGCTAGGCAGGAAAACCTACAGTGTAACACAAGGTCGAAGAAGAAGAAATACTCAAAGGCTCAAAGTGAGCTACAGAAGTACACCAGAGAGATGAAGTCCAACTGGTGGGATGAAAAAGCAGAGGAACTTCAAACTGTAGCAGACAGGAAGGACATGAAAGCATTCTTCACAGGTTTGAGAGAAATCTACAGCCCTAAACCAAGAGGATTGATCCAACTAAAGGCTATGGATGGTGTAACGGTTTTGCAGGAGAAAGACAGATTTGCAGACCACTTTGACCAACCACTAAACAACCCTGGAGATCTCAATGAAGAGGCTAAAGAAGCTCTAGTGCAGCAACCAGCTGTATCAAGTCTGGATGAACCACCAAATCTTGATGAGCTAATAGCAGCTATCAGGACAACATAGGATGGTAAAGCTCCAGGAAGGGATGGAATTCCAGCAGAAGTGTGGAAATTTGGTGGTGTTGAGCTGACAAACTGCCTGCACAAGCTCATCCAAGAGATATGGGATGCCCAGAAAGTACCTCAAGACTGGAAGGATGCAAGTATTGTGCCTTTATTCAAGAAAGGCGGCAGGAAAGATTGTGGAAATTACCGAGGTATATCACTGCTAGCCACTGTTGGTAAGAATCTCTCATGTGTACTACTGAACAGACTAATTGAACACATCTCACAGAATGTACTACCGGAAACCCAGTGCGGCTTTAGAAGTGGAAGAAGCACAATGGATATGATTTTCTGCTTGAAACAGGTTCAAGAAAAGTGTATTGAACAGAACATGCCGCTTTATGTAGTCTTCATAGACTTCAGTAAAGCCTTCGATACTGTTTCATGACAAGGACTTTGGCAGGTACTCAAGAAATATGGCTGTACAGAGAAGTTTGTCAGCCTGATCGAGGCACTCCATACAGGTATGCAAGCAAACGTGGCAATGAGTGGTTCAGTATTTAAAGACTTTTCAGTAAGCAACGGGGTGAAACAAGGGTGTGTGCTGGCGCCTACACTCTTCTTACTATATCTGGCAGCCATGCTTGAGGTGGCCTTCACAGACACTTCAGAAGGAATATACATTCAAACAAGGAAAGAAGCAGACTTGTTCAATGTGGCACAGTTTAAAGCCAAGAGTAAGACATCAATAAAGGTAGTAAGAGAAAAGCTCTTTGCCGACAACAGTGCTCTAGTTGCACACAGTGCGGAAGATATGCAATCTTTAGTGGAGAAATTTGCAAGAGCAGCTAGCCAATCCAGCCTCAAAATCAACATCAAGAAGACAGAGTGCCTTTATCAGCCACCAAAGTTCCAGTTATCAACATCACTACCAGAAGAGATCAGCATTGGTACAGAGCCACTAGTCAAGTGCAAGACTTCAAGTATCTTGGGAGTCCTGTTTCAGAGAATGCTCGGCTGGAGGATGAACTATCTCTCAGAATGGGAAGAGCAAGTGCTGTGTTTGGAAACTTGAGGGAGAGACTGTGGAACAATCGACATGTGTCTATCCGTGTGAAATGCAAAGTGTACAGAGCGGCAGTACTGGCTACTCTATTGTACGGAGCTGAAACTTGGACTGTCTACAGAGTGCAGGTGCAAAAACTCCACACGTACATGATGAGACACCTTCGAGCCATAATGAACATCTCATGGAAAGACAAGATAACCAACATAGAAGTGTTGAAACGAGCTGGTCTACCATCAATGGAGGACATGCTAATACAGACAAACCTGAGATGGCTCGGACATGTTGAGAGGATGGACCACCAGCGTCTCCCTCGGCAGTTACTCCACTCACAGTTATGCGAGGGCAAACGTAATCAGGGTAGACCAAGGCTCAGATTTAAAGACACTGTAAAAAGAAACTTGAAGAAGCTGGATATAGACAGGAGAAAGGACAGAGCTGCGTGGAGGAATCTGATCAGACCTAAATGAAATAGTCATTGTCGCCCACAACAGATTGCTGTGATAATGATGATGTGTCACAAATCCTCTCTCATTATTTGTGTGAACCCTTGGAACGTCACAATATAGTAGTTCAAGCTGGTGACACAGTGGAGTGGGGGCAGGTATTAGTACGATTCCTCTCCTCCACTGGAATCATAAATCGTATCTGAGGTTGTTATAGGGATGTAGAGAAAGGAACCCAGCTGGAGAGGGTGGTGGTGTGCACAGATTCACTTGCAGCTTTACAAACCATACAGATACTAAAATCTACAAGGGAAGACTTGGTGATTGAGCTATGCCACAGTTTATTTAGGATACACAGGGGTGGTGGAGATGTTCAATTTGTTGGGTTCCTGCACATGAAGGGTTGAAAGGGGATGACTGTGCAGACAAATTAGCAAAAAGTGCACTTGGGAAAGAAATAACTATACCATTATCACTTGGAAAAGGAGAAGGGAAAACAGTGATCAAGAAAAAAGGAATTGAGATATGGCAAAAAAAAAAAAAAATAGATGGGATGAAGATCACAAAGGTAGATCGTATTACAAAATACAAAAATCTATTGCAATAAAGAATTATAATAAAACAAACAGGAGGGAAGACATTGTTATGTATCACTAAGGAAGGAGTCAGAGTCACTTTCATGCGGGAACCAACAACACCAACAACTTTATTATAGAACACAGAACTATTTATATACAAGGGGCCGTGCCTGCCTGACGTCACGCCAGGGGCGGGTACGGCAGCACACACACAAGCCACACTCACATCACCACAGACATCCTTCCATCCATCCATCCATCCATCTTCTTCCGCTTAATCCTTTCCGGGTCGCGGGGGTCTGGAGCCTATCCCAGCATCTTTGGGCGAGAGGCAGGGTACACCCTGGACAGATCGCCAGTCCATCGCAGGGCCAACACAGAGAGACAGACAACCATTCACGCTCACATCTATATCTAAGGACAAGTTAGAATCCCCAGTTGATGCCAATTAACCTAACTTGCATGTTTTTGGCATGTGGGAGGAAACCGGAAAAATCCCGGAGTAAATCCACATAGACATGGGGACATCATTATGGCAAGACTCAGACTAGATCACACAGGTTTAAAGTGCTGATGACACATTTTTGACTTCCACTAATTTTTCAACACATAATACAATATGACGAAATAGGTTGGTCTGTGCAGTTCTAAGTCAAACAGACTTTTTTCAAGCAAATATCCAACGTTTTCATGAGCGCTACGTCACCAATTGCGTCAGTGGCTGGAAAACCCCGTGGCCATGTTGTCACATCATCAGGAGAACACAGCGCTTGGCTGCCCATTGTACACACAGGATGGAAGCAGTTGAAAACATCAACGATGGTTCCAGCACATGTAGTCTGGAATTGGTTGTGTTGTCCAATCTTCAGACAATTATAGTTCTGAAGAATGGGATGACAATGAAGAATCAGGGGGCATCAGACCGTATAGGTTTGAGCCATGCCAAGCGGGCATCGTGCCTAGTGAGTCACACTCAGAGAGTGATGGTGGCGAGGCACACATGCCCACCGCAGCAACAGCAATAAACACACGGCAGGGGAACACAGAGTGTTGTTCTTTTGTTACAGATATTGCAACAAATTGTTTGTTCATAAATATAATTTATTTA
Source organism: Pholidichthys leucotaenia (assembly GCA_020510985.1). Lineage (NCBI taxonomy): Eukaryota > Metazoa > Chordata > Actinopteri > Cichliformes > Pholidichthyidae > Pholidichthys > Pholidichthys leucotaenia. The sequence continues at coordinate 120,038,498 of CM035836.1, read as the reverse complement.
AACCAGATTTTTCAATAAAATCATAGCTGTGTATTCTCTCTGGCTCAGGCATTGGGTTTATTATGGATTATATTTTGAGTTCTTGTTGTTTTTGTTTTGTACATGTGTTTTATGTGCGTTTTGAGCCACTTTCAGGTGGGCACTGTCCAAGATTCACCAGTCTGAACACACGTGTCCTCTCTCTTTGACAGTCAGCTGTTCATGGTTTGTGTGCATCATCTGCCGTGTTGTCAGCCAGCCAATATTGCCAATACTATCACGACATGTTAGCCACTCCACACAGCCGTGGTTCTGTTACGCCCCTTGAAGCGATGTTGGCCCTGGGGCACAATCGTGGTTAACATGTCTCCTCTCCATGTTCGCTGGGCGATGTCAGCCCCGAATGCCAACTGTGGGTGTTTCTGTTTATTTTTGTAAGTGTTCACCTTTTTGGGAACTGTTGTCATCATTCTTATGTTCAGTACATGTGCTGTGGTGAATTCTACGCGTAAATCCATTCATCATGACCCACCGTGCGCTCTTACGCAGGGCACGGAGAGGGAGGATGAAATAACGAGGACTTACGTGCAGGGTTCACCACAGCACATTTAATACAGAAAGACAGACAAGTCCCTAAAAAGTGAAGACGTACAAAAAACACAAACACACTTACTGATGGCGTTTGGGGGCCGGCATCACCCAGCGAATGAATGAGAGGAGACGTGTTAGCCACAGGTGCGCCCCAGAGCCGACATCGCTTCAAGGACGCACAAGAGCCATGGCAAACATGGAGTGACTAACATGTCGTGAGAGTGCTGAAAATACTGGCAGACTAACAGCACAGATGGCAATACTATGGACCAGCAGTGTTTGACTGGCAAACGGCCGTGAAGTACACGCACTGCTGGTGATGGTGTGATGAGAAGCACTTGGGCGAGGACTGGGAAACATGATCAGTGGGAGTGGGAATCAGCTGGTGATAATGAGAGAGGGGGTGTGGCCGGACCGGCGAGAGTCAGCATGTGATCACAGAAAGTAGGTCAAAGCTGTGCGTAAATCCATTAATCCTTCCTCTCCTCGTGCGCTCCTCCTGTGTAAAAGCACATGAGGAGCACATGACGAGGCTTATGACAGTTGGAGCTGAAGCGTGTGATGTGGTCTTTCACTGCTTGCTGTTTATCTAAGCCTGCGACACAAGGCAAAGGCATAGCCGTAAAATTAAAACAAGAAACCAGAGAAACTGTGAGCTACAAAGCTGCTGTCATTCCGAAGTCAACAACACCGGTGTCCGTTCTCCCGCTTACGTCATGGGGGTGCCACCCTTAATTCGGTGGGCGGCACCACAGTCCAGTCAGCAGCTGCTGTTTTTTGATGATAACTAGTTTATGCAGGTGTGGTTGTAAATATTATATTGACCATCTACAATGACTTTTGGGTCATCAGCCCTTTAAACAGCACTTTATTCATCATGGGGGAAAGCGAAAGTGACAAATGTAGAGAATGTGGAGTAAAAGAAAATGTAGAGCACATCTTATTGCACTATTACTAGTATAAAAATGAAAGAGAGAATGGAAAATGAAGTTCGAGAGGCATGTAGGGAATGGGATTTAACTGGGATTCTGGGAACAGAAGGAGATGGAGAGGCGATAAGGCTCACGAGAGCTCTTTTTTCTTTTTTCAATAACACATTTAAAGGGGACAGCTGCTAAGGTGAAGGCACGAAACAACCTGCTCTGCAAGCTTGCTGGTGCAAAATGGGGGGGCGGCAGCCTCCACCCTGCGCACCTCAGCACTGGCCCTTTCATACTCTGTAGCAGAATATTGTGCCCCTGTCTGGTCCAGGTCATCCTACACACACCACGTAGACACTCAGCTCAACACAACCATGAGAACCATAACTGGGACAATCCGCTCAACACCACTCCCCTGGCTCCCTGTACTGTCAAACATAGCCCCCCCCACACACACACACACACACACATCCAGCAAGCAGCACTAACTCAAAGGATGCTTCAAAAAGCCAAAGACTCTCCTCACTTACCAATCCATGCAGATATCTACACCCCACCCACTGCCCGACTTCCATCCAGACGGCCGATTTGGAAAAACCCTCCCCCAGCTGATTTCACCATCCAGACAGCTTGACAAGAGGAATGGGAGACCAAGGAGATCCCAAACAAACACCTGGTGACAAACCCCAACCAACAGGTCCCAGGCACCAACCTCCCAAGGAGACAGTGGTCTACACTCAATCGCTTCAGGACTGGACATGGCCCCTGCTTGGCCAGCCTTCACAGATGGGGCAGTAGCCCCAGCCCACTGTGCGCATGTGGAGAGGAGCAAACAATGGAACACATCATAGAGGCTTGCCCGCTCCAAAGACTGGAAGGAGGATTACACACCCTCCATACAGCAAACCAGGAGGCAACCGCTTGGCTTGAGGACTTTGCATTCGCTAAATAAATAACACAGGATTAAGTCGTAGAATTTCGGGGTCGGGTTTAAATGACATAATGTTACACACTCTTGTACAGTAGGTGGCGATATGCACCTTTCAGTTGTTTGCTATCCGCTAGTAACCGAGAGAAGAAGAATCCAGCAGGAGGCAGTAATGCACCATTCAGGATACTAGTTGCCGGAAAATACGAAGAAGAAGGAGCTGTAATGAACTTGGCTCTAAAGATTCAAAAACCACTGACATTAATATGTGTAGAACTCCAGTTCGGCGGTGAGGACACGGAAACTAAGGCTGTCTTAGCTTACCGAGCTTGTCCACACCATGAATTTAAGAGGACTCTTTCAGGACTTCAACCCCAGGTAACGTTGACTACGACCTAGTTAGCTTCAAAGCTAGTTAGCAGTGTTTGTATAAGCAGCGTTTTCTCTCTGCTGCTGGCTGACAACATTTGAATTATGTTTGACTGATGTATAATCGCAAACACACGCTTTGGGTTATGATTACAACACTTCAAACCACTTGTAAATGTAATTGAGGCAGCGGATGCTAAGCTATTTAGCCAACCACGGCCTGGTTGTTCGGGCTGTAAATATTCAGTTATCAGGATGCTTGTCATTCTTTGCGATAGTGTTATATATGTTATTGGACATCTGTCGCAAGGTCTGTGGTGGACTTTTGCCAGTCGGTGCATCGTGACATACACTACATAAAGAGCAGCGATAGAGTGATTCTTGACCAGATAGAGTGATGATATAGAGTGAACTCCGTGGCGGTACTGCACCTGTAAGCTGGTTGCCAACCGTCAATCAAATCTAAACGAAGAAGAGAAGAGATAAACAAACCTATCATCTGGTCAGTCACTGCAACAGCTACTGGAGTCGGTTTGTCTTGGCCTGTCCTTGCCACTGATAATACCTCTGTTTGCCAAGAATGTGCCGCTAGTCCAGCAAAAGCTAGCGGTACTCAAATACTTTGTCAGTCAGAAAGCAACTCATACTGGCTTGGACGTCGCCCGGGTTAACAGGGTCAGGAGTTCCTGGCAGCAGAAGGCGAAGGACAGAGCTGCGTGGAGGAATCTGATCAGATCTAAATTAAACCGTCATTATCGCCCCCGACAGACTGCTATGATGATGGTGATGGATGTTCCCTAGTGATAAATCTCACCTTTAACAACTATAAATTAGCAGATTTACAGATTGACAAGACGATTTACACAAAATGTCTCAAATATACATGAATATTTGCAATTTTAATATGAAAAACTTTACAAAATTATGAGTGAAACTGTCAAGTTTATGAAGGAAAGTTAATAAGTAAATTCTTTTAAGTAAAATTCTGAAATTTACGAGACAGTGTTAATAGTGTAAGGGTGTTTTATTTTATATTTTTTCCTCGTAGCAGATGCTTGTTTTTCAGTTGAGTTGGACAGACTATATAGGCTCTTTGCATTCCCCATAATTTTCAAAGCCTTTTTATATTTTTCTATCCAAATGTCTCATTTCTTTTCCCGTTGCAGCAAGTTTCTGATCTATTCGTGCCTGCTGCTGTTCTCCGTGTTGCTGTCCCTGAGGTTGGATGGAGTCATCCAGTGGAGCTACTGGGCCGTTTTTACACCGATATGGCTGTGGAAGCTGCTTGTCATCATTGGGGCCTCTGTGGGGACGGGAGTCTGGGCCCACAACCCTCAGTACAGGTACTGGTATAGTCTCTGTTCTTTGATGCTACAGTAACACTGGCTTTTAATCCAAAACAAGAAATTTAAAAAAAAACAAAAAAAACCCGGAAAAGTTCTATTGCTCTTTCCCTGTGTTTTGTGTCTTTTCTATTAAAGTGTGTGTCATTATTAAAAGACACTAAACTCTTTCTTTTTGTTTATCGTCGATCTGTCAGGGCTGAGGGTGAGACATGTGTGGAATTTAAGGCCATGCTGATCGCAGTGGGGCTCCATGTCCTGCTGCTGATGTTTGAAGTGCTGGTATGCGACCGCGTGGCCAGAGGAAACTACTTCTGGCTCCTTGTCTTCATGCCTCTGTTCTTTGTGTCACCCGTTTCAGTGGCTGCATGTGTCTGGGGTTTCAGACACGACCGCTCCCTAGAGGTAATGATATTGTTGAGTTATTATATTAAAGAGCCCTTATTATGTGCTTTTTCCACATGTTGAAACTGCTCCCAGAAGTGTTAATAAAATGTCTGTGACATGCTTTGGTCAAAACAACTCGGGGTTCAATTATTGCAATCCCATTTTACAGATGAGGAATGAGCTCTTCTCAAAATAGGTTGCTCACCCCACCCTTCCTCTTTTGTCATTTCGCCAAGATTTTTGTTTTGATGGTGACACCGTGTTTAAGGCTAATGTAAGCTTTTAGCTTTGGTACTTAGACTCAATAACATACTAGCAAATGGTGGCTGAATGATAGAGTTTTAAAGCCCAAGTAAAGCATTATCAGAAACTGGGGTGTATCGTTTGAGTGGTTGATACCACGTGACTGGTCCTTTGAGTGTAATAAGCACAGAAACAACCTGAATGAGTCGATGACTAACTCTACTGATGGCAGCTAACCACTGCTGATGGAGGTGTCATCAAGTCCAGAGTGAAATAATCAGTCCTTCCAGGATTTCGCAGAATGTTTTTATGATTGTTGCGGGCCAAAAAGCCTGAATTCGCGGGAGCTTTTTTAAAAAGTTGTGATGTTTTTAGAGTGTTTTTTGCACTAAAAGTTGGGGGAAGAATTCCAAATTTTAAAGCAGATGCTTTTTTTTTTCCAGTTTACTGCAGTGACATTCTATATAACAATATAAGAAAAGTTCAGGATTGTCAGAAATTTCCTATTCTAGTGATTTGTAAATTAAGCAGAAACTTCTGCTATACAGAAAAACTCCTCTGTGCAATAGCAAATACAAACATTAACACAATATCCATTACAACAGCTAAATTGCACTGAATGCATGTTAAAGAGTAGAGATTTGGAAATTATTGGCAGCACCTTCATTTGAAAACTCCCTATGGTTCCCAGCCACTTGGTACCAAGTGGAGAGGAAAAAATAATTTATTCTGTTGCTTTGTATGGTCTATAGGAGTCTGTGTTTTTCTGGAAAAAAAAAAATACTGAGTATCCCTTCTCTTTCCATGCCTACCTGTCTGTCTGCTGCATGTCGGTCTTCACACACACACACACACACACATATCTTTCATTTATAGCATGATGGCGGGGTGAGAGTGGGGGGTGGATGCGTTTGTCCGTCCACACCAGAGATTGAGTTTTAAAGCTCATTGACCAGATGTAGTAATGATTTTACCTCTAAAGATGTATAAATATTCAAACACTCGCTGTAGTGTAGTGTACCTTACTTGCACGCGCTCCCGCGACAGGGTGCTTTTGGGCAGGCGCATGTTTTTCAACACAAACCCAGTGCTTCGTACACGCAGTCAGGACAGAGACGTAGCAAAGCATCCACGGGCAGGCTGGGGGGGACGGTGTTGAAAACCTCACGGGTGAGTGTTTTTTTTAAATCACACACTCTGTCTGTAACCAAGATGGCGCCCACAGTGGTCGCCATGGTGCTTCGCTGCATTTTGTTTTGTTTGTTTTTGTTCGTCAATTGTGTGTCTGCCTGCTCTTACACCCATGAAGAGCTACTAAATATCAGGACTTTCACTCCCACGGACCGACTCCCAGTTTTTTTTGGCTCCTGCCGCCGATCTGGTTCACTTTTTAGCCCAAAAAGTGAGACAGCGAAAGAGAGGAAGACGAGCGGGCACCCTGGTGCGGCTTCGCGGGAGAGGCACGTGCACGGCTTTGCCTGGGATCTTTCTGTCCAACGTCAACTCACTTTATAACAAGGTAGAAGAGCTGAGACTGCTGATGCGATTTAAGGACCTCTCCACCTCGTGTGCGTTCTGGTTCACTGAGACCTGGCTCAAGGAAAAGACACCGGACAGCGCGCTCCTCCTCGAGGGATTTCAGCTGTTTCGTGCTGACCGAGACACGGGGCTCTCCGGCAAGACCACAGGCGGAGGAGTCTGCTTCTACATCAACAGCAGCTGGTGCTCCGATGTAACTGTGATCTCCCAACACTGTTCTCCTGCTCTGGAATATTTATTCATCAACTGCAAGCCATTTTATTCCCCGCGTGAGTTTGCTTCATTCATTCTGGCCGCTGTTTACATCCCACCCAACACGGACGTGCGCGAGGCTCAGCGCGCGTTCGCGGATCACATTCAGCAAGCGGAGTGGACCTTCCCGGACTCTCTGGTTATTGTGCTTGGCGACTTTAACCAGAGCAACCTGAGCCACGAACTCCCCCGATACAAACAGTTTATTAAATGCCCCACCAGAGGAGAGAACACGCTGGATCACTGTTACACTACAGTTAAGGACGCGTATCGCGCTGTTCCCCGCGCTGCGCTCGGACTATCTGATCACGTGATGGTCCACCTGATCCCCACATACAGACAGAGACTGAAGCTCACAAAACCTGTTGTGAGCACTACGAGGAAATGGACCAGTGAAGCTGTGGAGGAGCTGTGTACGTGCTTGGAAACAACTGACTGGGACATGTTTAAAGGAGCTACGCATGATCTGGATGAGTACACGGACACTGTGACTTCATATATCCACTTTTGTGAGGAGTGCATTCTGCCATCTCGCACCAGGGTGAGTTACTCCAACGACAAGCCCTGGTTCACAGCTAAGCTCAGACAGATCAGGAAGGAGAAGGAAGCAGCGTTGAAAAGTGGAGACAGGGACTGCTACAAGGAGGCCAAATACCGGTTTAGCAGAGAGCTGAGGAGAGCTAAATCTGTGTATTCTGAGAGACTCCAGCAGCAGTTCACTGCTAACGACTCTGCTTCTGTGTGGAGAGGACTGAGGCAAATCACCAACTATCGGCCTCAGGCTTCTAAGGGACAGGATGACGAAGCCCTTTGTCAAAGACTGTCCCAACACTATGCCTGTTTTGACACCTCGTCAGCTGTGCCCAACTCCCCCCCCCCCCCAGCGTCACTGCCTCCATGGTCCTCACTTCATCAAAGGCAGCCCCCCCCCTCCTCCCCCCTGCCCTTGCCATCAGTGAGCAGGATGTGCACGGACAGTTCTCCAGACTGAACCCACGCAAGGCCCCTGGTCTGGACGGCGTGTCTCCCTCCACCCTGAGACATTGTGCGGAGGAGCTGACTCTTGTCTTCACAGACATTTTTAACACCTCCCTGAAGTCATGCCACGTGCCGGCCTGCCTCAAAACCTCTACCATCGTCCCTGTCCCCAAGAAGCCACGGATCACTGGACTTAACGACTACAGACCTGTAGCGCTCACCTCTGTAGTCATGAAGTCCTTTGAGCGCCTGGTCCTGCCCCACCTCAAGACCATCACCACTCCCCTCCTGGACCCGCTGCAGTTCGCCTACAGAGCCAACAGGTCTGTGGACGACGCAGTCAACCTGGCCCTCCACTCCATCCTGCAGCACCTGGACTCCCCGGGAACCTACGTCAGGATCCTGTTTGTGGACTTCAGCTCTGCATTCAATACCATCCGTCCCGCTCTACTCCAGGTCAAGCTGTCCCTGCTCAACGTGCCCGACTCCCTCTGCAGGTGGATCACCGACTTCCTGACGGACCGGAGGCAGCATGTGCGGCTGGGAAAGACTGTCTCGGACTCTGTAAGCATCAGCACCGGATCACCCCAGGGCTGTGTACTTTGCCCCCTGCTCTTCTCCCTGTACACCAACTCCTACACCTCCAGCCACCAGTCTGTCAAGCTGATCAAGTTTGCGGACGACACCACCCTCATCAGGCTCATCTCCAACGGCGATGGGTCCGCCTACAGGAGTGAGGTGACCCGGCTGGCGTCCTGGTGCAGCCACAACAACCTGCAGCTGAATGCTGTGGAGACAGTGGAGATGATCGTGGACTTCAGAAAAGTCACAGCCCCTCTGCCCCCCCTTACCCTCACAGACTCTCCCATCACCACTCCGGATTCCTTCCGTTTCCTGGGCACCACCATCACCCGGGACCTCAAGTGGGAGCCGACCATCAGCTCCCTCATCAAAAAGGCCCAGCAGAGGATGTTCTTCCTGCGGCAGCTGAGGAAGCTCAAGCTACCCACCAAGATGTTGGTGCAGTTCTACACGGCCATCATCGAGTCCATCCTCACCACCTCCATCACCGTGTGGTACGCAGGAGCCGCCGCCAGGGACAGACTAAGACTGCAGCGCGTTGTGCGCGCTGCTGAGAAGGGGATCGGCTGCAAGCTCCCGTCCCTCCAGGACCTGTACATCTCCAGGACCCGGAGGCATGCAGGCCGGATCATAGCCGACCTACGAATCTACCTACGGGTACAAATAAAGTAACCTGAACCTGACCCTTCACACCCTGGACACGCACTGTTTGCCCCCCTCCCCTCAGGCAGGAGACTTCGGTCCATTCAGACTAAAACCTCCCGCTACATGAACAGCTTCTTCCCCTCTGCCATCAGACTGCTGAACACTAAGTGACTTATTAGACTCTCGTGCACTATGTACAGCAGCTCAACCGGACTCATGACAGTTATCACTTGTTTTCTTTTTGCATTGCCGACTGCACTATGTGGAACTCCACAATATCTGCTGCTCTTGTTAATATATTTAAAAATTGCATAGATTAGCATTACTTATTCTTATTCTACCTTTTATTGCATGCATAGTTTTTATCTTTTTTAGTGTTACTCTATGTTTAATGTTGCAGCATTGCACCGAGACAAATTCCTAGTTTGTGTACTACATGAACAATGGCAATAAATCTCATTCTGATCCTGTTTGCTGATGGGTTCCATTAATCACTCTAAACTGTAAACTCACTGCTTACTGTAAACACAGAAGTGAACGCGGTGCAGCGATGCATTTGATTGGTTAGACCAGTGATTTTCAACCTATGTGCTGCGGCACACTAGTGTGCCATGAGAGATCATTAGGTGTGCCGTGGGAAATTATCCAATTTAACTTAATTACTCGAGTGAGTGGCTATGTTTACATGGACACAAGTAACCGGATTAAAAGCCTGATCTGAATAAAAATGCTTCATGTAAACATGGCAATCTGAATATTCTAACCCGATCACGCTCATTCGGATCAAAATTTCATTCTGATTGAGAGGGGTGGGTTATGCCGATTGTTAATCCGAATGGTGCGCATGAAAACACTTATTCCGAACACAGGGCAGAAAATATGTTTACTGTGCATGTCTGTACACCAGCCGCACGTCGACGTGACGTATTTCCGCCTTAGCAGCAGCTAGTGGAAAACAGCGGGAGTAAAACAAAACTGGTCTGTATCGTCCTGCTGTCTCCCGCTTTTTGTCATATGCAGAAGTATGTACTTGTAGCTTCATTACGGAGACTAGCAGAAGCAAAAGTACAGTCTGAATAACACGATACAGGTCAATTTTGACACGAAGCGAGGCTCGCTAACACCGGAAGTTGCTTCTTCTTCTCCTATTTTTTGAATGTCGAAATGTCGACCTGCGCATGTCAAAATGATTTATTCCGTTCAAACCTGTGACACATGAAAAGGCACGTCCTAATCAGATCAGCTTTTTCAGGATCCATGTAAACAGTAAAATTTATAAATAAACAACAACATGTGCAGCGTGGCAACCTTGAGATGTTCCCACTCACCGAGAAACGGCATGATGTTAACACTGCTGCACTGTGCCAGGTGATTGGCACACATTTGAAAGCTCTTGAGGAGAAGTTATTTTATTTCTCTTCAGACTTCACACAATGCCTTGTCTGGGTTAGGAACCCATACAGCTCAGCATCAGTTGTTGGAAACGACATGACTTTACAGGAGCAAGAGGAACTCATTGAACTGAAACAAGATCATGGTTTAAAGCTAAACTTTGCTGATCTTCCTTTGGTCAGTTTTTGGTTGACTGCTGCCAAGGAGTTCCCCATTCTGGCCAACAAAGCTATTTCAACATTGCTCCCATTTCCCACGACATATCTGTGTGAGCTGAGCTTTTCAAGCTTGACTGTGATAAAAACTAAAAACAGAGAGAGACTGAAAGCTGTTGAGGAAGAGCTCCGTGTGTGTCTTTCTTCCATTCCTGCCAGGATATCAGCTTTGTGTTCATCTAAACAGGCCCAGGGTTCACACTGAGTGAGTATAAATACATTTAGAAACTGTATTGCTAACTATATTTTATTATTTTTACTGTGTTAGGCTATAGAGTGTCATTTTGTGTCATTCTGGTTGGTGGTGTGCCCCAGGATTTTGTCAATGTAAAAAATGTGCCGTGGCTTAAAAAAGGTTGAAAAACACTGGGTTAGACTGACTGTCTCAGTGCCAGTCAGAGACACATTTGATTGGTGAAATTGGCGGAAGTTGACGAGGATTGGCCAAAATTGCGGGAACATTGCAGTGATTGGACAAAGTTGCAAGTTTGTGCAATAGTTGCGCTGATTGGCTGATTTCGTGTAAATTGGTGCGATCGCAACATTGTGAAATCCTGGAGGGACTGAATAATATAATAAGATGAAATGGTTTCTGATTTTAATATGTGGTCAACAGTTAGTAGATGATCCTGCTGGGAACACGGGTGTCTAGCAGGAATGGATAGAATATCTAGAAAATGAACATAAATGTCTTGCGGCTAGGCTAGTGGACTCTTATCATTTTGAACCTGACAAGTGGGCCTCAAAGTCAGTGAGAAATCCTGGCTGTGGCCACTTGGCTAACATAACCTAATCTACATGGGTATCATGGCCAAAATACAACAAAATAAGATGGAAGGACACAAGTCATATAGTAGACGGAGGATTAATAAATGAGCTGGTCTAACACAGTGACTAGTTACCAAGAAAGAGCCTTAAAATCCTTGGTTGCATTGATGCCTGTAGCAAAGCTAGCCTTGCTAGCGCTTCCAGTATCCATGCCATACAGGAAAAAAAAACAGGCCAGAATGACCTGAGATATTATCGACTGTAGGTTAATGAATGAGCTGCAACCACAGATGTGTAGTGGGGTGACTTGAATTTACAGAGAACTCTAAGAAACACAGGCAACTAGCTAGCTAGCTTGCTAACTAAGTTGGCGGCACTGTCAAAGGCTCAGTGAGAAACAACTTCTCCGAGTAGAGAGGGTTCCAGACTAGCCAGGAGGCAGGTCTGTGTCTCAGCTCAGTTAAGTAATAACTTGATAACCTCAGAAGAGACTAGCAAATCCATATGAGGTGTGTCAGGCAGAGTTGTAGTCCTAGTTTCTGAGGAAGAGGAGGGCTTCTGTGCAGGTGGACTTTGGGCTTTTTGGTTTTGTAGACCACATAATGTCATGGAAAGCCTAGATAACCAACTAAATTAAAGGGGAAACCAGTCGGGGCTCTTTAAATAGTATCCTCATTCTTCTGTTTCTTCAGCTGGAGGTGCTGTGTTCTGTAAATATTCTCCAGTTCATCTTCATCGCTCTGAGGCTGGACAGGATCATCAACTGGCCTTGGCTGGTGAGGCACAAACATATCCGTATATTTATTATTGTTCCTTCGTATGTGCTGTGTTTGTGTCAGTCCTAAAACACTGTTGTGTGTGTGCTGCAGGTGGTGTGTGTCCCCCTGTGGATCCTGATGTCCTTCCTCTGCCTCGTCGTCCTCTACTACATCATCTGGTCTGTGCTCTTCCTCCGCTCTATCGACATCATCGCAGAGCAGCGACGAACTCACATCACCATGGCAATCAGCTGGATGACCATTGTTGTACCACTCCTCACCTTTGAGGCAAGCCCTTCCCCCCCCTTCCCGTTTAGTTTCACTTGCAGTTATGGAAATTAAGAGCCTGTAGGTGGTGGAAATTCATACAAGATGTTCACTTGATTAAACACTTGTTTTTCTTCAGATCCTCCTGGTGCACAAGCTGGACGGCCACAACAGTCTGAGCTACGTGTGCGTGTTCGTCCCTCTCTGGCTCTCCCTGCTGACACTGATGGCCACCACATTTGGTCAAAAAGGAGGGAACCACTGTAAGTACTTACAGGTGATAAAGAGCCCGCCCCTGTTAAATCTAGGGGTGCTACCATTTTTGTAATCTGCCTCTCCCTACAGGGTGGTTCGGTATCCGGAAGGACTTCTGCCACTTCCTGCTGGAGCTTCTACCATTCCTCCGAGAGTACGGCAACGTGTCCTATGACCTTCAGCGTAGCGAGGACCCGGAGGCCACCGAGGATATTCCCGTCCCCGAACCACCGCCAAAGATCGCTCCGATGTTCCACAAGAAGACCGGAGTGGTGATCACACAGAGCCCCGGGAAATACTTTGTCCCACCACCCAAGCTGTGTATCGACATGCCTGACTAACGGCAGTGGAGCTGAAGCGGCTGAAAGCTGCTGGACTCCTGTGATGAGCTAATAAATCCCAAAAGTGCAAAGGGTGCAGCGTTTGGTTTTTATCTACTGTCTTGGTGGATTTGAAGTCCTCACCTAAAGCGTGCAAGTCAGAGCCCACATGGCGACGGATCCAGATGCCTTACTTTGGATGAATCGATAAAAAGGTCAGCTTCATGTACTCCCACTTGTATCCATTTAATATGACCTGACCACAGGAATGAAACAGACTCTCTTGGATCTGACTTTAGAACTAAGACACTGGACAGCTTGGATATTTGACCGTGATCATGAGGATCCAAATCAAAGACAGAAGGCACTTGCCCTGATTTTTTTTATTTTATTTTTTTTTTTTAAGGGACCATTTGAGAGAGTGTAGCGTAGTTACGGGATCAGTTTCCCCTTTTTGTTTCGGTTCTCACTTTGACCTTGTAGTAGAGGGGAAATGAGTGGAAGGTTGGATTATTTCTTTTGTTCTCCAGGTCTGTCCTAATACAATTCTTGTCAATGCATTGATTAAAATCTTGTCGAGCTCTGTAATTGGACAATCACCTCCACGGACTGTGGAACAAACTCTTTAAACTGACAAGATTTAGGAGGTGTGGGACAAGATGGACAATTCTTATGTTATCAGGAGAGGGTTTTTTGGGAACTCCCTCTTAAAATTTCTTCTGTTTTCTCCTGAATGGCCATCATCAGTCCAAATGAAAAAGCTCTTGCTTATTAAGCACTTACATCACCAGTTAAAAAAAAATTTAGTTTAAACCAGATAAAATGGAGAGCTAATGGGGCGTTCCTTTTCTCAGAGCAAGTTAGATTTAGGGGGCAGATTTAGTGCAGGTCCCCTCCACTACTTTTGACCTCAAATGCAGTCGGTTTTCCTGAAATTATTGTGCAACCCTGGATTATAAACTTGAACAGTCAACATGGCTGCGTCCACCTGCCGTTTATCATATTTAGTGTAAATTTACTATTTATTTGTATTTCTGCTCTATATCTCTCTGCTAGTGCCCAACTTCTATTTATCAGTCCCTCCAGGATTTTGCGATGTTGCGATCACGTCAGTTCACATGAAATCAGCCAATCAGCGCAACTATTGCACAACCTTGCAACTTTGTCCAATCACCGCAACTTTCCCACAATTTTAATTTTGGCCAATCCTCGTCAGCTTCTGCCAATTTCACCATTCAGAATGGAACACATCAGCCAACAGAGTAGGATTTAAAAAAAAAAAAAAACACTCGCCTGCGAAGTTTCCAACACTGTCTCTTCCTCCGTCTCCCCCAGCCTACTGGTGGATGTCTCGTCACGTCTCCGTCCTGACCGCGTGTGTGAAGTGCTGGGTTTGTGTTGAAAAACGTCCGCCTGCCCCAAAAGCACCCTGTCGCGGGAGAGTGCATGAGGAGAAACGCCGTAAAACCACAAACACTACAGCCAGTGTTTCAACATTTCATACATCTTTAGAGGTAAAATCATTACTACATCTGGTCAATGAGCTTTAAAGCTGTGAATCTCTGGTCTGGACACAGACAACCCCCCCCCCCCCCGGTCCCTTCCCCACTGTCCCGCCGTAAATGAGAGATGTGTGTCTGAAGAGGCAAGTGTGTGTGTCAAGACCAACGCGCAGCAGACAGACAGGAGTTAGGCACGGAAAGAGAGAGAATATTCTCTGTAATTTTTTTTTTCCAGAAAAACACAGACTCCTATAGACAATACAAAGCAACAGAATAAATTATTTATTTTTTCTTCTCCGCTTGGTACCGAGTGGTTGGAGACCGCTGTGGTTTTTAAATGAAGGTGCTGCCATTCATTTCCAAATCTAAACTCTTTAACACTCATTCAGTGCAATTTATTTGTTGTAACAGATATTGTGTTAAAGTCCATATTTGCTGCTGCACAAAGTTTTTCTGTATAGCATAAGTTTCTGCTTTATTTGCAAATCACTATAATAGGAAATTTTTGACAATCCTGTGCTTTTCTTGTATTGTTATATAGAATATCACTGCAGTAAACTGGAAGAAAACATCTGCTTTAAAATTTGTAATTCTTCCCCCAACTTTTAGTGCAAAAAATACTCTAAAAACATCACAACTTTTATCGTAACTTTTTAAAAAAGCTCCCATGAATTCAGGCTTTTTGGGCCGCAACTATCATAAACACATCCCGCGAAATCCTGGAGGGACTGGTTTGTTTGTGTTTTTATACACAAATTACCATGTACTGTGTTGTTTTCCATTGGCATTGCTAGCAGTGGCCAATGGCTAACAGGCTAAAGCGGACTAATTCTCCTATCTTGTACAATGAAACAAAAGAAAAGCAAATTAGAAGAACCCATAATTTAAAAGTTAAAGCGTTAAAATGCCTTTTAACGCAAACAATGGTGTATTTTGGTCAAATTTGCCTGAAAACACAGGTAAATGATCTTGGTTTTCTGGGTTGTCGTTATTGAAGTTGGACAGAAAAGGAACACATCTTGGACGACATAAACAAAGCAATTTGATAAAGAATTTCGTACAGCATTTAAAAGCAGTGGTAATATTAAAGATGCTGTATGTAACTTTCAAAAACCTTAGCTTGTGTGACGCCTTGTGGCCGGTGACAGAACTGCATCTGTTTTATATGCCTCTTCTAGTCAGTCATACACAGTACTGCCAAAGTTCTCCCTGAACATGTTACTTAGGGGTGGGAATTGCAAGGGACTTCACGATATGATACACATCATGATACTTGGGGTCACGATGCAATACTATCAGGATACTCTGGTTCCTTAGGTATTGTGATGCCATACAGTATACCCCCTCATTTCCATGTCAAATTTTGTCCCCAAAGTGCAACTGTTGATATCTGTCTCGTAAGTTTTCACAGCTTTCAACTCACCACGACTGCTTTTGTTTCAGTGGCTGCAGACTCTGTCCTCCGTGGGATGGTGTGCTGCTGCCCACATTCTTGTATTCCAGGGGGCTTCATTTTCTGACAATACGACACATCTTTGCACACAGGGAGGGCGGTGGACTGTGTTGTTTACTTTGCTTGCTCTGGGTTTGGAGGTGGCTTTGTTGTGTCGGAGGTGTCTGGAGTTGATCATTCACTGGGGTCGGCGCCACTTGTACTGGAGTGTTTTTAGCTTCACCGTCGCTAACGCTGCCATTGCTGAATGGCTCCGAGAGGAGTGTACTGGCCATCGTGTTTGAGTTTTTTTTAGGTGGCGCTCCTTGGGGGTTGTGTGTAATGCTAGTGTCTTTCTTTCCATCTTTGTTATAAAATCCTGAAAAGGCCTGAAATTTTAGTTAATTTTTCATCGCATCCAATTGCTTCCTGATTTTTACGCCTGGCTGCAAATCTCACAAGACAAGCTGTGACTTCACCTGACAATGCGCACTTACTTTATGCCATCTAGTGTACTGAAAACACAATTAGTTGATTAATACACAAGGGTTTGCAGCATTTACTTAAGTTTATATAATTAATAAAAGATCAGTGTGTGTGTTTAGGGGTCGATGCGTCGTAGAGATACATCGCCGACTCAGTCTTTTGTCTTACCCCAAATGTCGCTAGTGTTTTTAGCAGGTGTTGGTACCAGTGTCTAATGGCTACTAAAATGGAACTGCAGCTGGCTACAGGATGTCACTAAAAACGAGTTTTCCAATAGTTACACCTTTTAAATAAAATTTCCTATTCTGTATGCCTGGTCATGAAAGAAGGCGAGAAAAAGATCTTCAGGAAAATTAAAAACATTTTGGCTCGTATTCATCACCAAATAATTTGTCTGTCTGTTTATATTAAAGTTGAGCTAGCAAATTGTCAGCAAAGGAAATGATCATACTTTGCAATTTATGTGTGCATCTTTCAGGCATCGTTTTAGACTAACTTGGGGACGAAAAGAAAAAAACGACAAAAATGGCACTTTGTTAACATTTTCCAGGAGTCCTGTCTAACCTTTGTTTTGTTTTTAAATGTTCACGTTTGTTTTGTTGGGTTTTTGTGTAAATAACTGAAGTTGGGGACCAGAGGGCTGAAAAGTTTGAGTTTGGTCTGGAACAAATGGAAGAACAGTAATCTGCTCCTTTTTTAAAATGATGTATATTTGTGCAGATGATGGAGAACCTTTATGAAAGTAGTCATTGTGAGTGCCCAGATCTTGCCATTTAACCATCTTCTGTGTGATGCTCAGCAGGAGTCACTTTCATATCTTCTGCATATCTGCTTTAACTAGTTGAAACAATATATTGTAAAAGTATTGAGGAGCAGCTTTTATATCTACTTTTCCCTTCATGCTCACTATTTTTCCTATATATTTCAGAAGTACATATAAGCAATCCACCCTAAAACTGTTTTCAGTTTGCTTTCATAAGCTATTAAAGAAGTTTCTCCACTGTGTCCTTCAGATGAGATGAACTGCCTTCATTAGTTGGTCTTTTTAAACTGTCGGACTTCTCCCTGTAAACTAGAGGAACATTAGTGCTTAATTCTGTAAGACTGACTCTGAAATTATAACTTTTTTCTCAGATTAAACTCCAGTTTCACTGCACTAGAGAAAATGATTGTACTTTTCTGTTTTCTCTGCAAGAATAAGCATGCTGCGTCATGCTGCATTCACACGTGCCCACGGTAGAGACTTAAAAGGCATTTACCCATTCCAATTACCACTGTGTGCACTCTTAATGAACTTGCAAATGGCTGTTTGCACACCTAGCCTAGCCTGGTGAGAATTTTGTTTGGTACTCCGTGTGGCTGCAAGATTGGTACCCAGCATCAGACAGGTAGAATATTGTTTAAAATTGGAGACGAGGACTTCCGGGAAGATGGCGGAGAGACATAACGCTTAAACAGAGAGCTCTCCCTAGTCGGATTAAAAATCATTGGTAAATGGCCAACTCGACATAAATGAACCAATAAACCAAGGGATGAAAACACGAAGAAGCTGGGCACATGGACAAAAGCAGGGTAAAACTGAGAAACCCCTCTTCAACAACGCAGGAGAAATCGCTGTGCACGAGGCCCAGGGAAACGAGACAACTACAGCAGAGAAAATGGAGGACGCCAAACTCGAGGGTATGAACACTGGCATCGCCAATTTAGGTAAAGAATTAAAAAAAGACTTGGAAGACTTTAAGCGGCAACTCCAACAGGATTTAGCGGCTCTTAAGGAAGAGCTGAAAAAAGAGATGAAGGAGGAAATTATGGGCCTCCGAAGAGAAATGGAGCGCAAGCTAGCAGAAAACATGGAGGAGCTGCGCTCTCAACGGACGTGTATGACAGAAGCACAGGCCCGAATATCGGAGTTGGAAGACTGAGGCAAACGAGCGGCTGCAGACCTTGACGACGCAAACACAGAGGATGCAGGAAAAAATAACCGACCTGGAGAGCAGGTCCAGACGGAGCAATATACGCATCTTCGGGATCCCGGAGGGCATTGAAGGCAACTCGATGACGAAATTCATGGATCATTTCTTAAAAAAAGAGCTGGAGCTGCCCGGTGAAGCGGATCTGCAGATTCAACGAGCGCACAGAGCCTCGGCACAGAACCCGAATCCAAACTCTACACCCAGGTCAGTTGTGGTGAACTTTCTGAAATATGACATAAAGGAAAGAATCCTGACACAAGCGTGGAAAAAAAAGATACGAATCGGCAACAAACAGATATTCTTTGATTATGACTACCCGGCAGAAATTGTGCAGCAGTGAAAGAAATATGCCAACATTAAACGCTGAAAGAGAAAAAAATTAGGTTCCAAACGCCGCTAACGAAGATGAGGATTCATTGGGATGACTGCGTAAAAACGTACAACACAGCCAGAGAGGCAGCGCGGGACTTGACGGAGCGAGGCTTTGTGGTGAGCGTACCCGAGGAAGGAGCTGGAGCAGCGGCGGCACTGAACGCATCACGACAGCCGGAATGGAGACAAGTGAGCGGCAGAAGACGGGGGAGAGACGTGGCACAGCGGGCCCAGGAAAAGCTGCAAGGCTTTCAACTTTTCAACTGAAAGCCTAGATCATAACAAAGATTAAGAAAGACACAGAAGAAATGAAGGCCAAGAAGACAAGGTAAAACAGAAACAAACGGCTAGGAGAGGTTTAAGTGATTTTTGTTGGACATTTCTAGACTAATGACTATTACTTGGATAGTAAATACAGGTCTAGGGAGGGCCCTTCACTCTGTGAGGACATTCCCTCCACCCACCAACAGGGACCAGTGGGCAGAAGAAAGGCCCAAAGTACGGAGGTCGAGATTTGTTAATGTGTTTTTATATAAATATGTTAGTTTTGTTGTTAAGGGGGTTAGGAGCACAAGTTAAAAAAATGGAAAAACATGAATATGGGTAAAAATCTTAAGATAATGACACTAAACGTGAATGGTCTGAACTCACCTGTTAAAAGGGAAAGAATAATAAGAAAATTCAAGAAGGAAAATGCCGAAATTATATTTATGCAAGAGACACATTTGAGCAAGACAGAACATGAGAAACTAAAGAGATTTGGCTACAAGAACTTCTACTACAGTTCATTTAAGGGAGGAACTAAAAGGGGGGTTATGATACTAATTTCAAATAAAATACAATTTGAATGTGAACAAGAAATCCAGGATAAAGAAGGCAGGTATGTAATAATAAAGGGAAGAATAGATGGTATGCAGATCACATTAGTGAACATCTATGCCCCACCAGAAAGTGACAAGGGTTTTTTTCAACATCTGTTTGATCTCATAGCAACACACAGTGAAGGAGTCCTAATTTGTGGAGGAGATTTAAATGCTGTCATGGACCATGAAGTTGACACAAGTGTTAAGAAGACAAAAAAACATGTAACAAAGTTCATAAGAACCTCACTGGCAGAAATGGGTATGGTAGACATTTGGAGGGACCTGCACCCACTCGAAAAAGACTATACACATTATTCAGCAGTCCATAAAGTACACTCCAGTATAGATTACTTCCTTATGAATGAAGGTGACAGACACAGGGTGAGAAATTGTCGAATTGGAGGGGCAGAAATATCAGATCATAATCCTATATACATGGAAATATATTTAAACAATAGAAAACGACAAACAACATGGAAACTTAATGTAGGACTGTTAAATGATGAGAAAATGAAAGAAAGAATAAAAGTAAACAAACGAGTATATCCAAGAGAATGACAATGAAGAAGTGGACCCAACAATACTATGGGATGCACTAAAAGTTGTGTTAAGAGGTAAATTAATTGTTGAAACAGGAAAAGCAAATAAGTCTAAACTGGAAACATATGAACAAAGATGTGAGAGACTGAGGGAATTAGAACATAAACATCAAAGCACAAATGACCCAAAAATATATCAAGAAATTAAAGAAGAAAAAATAAAGATAAAAGAAGCACAAATAGATGAAATTGAAAGGAAAAATAGATATCTAAAGCAAAAATATTATGAAACGGGGCCAAAAGCCACAAAACTGCTGGCAAAAAGGTTAAGAAAACAACAAACAGTGAATAATGTATATAAGATTAAAGACCCCATCACAAATAAAACCACAGTTAACCCAGAAAACATCGAAGAAATATTCCATAATTTCTATCAAGAACTATACTCGCAACTTGAAGAAACAAATACTAAGGATATTAAAAAATTTCTATGCACATTGGACTTGCCATCAATGGGAAATCAACAAAATGAAAAGCTAACAGCAGAAATAACAACACAAGAGATTAGAGATGTGATTAAGTCACTTAAAAATGGTAAATCACCAGGTAGTGATGGATACCCATCTGAGTTTTATAAACTGTTTATAGAAGAACTCATGCCACAGCTCCTAAAGTCATTTAATTGGACATTGAACAACAACAAAATACCTCCATCATGGAACGAAGCCATTATTTCAGTTATTTTAAAGCCAGGGAAAGATAGAGAACAATGCGGAAACTTTAGGCCAATCTCTTTATTAAATGTGGATTATAAAATATATACAACAATTATACGTATGTAAATGAATAAAGACATTCTTGACTGAATTGATAGAGGATGATCAAACTGGTTTCATAGAGGGATGCCAAACACATGATAATATCAGGAGAACAATACATATAATTAATCAAATACATAAAGAAAAGAAAAGCGCAGTAATAATGAGTTTAGACGCAGAAAAAGCATTTGACAGGGTTAACTGGAAATTCCTATATAGTGTGCTGGAACGCTTTGGATTTAATGAAAAATCAGTACAATGCATAAAGACGCTGTATCAAGAACCTGTGGCAAGAATCAAGATAAACGGTAGCTTAACAGACAAAGTAAATATACAAAGATCAACTAGGCAGGGATGCTGCTTATCGCCCACCTTGTTTGCTCTGTTCATAGAGCCACTGGCTCAAGCGATACGACAAAATAAGAAATTAAAAGGTGTAACAATAAAGGGAGCGGAACACAAGATTGGGCTATTTGCAGACGATATTATAGTTTACCTTGAACAACCAGATGAATCAATAATGGAAATGATGAACTTGATAGAAAATTTTGGAAAATTATCAGGATACAAGATAAACATAACAAAAACACAAATACTGACATTCCACTATAACCCTCTAAACCAGATAACTGATAAGATCAAACTAAACTGGAAACAAAAAGAAATAAAATACCTTGGAGTGAGCATACCTAAAGATCTAAGCAAAATTTATAAAGCAAACTATGATAGGTTGGAACAAGAAATAAAAAAAGATATTGATAGATGGTCAATCTTAAATATGGATCTGAATTCAAAAATTGAGACAGTCAAAATCAGCATACAACCTAGATTACTTTACCTCTTCCAGGCTCTACCAACAGAGATTCCAGGTGCCCAGTTTTCAAAGTGGGACAGAATGATATCGAGATTTGTTTGGGGAGGTAAAAAACCAAGAGTGAAATATAAAACTCTCCAGTTACCAAAAGAGAAAGGAGGCATGGGCCTACCGAGTCTAAAGGAATATTACTACTCAGCACAAATAAGATATATCATATGTTGGTGCGACGGAGGATATGAGGCAAAATGGAAAGAAATGGAAAAGGAAATTGAGGGACTCCCAGTACAAAGCATAATAGGAAATAAAGATGTATATAAGCAAATCAAACAAATAGACTCAACCACTAAATTTAGTTTAGAACTGTGGTATAAAATAGTACAAAAGTATAATATAAAGGAAGACATAAAACTATTGAAATGGGTAGCATTTGACAGTCAATTTGAACCGGCAAAGCAAGATGGGGGATACAAAAATCTGGTGAACAAGGGAATCACGGCATGGGGCAATATGGGAAAAAAAGATCTCGGGAGCTTTGTAAACATCAGAAGAAAATTTAAACTAGAAAAATCGGAATTCTTCAGATATCTGCAGATGAGAGACTATTATATGAAGAATATTAGGCATAACCTCCAAACAGATGTGAGTGAGATTATACAATTCATTTTAAGCTCATATGCAGGAAATAAAATAAGAATTATTTCAAAGCTATATCAGAAACTTATGGCAAACAAACATTCAAGTAACTATATAAAGGAGAA
Source organism: Pholidichthys leucotaenia (assembly GCA_020510985.1). Classification (NCBI taxonomy): domain Eukaryota; kingdom Metazoa; phylum Chordata; class Actinopteri; order Cichliformes; family Pholidichthyidae; genus Pholidichthys; species Pholidichthys leucotaenia. Next base: position 120,016,207 of record CM035836.1, on the reverse strand, counting down.
ATGGGAGAAAGAGCTAAATTTAAACATAACAGAAGAAAGCTGGCAGGAAATATAGAAAACACAACACACATCAACAAATTCAAGGACATGGAGGGAATTTGGATGGAAAAATCTGATTCGCTTTTTCATTACACCACAGATTCAAAGAAAATATACAAATACCCAATCTCTATGCTGGAGGGGATGTGGGGCTCAAAATGCAGACCACTCACATATGTTTTGGAAATGCTGCAAAATCTCATCATTCTGGAAATCTATACATGTGACAATACAGAGGATATTAGGATATAATATACCAATGAACTGTAACCTGATGTACTTATGTGATCTTAAAAGAGACAATGTAATACAGGCTGAGGACAGATATCGAGTTAAAATCTTATTGATTGCATGTAAAAAAACAATCACAAAAAAATGGCGATCAGAAGTTCTTCCTGACCAAGAACAATGGACTGACATTGTTGAGGATATACGTATGATGGAAAAACTAACATATCAACAAAGAATACAAGAAGGACTATATGAAAAAAATGGCGGAAATGGACACACTACAAAGCGCAACAACGAGACAGAAATTGAAAGAATAACCAAAGACACTGGAAAAATCAGAAGAATTAAGAGATGGAAACTAAAAACTTGATGCTCCAACATTTGTCCCCCCCCCCTTTTTTCTTTTTTTTTCTTTCTTACTCTAGCTCCTTTTTTAAATGTAGACGGTGATCTGAATGTAATATGTATGATGAAAAATGAATAAAAATCTAAGTTACAAAAAAAATAAAATTGGGAGACGAGTGTAGGAGGCTGAGTTGTGACAGCTAGAGTGAAAGGGAAAATTTACAAGATGGTAGTGAGACTTAGTATGATGTATGGTTTGGAGATGGTGGCAGCTGAAGATGCTAAGACTCATTGGGAGTGACTAGGAGGGATTAGAAATGAGTATATCAGAGGGACAGCTCAGGTTGAGCGGTTTGGAGATAAAAGTAAGAGAGGCAAGGCTGAGATGGTTTGGACACGTGCAGTGGAGGGATAGTGGATATATTGGACAAAGGATGTTGAAGATGGAGCTGCCAGGCAGGAGGGAAAGCGGAGAACCAGAGAAGATTCATGGATGTAATGAAGGAGGACATGGAGAGGGTTGGTGTTACAGGGGAAGAGGCAGATGATCCGCTGTGGAGACCTCTAAAGGGAGCAGGTGAAAGAAGCTTGCTGAAGATGTGACAAAGTACTTCAAGGGGACTTTGACAGAAAAATCGTGTTTTGTAAGTTTTAATCTTTTGAAATGTCTATTGGTTACTTCAAACATTTTGCTTTAAAAAAAAACACACACACACAGCCTTTATATTGTATCTGTCTTATTAGCAGTTTTAACTCTTCCTGGGTTGTTATGGAACTTTATAAACATGGTAAGGCCAGCCTTGATACCCACATCTCAAGTCATTCTGGCTTGTTATTTTTCTGCCTTGATGCTACGTCGATTCATTGGCACTACCAAAGCCCCTAGCTGAAGCTAGCAGTCTAGCCGCTCGTTCACAAATATTTGTGCTTTTTGCGCTCCAGGGACTGGTCACATCCTGTTGACCACTGAAACCACACACCCCTGTCCTCCAGTAGTGCATTATTTCATTCAGGCTTTCAGACAGATTTGCATTAGTTGGCTCAGGATCACAATCCAGGCTAGGAGCTACCCAGCTAAGATTAGCAATAGTGATGGAGGAGAGAGGGTGGAGGTAACTGCTGTTCTTGGCCAGGCCTGTCTTCCATTTCATGCTCTTGGAGGCTCTTCTGATGGGTGCCCGCTCCACTCGTTGGAGGAGCTCTAGTATGACATCCAGTGGTGGTTAAAAAAAAAAAAAAAATCCTGAGTGCTCTGGACAAAATTGTTGGTACCCCTCTGTTAATGAAAGAAAAACCCACAATGGTCACAGAAATAACTTGAATCTGACAAAAGTGGTAATAAATAAAAATTCTATGAAAATTAACCAATGAAAATCAGACAATGCTTTTGAATTGTGGTTCAACAGAATTATTTTAAAAAACAAACTCATGAAACAGGCCTGGACAAAAATGATGGTACCCTTAACTTAATATTTTGTTGCACAACCTTTTGAGGCAATCACTGCAATCAAACGATTTCTGTAACTGTCAATGAGACTTCTGCACCTCTCAGCAGGTATTTTGGCCCATTCCTCATGAGCAAACTGCTCCAGTTGTCTCAGGTTTGAAGGGTGCCTTCTCCAGATGGCATGTTTCAGCTCCTTCCACTAATGTTCAATAGGATTTAGATCAGGGCTCATAGAAGGCCACTTTAGAATAGTCCAATGTTTCGCTCTTAGCCATTCTTGGGTGTTTTTAGCTGTGTGTTTTGGGTCATTATCCTGTTGCAAGACCCATGACCTGCGACTGAGACCATTCTGACACTGGGCAGCACATTTCTCTCTAGAATACCTTGATAGTCCTGAGATTTCATTGTACCCTGCACAGATTCAAGACACCCTGTGCCAGATGCAGCAAAACAGCCCCAGAACATAACAGAACCTCCTCCATGTTTCACAGTAGGGACAGTGTTCTTTTCTTGGTATGCTTCATTTTTGCATCTGTGAACATAGCGCTGATGTGCCTTGCCAAAAACTTCCAGTTTTGTCTCGTCTGTCCATAGGACATTCTCCCAGAAGCTTTGTGGCTTGTCAACATGCAGTTTGGCAAATTCCAGTCTGGCATTTTTATGATTTGTTTTCAACAGTGGTGTCCTCCTTGGTTGTCTCCCATGAAGTCCACTTTGGCTCAAACAACAACGGATGGTGCGATCTGACACTGATGTACCTTGACCTTGGAGTTCACCATGAATGTGTTTAGAGGTTGTTCTGGGCTCTTTTGTTACCATTCGTATTATCCATCTCCTCCTGCGGCCACGTCCAGGGAGGTTGGCTACAGTCCCGTGGATGTTAAATTTCTGAATAATATGTGCAACTGTAGTCACAGGAACATCAAGCTGCTTGGAGATGGTCTTATAGCCTTTACCTTTAACATGCTTGTCTATAATTTTCTTTCTAATCTCCTGAGACAACTCTCTCCTTTGCTTCCTCTGGTCCATGTTTAGTGTGGTACACACCATGACACCAAACAGCACAGTGACTACTTGTCACCCTTTAAATAGTCCGACTGACTGATTACAAGTTTGTAGACACCTGTGATGTTAATTAGAGGACACATCTTGGTTGAACATGTCCCTATGGTCACATTATTTTCAATCTTTTCTAGGGGTACCATCATTTTTGTCCAGGCCTGTTTCATGAGTTGAAATTTGAAAATGCTGGCTAAAAGTAACTGTAAATACTCCACAATTGTTATTCACGCCGGCATTAATGACATCCGTCTCCGGCAGTCGGAAGTCACGAAACTTAATGTAGAATCGGTGTGTGAGTTTGCAAAAACGATGTCTGCCACTGTAGTATTCTCTGGACCCCTCCCCAATCTGACCAGTGATGACATGTTTAGTCGCTCGTCATCCTTGAACCGCTGGCTGTCTGTGTGGTGTCCTAAAAATGACGTGGGCTACATTGACAATTGGAGCTCTTTTTGGGGAAAACCTGGTCTTATGAGACGAGACAGCATTCATCCCACTTTGGATGGTGCTTCTCATTTATCTAACAATCTGGCATCTTTTTTATCCAAATTTCCAAAACCGTGACTACTCAGAGTTGGGACCAGGAAGCAGAGTCGCAGTCTTACACGCCTCTCTGCAGCTCCTCTTCATCCGCCACCCCTCAGCTTAGCCCCTGTCTTCCCCATCAGAGAATCGTTGTCTGCTCCCTCCAAAGTAAATAAAAATATAATGTATAAGCATCCCAAAGTGATAAAGCAAAATATTGGTAAAACTCAAATTAAACATAAAGCCTCTAAATTGAATGATTTGGCCTCTGTTCCTCCTCATAATTTAAAAATTAAATGTGGTTTATTAAATATTAGGTCTCTAACTCCCAAGTCTCTGTTAGTCCATGATCTGTTAATTGATCATCAGATTGATTTAATTTCCCTTACAGAGACTTGGTTAGGGCAAGAGGATTATGTTGGTTTAAATGAATCAACTCCCTCTGGTTATTTAAACTGTCAAAATCCCAGAAGTTCTGGTCATGGAGGAGGAGTAGCAACAATTTACCATTCCAAATTACTAGTTAATGTAAAGCAAAAAACATGTTATAATTCCTTTGAGGGCCTGGTCCTCAGTGTTGGGCACTTTAGCAATTTCAGGTTAAACCCAATTTTATTTGCCATAGTTTATCGTCCCCCATCAACCTATTCAGAATTTTTATCCGAATTTGCTGATTTCTTAGCTGATTTAGTGCTGAAATCTGATAGAATAATTATAGTAGGGGACTTTAATATACATGTGGATGTAGATAGTGACTGCCTTAATGTGGCTTTTAATTCAATATTAGACTCGATTGGGTTTTCTCAGAAAGTAGGAAATTCTACTCATTACCTCCACCATACATTGGACCTTGTTCTGACATATGGCATAGAAATAGAAAATCTTGTAGTGTCTCCTCATAACCCTGTACTGTCAGACCATTGTCTGTTAACCTTTGATTTTACTATTTCTGACTATTTGGCTCCTAAAGAAAAATATTATCACAGTAGATGCCTCTCAGATGATGCTGTTTCCAAATTTATGCAGATTGTTTCCTCTATGCTATGTGTCAACACAACGGAAATAAGCTATAGACAGCTTGCTCCTTCTGTAATTGATAACATGGTGGATGTAGAGGAGCTGAAATGATGAGGCGATTTTTGTATTAAAAACAGGGTTTTTAATGAATAGCTCTTCTATCGAGTCTCATCAGGTGTAGAGCTTGGCAGAAGGCAAGAGAGTGATCTCTGCTCCGCTCGCTGGTTAAATACAAGCACACATAGAGCCACACATTGAAAAAGCTGACATCAGAGCCACACATTGAAAAAGCTGACATCAGAGCCACTCATTGAAAAAGCTGACATCCCCCGTTATCTTAACCCCCCATTGTTCTGCTATCTCCTCTCCTTGTCTTGGGAGGTGATGGGAACTCCTCCTCTCGCCTTAGGGGGTAAAGGTGTCAAGTCCGTCTGCCGCGTCTTGGGAGGTCCATTGTCTTTAACCTGGCGGGGGAGATCCTTTGTCCTTTCTAGGTGTGAAGTTCCTTACATATGCTGTGACAAAACATTTCCACTTGTTCTAACATATGTAGATATGGGATATAAGAGTCATATATACCACAGGCCCCCCAAACACTAGGAAAGGACACAGAAAGAATCACAGTCTAAGATAATAACTATGAAATACTACGTGTTACAACTGTTGCCACAGGAGTTTTCTAGCAGCCATGCTCCTAAGAAAGTTCAGTGGTAAACATAACAGCATAGTGAAATCATAAGTAGCCTTAAACTGTTGTAGCACAATTAGTGAATAATTGCGTGGTGGTTAGTATCAGTCCCTGTGCTGTCTGGGCTTTATTCTTCTCCCAAAACTGCTGTAGGTTGGCTTAGGTGTCCCGCTGGGACCTTCTCGTAGTGAATCTGCATTGTGGGAAGGAAAGAGATTATTTGTTCCCTGCCTGGGGGCTGAGACTTTTCCTCTGGGGGGTCTACCACGCCGAGGTGCTCGTGCCAACTGTGCAGGTTCGTCTCTCAGCAAGAAGGCAGGTTTGAGTCTGTCAACACTGACCACTTCCTTTCTGTCCCCATAATCAAGCACAAAGTGTTTGTCACCATTTTCCAGCACTCTGAACGGGCCATCGTAAACTGGGCGTAACGTTGGTTTAATGGCTTCATGCTTAACAAAAATGAACTCAGCGTTTTTTAAAGTTTGGGGAACAAAAACTCGTGGAAAAGAGTGATGAGCTGGACCGTGGAGGGAGTCCGGTCCACTGCTGCCTAAAAACCTTGGGATTGGAAGGTGTCCTGGTTCTGGGTTCTCTGGTAAAAATTCTCCTGGGAGTCTGATAGGCTGGGCAAAAACTAATTCTGCAGGAGAAGCGTCTAAATCCTCTTTAGGTGCTGCACGCAACCCCAATAAAACCCAGGGAAGTTTATTTACCCAATTTGTGTCCGTTAGTGAGGCCCTGAGGGCAGCCTTTAAGGACCTGTGAAAACGCTCGCATAACCCATTAGCCTGAGGGTGATAAGCGGTGGTGCGATGAATTGTTGCCCCTAAACTGTTAGACATGGCTGACCAGAGCTCTGAGATAAATTGAGGCCCTCTGTCTGACGTGATGTCTGATGGAACACCGAAACGTGCCACCCAGTTTGCTAGAAAAACGCGAGCGACTTCCTCCGCTGTGGTTGACGCTAGAGGGACTGCCTCTGGCCAGCGCGTGGTGCGGTCTATCATTGTTAACAGGTGTGTGAAACCTTGGGAGGAAGGTAGCGGCCCCACGAGGTCGACGTGAATGTGGTCGAATCTTCTAGCAGGAATTGGAAAGGGTTCCAGAGGGGCTTTTGTGTGTCTGTGTATTTTGGCGCGTTGACAAGGAATGCAAGTTTTTGCCCATTCTTTTACGTTTTTGCGCAGGCCTGGCCACACAAACTTTTCAGCAACCATTTTGACCAAGGCGCGCACACCTGGGTGCGCGAGGGAGTGAATTGCGTCGAAAATACGGCGGCGCCAAGCAGCTGGTACTAACGGGCGAGGTCGGCCGGTTGAAACGTCGCATATTAGGGGGGGCACGCCGTCGCGCAACCCTTTTTTCTCCAGCCTTAACCCTGTTGGTCCGGACAGGAGTGCGCGCACGTCTGCATCACTGCTTTGTTCTTCCGACATGGCTGCATAATCTATTCCATCCTGGATAGGTGCTGCGTATGTGTGTGCGTTAGTGAAGAGTTCCGCTGCTGAGGCGGCGTAATCTGTCTCCTCGTGCTCTGGCGGTGTCACAGCGCGAGAGAGACAGTCAGCTACAACGTTAAGTTTGCCTGCTACGTGTCGAATGTCTGTGGTGAACTCTGAAATCGCAGCTAGCTGTCTTTGTTGTCTGCCCGACCATGGTTCTGAAATTTTAGCCATAGCAAAAGTGAGCGGCTTATGATCCACAAAGACCGTGAAACTCCGCCCTTCTAACCAAAACTGGAAGTGGCGGATGGACAAATGAAGCGCTAGCAGCTCTCTGTTGAAAGTGCTGTACTTGCGTTCCGTTGGGTTTAGCGATTTGCTAAAGAATGCCAAAGGTTGCCAGACTCCGCTGACAAGTTGTTCTACAACTGCCCCTATAGCCAGGTCTGAAGCATCTGTGGTCAGAGCAATGCGGGCTGAGGGATCTGGGTGGACTAACATTGTGGCGTTAGCTAAGGCGTTTTTTACTTCCGCGAAAGCGCGTTCGCGCTCCGGGGTCCATTCGACCGCGTTGGAAGCCTTCTTTTTTCTGAGCGCGTCATATAGGGGTTGCATGAGTTGAGCTGTGTGGGGGAGGAAACGGTTGTAAAAATTAACCATCCCCAAAAATTCCTGTAGCGATTTAACCGTTTGAGGCCGTGGAAAACCTTCTATCGCACAAACTTTGTCTGGAAGCGGAAATGCCCCTGTCGGGGAGACCCTATGTCCCAAAAAATCAATTTGCGATACGCCGAATTTGCATTTGGCTGGATTGATTATAAGTCCGTGCTCTTCCAGCCTCTGAAAAACGGTAGTGAGGTGCTGCTCGTGTTCTTCCTCGGATGAGCTGGCTACCAGCATGTCATCGAGGTAGACAAAAACAAAGGGTAGGTCGCGTAGGACTGTGTCCATCATCCGTTGAAAAGTTTGAGCAGCGCCTTTGAGGCCGAACGGCATTCTTAGGAATTCAAAAAGGCCGAAAGGGGTTATAACCGCTGTTTTAGGAATATCTTCAGCTCGGACTGGGACTTGGTGATAACCGCGGACTAAGTCTATTTTTGAAAAAATGCGCGCACCTGCTAAATGTAGTGAGAAATCCTGAATGTGAGGAATGGGGTAGCGGTCATGCGCTGTAGCGTTGTTTAGCCTGCGGTAATCTCCGCACGGTCTCCAAGAACCGTCAGATTTCGGAACCATGTGAAGTGGTGAAGCCCAGGGGCTCTTCGAGCGTCTAACAATGCCCAATTTTCCGAGAGCTGCAAATTAATCCTTTGCTATGTTGAGCTTGGCCGCGTCTAAGCGGCGAGCTTTGGCAAAAACAGGAGGTCCTGTTGTCGGAATGAAGTGTTTAACCCCGTGTTTGGCTACAGTGGCTGAGAATTTGGGGGTTGTGAGTGCTGGAAATTGGGTGAGGAGTTGTTCAAACTTACCTCCCGCTGTGGTGACGCTGAACTCGAGCTGAACATGGAATAGAAGCAAAAGATAGTGCATTAACCAGGCGCCTATTTGCAAGATCCACTAATAACCCGTGTGCACACAGAAAATCTGCGCCTAACAAATTAAAGTTCACCGCTGCTACAACAAATGTCCATCTGTAGCTGCGGCCGTGGATGAGGAGGTGCAGGCTCTTTTCCCCGAACGTGTCGATGTCAGAGCCGTTGGCTGCCACTGCTCCGTTGCCCCGGGTGCCCATGGTTCGATCTGCGTGGGAGGGCATGACGAAACTCAGCTGAGCTCCCGTGTCGATGAGGAACTGCTTGCCTGTGTATCCATCCGTCACGTATAACAGCTTATTCTTCTCGCCGAGAACCGCTGCTGTTAATGGCCCTCGGCTTTGGCGTTTCCACAACATCGTAAACTTGCAGGGGGGAACGCATTTGCGGGCTTTCTCTGCGAAGCGGTGGTGATAATAGCAGACGTCGTTCTGCTCGTTGCGCTTGGGCCGCGCCGCTGTCACTGTGGGTTGAGTCTCTCCAAGGCTCGGGGTGTCCGTTTTCAGATCTGCGGATGCCGCTGTGGGTGTCCGTTCTCTGCAGGCGTTGACGAGCCGGTAAGCCTCGTTGGCCAGTGTGCGGAAATCCTGATGATTATTGCACTTCATACTGGCGAGTGTCCCTCTCAACTGCGGTGGTAGCGTGCTGAGGAAAATGAATTGGAAAAGGAAATTATCATTATCCTCCTCCTTGAGTTGTAGCAAATCCTCCATGAGGGTCCTCGGATTGCTCCCTCTGTGGCCGTAGATTGCCAGGATCCTCTCGTCTCTTTCCTCCGCTGATGGGACATAATTCGCCACGATGGTCGCCTTGAGTGTCTCATATTTGTCCCGGGCTGGTGGTCGCCGGACCAAGCTCCGCACACACTTCAAAGTGGCGGAGTCGAGTTTGGAGACGATATGGTAAAACTTAATATCGTCTGCTGTGATGCCCGCCAGTATAAACTGGGCTTCAGCTTGCTGAAACCAAGAGGCGGGGTCCTCTCGCCAGAAGTCTGGCAGGTTGACAGCAACGGCGTTCGTGCACACCATCACTGTTGTGCCCGCCGGGTGAGAGTGCCTTGCCTCGGCACTCGCGGCGGTGCTGGAGCTCGGTTGAGCTCTCTCAGTGCCCTCTGCCGTGGGGAACAGCTGTCTGCTTGTTCCATCGTCTGCGTCGTCGCTGGCGTATGCCCGAGTCACCATGGATGAGCAGCTTGAAGAACGCCTCCGGTCCATATTCTCGCGTCAAGGTCACCAGTGTAGAGGAGCTGAAATGATGAGGCGATTTTTGTATTAAAAACAGGGTTTTTAATGAATAGCTCTTCTATCGAGTCTCATCAGGTGTAGAGCTTGGCAGAAGGCAAGAGAGTGATCTCTGCTCCGCTCGCTGGTTAAATACAAGCACACATAGAGCCACACATTGAAAAAGCTGACATCAGAGCCACACATTGAAAAAGCTGACATCAGAGCCACTCATTGAAAAAGCTGACATCCCCCCGTTATCTTAACCCCCCATTGTTCTGCTATCTCCTCTCCTTGTCTTGGGAGGTGATGGGAACTCCTCCTCTCGCCTTAGCGGGTAAAGGTGTCAAGTCCGTCTCCGCTGCCACGTCTTGGGAGGTCCATTGTCTTTAACCCGGCGGGGGAGATCCTTTGTCCTTTCTAGGTGTGAAGTTCCTTACATGTGCTGTGACAAAACATTTCCACTTGTTCTAACATATGTAGATATGGGATATAAGAGTCATATATACCACAGTGGATAGTGTTTCAGCTTCTCTGCATCAGGCTCTAGACTTGGTGGCCCCCTTAAAAAAGAAAAAGTCTAATCAGAGATTTTTATCTCCTTGGTTCAACACAGAAACTCGTAGCTTAAAACAGAAGACTCGTCAATTAGAAAGAAAATGGCGCTCTACTAATTTAGATGAAATCTATTTAGCTTGGAGAAATCATCTTTTAATTTATAAAAAATCTCTTAGAAAAGCTAGAACGAGTTATTACTCTGCATTAATAGAAGAGAACAAGAATAATCCCAGGTTTCTTTTCAGTACTGTAGCCAGGTTGACAAAGAGTCAGGACTCTGTCAATCCTAGCATCCCCTTAGAGCTTACTAGTCAGGACTTTATGAACTTTTTCAATAATAAAATTTCATCCATCAGAGATAAAATCAATCAGATTCTTCCCACAGTTAACTTAAATATTGTAACTATTACAACTCCTTCTATTGATGTCTGTCTTGATGAGTTTACTCCTATCGACCTTTGTGAGTTAGACAAAATAGTTTCCTCATCCAAACCTTCAACTTGTCTTTTAGACCCTATTCCTACCAGGTTATTTAAAGAAGTCTTCCCACTTATTGGTAGCTTTATTCTTCATATAATCAATTCTTCATTAACTTTAGGCCATGTACCGCAGGCTTTTATAACAGCTGTAATTAAACCCTTACTCAAAAAGCCAACGCTAGATCCAGGAGCTTTAGCTAACTATAGACCAATCTCTAATCTCCCTTTCATTTCAAAAATCTTAGAAAGAGTTGTTGCTACGCAATTATTTGACCACCTGCAGGGAAATGGTTTACTTGAAGAGTTTCAATCTGGGTTTAGAATCCATCATAGTACTGAAACAGCCTTAGCGAAGGTCACTAACGACCTCCTCATTGCATCTGATAATGGACTAGTTTCTGTACTTGTCCTTTTAGATCTTAGTGCAGCTTTTGATACTATTGATCATAATATTCTACTTGATAGATTAGAACACTATGTTGGACTTAATGGAACTTCGTTGCAGTGGTTTAGATCTTATTTATCTGATAGGTTCCAGTTTGTTCATGTAAATGATGAGTTTTCTTTCAGCTCAAAGCTTAGTCATGGAGTTCCACAGGGATCTGTGCTAGGCCCTACTCTTTTTAGTTTATATATGCTTCCGTTAGGCAACATTATTAGAAAGCACTGTATACATTTTCATTGTTATGCAGATGACACACAATTATACCTGTCAATGAAGCCAGATGATACTAATCAATTAGCCAAGTTAGAAGCCTGTCTTAAGGAAATCAAAGCTTGGATGACTTGTAATTTCCTGCTATTAAATTCAGATAAGACTGAAGTCATTCTTGTTGGTCCAAAAAAACCTTAGAAATTCCTTTCCAAATCAAACTTTCAGTTTGGATGCAGTTACTCTTTCTCTTAATAGCTCTGTGAGGAACCTTGGAGTTATTTTTGATCAGGATTTGTCCTTCAATTCACATATTAAATTTGTTTCTAAGACTGCCTTCTATCATTTGCGTAATATTGCCAAGATTAGGAGCATCTTGTCTCAGAGTGATGCTGAGAAGCTGATCCACGCTTTTGTTAGCTCGAGATTAGATTATTGTAATTCTTTATTATCAGGCTGTCCTAAAACATCTTTAAAAAGTCTTCAGCTGATCCAAAATGCTGCAGCAAGAGTTTTAACAGGTACTAGAAAGAGAGATCATATCTCTCCGGTTCTGGCCTCCCTTCATTGGCTTCCCATAGAGTTTAGAATTAAGTTTAAAATCCTTCTTCTTACTTACAAAGCTTTAAACAATCAGGCTCCTTTTTATTTAAAAGATCTGATACTACCGTATCATCCTAACAGAGCACTACGCTCCCAAAATGCAGGATTACTTGTAATACCTAAAATCTCCAAAAGTACAATGGGAGGCAGAGCCTTCAGTTATCAAGCTCCTCTCCTGTGGAATCAGCTGCCAATCTGGATTCGGGAGTCAGACTCGATCTCTGTTTTTAAGAATAGGGCTAAAACCTACCTTTTTGATATAGCCTACAATTAGGGAGGGATCATGTGTTTCTGAACCCTCCCTTAGTTATGCTGCTAATAGGTTTAGTCAGCCGGGGGACCTCCAGTAATGCACTGGGCCTCACTCCTTTCCTCACTCTCTATGAAATATTTTTTTTTTTGCTGGTCATTAACATTTGTTTGTTCTCTCCCATAGATTGAGTCCCCATCGTGCTGTTTGCTCTCTACATGTCTGTTCTTTTCTTCTTCTCTATCCCCTCACCCCCCAGCCAGTCGCAGCAGATGACTGCCCCTCTCTGAGCCTGGTTCTGCTGGAGGTTTCTTCCTGTTAAAAGGGAGTTTTTCCTCTCCACCGTCGCCAAGTGCTTGCTCACAGGGGATCGCCTGATTGCTGGGGTCTTTCTGCAACTGTGGGGGTCCCCCCTTCAGTTGATAGTGCTATGAGATGACTGTTGTTGTGAAATGGCGCTATATAAATAAAGTTGAATTGAATTGAATTGAATTGAATGAGTTTGTTTTTTAAAGTAATTCTGTTGAACCAAAATTCAAAAGCATTGTCTGATCGTCATTGGTTAATTTTCATAGAATTTTTATTTATTACCACTTTTGTCAGATTCAAGTTATTTCTGTGACCATTGTGGGGTTTTCTTTCATTAACAGAGGGGTACCAACAATTTTGTCCACGTCTGTAGTTCAAACTCATGATCATAGCATTTAGCAAAAATAAATAAAATTCTCCATCAAAAAAAGTGATGTTAACTGCAATAATCTTCATCCAGCAACATCACCAGATCCACACTATATACAGATCTGTCATAAACAAATAATTGAACAATGCCACTGAAAATAACTTTATTTCCTAATGCGTTAATTAGCAAAATCCTTCATAAAGTTAGAGGAACGTTATTTTAACATGAACATATAGCAGCATTTTGACATTTACATACATGTAAATAAATGAGGTAAAAACTAGTGGGTTATCTGGTGTAATTCAGAGTAAAATCTGTAATTGTCCTTGAAAGAAATGATGGAAATGAAAGAGTCCATAGGTGAATTCTGCTTTTATGAGAGCGCTCCCTGTGTGCAGTAGAGCTGGTAAACTGTTCTGCTCAGAGCTGGACCCAGGTTTCTGGAAAACAGGAAAAAATGGAAGCATTACTCACATTCATACACATTTTGTACTGCTGTACTTTCAGTAAATTTGTTCGCATTGAATAATTTTTGATTTCACTGACTTTAAAACTGGTCAGAATGTTCTTGTTTATACTTTAAGAACTTATCTTCATCAGAAATAATTGCACCTTTGGTCATTTTAGTGAATTTTGTATATTTTTTCATTTCATTGTAGTGCTGCAACAATTAGTCAATCGACTTGTCCTTCTACCAACCTTCTGAGTTTCCCATATCGGATTGAAGAGAGGAGTTTCTCTCTTTCCGCTTCACTGGCACACTGCTCATACGCTGTGAGAAGACTGGGGATGAAGAAAGAAAACCGTTAATAAACTAGACTTTATTTCTGATGGCAACTAGAGATGTTTCATGCATTTTTTTAATCTTCTTTATACCGATTCTAATACCTGAACTTGCCAATATGACCCAATACCAAACACCATTCCGATTTATACACAGTAGGGGAAATAAGTATTGAATGTAGCAGCACTTTTTCCCAGCACATATATTTCCAATGAGGCTATTCACAAAAAATTTCCATCGGACTTTGGTATTAACGCAAGAAATCCACACAGAAAGTAATCAAAACATTTACTTAAGTTCCTAATGGAGTTATATGTGATAAAGTGGAATGAAACAGGAAACCGTATCAAACACAGTAACTGAAATTTATTTAGTACTTAGTAGAGAAGCCTTGCTTTCAACGACTTCAAGACCCTTCCTGTATGAAAAACTAATCTCCCACAGTGCTCAGATGGGAGTTTGGTCCATTTTTCTAAACAGACTCACTTTAACCTGAATATTCCAGGGAGACCTCTTGTGAATGCTGATCTTTAGTTCTTGTCAATTTCAACTGAATGTAAGTCAGGTGACTGAGCCATATCTAACAACTTGATTTTCTTTTTTACAAACTAAGAGTTTCCTTCTCTGTGTGTTTGGGATTGTGGTTCTGTTGGAAGGTCCATCTCATCTTCATCACTCTGGTGGATGGCAGCAGATTACTTTCAATAAAACAATGGAACATGGCTCAATTTATTGTTATTTATATTAAGTTTGCTTGTGATGCTTCCACCTCCAAACTTTACTGTTGGACTATTTTTTTTTTTTTTGTGATGTGCAGTGCCATTTTTCCTCCAAACATGGTATGTAGTAGGACAGCCAAAAAAAAATATATTCTTCCAGTATTTCATACGCTTGTCCAAATGCTGCTCAGCAAACTTAAACAGGCATCAACATTCTAATAATCAGTCCCTCCTGGATTTCACAATGTTGTAATTGCATGAATTCACGTGAAACCAGGCCATCGTTACATCTTTTGCACAACTTTGCAATTTTGTCCAATCACTACAACTTTCCCATAATTTTTGGCCAATCCTTGTCAACTTCCACCAATTTCGCCAATCAAATTTGTCCCCGAGTACCACTCAGTCAAACCAATCAAATGTGTTGCTGCACCACACTCACTTCTGTGTTTACAGGGAATATTAATGGAACACATCAGCAAAAAACAGTGTGTGATTTAAAAAAAAAAAAAAACACTCACCCACGAGTTTTCCCACAGTCCTCTCCTCTGTCTCCCCCAGCCCGACAGTGAATGTTTCCTCGAGTGTCTGTGCTGACCACGTGTACAAAGTTTGTTTGTGTTGAAAAACATCTGCCTGCCTCAAAGCCACCCCGTCGCATGAGCGCGCTTGAGGAGAGACGCCATAAAACCACACACAAACGAGCAAATCTAACACTACAGTCAGTGTTTGAACATTTTATCCATCTTTAGAGGTAAAATCATTACTACATCTTGGCAATGAGCTTTAAAGCTGCAAATCTCCGGTCTGGACATGGACCAATGTGTGCTCCTGGTAAATCCCCAAGGAGACCCCCTCCTCCCGGTACAACTGTGTGTCAAGACGAGTAGCAGACAGACAGGTAGGAGTCAGGCACGGAAAGAGAGAATATTCAGTCATTTTTTCCCAGAAAAACAGACTTTGATAGACAATACAGAGTAACACAATAAAAATTAGAGGTGCTGGAAAAAAAATCAATTCACATAAGAAGATCCTCATTTTACTCAATCCAGAATCGATTCATAAAAATTAAGATTAGATTTTTTTTTTTTTGTGGTGGTGCCGGTGTCCCGTCACGTGACACGTATTGCTTCGTGATACGCAACTACACATTGATGCTGCCTACGCAGGACAACCATGCAGAATAGCTTACTAGCCACCAGCCAAGTGAAACAGCTGGAATAAAGAAAAAATGGAGCAGCAAGAAATTCAGCCAGTCCCATCTTCAATGAAAGCAAGTGTGTGGGCACATTTTTGTTTCTAAAACATTGTGGGAAAGAGAGTGCTAGACATGACACACGTAATATGTAAAGTTTGCAAAATGAAAGTCAAGTACTTTGGTAACACCACAAATGCTGAGACTCACATTAACCGCCATCACCCAGAGTTGAAAGAAGTGGAAAAATTTGCACAGTGCATCTGGAAAGTATTCACAGCGCTTCACTTTTTCCACATTTTGTTATGTTATAGCCTTATTCCACAATGGATTAAATTCATTTTTTCCTCAAAATTCTACACACAATACCCCATAATGAGATTTTTTTTCTTTTAGATTTTTCAAATTTATTACAAATAAAAAAAACTGAGAAATCACATGTACATAAGTATTCCCAGCCTTTGCCCAATACTTTGTTGATGCACCTTTAGGAGCAATTACAGCCTCAAGTCTTTTTGAATATGATGCCACAAGCTTGGCACACCTATAGTGGTGTGGCAAAGCATTTGCCCCCTTCCTGATTTCTCATTTTTTGTATGTTTGTCACACTTAAATGTTTCAGATCAAACAAATTTAAATATTAGACAAAGATAACAAGTAAACACAAAATGCAGTTTTTAAATGAAGCTGTTGATTATTAAGGGTAAAAAAAATAAATAAATCCAACCCTACATGGCCCTGTGTGAAAAAGTGATTGCCCCCCCCCCCCCATCCTTCCTGTTAAAACATAAATTAACTGTGGTTTATCACATCTTTGGAAAGCTGAGTTCAATTTCTCTAGCCACACCCAGGCCTCATTACTGCCACACCTGTTCTCAATCAAGAAATCACTTAAATAGGACCTGCCTGACAAAGTGAAGTAGACCAAAAGATCCTCGAAAGCTAGACATTATACTGTGATCAAAAGAAATTCAGGAACAAATGAGAAGCAAAGTAATTGAGATCTATCAGTCTGGAAAAGGTTATAAAGCCATTTCTAAAGCTTTGGGATTCCAGTGAACCACAGTGAGAGCCATTATCCACAAATGGTGAAAACACTGGAACAGTGGTGAACCATCCCAGGACTGGCCGGCTGACCAAAATTACCCCAAGAGCGCAGCGATGACTCATTCAAGAGGTCACAAAAGACCCCACACAGGGATGGCAACAGGAAATTCTGATTTCAGCTGAAATCTAATTTGGTCGATTGACTTATGGGGGGGCCGGGGGGGCGCAGCCCCCGTGAAGCTGGGAGGTTTTCAGTAAAACAGAAGCAATTTAGACTGAAAAAAGTGAAATACTAGACTTAGATAAATCATTAAATTTAATGAAAAGTTAACTTACTTTTTCTTCAATGTTGTCTCACTGTCTTTAGTCCAACATATTTAACAGTTCTATAAGAGTTTATTACACTATTTACACATATTTACACTGGTCACCAAGTCACTTCTAATGTGAAACTTTCTTCCTTTTGGCAGCAAGCTGGGTAAGTCTCTGAACTTTGAACTTCATCTCCTTTTCTGTTTTCTTCAGAAATTGTCCGAGTGCTTCTATTACCTCGTCGAACTTTGAGCCAATTTTCACCTTTACCGTCACTTTTCTCTCAAGCCAATTCCATCGGAACTTATTTTTGACACTTTTGTCTGTTTCTAGCACTGATGACTCCTGATCCTTCGATAAAAATCTCATAATTCCTCTGAAAACAATACCGAAAGCTCAGAATTCCAACATGAACCAGGGATGTGATTTTGGGTTGGTGAAAATTATCTGAAAATTCAGCAGGCGGTCTGGGGGACACAGTCCCCCAGCGGGGTCCGGGGCAGAGCCCCAGTGGGGTGGGGGGTGGGGGCAAGGGGGGCAAAGCCCCCCCGAAGCTCCTGGGTTTTTTATGATTTTTAAGTGCCAGAACTGTGCTTAAATGACATAAAACAAACAGCTGAATGCCACTAATTACTGTATAATATTGACTTATGTTCCAAGAAGATAGCATTCCTAAAATATTCCAACAAGCATTATCCATCACATGCTTTAAACTAGAAGTCCCAGAGAGGGGCCATTTGGCCTTTTTACCTAGAAAACCCATAGGGGGACCAACAAGAGGCCACAAGAGGGCCAACTTCTGGGACTTCTAGTGTTAACACTTGATCAAATCAAAATCAGTTAATTTTATCTATTCCATAATAGAAATAAAATTCCAACATACCATTACTTTTTATAATTTCAGCATTCATTTCAGATCACCAGTTTCAATCTCCATTGAGACTTGAGCAGTTCATTTTGCACAATCACTGATGTAGCCAAGTCTTAGAAATATTCAAAAGTTATGAGTCAATGTCCACTGTGCACTGTCAATTTCAAACTGTTTGGAATCATAAAAGGGGATGGTTAACTTTTATTACCGTTTCCTCCCCCGCGCAGCCCAGCTCATACAGCCGTTGTACGCTGCCAGTAACAGAGAGTTAATGGCTCTCCACCTGGCCATACGCCACTTCCAGTCCTGCCTGAAAGGGCGCAGCTTCACTGCGTTTGTGGACCACAAGCCGCTAACGTACTTAACGTACTTTATCTTCCTGGAAGATAAAATAAAGCGGAATTCGGCGTATTAGCAGAAAATCACATCCCTGAGAACACGCCACCATGAATCTTTGAAAAAGCATACAACGAGCCATTTGATTGGTCCAATCGTTTGCAACTATCCAATCGCAGGGCTGTCAAGCTACTGCAATACAGCAGTAGCTTGAACACAACACATCCGGGTTATCGCGGGAGACGACTTCCGGGGAAGCGCCGAGCGCTTATGTAATCGTGTTGATTTTTGCTAAAATCGGTAACAATAAGGTACCTTACCCCCCCTAAAATTTTCTCAATGGATTTAGACGATTAACAGAAATGATCAATTTGAAAATAAATCGGCGGAAATCCGCGGATCAGCGGAAAATTGCCATCCCTGCCCACAACAACATCCAAAGAACTGCAGGCCTCACTTGCCACAGTTAAGGTCAGTGTTCACAACTCCATCATAAGAAAGAGACTGGGCAAAAATGGCCTGCATGGCAGAGTTCCAAGACAAAAACCACTGCTGAGCGAAAAGAACAAAGGCTCTTCTCAGTTTTGCCAGACAACATCTTGATGATCCCCAAGACTTTTGGGAAAATACTCTGTGGACTGATGAGACAAAAGTTGAACTTTTTGGAAGGTGTGTGTCCCATTACATCTGGCATAAAAGTAACACAGCATTTCAGAAAAGGAACATCATACCAACAGTAAAATATTGTGATGGTAGTATGATAGTCTGGGGCTGTTTTGCTGCTTCTGGACCTGAAAGATTTGCTGTGGTAAATAAAACCATGAATTCTGCTGTTGTGGCGGTTCGTTTTAACCCCACAACAGACTAAGGACACTCAGCCCTCTTTTCTCTGTTTTTCTGCTGCATTACTGAGAAGCAATGTGCCATTCATGTATTTGTGATGCAAACATGCATGTGTTGTGATGTAATGCGCCATTCGGTATAGTGTGCATATGGCTTGTCCTTACTGTGCTTTTTCTGAGCATCTTAGATGTGCTTTGGTGTATTAATGTCTACAGGTAGACGAGTTTCTTCTGTCTCACCTATGTGATGTTAATCGATGCCTTTCATCCTTTGTACTCATGCGTCCTGTCCTTACTGTGACCTAGAGACTCAGATCAATATGTAGATGTGCTTGTTAGCCTCTTTGTCTTGCACTTAGAGCGAGGTCTAGCTAATCTGCCCATTGTGATGTATGGCTTACAAATGCAAATACCTCCTGCCTGTTCTGTTGTCCCTTTGATCATTCTAGACTGTGGGGTATGTCTTTTTGATGTATTGTTATGATCAAGTATTTAAGGTGCAACTCTGTAACGCAATCTGACTCTCTCATTCTCTCACTCTGATCCTGCAACTGGTAGACACACACGTGTCCGCCTCTCCTTCTCTGAGAGCCTAGGGATCCCGCTCCGGGCTGCTCCACTATGCACCGGAGAGGGGATCCCGTGAAGGTGGTATGATTTAATAAAACCTGCTTAAAACCACAGCACTGCTGCTTATATTTTCATGCCACTTCACTGGTGACCCCTCGAACACGCACACGTTTTGTGCGAAAGCAACCTTCCGAGCTGGACAACCACACAGCTGCGTTGGTGGCCCCTTGAAGACGCACACGTTTTGTGCAACGCAGCCTTCTGTTTTGGATGGCCACGCTGGCGAACCGACGCTGAAAAAAACGAGCGGCCAGCGAACGCAACACCCGGGCATGAATGCTCCGTCGCCTGAGATCTGCACAACCACGCTGGACCGGCCGCTCTCACTGAGAGCGCACGCACCTCGTCCTCTCTCCACGACGGCAACCTCCAGGGCCGATGGGGAGCGCAGCGCGTGGAACTGAACGCACCATGGCCGCACGAGCGACAACGATCGTCTCCTCCCTCTCACCGCTCCAACGCGCCTCCACGAGCCCGAGGGATGGAGATCGTCTACTTCCTCACACCGCTCCAACGCAGCTGCATGAGCCTGAGGAACAAAAGATCGTCTATTCCCTCCCGCCGCTCCAACGCCTCTGCACGGGCCTGAGGGACTAAAGATCGTCTATTTCCTCTCAACGCTCCAACGCACCATGGCCAAATCTACAGCAACAGCTCAACCTGGATTTTATTGGCGCCGTCTGCGCTGATCTCCGCCAAGTTTCTGCACCCTGACTCACCACTCCAGCGGCCCACCCACGCACTGAACCCCCGCGCACGCATCGGGGAGTTACAAGGACGGCGCATCACGCATGGGACAAGTAATGGCTCCACAGACTGCCTTCCTCCTTCGCCGCTGCCTTTCAGGGCTGCTCGCTCACCTGAGGCACGCATGCAGCATACTGGAAGGATTTGTTAACAGTCTCAGCCACGCCACAGACCGCCATCGTCCTCCGCCGCTGCCCACAGAACCTTCAGGGTTGCTCGTTCACCTGAAGCAAGCACGCAGCTCGCCACTGGATTTTTTAATGGTCTTAGCCACGGCACAACGGGATTTCAGCCGTCAGCTGTTCCCGGGAGTTTTGGGGTTGCTTCAGCACCCAAAGCCAACAGTCCCCCTGCTTTGTTTACTTTTTCTCTTACAGCCGCTCCTGCTTTTCTTCATGGCCACGAGAGGAGTCAGAGACTAATTTTTCTTCTTGTGATCTCCGCACGTGCAACGGGACAAACCCTCGACGTCACGGAGCAGCAAGCAATTTTTGCACGGCTCAGGACGATTTCACAGCTCCTGCCGGCACTTACTACCCCTCCCCTCCCTCCCCCTCCGCCTGCAGCGAGCTTCTCCCACAGCTCGCTCACACAGATGGATTATCGAGGTCGCGACCCCCTGCCGCGTCCTCTGGGGGGGAGCGTGTGTGGCGGTTCGTTTTAACCCCACAACAGACTAAGGACACTCAGCCCTCTTTTCTCTGTTTTTCTGCTGCATTACTGAGAAGCAATGTGCCATTCATGTATTTGTGATGCAAACATGCATGTGTTGTGATGTAATGCGCCATTCGGTATAGTGTGCATATGGCTTGTCCTTACTGTGCTTTTTCTGAGCATCTTAGATGTGCTTTGGTGTATTAATGTCTACAGGTAGACGAGTTTCTTCTGTCTCACCTATGTGATGTTAATCGATGCCTTTCATCCTTTGTACTCATGCGTCCTGTCCTTACTGTGACCTAGAGACTCAGATCAATATGTAGATGTGCTTGTTAGCCTCTTTGTCTTGCACTTAGAGCGAGGTCTAGCTAATCTGCCCATTGTGATGTATGGCTTACAAATGCAAATACCTCCTGCCTGTTCTGTTGTCCCTTTGATCATTCTAGACTGTGGGGTATGTCTTTTTGATGTATTGTTATGATCAAGTATTTAAGGTGCAACTCTGTAACGCAATCTGACTCTCTCATTCTCTCACTCTGATCCTGCAACTGGTAGACACACACGTGTCCGCCTCTCCTTCTCTGAGAGCCTAGGGATCCCGCTCCGGGCTGCTCCACTATGCACCGGAGAGGGGATCCCGTGAAGGTGGTATGATTTAATAAAACCTGCTTAAAACCACAGCACTGCTGCTTATATTTTCATGCCGCTTCACTGTCTACCAAAAAATCCTGAAGGAGAATGTCCGGCCATCTGTTCGTGACCTCAAGCTGAAGCGCACTTGGGTTCTGCAGCAGGACAATGATCCAAAACACACCAGCAAGTCCACCTCTGAATGGCTTAAGAAAAACAAAATGAAGACTTGGGAGTGGCCTAGTCAAAGTCCTGACTTGAATCCGATTCAGATGCTGTGGCATGACCTTAAAAAGGTGGTTCATGCTCGAAAACCCTCCAGTGTGGCTGAATTACAACAATTCTGCAAAGATGAGTGGGCCAAAATTCCTCCACAGCGTGTAAAAGACTCACTGCCAGTTATCACAAATGCTTGATTGCAGTTGTTGCTGCTAAGGGTGGCCCAACCAGTTATTAGGTTTAGGGGCAATCACTTTTTCACACAGGGCCACGTAGGTTTGGATTTTTTTTCCCTTAATAATAAATACCTGCATTTAAAAACTGCATTTTGTGTTTACTTGTGTTATCTTTGTCTAATATTTAAATTTGTTTGATGATCTGAAACATTTAAGTGTGACATATAAAAAAAAAAGAGAAATCAGGAAGGGGGCAAACACTTTTTCACACCACTGTATCTGTGGTCAGTTTCGCCCATTCCTCTTTGCAGCACCTCTCAAGCTCCATCAGGTTGGATGGTAAGCATCGGTGCACAACCATTTTCAGATCTCTCCAGAGATGTTCAATTAGATTCAGGTCTGGGCTCTGGCTGGGCCACTCAAGGACATTCAGAGTTGTCCTGAAGCCACTCCTTTGATTTCTTGGCTGTGTGCTTAGGGTCGTTGTCCTGCTGAAAGATGAACCGTCACCTCAGTCTGAGGTCAAGAGCGCTCTGGAGCAGGTTTTCATCCAGGATGTCTCTGTACATTGCTGCATTAATCTTTCCCTCTATCCTGACTAGTCTAGTTGGAGACTTAAACAACTAGTTCCTAAACTAGAACGACTAGTTCCTGCCACTGAAAAACATCCCCACAGCATGAGGCTGCCACCACCATGCTTCACTGTAGGAATGGTATTGGCCTGGTAATGAGTAGTGCCTGGTTTCCTCCAAACATGACGCTTGGCATTCACACCAAAGAGTTCAATCTTTGTCTCATCAGACCAGAGAATTTTGTTTCTCATGGTCTGAGAATCCTTCAGGTGTCTTTTGGCAAACTCCAGGCAGGCTGCCATGTGCCTTTTACTAAGGGGTGGCTTCTGTCTGGCCACTCTACCATATAGGCCTGATTGGTGGATTGCTGCAGAGATGGTTGTCCTTCTGGAAGGTTCTCCTCTCTCCACAGAGGAACAATGGAGTTCTGACAGAGTGACCACTGGGTTCTTGGTCACCTCCCTGACTAAGGCCCTTTTCCCCTGATTGCTCAGTTTAGACAGCCGGCCAGCTCTAGGAAGAGTCCTGGTGGTTCCAAAGTTCTTCTATTGACGGATGATGGAGGCCACTGTGCTCACTGGGACCTTCAAAGCAGCAGAAATTTTTCTGTACCCTTCCCCAGATTTGTGCCTCGAGGCAATCCTGTCTCGGAGGTCTACAGACAATTCCTTTGACTTCATGCTTGATTTGTGCTCTGACATGCACTGTCACCTGTGGGACCTTATATAGACAGGTGTGTGCCTTTCCAAATCATGTCCAATCAACTGAATTTACCACAGGTGGACTCCAATTAAGCTGTAGAAACATCTCAAGAATGATCAGTGGAAACAGGATGCACCTGAGATCAGTTTTGAGCTTCATGGCAAAGGTTGGTGAATACTTATGTACATGTGATTTCTTGATTTTTTTATTTTTAATAAATTTGCAAAAATCTAAAAAAAAAAAAAACTTTTCACGTTGTCATTATGGGGTATTGTGTAGAATTTTGAGAAAAAAATGAATTTAATCCATTTTGGAATAAGGCTGTAAAATAAAATGTGGAAAAAGTGAAGCGTTGTGAATACTTTCCAGATGCACTAAGTCCTGCTGAGCAATGCACACTGCACCACTTTAACAAACCTCCAGCAAATTCTGAACGGGCAAAAAACCCATGAAATCATGTAACAGCACTTTATTTTGGTTTATAACTTTAATTTGTTTAAGTCTCCAAAGAATTTAGATAACTAAGTTTATATTTGTGCAGGTTTAAAATTAATGTTACTTATCGTATGCATCAATTGCATTCAATTCTTAATGAATTTGTTCATTGCATTAAGCTACTGTATAGGTAACTGTACATTGACTGCATACAGTCAGGTAGCACTACTATGTAAATGGATATTCAAAGTATTTGTGATAGAATTTACTTTTGTTTTTTAATGAATAGCCTATATTTCTAGAATGCTGGAGGGCGACCAAACCTACACACTGTGCAAAAGCTGTTAGGAATTGTGACATGCTGAAAAGGAAAATTTTCAAAAATGATTTCACTTGTGTACAGTTTCATTTTTGAAACTCACAAGTTTTCAAGAAATAAAAAAAGCATTTTCTAACCCAAACCTACTTTTTTCATTTAACAATATTTTATTGCAAATCAGTTGATGTATTTTTTTAAAAGTATAACCCCCCCAAAACATCAACACACTCTGCTTTCAAGCTTCCCTCAGCATTTTTTGCAGCACAGTGGACTTTTTTTCCCCTGAGATTAGTGGTTTTTAGTACTGAACTGAGAGCCAAATGTGAAGTGAAAATCATTTTGAATCGAAAATGGATTCTGAATCGAACTGTGACCCCAAAAATTGGAATCAAATTGAATTGTGTGACTTCTTAAGATTCACAGCCCTAATAAAAATTATTTCTTTTTTTCTTTGCACTCGGTACCGAGTGGTTGGGGGAAGAGTTTTTCTGCATAGCAAAAGTTTGTTTCATTTACAAATCACTGTTTAATAGGAAATTTTTGACAATTCTGTGCTTTTCTGATGGTGTTATACCATTGCAGTAAACTATGGAAAAAAGCATCTGCTTTAAAATTGTTAATTCTTCCCACAACTTTTAGTTAAAAAAACAAAAAACAACCTTGCAACTTTTATCGCAACTTTTTTAAAAAGCTCCTGCAAATTTGGGCTTTTTGGGCCGCAGCAATCACAAAAACATCCCACGAAATCCTGGATAGTTACTTAAATTAATTCCACTTGCACAGCATGTGGGACACCATGTGGTGTATAGGGGCGGCGCCGATCTCCATTTCTCTGACCCGAGGTCACACAGCTACTGTAAGCAGTGAAAGCTACAGTGATTTGGGGGTGGTGGTGTCACAGTCCTCTGGTAACTCTGTGCATTAACTTTCCTTTCCCCATTCTATTATGCTGAGCACCAAGCTAGAAGGTAGAAAGTACCATTTTTATATGGTCTTTGGTATGAGCCAGCTGGGGCGTGAACCCACAACCTCCCGGCTGTGGGGCGGATGCTCTACCACTAGCCCACCACTCCGGAAATCCTGGAAGGACTGAATAATGGACTCTTGCAAGGTGAGCATGTATAGAAGCCATGATGGTGGAGTGCATTGCCTATTGTTTTCTCTGTCACAACTGTAACTGCTGTCAAGTCTTTCTTGAGCTCTTTACGAGTTGCCCTGGGCTCCAGGGTTATTATTCTGCCTATCTTTCGGACTCCCTGGTCAGATAGCTTGTGAGGAGCTCCAGTGTGGGGCCAGTTGATGGTAGAGTGATGTTCCTCCCAGTGGTGCTTACTGGTAAATTCAGAAGTTCTGACATACAGTCATGTGAAAAAATTAGGACACCCTATGAAAGCCTGTGTGGGTTTTTTTTTTAGCATATTTAGACATATGGATATTTAATATCAATTTTAACAATACTGGGAGATTCAAGTAATATATCTAAACAATTAAAACTGAAGAAAAGACTTTTTCAAATTTTCTGTAAAATGTAATTCTAAAAATATTGCAATTTCTGTTGAAGAATAAATTAGGACACCCCCACATTTATTCCCACTTAAAATGGCTAAAATCCATCCATCCATCTTCTACCACTTTTCCAGAGGTCTGGGTCGTGGAACCAGCAGTTCAAGCAGAGAAGCCCAGTCTTCCCTCTCCCCAGCCACTGCTCCAGCTCTTCAGAGGGCATACCAAGGCGTTCCCAGACCAGTCCTGGGTCTGCCCCGGGGTCTCCTCCCAGTGGGACGTGCCCGACACACCTCAAGTGGGAGGTGTCCAGGAGGCATCCTGATCAGATACCCAAACCACCTCAACTGGCTCCTTTCAATGAGGAGCAGCAGTGGTTCTACACTGAGCTTCTCCTGGATGACTGAACTCCTCACCCTATCTCTGCGGCTGAGTCCAGCAATCCTATGAAGAAAGCTCATTTCAGCCGCTTGTATCCGCGATCTTGTTCTTTCAATCATTACCCAAAGCTCATGACCATAGGTGAGGGTAGGAACGCAGATTGACTGGTAAATCGACAGCTTTGCCTTAGAGCTTAGCTCCCTCTTCACCACAACAGACTGGTAGAACATCCGCATCACTGCAGATGCTGCTCCAATCCGTCTGTCAATCTCTCGTTCCATTCTCCCCTCACTCATGAATAAGACCCTGAGATACTTAAACTCCTCCACTTGGGGCAGGAACTTGTCCTCAACCTGGAGAGGACAATCCACCTTTTTCCCCTCATGGATCATCACCTTATCGTGGTGGGGGGTTTGCGAGCCCTTCTTGATTTCTCATTTTTTTGTATGTTTGTCACACTTAAATGTTTCAGTTCATCAAACAAATTTAAATATCAGACAAAGATAGCACAAGTAAACACAAAATGCAGGTTTTAAATGAAGGTGTTTATTATTAAGGGGAAAAAAAATCCAAACATACATGGCCCTGTATGAAAAAGTGATTGCCCCCTAAACCTAATAATAACTGGTTGGGCCACTCTTAGCAGCAACAATTGCAATCAAGCCTTTGCAATAACTGGCAATGGGTCTTTTTAGATTAGATTAGATTCAACTTTATTGTCATTACACATGTATGAATACAAGGTAACGAAACACAGTTTAGCATCCAATCAGAAGTGCAAAGGACAGCAGTGCAGTATATACAGTAATTAACAGTATGTGCAATTTAAGCAAATATATGCAAATATACTGTATGCAGCAGTGCAGAAAGTTAAAAGTACTGTTATGTGCAAATAACATGCAATAAGTTAGATGTAGTTATGTAGTTATGCAGTTATGTACAGGTGAGGATGGTAAAAGATGATTGTAAAAGAGTCAGCGGGGAACTAAGTTCAATAACGTGACAGCTGTTGGAAAGAAACTGTTCCTAAACCTGCTGGTTCTAGTCCGAAGGCTTCTGAAACGTCTTCTGGAGGGGAGAAGCTGGAACAGTCCATGACCAGGATGGTTGGAGTCCCTAAGAATGCTGCGTGCCCGGCGCAGACATCTTTTCCTGTAGACGTCCTCTATAGCTGGAAGTGGAGTCCCTGTGATGCGTTGGGCAGTTTTCACCACCCACTGCAGCGCCTTGCGGTCAGCTACAGAGCAGCTCCCATACCAGAGTGTGATACAGTTGGTCAGGGTGCTCTCTATCACGCAGCGGTAGAAGTTGCCCAGGATGTCAGTTGACAGATGGTTCTTCTTCAATGTCCTCAAGAAGAAGAGGCGCTGATGGGCCTTCTTGATCAGGCTGGTGGTGTTAACTGACCAGGACAGCGCTGTGGAGGAATTTTGGCCCACTTATCTTTGCAGAGTTGCTGTAATTCAGCCACATTGGAGGGTTTTCGAGCATGAACCGCCTTTTGAAGGTCATGCCGCAGCATCTCAATCAGATTCAAGTCAGGACTTTTACTAGGCCACTCCAAAGTCTTCATTTTGTTTTTCTTAAGCCATTCAGAGGTGGACTTGCTGGTGTGTTTTGGATCATTGTCCTCCTGCAGAACCCAAGTGCGCTTCAGCTTGAGGTCACGAACAGATGGCCGGACATTCTCCTTCAGGATTTTTTGGTAGACAGCAGAATTCATGGTTCCATTTACCACAGCAAGTCTTCCAGGTCCTGAAGCAGCAAAACAGCCCCAGACCATCACACTACCACCACCATATTTTACTGTTGGTATGATGTTCCTTTTCTGAAATGCTGTGTTACTTTTACACCAGATGTAATCGGACATACACCTTCCAAAAAGTTCAACTTTTGTCTTGTCAGTCCACAGAGTATTTTCCCAAAAGTCTTGGGGATCATCAAGATGTTTTCTGGCAAAACTAAGACAAGCCTTTGTTCTTTTTCTTCTTCTTCTTTTAGATTTGATTGGCGGTTGGCAACCATCCCACAGGTGCATCACCACCACACACCCCACTCTATATTATCACTCTATATATCTTGGCCGTGTCTTATGCTCTTTTTGCTCAGCAGTAGTTTTCGTCTTGGAATTCTGCCATGCAGGCCATTTTTGCCCAGTCTCTTTCTTATGGTGGAGTTATGAACACTGACCTTAACTGAGGCAAGTAAGGCCTGCAGTTCTTTGGATGTTGTTGTGGGGTCTTTTGTGACCTCTTGGATGAGTCGACGCTGCGCTCTTGGGGTAATTTTGGTCAGCCGGCCACTCCTGGGAAGGTTCACTCCGTTCCATATTTTTGCCATTTGTGGATAATGGCTCTCACTGTGGTTCGCTGGAGTTCCAAAGCTCTAGAAATGGCTTTATAACCTTTTCCAGACTGATAGATCTCAATTTTTTTTATTTCTCATTTGTTTCTGAATTTCTTTGGATCACAGCATAATGTCTAGCTTTTGAGGATCTTTTGGTCTACTTCACTTTGTCAGGCAGGTCCTATTTAATTGATTTCTTGATTGAGAGCAGGTGTGGCAGAATCAGGCCTGGGTGTGGCTAAAAAAAATGAACTCAGCTGTCCAAAGATGTGATAAACCACAGTTAATTCATGTTTTAACAGGGAAGGGGGGGCAATCACTTTTTCACACAGGGCCATGTAGGTTTGGATTTATTTTTTTTTACCCTTAATAATAAACAGCTTCATTTAAAAACTACATTTTGTGTTTACTTGTGTTATCTTTGTCTAATATTTAAATCTGTTTGATGATCTGAAACATTTAAGTGTGACAAACATACAAAAAATGAGAAATCAGGAAGGGGGCAAATACTTCTTCACACCACTGTATGGTATCCGGGGCAATTTGCCTCTGGTAGGGTCACCCAAGATAAACTGGTCCTGGGTGAAAGGCCGGACTAACAATCCAACAGACCCTCATGATAAATGTTAGAACAAGGATTCAGTGTACCCCGCCCGGTATGGGGTTACCGGGGCCTCACCCTGGAGCCAGGCCTGGGGGAGGGGCTAGATGGCTAGCACCTGGAGGCCGGGTTTCTGCCCATGGGACCTGGCCGGGCTCAGTCCGAAGGAGTTAAATGGGTCCGACCTCCAGTGGGCTCACCACCTGCAGGAGGGACCATGGGGGTCCAGTGCTATGTGGATCAGGTGGCGGTCGAAGGCAGAGACCTTGGTGGTCTGATCCCAGGCTTCCTAAACTGGCTTTTGGGATGGCTAAAAGTCACACAAGTTTATCGCATCAGGTGCATATGATTAGAACATCAGTACTCAGCATTTTGAAGGA
Organism: Pholidichthys leucotaenia; assembly: GCA_020510985.1. Lineage (NCBI taxonomy): Eukaryota > Metazoa > Chordata > Actinopteri > Cichliformes > Pholidichthyidae > Pholidichthys > Pholidichthys leucotaenia. The sequence goes on along the minus strand of CM035836.1, from coordinate 119,987,031 downwards.
AGCTTATCCTATTTAAACCTTGGACATTTAGTTTGGTGTATTCCTGACAGTTGAAGTGCGAGTGAACACCATGGTGAGATTGAAAGAGCTGTCTGAGGCCTTCAGAAAGAAGATTGTAGCAGCTTGAGTCTAGTAAGGGATTTAAAAAGATCTCAAAAGAATTTGAACTCAGTCATTCCACTGTCTGAAAAATAGTCTACAAGTTCAGGACATTCAAAACAGCTGCCAACATGCCCAGGTCTGGCCATCCAAGCAAGTTCACCCCGAGAACAGATCGCAAGATGCTAAAAGCAGTCTTCAAAAACCCTAAAATGTCATCACGGGACCTACAGCAGGCTCTTGCTACTGTTGATTTTAAAGTGCATGCCTCTACAATCAGAAAGAGACTGCACAAGTTTAACTTGCATGGCAGGCGTGCAAGGAGGAAACCTTTGCTCTCTAAGAAAAACATAAAGGCCAGACTGAAGCTTGCCAGAGAAAACGTAGACAAAGAGCAGGAGTTCTAGAATAATGTTCTTTGGACAGATGAGTCTAAAATTGAATTATTTGGACACCTGAACAGAAGACGTGTTTGGCATAGACCAAATACAGCATTCCAAGAAAAGAACCTCATACCAACTATTAAGCATGGAGGTGGAAGTGTCATGGTTGGGAGATGCTTTGCTGCAGCAGGACCTGGACAGCTCACCATCCCAGAATCCACCATGAATTCTACCGTGTATCAGAGGGTGCTTGAGGACCACATGAGACCATCTGTAAAAAAAATTAAAGCTGAAGCGGAACTGGACCTTGCAACATGACAATGACCCAAAACATACCAGTAAATCCACCAAGGACTGGTTAAAAACTAAGAAATGGAGAATCCTGGAATGGCAGAGTCAAAGCCCAGATCTTAATCCCACTGAGATGCTGTGGGGTGACTTGAAATGGGCTGTACATGCAAGAGACAAACCCCTCAAACATCTCACAGCTGAAAGAATTCTGCGTTGAGTAGTGGGGCAAACTTTCCTCAGACCGATGTCAAAGACTGGTAGATGGCTACAAGAAGCGTCTCACTGAAGTTATTTCAGCCAAAGGGGTAACACTAGCTATTAGGCGGTAGGGTGTCCTAACTTCTTCCTCAGAATCATCATCATCATCATCCGTATGTATTTTGACAGGACACAATTAGTCCCACAGTTGGGGTGGGTCCTCTTACAGTTGAAGCTGAGTTTTTAACGCCGGATGCCCTTCCTGATGTAACCCTGCCCATTTTATCCGGGCTTGGGACCGGCACAGGGAGTACGCTTGATTTGTGCACCCACTGTGGCTGGGTAACCAACATTTCCCTCCTCCGTTCCATTATTGCTGAGCACCAAGCTGGACGGCAGAAAGTTCCACTTTTACATGGTCTTTGGCATGACCCGGCTGGGATTTGAACCCCGGCCTCCCGGTTGTGGGGCAGATGCTCTACCCCTAGGCCACCACTCCGGTAAATAAAGAAGTAAAGAATATGCATTTTTATTGATATCTTTTGTTTAATGAGTAAAACAAGGTTATTTTTTGTTATTTACCTGCAATTAAATCACCTTCTTTTCCAGAGATAAATAAAAACAGGATTAGACATCAATATGTGAACATTTCTTAATAAAGAACTGAATATGAAGCTGAGTACAGAGGGCTTATCCAGGACTTCGTGGACTGGTGCCATCGGAACTGCCTCCAGATCAACGCGAGAAAAACTAAGGAGCTGGTGGTGGACTGCCGCAGGCAAGGACAACCCCTCACAGCACCAGTAAATATACAGGGAACAGACATCGAGATGGTGACAGCCTATAAGTACCTGGGTGTTCATCTGAACAATAAACTAGACTGGTCACACAATACTGACGCACTCTACAAGAAGGGACAGCGCAGGCTGTTCCTGCTGAGGAGACTCAGGTCTTTTGGTGTACAAGGCGCGCTGCTGAAGACATTCTATGACACGGTGGTGGCATCAGCCATCACTTTTGGAGTGGTCTGCTGGGGCAGTGGCATTACTGCAGCCGAAAGGAAGAGACTGAACAAACTGATCAAGAAAGCTAGCTCTGTCCTGGGGCAGCGCCTTGATCCGGTGGAGGAGATAGGAGAGAGAAGGACGGTGGCTAAACTGTCATCTCTGCTGGAGTCCGAGTTCCACCCTATGCAGGACATACTGAATGCACTGAGGAGCTCATTTAGCAGCAGACTACATCATCCCAGGTGCACAACCGAGAGGTTTCGCAGGTCCTTCCTACCAACGGCTGTCAGACTGTACAACCTAAGCAGGGCTGCTCGCAGAGATAGCAAAAAGACGTAACAAACTAATAGTTTTTTGAATGCAAAAGATGCAATAGACTTACACAATGGTCCCCTCCGGCATACAACTAGGAAAATACCGGTCGCTATGGAGAGTGAGAATATGTATGGGCACATAATCATACCATGTAGGATAACTAAGTAGACAGTTGTGCTGTTTCATCCCATCTAGCAACAATGCTCTGCACTGTGTGTGTTTATATATTTACATATTTATTCCATCTAGCTACAATGCTCCGCACTGGGTGTGTTTATGTTTATATATCTATATATTTATTCCATCTAGCTACAATGCTCCGCACTGTGTGTTTATATATCTACATATTATTCCATCTAGCTACATTGCTCCGCACTGTGTGTTTACATATTCATATATTTATTCCATCCAGCTACAATGCTCTGCACTGTGTGTCTGTGTGTGTGTATATATATATTTTATAGTAATATGTACATATGTATATTAGCTGCTCTTGCTTGCTTGTTTTTTTTTTTTTTTCTTGCCTTCTGATTGTTGCTCTGAGTGTTGCTATCCCTGTGCTGTTGCAATCCTGGAATTTCCCAGTTGTGGGACTAATAAAGGCTTATCTTATCTTATCTTATCTTATCTTAATATTTAATGGGGTGTTCTAATTTTTTCACATGACTGTATGTTTGTAACCAAATCCATCAATGTGTCTTTCAACAATCAGGCTGTGAAGGTCTTGGGAGAGCTCTTGGTTTTTACCCATCATGAGATGTTTCTTGTATGACACCTTGGTAACCAAAAAATCTTTTTATAGTCACTCATGAAGTACCAACCTGGCTGATAATAATTTCTACAAATAGGCGGTAGAACTACATTTTAATGACTTATGGATTTCAGTTGATTTCTTAATGTTTTCATAACTTTTTTCCCCTTTTTCATTCCACTTTATTACAAATTACTTATGAACGTAAATGTCTTCATTTCCTTCTTTGTGTGGATTTCTTGAGTTAATACCAAAGTCTGGTGAAAATTTCATGTGAGCAGCCTCATTGGAAATACATGTGCTGGGAAAAATGTTGACAGGTTCAATACTTAATTCCCCCATTGTGAGAGTATATATACTGTATAAAACACTAGCCAACTACACTATTTCTTCATTATTTCAAAAATGTGACTAAGCTAACTTTAATCAGAAGTCTCCCTGAGGCTTGGCCAGGACAATCCTAGAGTAGAACCCGGTTTACCTGTGCGGGGTGCTGTAGTGCTCCAGTATGGCGGCTGCCCTGTCTCCAGATAATCCGCTGATCTGCATCAGCTGTCTTGCAAACACTTCTCTCACCGTCTGACACTAGATGGGGAAAAAAAACACAAATACGCCAAGTTGGCACAGAAAACAAAAAGTCTGTATTTTTTTGTGATCAGTGAAGACCTGGACACCTTATTTTTGGTCGCTCCATGGTTGAATTCTGCAAAAGAAATAAGGGAGCAGGAGGGGATTCCTTTCTCCTCCTCTTCACCTCCTCCATCACCCTCCAACTCTCTGGAGCGGCAGATCAGCGTCCGGTTCTGAAACGGCCCAAAAAGCTCCCATCTTTAATCAATCTTTCAAGTAACAAAAGATCTATTCCCTTTGGTTACAATGAATGGAAACATCGACTTCTGATGTGTACCTGATAAAGTTTGGTCAGGTATCGTGTCATGACGGTGAGGTACGCCGCCGACTCCCTCACATCCTGAACTCTCTTCACAAAGAAGCCATCGACCACCTGACATGTACATAGTTGTGTACATAGTTGTGTTATTGGCGATGTGGGAAATGTTAAGGTTACTGGTCCTTTAGACAAGCCTTGGTATGCTTTGGTACCACAGGCATAAATCAAGGGGGAGGGGGAAGACGGGACATTTATGAGGGGGAAAAAACAGCAAATTTTATGTGGAAACAATCACAAATTCATGACAAAAAGCAGCAAAATTTACATTAAAAATTCACAGATTTATAGGAAAAAAGTTCACAAATTTATGAGAAAAAATACAGCAGATTTTATTTGGAAAGTCAAATTTAAGAGACAAAAGTACCAGATTTTATGTGGAAGACATATTTATCTGGGAAAATTACATTATTGTCATTTTTCAATCAAATCGTGACTTTCTTGTAAATCTGCAACTTTTTCTCATAAATTTGCAACTTTTTTTTTCTAAATTTACAACTTAATTCTTTAAAATTTTCAATGTTGGACTTCCGGTCTGGACGCCATGGTGATAGCAACTTAACGCTGAACCTCCCAGATCCAATCCAAGGAAAACATCTTCAAAATCAGACTTAACGGATTTTTGGAAGAATAAAAATCAAAAGACAAAAACACCATGCCTAACCAAAAACAGAAGAAACTGACATTCCCCAGGTCAGGACGCGCAGCGGCCGCAGAATCTGATCTCGAGGACCTCCGTTCAGGAGACGAGGAGCTAGGCCTAGCTAACAAAAAGATTAGCTTGAAATCGCTATTTGATGAATTACGACGATTTCGGGCCGAATTTCATGAATTCAGAGAGGAACTAAAAAGGACGAACAGCAGAATGGACCAGGCCGAAAACCGAATCTTGGAAGCTGAAGAAAGAGTAAAAGTGCTTGAAGATTCTATGCTGGATTTACACAGAAAACAGTCAAGGCTGGAGGCTAAGCTAACCGACCAAGAAGGAAGACAGAGACGAGATAACATCAGAATTCACGGTCTGAAAGAAGGAGCTGAAGATAGTTTCAACACAGTGGCGGAATGCGTGGAATCCTTATTGAGAGAGAAGTTGGATATTCCACAAACCACCGATTTGAAGACAGAAAAGGCCCATCATACATTAGCCGCAAAGCCAGCGGCAGAAGCGCACCCGCGTTCGGTGGTCATAAGATTCTCCGATTTCAAAATAAAACAAGCGGTTGTAAGACGGGCTTGGCAGAAAAAAGGATTTATGCATCAAGAGAGAAAAGTCTTCGTGGAGCACGATTACGCCCCTGAGGTTCTTAAAAAGCGACGGGAATATAACGACGCCAAAAGGGTTCTACGGGAACAGAATCTACGCTTTCAGACGCCATTTCCGGCGAAGTTAAGGGTCTTTTACGGTGAAGAGTCATGTCTCTATAATTCAGCGGAAGAAGCAACAATTGACATGGCGAGAAGAGGACTCCCGGTAACGGTGTTTAAACCCGCAGCGAATCTGAGCGAAAAGATCAGAGCTCAAACGTGGTCCACTCAGAGACCTTCAAAATCCATGGGCCAGCAGCGGGAAACCCAGCCCCAGAGCTACAAAGATAAGCTTTCCAGTTCCAGGAAGGAATAGCGACCTTTTTGTTTTTTTTCTTTTCAGTCATTCTGCACTTCCATCCCCCCTCCTACAAGGTAACAAACATTAAAGGAGGTGCAGAATCAGCATGTGGTAAAACCTTTCATGGAGCAGTTATAGCATTAGAAACAAATGTCTTCTTAATTTAAAGGGAAAAAAAAAAAAATCTTGTTAAAATAGAAATGTGACAATGACCCACATGTTCTCTCCACACTAACAAATACTGTATTAGAGTGAATGTTTGCTGTGATGGGGGTGGGAGGGTGCACACAATCTCATAGGGTATAGGCATTAAAAAAAAAAAAAAAAAAAAAAAAAAAAAAATCATTACAAATTCGGATTGGGATCTGAAATTCACATTAAAAACAGGGGACAACTTACAGGGGTAAGAGAGGGCCCTCAACACGTAACAGAGTTTGAGGAATTTCCCTCAGAGCCTACACTCCATCAGGGCTCTTACAGGGTCTTTAAAGAGACCCCAGCTCAGGAAGTTTTTTTGACAGTTTTTTGTTTTAAAGTTTCGTACACTATGTTCTTAATGTTTTTTATGTTCTTAATGTTCTTTCAGTTTCTGAGTAGCATAAAAGAGGGCCACCACACTGTTATACTAAATAAGAAAATACAATGGAGAAACAGGGTGTAACCAAAATAGCCTCATATAATGTAAAAGGGATCCTGAATCCAGTTAAAAGATCCAAGATTCTACGCAAAATGAAAAAAGACAAAGCAGAAATAATATTTTTTACAAGAAACCCACCTAACAGACGTGGAACACACTAAACTCAATAGACAAGGGTTTAAAATGATCTCTTCATCTTCATATAAATCAGGGAGGAGGAGGGGAGTAGCGACATTGATATCAACCAAAATTACATTTGAAAAAAAATCAGAACACAAAGATAAAGAAGGGAGGTACAGTTTGGTAATTGGGCGGCTAGAGGGAGAAGATATCACCCTGCTGAATGTATATGCACCACCAGGGGCTAAATGGAAATTTTATAAAAATGTATTTGACCTTATGATAACTAAAGCCCAAGGTTTAGTGATATGTGGTGGAGACTTCAGTCTAAGACTGAATCCATACTGGGATGCAACAGGTAATTCTTCACATCAAAATAACACTCAAAATAGGAAAACTCGGATGCTACTAAAAGAAATGGGAATCTGTGACGTATGGAGGGAATTCAACCCCAATGTAAAAGATTATACTTTTTATTCAACACCACATTCATCTTACTCAAGGATTGATTACTTTTTTATGTTTAATAGAGACATTGGAAGAGTAAAAACATGTAAAATAGGACTGATGGATCTCTCTGACCATAGTCCGATCTATATGGACTTAAACATCCAAAAATACACAAATAATACATTTTCCTGGAGGTTGAATTCAAATGTCCTGAAAGGACCACTGAAAGATGAATTGGAATCAGATGTTTTCAGATATTTGGAAGAAAACGATAATGGAGAAGTATCCCCTTTAATACTGTGGGATACGTGCAAAGCTGTAATAAGGGGAAAAATTATTGCAAAACTGGCAACCCAAAAGAAACTGAGACAAGAAAAACTAATCACACTAGAGTCAGAACTCAAGAACCTAGAAAAAGAACACAAAGACAACACTCATTCTAATGGCTCGCTCAAGATTAAAGAAATTAAAAATCAAATAAATGAGATCTACACAATAGAAATCCAGAAGAAACTTACATTTCTGAAACAAAAACACTATGAAGCAGGCAGTAAATCGGCAAAATTACTAGCCTATAAATTGAGGAAACAACAAACAGAAAGAGCAATCTACAAAATCAGAGACCCAGTATCAAAGGAAATAAAATTCAGAATTCAGGATATTCTTAAAAGCTTCGAGAATTACTACAAGAACTTATACTCCCACAAAAAACATAAAAACGCATCCGAGACATTCCTAAACACATTAAACCTTCCCCAACTTACGGCATCACAAAATAAAACACTACTGTCAGAAATACAACCTAAAGAATTGGAAAAAGCAATTATGAAACTTAAAGCTAACAAATCCCCAGGAGCAGATGGCTATACAGCAGAATGGTACAAAACCTTGAAACAACAACTATCTCCTCTCCTCCTGAAAACATTTAACTATGTCCTCCACACAGGGGAAATCCCCCCCCCTCCTGGAGAGAAGGGGTCATTGCAGTTATACCTAAACCTGAAAAGGAAAAACTAGAATGCTCCAACTACAGACCAATCAGTGTATTAAATCAGGACTATAAGCTTTTTACCATTATCCTTGCCAAAAGGTTAGAAAACATACTGACAAACTTAATTCACTTAGACCAAACAGGTTTTATAAGACAAAGACAGACACAAGACAACATTCGACGCACTTTACACATAATTCATCATATAAAAAAATATAACTTAAATGCAGTCATATTGGGATTAGATGCTGAAAAAGCATTCGATTCGGTTGACTGGTCTTTCCTATATAGAATCTTATCCAGTTTCAATTTTCATAACAACTTCATTATAACTATACAGGCATTATATAAAAAACCAACAGCTAAAATAAGGATTAACGGTAATTTATCATCATCTTTTGAGCTGGAAAGAGGATGTCGTCAAGGCTGCCCCCTGTCTCCACTGCTCTTTGCAATCTTCATAGAACCTCTGAGCCAATGGATAAGACAAAATCAAAAAATTCAGGGTATTACACTTGGTCAGAAGGAACATAAAATAGCACTCTTTGCTGATGACATTTTAATATACCTAGGGCAGCCAGACACTTCTTTACCAGAACTAATCTCAGTTTTTTCAGACTATGGAGATTTATCGGGGTACAAATTAAACATGCATAAAACCCAAGTTTTAACATTCAACTATGACCCAAATCATTATTCACTAAGTGAACTCAAAACTAACTGGGAGTTGGAATCTATGAAATATCTGGGGGTCAATATCCCGAAACAACTCGACAAAATTATTACACTAAACTATGATCCACTGGTGACAAAAATAAAATCTGACCTAGCAAGATGGAATATGATACCATTCTTAGGTACTGCACAAAGAATTGAAGCAGTCAAAATGAATATACTTCCACGTCTTCTATACCTTTTCCAAACAATACCGGTAGAACCTCCCAAAAAAACATGGCAGGAGCTGGACAGAAGGATCTCAAGATTCATATGGCAGGGCAAGAGACCTAGAATCAGATATAGAACCCTACAGCTAAACAAAGACAAAGGTGGGCTCGCGCTGCCAAATATCAGGGACTATTTTATAGCTGCACAAATTAAAACTTTAGTAGAGATATGTAACCCAGTCTACACTGCACAATGGAAGGAGATGGAAGGCCAAATAACAAGTGACATCCCCCTACAGGCAATAATAGGGAACAATGCCTTACCTAAACTCTTGAATAACACTAACCCGTGGATAGAGACCCCGCTAAAAATTTGGTTTAAGATAGTCAGAGAGAATCAAGCTAAAGAGCCCTATCGACTTCTGCAATGGATTGCCTATGATCAAAACTTTACCCCCAATAAAACAGACACTAGATTTAAAGAGTGGAAAGAGAAAGGGCAGATAAAATATTACGATTTTTTTAAGGGGCAAACTTTAAGAAGTTTTGAAGATTTGAAAAAACAAGGTCTAATAAATCAAGATCTTTACAGGTTCTTTCAGCTTAGACACCACATAAACAATATACTTAAAAAGGAGGATTTGGAAAGGGCCCAGTCAGGTGTTCTGAAGGTCTTCTTAATGGCATATAAAGGGATCCCAGGGATCAGATACATTTCTAAAATATACCAAGGTCTTCAAGACTTAAAAGGAGACAACACATCATATATAAACGAGAGATGGGAAAAAGAGGGGAATTTCACTTTACAATTGGAAATATGGGAAAAGCTAAATAAACAGCAATGGAAAAGTACCTCATCCCTGCAGTGGAGAGAATTTGGATGGAAAAACTTGGTAAGATTTTTCAGAACACCTGCACAAAACAAATTTACCCATAAGGGGTTGAACTGTTGGCGCTTGTGTGGTGAAAAGACTGCAAATCATTTTCATGTGTTTTGGTCATGCCCAGTTATCCACCAATATTGGACCAATGTACAGACAATATTGGGGAAAATATTCAAAATAACAGTTCCCTTTTCTTTTGTAACTTTGTATTTGGGTTTACTACCGGACTCACTGGAAAGACGAGGAGATAAATACTTATTCAATGTTTTAATATTGGCAAATAAAAAAGCCCTAACTAAAAAATGGATGCTGAAGGACTGTCCTACACCTGAAGATTGGATTAACGTGATTCAAGACATTTACTCGATGGAAAAGTTGACATTCGCACTGAGACAGGACATGGATGGGTTCATGAACTTTTGGCAACCCTGGATCGCATATGTGTCTTCCATTAGATCTAATCTTTGACAAATACCATTTCAATAATGGTCCCGCTCTTTGTTCCAACGCTACTCAGATGCTCTTTTACTTTTAACTACTTAATTTTCTGTTTGTTTGTTTTTTGTTGTTCTGTTTGTTTGTTTATTCAATTTTTTTTATTTAATTCTCTTTAATTTCTCTTTTTCTTTCACTTTAAAAAAAAGGTGGGGTGTTGTAATAACTATCCTACCAATGTTGTCAAATAGCAAAAAATAAGGGAACATGTGATGAAAATGTAAACAATGCAATGCTGTAATGACCTGTATACCCTTTACAAAAACTTAAATAAAAAAAAAAAAAATTTCAATGTTTTTTTTCTCATAAATTTCCTACTTTTCTGTTGCAAAGTTGCAATTTTTCTCTTTTAAATTTTTAAATCTCTTTTAAATGGCAGCAGCAGGCATTGTGGTGAGGACAGGTCGGAAGTGGAGAGCTCAAGAGGGGTTGGAGCTTGCAGAATCTCGGTTGAGACACAAAGCTCTGGTGGGCACGGTGGCAATAGGACATGCAGGGCTGGGCTCCATCCCACAGCCGCGCTACGATAAAGTCCAAGGAAAGGACAAACGCAAGTTAATCCTGCAGGAGGTGAGAGCAGGTGTTGAAGAAGTGAGGACTGGTAGGATGGTAGGCATGCGGCAGCAGGGGGCATGGACAAAATGGGAGGGAGTAGTGAATAAGAAGCTGACCTGGAATGACATCTGGAATGCAGAGCCTCAGCGCATCCAATTTATGCTCCGAGCAGTGTATGATGTGCTACCCAGTCCGGCAAACCTGGGGTAAGAGCGAGCTGCCAACATGTCCTCTCTGCTCAGGAAAGGGCACGCTTGAACACATTCTTAGCAGTTGTCCGACAGCTCTTGGAGAGGGCCGATATCGCTGGCGCCATGACCAAGTGCTAAAGTGTGTAGCGGAGACCATCTCCAGCGCCATGGCAAACAGTAAGCAGGTCGGTAGTCAAAGGAAAATGACATTCGTTAAAGCTGGAGAGAGGCCCCGACCACAGCTTAGACCATCAGCCAGTCTGCTCTCTTCAGCATCAGACTGGGACCTGCGAATTGACTTGGGAAAGCAGCTTAAGTTCCCCGATTATGTAACAGCAACATCTCTTAGGCCAGATGTGGTACTAACATCTTCCTCTTCCAGGCAGGTTCTGTTAGTGGAGCTCACAGTTCCCTGGGAGGAGCGCATAGAAGAGGCCAATGAACGTAAACGGCTCAAATACCAAGAACTGGTAGAACAGTGCCAGAGGAATGGTTGGAGAGCACACTGTGAGCCCATAGTGGTGGGATGTCGAGGCAGCAGTTCACTGCTAATGATTCGGCTTCCGTGTGGAGAGGACTAAGGCAGATCACCAACTATCGGCCTCAGGCTCCTAAAGGTCAGGATGACAAAGCCCTTTGTCAGAGACTGTCCCAACACTATGCCCGTTTTGACACCTCGTCATCTGTGTCCAACTCCCCCCCTCCCTCCAGCTCCACAGCCTCCACATTCCCTACTTCATTTAAGGCACCCCCCCCCTCCTCCCCCCCTCCCCTTATCATCAGTGAGCAGGATGTGCTCAAACAGTTCTCCAGACTGAACCCGCGCAAGGCCCCCGGCCCAGACGGCGTGTCTCCCTCCACCCTGAGACTCTGTGCGAAACAGCTGGCTCCTGTATTCACAGACATTTTTAACACCTCCCTTAAGTTATGCCACGTGCCATCCTGCCTCAAATCCTCCACCATCATCCCTGTCCCCAAGAAGCCACGGATCACTGGACTTAATGACTACAGACCTGTAGCGCTCACCTCTGTAGTCATGAAGTCCTTTGAGCGCCTGGTCCTGTCCCACCTCAAGTCCATCACCACCCCTCTCCTGGACCCGCTGCAGTTTGCCTACCGAGCCAACAGGTCTGTAGACGATGCAGTCAACCTGGCCCTCCACTCCATCCTGCAGCACCTGGACTCCCCGGGAACCTACGCCAGGATCCTGTTTGTGGACTTCAGCTCCGCATTCAACACCATCCGCCCCGCTCTGCTCCGGGACAAGCTGTCCCTGCTCAACGTGCCTGACTCCCTCTGCAGGTGGATCATCGACTTCCTGACGGACCGGAGGCAGCATGTGCGGCTGGGAAAGACTGTCTCAGACTATACTAGCATCAGCACCGGATCACCCCAGGGCTGTGTACTTTCCCCCCTACTCTTCTCCCTTTACACCAACTCCTGCACCTCCAGCCACCAGTCTGTCAAGTTGATCAAGTTTGCGGACGACACCACCCTCATCGGGCTCATCTCCAACGGCGACGAGTCCGCCTACAGGAGAGAGGTGGCCCAGCTGGCGTCCTGGTGCAGCAATAACAACCTGCAGCTGAACGCTCTGAAGACAGTGGAGATGATTGTAGACTTCAGGAAAGTCACTACTCCTCTGCCCCCCCTCACCCTCTCAGGCTCTCCCATCACCACTGCTGATTCCTTCCGCTTCCTAGGCACCACCATCACCAGGGACCTCAAATGGGAGCTGACCATCAGCTCACTCATCAAAAAAGCCCAGCAGAGGATGTTCTTCCTGCGGCAGCTGAGGAAGCTCAAGCTACCCACCAAGATGTTAGTGCAGTTCTACACAGCCATCATCGAGTCCATCCTCACCACCTCCATAACCGTGTGGTACGCAGGAGCCACTGCCAGGGACAGACTAAGGCTGCAGCGCGTCGTGCGCACTGCTGAGAAGGTGATCGGCTGCAAGCTCCCATCTCTCCAGGATCTGTACATCTCCAGGACCCGGAGGCGTGCTGGCCGGATCATAGCCGATCCCTCACACCCTGGTCACGTACTGTTTGCCCCCCTCCCCTCTGGTAGAAGACTTCGGTCCATCCAGACTAAAACCTCCCGTCACATGAACAGCTTCTTCCCCTCTGCCATTAGACTGCTGAACACTAAGTGACTCTCGTGCACCATGTACAGCAGCTCAACCAGACTCATGTCAATCATCACTGTTTTCTTCCTGCATTACCGACTGCACTATATAGTTCTCCACAGTATCTGCTGCTGGCTAATATATATTTTAGCTGTTGACCAGTATCACTTAATCTTATCCTACACTTTATTACATGTATAGTTTATTTCTCTTATCTTATCATGTTTAATGTTGCAGCATTGTACCGAGACAAATTCCTAGTTTGTGTACTACATGAACAATGGCAATGAACCTGATTCTGATTCTGATTCTGATTCTTTGCTGCCCGCTCCCTGTGCAAAATTTACACTCTCCTTGGTATTAAAGGAGTTGCTAAAAGGAAGGCCATCAAATCTGCCACTGAGGCTGCAGAAAGAGCTTCTCGGTGGCTATGGATTAAGAGGTCAGAATCGTGGGCCAATGCTGCCGGGACACAAGTCAGGGTCTGATCAACCCTGGCTGGGTCGCCTGATTGAGGGTGTCTGATGTTGTGAGACCCGAAACACCCGATGACGTCAGGAAACATCACTGATGATGTGTCCCGGCGCATCTATGGATGTATCTATTCATCTTTGCATCTGGCTTAGTCAGTGACTCCCAAGAATAGGTTGGGTGACAACCACTATAGATTGGTGACAACTGGAGAGACAGTGGACAGCACGGAGAGACGGCAACTGGGGCAGGGAGGGTTAGCAGCCCAACTTGCATCTTCTGTGAAGAAGAACCCATCTAAGCTATAGATCAATCCACAGAGACATACCCCCAGGGGTGCCCGAGAGGGGGGGAGGATGAGCACCCCACTAGGACGGACCTTAGGATGACGAGCTTGGAGAACAGACTATCGATAACGGCGAGTAGATGCATCTGCGGCAAAGTCTGTAAAAACGAACGAGGCCTTAAAATCCATCAGGCCCGGATGAAATGCTTGGTTCAGGGGGCTGTGGCACAACGCACAGGAATTACACCTGGTGAGATGCAGGAGAAGCCCGGCCCGGAGTCACCCCACAGTGCCCAGAACCTCCAAGTGTCCAGTGCCCCAGTTCCAAGCACAGTAGTCAAGCAACATTGGATTAAGTGGCCTGCAGCAAAGCAGCATCAATTGTGGCAACAGTTTGATGAAGATACAGCAGAGATCATCAGAACAATAGCAAAGGGAGATGTGGATAGTCAACTTTGAAGCATGACGACCATCATTATGAGTTTTGGGGTAGAGGTTTGGCATTATGGAGCGCAGAGCTGGCAGGTCTATTTACAGTAAGAACCGTAGGGCTGGCAGGATTCATCAGCTGCGGAAAGAGTTGAGGATGCTGACAAGACAGTTTCAAGCAGCAGCAGAAGAGGAGAAGCCACCACTTGCTGAGCTTCGTCATGCCATCAGGAAGAAGCTTATGACCCTGCGTAGAGCTGAATGGCATCGAAGGAGGAGGATTGAGAGAGCCAGGAGACGAACTGCATTCTTGGCAGATCCATTTGGCTTTATGAGGAAGATGCTAGGGCAGAAGCGCAGTGGGAGACTGGAGTGTTCTAAGGAGGAAGTTGACCATTTCTTGCATAATACCCTAAGTGATCCCTTTAGAGAGCAGGATCTGGGACCTCAGAGACCTCTTTTGGACATTCCAGCCCCTCTGGTGGAGTTCAACACCTCAGAACCCACCTGGAAGGAAGTTCAGGAAGTGGTGGCAGCGGCAAGAGCCAGCTCTGCTCCAGGCCCCAGTGGAGTACCTTATAAAGTATACAAGCGTTGCCCAGAGCTCCTGAGAATCCTATGGAAGATACTGAGAGTGATCTGGCGAAGAGGAACTGTAGCAGAGCAGTGGAGATGGGCAGAGGGAGTGTGGATTCCCAAGGAAGAGAGGTCATCTAAATTGGAGCAGTTCAGGTCTATCTCACTCCTCAGCATGGAAGACAAGATCTTCTTTAGTGTCTTGTCTAGGAGAATGACCCACTTCCTTCTGAAGAACAATTATATCGATACATCAGTACAGAAGGGTGGAATCCCAGGTGTACCAGGGTGTTTGGAACATACTGGAGTGGTCACTCAGCTGATCAGAGAGGCACGGGAGGGAAATGGAGATCTAGTGGTGCTTTGGCTGGATCTTGCCAATGCTTACGGGTCAATCCCCCATAAGCTGGTCGATATTACGCTGGACCAACACCACATACCCAGTAAGATCAAGGCTCTCATTCTGAACTATTATGGTCAATTTAGACTCAGAGTCACCTCTGGCAGCTTGACCTCAGATTGGCACCAGTTGGAGAAAGGGATTATAACAGGTTGTACCATTTCTGTTATCCTTTTTACCCTGTCCATGAACATGCTGGTTAAAGCAGCGGCGGTCGAATGTAGAGGACCCCTTTCAAGGTCAGGAATCCGGCAGTCCCCCATTAGAGCTTTCATGGATGATCTGACAGTTACTACTACATCAGTGCCTGGTAGTAGGTGGATTCTTCAAGGCCTGGAAAAATTTATTTCCTGGGCAAGAATGAACTTTAAGCCATCAAAGTCTAGATCTATGGTCCTGAAAAGAGTGAAAGTGGTGGATAAGTTCCGTTTCCATCTGGATGGCATTGTGATACCATCTATCACAGAGAAACCAGTCACAAGCCTAGGGAAGGTCTTTGACTGTAGTCTCAGGGACACAGCATCCATTCGAACTACCATCAGTAAATTGGAAACATGGCTGTTGACCGTGGAGAAGTCTGGCCTTCCCGGCAGGTTCAAGACTTGGGTGTACCAACATGGCATTTTGCCCTGTATCCTCTGGCCTCTGCTGGTGTACGAGGTGCCTCTGTCTACAGTGGAGACCCTGGAAAGGAAGATCAGCTCCTACCTTCGAAGATGGTTGGGTTTACCACATAGCTTCAGTAGTGCGGCGCTTTATGGCAGGAGCAACAAACTCCAGCTTCCCATTAGTAGTTTGGAAGAGGAGTTCAAGGTTTCCCGCACAAGAGAGGTACTAGCCTATCGTGACTCTAGAGACTCGAGAGTGGCAGCAGCAGGCATTGTGGTGAGGACAGGTCGGAAGTGGAGAGCTCAAGAGGGGTTGGAGCTTGCAGAATCTCGGTTGAGACACAAAGCTCTGGTGGGCACGGTGGCAATAGGACATGCAGGGCTGCCTCCATCCCACAGCCGCGCTACGATAAAGTCCAAGGAAAGGACAAACGCAAGTTAATCCTGCAGGAGGTGAGAGCAGGTGTTGAAGAAGTGAGGACTGGTAGGATGGTAGGCATGCGGCAGCAGGGGGCATGGACAAAATGGGAGGGAGTAGTGAATAAGAAGCTGACCTGGAATGACATCTGGAATGCAGAGCCTCAGCGCATCCAATTTATGCTCCGAGCAGTGTATGATGTGCTACCCAGTCCGGCAAACCTGGGGTAAGAGCGAGCTGCCAACATGTCCTCTCTGCTCAGGAAAGGGCACGCTTGAACACATTCTTAGCAGTTGTCCGACAGCTCTTGGAGAGGGCCGATATCGCTGGCGCCATGACCAAGTGCTAAAGTGTGTAGCGGAGACCATCTCCAGCGCCATGGCAAACAGTAAGCAGGTCGGTAGTCAAAGGAAAATGACATTCGTTAAAGCTGGAGAGAGGCCCCGACCACAGCTTAGACCATCAGCCAGTCTGCTCTCTTCAGCATCAGACTGGGACCTGCGAATTGACTTGGGAAAGCAGCTTAAGTTCCCCGATTATGTAACAGCAACATCTCTTAGGCCAGATGTGGTACTAACATCTTCCTCTTCCAGGCAGGTTCTGTTAGTGGAGCTCACAGTTCCCTGGGAGGAGCGCATAGAAGAGGCCAATGAACGTAAACGGCTCAAATACCAAGAACTGGTAGAACAGTGCCAGAGGAATGGTTGGAGAGCACACTGTGAGCCCATAGAGATGGGATGTCGAGGCTTTCCCTGTGCAAAATTTACACTCTCCTTGGTATTAAAGGAGTTGCTAAAAGGAAGGCCATCAAATCTGCCACTGAGGCTGCAGAAAGAGCTTCTCGGTGGCTATGGATTAAGAGGTCAGAATCGTGGGCCAATGCTGCCGGGACACAAGTCAGGGTCTGATCAACCCTGGCTGGGTCGCCTGATTGAGGGTGTCTGATGTTGTGAGACCCGAAACACCCGATGACGTCAGGAAACATCACTGATGATGTGTCCCAGCGCATCTATGGATGTATCTATTCATCATCATCTTTTTTTGTTGTAAATTGGCAACTTTTTAAATCAAATTGTGACTCGTTTTCTTGTAAATTTGCTACTTTTTCCACATGAAGTTGCCACTTTTTTCATTAATTTTTAATGTCTTTTGTGTAAACATGCAACTTTTTATTTTAAATAAAGTTTTTATTTGAAAGGGTTTGAACTCTTCCCCATTACAAAAATAGGGGCCCCTGAACACAAAGGGCATACATGTACACATTGCATAGGGCCCTGACTACCTATAGTGTCCCCCTCCATCTTTACTCTGGAGAAAATATTTTGTTTATTGCCCCCCCCCCCACCTCAACAGTGACATGAAATATCCACCCATGTTTGCTACCATCTCTCTTTCTATTAGGATTTTTATTCTAACCATCATGGTTATGAGTAACTATGTTGCCGTTTGATCTGGTGTTTGCAACTTAAAATATATATATATATAAAATACAGCTAAAAAAAAAAAGTGTAGTTTGTTGATGCTTTTCTTGGCAGTAACGGTCTTTTATAGCTGAAATGAAACCGGTAATGCAGGCGCACCAGGTCTCACCTGTGTGTTGACGATGGCCTGCTGCAAAGTGCTTTCAGGTAAACTCAGGTGAGAGGCAGCCGTCCCGCATTCCTCCACCAAATAGATCAGCCTACGGAGGCCGCACCTCTTCAGCCGAAACTAACCAGGGAAAAACGGGGAGGGAGAAGTTATACAACAGGACATAAATAAGTTACTTATGCTCTCATAAATTTGTGATTTTTTTTTTTTTGCACTTCAATATCCTACTTATTAACATAAAATCTGCTACTTTTTCACATAAATTTGTTATGTTTTTCATACAAATCTGTGACTTTTTTTATTATTCCATGATAATGTCTCTGCTTTTGCACACATTTTCCTCCCGCCTCCGTCACTATAATCACCAAACTCCGTCACTATAATCACCAAACTCCTTCACAATAACTCCGTTTCCATTACAGGAACCAGGAACCAATTTCCACAAAAGGGGAACTTTTCACGCCTCCCACTTGAGGTGTTTCAGGCACGTCCCACTGGGAGGAGACCCCGGGACAGACCCAGGACTCGGTGGACAGACTATGTCTCCCAGCTGGTCTGGGAACGCCTTGGTATCCTCTCTGAAGAGCTGGAGCAGGTGGCTGGGGAGAGGGAAGTCTGGGCTTCTCTGCTTGAACTGCTGCCTCCGCGACCTGGACCTCCGGAAAAGCGGTAGAAGATGGATGGATGGATGGGAACTTTTCAGGAGCTCGTATGAGCTGAAATAAGGCCACGGTCAGGGGCAGGTACTTTAGAACAGCCCCGAAAACTACTCGGTGGGGGTTAGAGTTGACTTAATGCTGACTGGATAAAACTCGGCATCACGACGTACACAAAACACAAGGAAATAAGAAGCGCCAAATTCGACTAGAACAAGAGAACGGTGACGATCTAATGCTCAGAAATTTATAATATAATACTGTGGTGATTGTGGAGGGTCTGAACGACTAAGCTGGATTTATGCCCCCATGTCACAACAACTCTGATGACGCATGTCGCCAGCGCAGTTATCAGCAGTTTTTTTCTTGTGTGCTGGTTTGAACGTGTTGTTGCGTTGCCAAAGTGGGTTTCTGCCGATGTTCAGAGTGATTTGTGTGTCTTCCAGAGACTGATGGTTCCTACCCCCATAATGGAGACACGACAGGGGAGAGGGCCACATGTCCCCTAAAACTGGTTCCTGTAGTGGAAATGAGGCTACTATAAATTATTCCTTCTTCTGCAGTTTTCCTCCATTCTGACTCTTCTTGTGTGCTGCATTACCACCACCTACTGTGCTGGAGTGTAATAACATGACAGCCGTGTAAATGCTGCTCCAAAATGGTGAAGCGTGAATGCATGAGCACATGAAAATATACTAATATTGCTGTTCAAGCAACCTTTGCTATATGCATGTTGCACACGTTGATATTGCGATGATGATAAAATTGTGAGAGACTGTGCAGCATCAGCCACAAGTGTTATTCTCAGCGAGAACAAACAGACATCTGTCATCAAGACAGTATACTAGCAATTTATTTTTTGGCTTAATTGTTATAGTTTCAGTTCATCTGCTGTAAATCGATTAGAAACGAAAACACCACACTGACCTTCTGCTCCCTAAAGCGTCCGTCGATGATGCTGCCACACAGGTCGTCCATCCTCTTCCTCTCGATGATGTAATCGAGGACCAGCTCGCGGCCCACAGGCGCCCGCAGCTGGCCTGAGAGTTAAATTCACACAATTAGTAGATTTTAGGATGGAAGGAGACATTTAGAGTAATGTTTGAGGAAAAAATCAAATCAGAGTTTGAGTGTTATGTCATCTGGTCGGTCAAGATTATCTTGACAGGAGAGACTTTTCCTCTTGAACATTTGAGGCTTTTTCATAAAAAAAAAAAAAAAAAATCCTTATTTTATGCGTAAATTAAGACTTTTTGTTTTACATAAATTATACTTTTTTGAGGCAGTGTACTAGTAAATTTCCAATTGTTCTTATAAACTGAATTTATAATTTTAATAATATACCAGGGAAGGGGGGGAGCTGAAAAGTTCATAGTGGTCAAATTTGACCAAATGTGGTTTATATTTCAACTGCAGGGATCCAAGCGCTGCAACATGGATGGAAGAAGTGTGTGGAGCAAAGGGGAGACTGTGCTGAAGGGACTGGCACCATACCTTGGCTGCTTCATTCATCCAGGTAGACGCCCTGAATTTCCCTCTGCGGTTCAATAAAGTATACAAAATACAAAAAAAATGTTGAAAAATGAACCACATTTGGTTAAATTTGACCACTATGAACTTTTCAGCACCCCCCCACCATAAGATTGCAGCTTTTTCTAGTAAGTTTACTACTTTTTTGTGCTGCAAACTTACTGTTATCTTAAAGCATTTTCTCATAAATTTGCAACTTTTCTGGTAAACTTTCTACAAAATTTGGCATTCGTTGTGAATTTGTGACCATTTTTGCAACTTTTTAATGTAAACCTGCAACTTTTTCACATAAAACTGCAACTTTTTTCTAGTAAAGTTACTGCTTTTTATCTTGTAATTGATATTTTTGTGGGGGGGTTTTCTTTGAAATTTGCAACTTGGTCTTGTAAATTTGAGAAATTTTCTTGTGAAATTGAAACTTTTTTAAACTTTAATGTAAATTTGTAACTTCTAATAAATTTACTGACTTTTAGTCTTGAAATTGCCATTTTTCCTTGTAAATTTGTGAGGTTTTTCTCCAAAATTTGCAACTTTTCTAGTAAATTTGCATTGTCTTGTAAATGTGACTAATTTTTTCAGCTTTTTTATAGTAAACTTGCAACTTTTTTTTAACTTAAATCAATATTTTTCAGCAAATTTTCTACTTTTTTGTTTTCAAAATTGCTATTTCTATTCTTGTAGTTTTGTCTTTTAGTTATGGGAAAGACTTTTGTCTCACAAATTTGCAACTTTTATCACATAAATTAGACACTTATTTCTCATAAACTTGTGAGTTTTCTAGCTTTTCATCAAAGCCACAGAGAACCTTTACTTTTTATATCCAAACCAAAAGAAGCTCTTGTCTTACCAGGAACGGGCATCACTTTTTCCCGAGCCACCCAGAGGAAGTCTCCAACGTTCAGTTTGCGGATGTCGAAGCTGACTCCGTTTCTCTGGAGCTCTCTGACCAGCTCCTGCTTACGGTGGTGGCTGCCGCTGCACCAACAAGAAAACACACCATGAAATAGATGTAGGTGAGTCAAAAATTAGCGTCAGTGTACCACTCTTTAAATCAGACTGATCTGCAGTTTTGTAGGCATCTTACCCAGTGGTCTCAATAAAGTCGACACAGAGGATGATCTCATAGTTTCCCGGAAGGAGACACTCTCCGCTCGGCTTTCTGCAAGCTGGCTGTGAACTTTGGAGTCTCTCACACAGACTGACCCCATCCACGTCATTTCTTGGCTCGGAGACGCTAGCAACTCTCTCTACAGGGCTGGAAAATGAGGAGGATTTATGCTGTTTACAATATAAGACCAGCAGAAAACAAGAACATGAACGATTCACTTGTGTAGCTCCCACTCACTGGATTCTGTCCTCCTCTTCCTCCTTTTCCTCTTCTTCTTCATCACTAGCAGTAAGGTCAACAACTCCACCTCCTCCCTCCTCCCCCTCCTGTCCGTCCGTTGTCTCCCGGTCTGCTGATGCCAGCCGCTGAGCCAGAGCCAGACCTTCCTCTGTCAGAGAATACCTGAAAAAGACAAATGGTGAATGTGGTTTTCAGTCTGGCAGAGATGATTCAGGCTAAAAATCACACAGGAACACCTAAATTTACAGCTATAACAATGATAATAATAATGTAATCATTCATTTCCTTTCCATTGACTACAGTTGTTGATTTAAACTGAAGTTAAAGTTTGCATTATAAGGGCTGTAACCACGCTGTCTGGTAGGCGAGTACCAAAACAATCTGTTATTTAAAAGGTGCAATAAGTTAGATTTTGAACATTTATATTACAATAAATGAACAACTGCAATCTTCAGCAAAGGCCGAGTCCTGTCAGCCACCATAGTGAGCTATCCTTCTGCTATTCTTGGACTCTCGTTTGCGCTTAATTGGCCGGCCACTTTTCTAGGCCCTGCTCTTGAGACCTGTGGCACACCTCTGTTGCCTGGCAGCATGACGTCAAGTGGCATCATACTGCAAAGGGAGTGAGTTGCCATAATGCACAGCTAGTGTTTTGTTTACTTGTTAATAAACATTTAACCATTCTCAATACCACTGCATGGGCTCTAATGACCCTGTGAATAACACCAAAACATATATCTAACTCCCAGTTATTTTATTATTAACTTGTGTGCGCAGCGTCCCGTGGCTGTCATTTGTTAGCCCGGACAGCACTGTGTAGCATAGTTATTGTGTTTACGTCTCTTATTAAACATTTACCCATTCCAAATAACACTGCATGAGCTCTAATGAACCTGTGAACCAAACTGAAACTTTTATTATTAACTGGTGTGCACATCCATCAGTTATTGCCGTTAGCATTAGTTTCCCCAAGAGCCTCTTGTTGGTGCCTCAGGAGTCAGGAGATTCCGCCAGTAGCGAGCTAGCTTGATCTTTATGACCCTCTGCTGTCTCCTATTTTCAGCCTGCAAGTCCCTCAAGGTTCCCTTCCAGAAATGGAATCTGTCACACAGGAGCCGTCGGGGGTGGGAGCTAGTCGGACGGTGAGCGCCGGCCTCGACGCCACAGTGAGCCCAATTCCGGAGGATGTTCTGATGGGTGTCAGTTTGGCTCTGCTCGTTGGAGGCCACAGAGAAACACAGGAAACTCACTGGCTGCAACTTGAGAACCTGGATTGATGAAAGGCAATAGAAAATCACGAGGACCCAACAGAACTGAGGTTAGCAGTGGAAGGCGGAGGAGGCGGCGGTGATGGCTGTTGTTAGGAGGTGTGGTCACGATTCATGTTTGCTTTGGTCCCGAGCGCTCCTGTATAAGATTTTCACCTTAAAAATCAGCCAATAGACACACCTTGTTAACCAAGTCCGTCAGCACTAAACTGTTCCCATCAAATATTCTCACAAAAAAAAAAAAAAAAGATCGCCCAGCCCGAACACCGAGCTCACTGCAACCATAAATCAGGACTAGCAGGGTTATGGTTAACAGTGCGTACCTTGCAGGATTGTGAGTCTTAATGACCAGGTTCTTCTGGATCAGGGTGCTGACTGAACTCCAGGCGGTGTACTTACTACCTAAATCAGGCTGTTGAAAAGAGTGAGAGAAACTGAGTCAATGTTAACGTAAACTGAAACACAACCAGAATCAATGTCAGGAATGAATGAGTAAATATTTACCACAGTGAAGGACTTGTCACAGAGATGCTGAGCTTCTGCTTGTAGCTCCATCTTAAACATAAAACCTTTACTTCCTGGGATCTACACAGATGACAGCAACAATGACTTCAATTCTAACAGTTTTTGGAACATTTCTGCCGATTATAACACAGAGGGGTTTACCTGTGAATGTCTGAAAAGGGTGAGCAGCACAGCGTATCCTCCAGACCTCTTCTGGGGAACATACTCCCTCTTCTTCTTCCTCCCTCCTCCTCCAGCTTTCTTTTTATCACCTGCAGCTTCGTTCTACAAGTAAAAACAACAAAAAAAAGAAAGACATTTAAACACAGAACACACTGACTTGTGTTGATTAAAGATTAAATCTCATCATTAACAGCTTTCATTTCCCATCACATCATGAGGGAATGAGATGGAAGGATTAATCAACGTAAAATTAATCAACAACTAATTTGATAATTAACTAATCATCGATGCACCCTTTTCTGAAGATTTTTAAGTTGCAAATTTACAAGAAAAAATGGACAAATTTCCTCAAAAAAAAAAAAAAAAGGTTGTAAATTTTTGAGAAAAACACCACAAACTGACACGAAAAAGTCACAAACTTATCAGGGGAATTTTTTTTAAAATTACAATTTTTTTTTTAAAGATAAAACATCATTCATGACACAAAAAAGTTGTGAATTTACAACAAGCAATTTAGCACATTTACAAAAAAATATTTAAGAAAAATAAATAAATTTCTTATAAAATGCTCACAAATTTAAGAAAAATGTGATAAAGTTATGTGAAAAAAATGCAAATTTACAAGGAAAAAAGTCACAAATTTACAAGACAAAAGTTGAGATAAAAATATGAGGAAAAGTAGCTTATTTCTGAGAAGAAAATTGCAAGTTTAACAGAAAAAAAGCTGCAAATTTTCAAGAAAAAAAAGCTGAAGGTAATTTCAATTCTCTCCCCAAAAATGTCGAAGGAGAACTTGTAGCTTTGGGCCGCCTAGTGACTGAGGTGGTCGATAACATTTGCATACTCTGCTTTACATGCAGAAACAGCTGTGACTAAAACATTTAAGACATACGAAAAGTGAATTTGTTGCTTTAATGTTGCTTAAAAGTGTATTCAGCACACTGTAAGACTTTTTAAGCTCTGCTATGCGTCAGTCTCTACAGCACATCCATCAGCTGCAGTGGTTACATTTACACATGTACAGTGATTTATATATTTTTTTTAATCTTATGACAACTTTACAGTACCTGTCTGGATGGTGCAAGGCCGTTGTTGCCGTTGAGTCTTCCAGGAGGAGGTGCTCCTTCAGGGAGAGCGTGAATGGGAGCGTCAGCACCTGGAGATGAGGATATTCTCTCTTATAACTAACTCACTATGACTCAAAAAAGGCTGCAGCATCATTCACATTAATACTAACTCATTTTGTATTTATCACTCTAGACTGTGCCGTAGAACCTGCAAAATAAAACTTGAACGCTCATCGGTAAGTCTTTGTTCTCACCGTTCTCTCTGTAGTATCGCTGCAGTTTTTGGTCCAGTATTTTACAGATGCCGTCTCCAAAGTTTTGCAGGATTTTTGCCTCCTTGGCGTTCTGCAGTGGTAGTGGATATTTATTCAAAGAACTGATTGCCTAGAAAAAGAGACAAAAACACGCAAAACATACAGAAAATACCATTTAAAATAAACTGTGGAATTTTTTTTCTCGTGATTTCTTCAATTTTCTTTTTCAAAAATATTTGTTCTGGGTTTCTTGATTGCACCTCACATTTTGCTTTGTTTGTAATATTATGTGCTAAATATTGTAATTGACTGGGACTGAGTGTGATGATCCGGGATGAGAATCAGCACCTTCAAGTCTGAGTCCATTGTCCTTGGATGGAAAAGAGTGGATTGTCCTCTCCAGGTTGAGCTCGTCCCCCCAGTGGAGGAGTTCAAGTATCTCAGCGTCTTATTCATGAGTGAGGGGAGACTGGAACGGGAGATTGACAGACGAATCAGAGCAGCATCTGCAATGATGCAGACGATGTACTGGTCTGTCATGGTGAAGAGGGAGTTGTCGATTTACCGCTCAATTTAAGTTCCTACCCTCACCTATGGCCAGGAGCTTTGGGTAATGACCAAAAGAATGAGATTATGGATACAAGCGGCTGAAATGAGCTTTCTCTGTAGGGTTGCTGGACTCATCCTTAGAGAGAGGGTGAGGAGCTCAGTCATCTGGGAGAGGCTCAGAGTAGAGCCGCTGCTCCTCCACATCCAAAGGAGCCAGCTGAGGTGGTTTGGACATCTGATCAGGATGCCTCCTGGATGCCTCTCACTTGAAGTGTTCTGGACATGACCCAGTGGGAGGAGATCCCAGGGCAGACCCAGGACATGGTGGAGACACTGTCTTCCAGCTGACCTAGAAACACCTTGATATCCTCCCTGAAGAGCTGGAGGAGGTGGCTGGGAAGAAGGAAGTCTGGGTTTCTCTGCTTAGACTGTTGCCTCCATGACCTGGATCCCCAGATAAGCAGTGGATGGATGGATGGGGATTATTGCACTATGCCATAGGTCTATAATCAGTGGCTCTGTGGTCACATACAGCTCTTTTATCCATAACCAAATACGTATATGAATATCAAATTTTTTTAATTGTATTTATTGAATTTTTTTTTGTTTTGCACACACACACAAAAAAACCCAACAATCAAAACGTGAAAAACAGCTCAGCACAACATTGATCTACACAAAATTAGAGATTGAAATTAAATTTTCCAGTTCGCCTACCAGCATGGCATTGGGGTGGAGGATGCGGTGATCTTCCTCCTTCACCGTTCTCTGTCCCACCTGGAGAAGCCCGGGAATATGGTGAGGATCATGTTCTTTGACTTCTCCAGTGCTTTCAACACCATCCAACCGATGATCCTGAAGGACAAGCTGCTGCGCGCAGGGGTGGACCAGCACCTGTCATCATGGATCCTGGACTACCTCACGAACCGGCCTCAGTTTGTGAGAACCCGGGACTGTGTGTCCGACACGATCATCAGTAGCACGGGGGCCCCCCAGGGAACGGTGCTGGCTCCCTTCCTGTTCACTCTTTATACTGCGGACTTCTCACACAACACAACACACTGCCATCTACAGAAGTTCTCTGATGACTCTGCGATCGTTGGCCTCATCTCCAATGGAGATGAAGCTGAGTACAGAGGGCTTATCCAGGACTTCGTGGACTGGTGCCATCGGAACTGCCTCCAGATCAACGCGAGGAAAACTAAGGAGCTGGTGGTGGACTGCCGCAGGCATGGGCAGCCCCTCACAGTACCAGTAAATATACAGGGAACAGACATCGAGATGGTGACATCCTATAAGTACCTGGGTATTCATCTGAACAATAAACTAGACTGGTCACACAATACTGATGCACTCTACAAGAAGGGACAGCGCAGGCTGTTCCTGCTGAGGAGACTCAGGTCTTTTGGTGTACAAGGGGCGCTGCTGAAGTCATTCTATGACACGGTGGTGGCATCAGCCATCACTTTTGGAGTGGTCTGCTGGGGCAGTGGCATTACTGCAGCCGATAGGAAGAGACTGAACAAACTGATTAAGAAAGCTAGCTCTGTCCTGGGGCAGCGCCTTGATCCGATGGAGGAGATAGGAGAGAGAAGGACGGTGGCTAAACTGTCATCTCTGCTGGAGTCCGAGTTCCACCCTATGCAGGACATACTGAATGCACTGAGGAGCTCATTTAGCAGCAGACTACATCATCCCAGGTGCACAACCGAGAGGTTTCGTAGGTCCTTCCTACCAACGGCTGTCAGACTGTACAACCTAAGCAGGGCTGCTCGCAGAGATAGCAAAAAGACGTAACAAACTAATAGTTTTTTGAATGCAAAAGATGCAATAGACTTACACAATGGTCCCCTCCGGCATACAACTAGGAACATACCGGTCGCTATGGAGGGTGAGAATATGTATGGGCACATAATCATACCATGTAGGATAACTAAGTAGACGGTTATGCTGTTTCATTCCATCTAGCAACAATGCTCTGCACTGTGTGTGTTTATATATTTGCATATTTATTCCATCTAGCTACAATGCTCAGCACTGGGTGTGTTTATATATTTATATATCTACATATTATTCCATCTAGCTACATTGCTCCGCACTGTGTGTTTATATACTTGCATATTTATTCCACCTAGCTGCAATGCTCCGTACTGTGGGTGTTTATATATTTACATATTTATTCCATCTAGCTACAATGCTCTGCACTGTGTGTTCATATATTCATATATTTATTCCATCCAGCTACAATGCTCTGCACTGTGTGTCTGTGTGTGTGTGTATATATATATATTTTATAGTAATACGTACATATGTTTATTAGCTGCTCTTGCTTGCTTGTTTTTTTTCTTGCCTTCTGATTGTTGCTCTGAGTGTTGCTATCCCTGTGCTGTTGCAATCCTGGAATTTCCCCGTTGTGGGACTAATAAAGGCTTATCTTATCTTATCTTATCTTATCTTAAAAAAAAAAAAAAGAGGGGAAAAAAAGATATACTTCACAGCTAGAAACTCATACATGTACATACATAAACCAGCACTTGTACACTTGTACAGAGGAGCACATCCATCACGGCACCACAAACAAGGTCCAGGAAAAAAGAAGTCATATTTAATCCAAGATAACGCTCCCAAGAATCAAAGCCACCGTAAGGTTAGAGAATTTGAGATATGGAGTCCATATTTTCATAAAATGTCTCTTTGTTGAGTGAAGTAAACATGTTAAATATTCCAAAGGGAAACACCCCATGATAATTTTATGCCAGTTTGTTTTAGTTGGTGGTTTGTCACATATCCATGACAAAAAAATATTCCTTCTTGCCACGTATGCAAGGATACTGTACAGTCTTGCAAAGCTTCCAAAAAGTAAGTCCTGGTTTGGGTGTCCCAGTAGCAGAGAGCGAGGATCCATGTCTACATTCACACCAAATATGTGACTCATGTCTTGTACAACGTCCAGCCAGTATTCTTGGATTTTAGGACAAGATCAGACACAATGAGTACAGGTACCAACTGAAATTTTACACTTCAGACACATGGGTGAAAGCTGGGGATTTATGTTGGATCTTTTACTGAGAGAGACTTGTAAGTGATGTAAGATTTTGTATTGCAATAGTCTTGCACGATTGCATACTGAAATTTTCTTGGCACACTCCCAGATTGCATCCCATGAATCCTCACAAATATTTACACCAAGTTCACCTTGCCATTTCTGTTTAAGATCCTGCATAACTGACACACATATCACATCTGACTGACTTAAGGCACTATAACAGTGAGTTATAAATTTTTTGGTTGGGCCTAAAAGAAGTAACCGCTCAACTGCAGACACTGTGGCATTTACATTGAGTGTGGTCTTTCTAGTTATGAAATCTAGGATCTGAAGGTATGTAAAAAAGTCTGTCTAGAAAGACCAAATTTCTCCTGAAGCTGTTCAAATGAAAACAATGCACCATCAAAAAGGTCATAAATTTTCTTTAGCCCTTTAAAGTCCAAACGTCACGTAATTTTTTTTTCCAAATGCCAACGAATTTTGATAAAATACACATAGCTTAAACCAAATATTCATACCGGAGACCATATCACCCACCCGTATTTACATAATTGCACAAAATACACCAGGCAAAGGCCCCGCCTTGCTCGCTGGCTTGTGACAGCCAATCCAGACCACGGCCATGATTTTGACATCACAAATTTCACCCTGGCTGCCCTGCCGTATCCACATTCACACTTATCAACATTGGACAATCATGACGGAAAGTGACAGCGATTGTGAACAAATTAGTTTAGTTTTGTCCTCTGGTGAATCGGACTTGGAATTCAGGGAAGACGACACCCCAGATACTGATGACAGTGGTTCAGACAGTGACAGAGGCATAGAACCTTACAGGTTCGAGCCGTCCGAGACGGAATCAGATGCTTTGTCTGATGACAGCAGTTCTGACGATGACCAGAGAGCAGAACCAGTGGAAAATGTCATTGAATTGGACATTAATCGCCTCCAGAATGTTGAATGGTAAGCCAAAAGAAATCTGTGATGTTTAATAAATTAACTATAACCACCGGCAAAATTGGGAAGCCGAAGGGGGTCTGTCGAGGGCGCCCCATAAATATCGATTTTTCGGAAGCCATTATTATTTAAGTTTTTGTAAAGGGTATACAGGTCGTTACAGCAATGCAGTGTTTACATTTTCATCACATGTTCCCTTATTTTCTGATATCTGACAACATTGGAAGATTAATTCTTACAACACCCCTTTTTTTTTTTTTTTTTTTTAAAGTGAAAGAAAAAGTGAAATTAAAGAGAAAAAAAAAACAAAAAACAAATAACAAAAAAAACCAAACAAACCAGTAAAAAACAAACAAAAAGAAAAAGTAAGTAAATAAAGATAAAAGAGCATCTGAGTAGCATTGGAACAAAGAGCGGAACCATTATTGAAATGGTATTTGTCAAAGATTAGATCTAATGGAAGACACATATGCGATCCAGGGTTGCCAAAAGTTCATGAACACATCCATGTCCTGTCTCAGTGCGAATGTCAACTTTTCCATCGAGTAAATGTCTTGGATCACGTTAGTCCAATCTTCAGGTGTAGGACAGTCCTTCAACATCCATTTTTTAGTTAGAGCTTTTTTGCTTGCCAATATTAAAACATTGAATAAGTATTTTTCTCCTCGTCTTTCCAGTGAGTCCGGTAGTAAACCCAAATACAAAGTTACAAAAGAAAAGGGAACTGTAATTTTGAATATTTTCCCCAATATTGTCTGTACCTTGGTCCAATATTGGTGGATAACTGGGCATGACCAAAACACATGAAAATGATTTGCAGTCTTTTCACCACACAAGCGCCAACAGTTCAATCCCTTATGGGTAAATTTGTTTTGTGCAGGTGTTCTGAAAAATCTTGCCAAGTTTTTCCATCCAAATTCTCTCCACTGCAGGGATGAGGTACTTTTCCATTGCTGTTTATTTAGCTTTTCCCATATTTCCAGTTGTAAAGTGAAATTCCCCTCTTTTTCCCATCTCTCTTTTATATAAGATGTGTTGTCTCCTTTTAAGTCTTGAAGACCTTGGTATATTTTAGAAATGTATCTGATCCCTGGGATCCCTTTATATGCCATTAAGAAGACCTTCAGAACACCTGACTGGGCCCTTTCCAAAACCTCCTTTTTAAGTATATTGTTTATGTGGTGTCTAAGCTGGAAGAACCTGTAAAGGTCTTGATTTATTAGGCCTTGTTTTTTCAAATCTTCAAAACTTCTTAAGATTTGCCCTTCAAAAAAATCGTAATATTTTATCAGCCCTTTCTCCTTCCACTTTTTAAATCTGGTGTCTGTTTTATTAGGAGTAAAGTCCTGATCATAGGCGATCCATTGCAGAAGTCGATAGGGCTCTTTAGTTTGATTCTCTCTGACTATCTTAAACCAAATTTTTAGCGGGGTCTCTATCCACGGGTTAGTGTTATTCAAAAGCTTAGGTAAGACATTGTTCCCTATTATCGCCTGTAGGGGGATGTCACTTGTTATTTGGCATTCGATCTCCTTCCATTGTGCAGTGTAGACTGGGTTACATATCTCTACTAAAGTTTTAATTTGTGCGGCTTTAAAGTAGTCCCTGATATTTGGCAGCGCGAGCCCACCTTTGTCTTTGTTTAGCTGTAGGGTTCTATATCTGATTCTAGGTCTCTTGCCCTGCCATATGAATCTTGAGATCCTTCTGTCCAGCTCCTGCCATGTTTTTTTGGGAGGTTCTACCGGTATTGTTTGGAAAAGGTATAGAAGACGTGGAAGTATATTCATTTTGACTGCTTCAATTCTTTGTGCAGTACCCAAGAATGGTATCATATTCCATCTTGCTAGGTCAGATTTTATTTTTGTCACCAGTGGATCATAGTTTAGTGATATAATTTTGTTGAGTTGTTTCGGGATATTGACCCCCAGATATTTCATAGATTCCGACTCCCAGTTAGTTTTGAGTTTGCTTAGTGAATAATGATTTGGGTCATAGTTGAATGTTAAAACTTGGGTTTTATGCATATTTAATTTGTACCCCGATAAATCTCCATACTCTGAAAAAACTGAGGTTAGTTCTGGTAAAGAAGTGTCCGGCTGCCCTAGGTATATTAAAATGTCATCAGCAAAGAGTGCTATTTTATGTTCCTTCTGACCAAGTGTAATACCTTGAATTTTTTGGTTTTGTCTTATCCATTGGCTCAGAGGTTCTATGAAGATTGCAAAGAGCAGTGGAGACAGGGGGCAGCCCTGACGACATCCTCTTTCCAGTTCAAAAGATGATGATAAATTACCGTTAATCCTTATTTTAGCTGTTGGTTTTTTATATAATGCCTGTATAGTTATAATGAAGTTGTTATGAAAATTGAAACTGGATAAGATTCTATATAGAAAAGACCAGTCAACCGAATCGAATGCTTTTTCAGCATCTAATCCCAATATGACTGCATTTAAGTTATATTTTTTTATATGATGAATTATGTGTAAAGTGCGTCGAATGTTGTCTTGTGTCTGTCTTTGTCTTATAAAACCTGTTTGGTCTAAATGAATTAGGTCTGTCAGTATATTTTCTAACCTTTTGGCAAGGATAATGGTAAAAAGCTTATAGTCTTGATTTAGTACACTGATTGGTCTGTAGTTGGAGCACTCTAGTTTATCCTTTTCAGGTTTAGGTATAACTGCAATGACCCCTTCTCTCCAGGAGGGGGGGATTTCCCCTGTGTGGAGGACATAATTAAATGTTTTCAGGAGGAGAGGAGATAGTTGCTGTTTAAAGGTTTTGTACCACTCTGCTGTATAGCCATCAGCTCCTGGGGATTTGTTAGCTTTAAGTTTCATAATTGCTTTTTCCAATTCTTTAGGATGTATTTCTGACAGTAGTGTTTTATTTTGTGACTCCGTAAGTTGGGGAAGGTTTAATGTGTTTAGGAATGCCTCGGATGCGTTTTTATGTTTTTTGTGGGAGTATAAGTTCTTATAGTAATTCTCGAAGTTTTTAAGAATATCCTGAATTCTGAATTTTATTTCCTTTGATACTGGGTCTCTGATTTTGTAGATTGCTCTTTCTGTTTGATGTTTCCTCAATTTATAGGCTAGCAATTTTGCCGATTTACTGCCTGCTTCATAGTATTTTTGTTTCAGAAATGTAAGTTTCTTCTGGATTTCTATTGTGTAGATCTCATTTATTTGGTTTTTAATTTCCTTAATCTTGAGCGAGTCAGTAGAATGAGTGTTGCCTTTGTGTTCTTTTTCTAGGTTCCTAAGTTCTGACTCTAATGTGGATAGTTTTTCTTGTCTTAGTTTCTTTTGGGTTGCCAGTTTTGCAATAATCTTTCCTCTTATTACAGCTTTACATGCATCCCACAGTATTAAAGGGGATACTTCTCCATTATCGTTATCTTCCAAATATCTGAGAATATCTGATTCCAATTCATCTTTCAATGGTCCTTTCAGGACATTTGAATTTAACCTCCAAGAAAATGTATTATTTGTGTATTTTTGGATATTTAAGTCCATGTAGATCGGACTGTGGTCGGAGAGATCCATCAGTCCTATTTTACATGTTTTTACTCTTCCAATGTCTCTATTAAACATAAAAAAATAGTCAATCCTTGAGTAAGATGAATGTGGAGTTGAGTAAAATGTATAGTCTTTTACACTGGGGTTGAGTTCCCTCCACACGTCACAGATTCCCAATTCTTTTAGTAGCATCCGAGTCTTCCTGTTTTGGGTGTTATTTTGATGTGGGGAATTACCAGAAGCATCCCAGTATGGATTCAGTCTAAGATTGAAGTCCCCACCACATATCACTAAACCTTGAGCTTTAGTTATCATTAGGTCGAATACATTTTTATAAAATTTCCAGTTAGCCCCTGGGGGAGCATACACATTCAGCAGGGTGATATCTTCTCCCTCTAGCCGCCCAGTTACCAAACTGTATCTCCCTTCTTTATCTTTGTGTTCTGATTTTTTTTCAAATGTAATTTTGGTTGATATCAATGTCGCTACTCCCCTCCTCCTCCCTGATTTATATGAAGATGAAGAGATCATTTTAAACCCTTGTCTACTGAGTTTATTGTGTTCCACGTCTGTTAGGTGGGTTTCTTGTAAAAGTATTATTCCTGCTTTGTCTTTTTTCATTTTGCCTAGAATCTTGGATCTTTTAACTGGATTCAGGATTCCTTTTACATTATATGAAATTATTTTGGTTACACCCTGTTTCTCCATTGTGTTGTTTTGTTTAGTATAACTGTGTGGTGGCCCTCTTTTGTGCTACTCAGAAACTGAAAGAACATTAAAAACAAGAAAAACATTAAGAACGTAGTGTAAAAAACTTTAAAACAAAAAGCTGTCATAAGAACTTCCTGAGCTGAGGTCTTTTTAAAGACCCTGTAAGAGCCTTGATGGAGTGAAGGCTCTGAGGGAAATTCCTCAAACTCTGTTACGTGTTGAGGGCCCTCTCTTACCACTGAAAGTAGTCCCATGCTTTTAACGTGAGTTTCAGAACCCAATCCAAACTTGTAATGATTTTTTTTTTTTCCTTTTATGCCTAAACCCTGTGAAATTGTGTGCACCCTCCCACCCCCATCACATCAAACATTCACGCAAAAACAGTATTTGTTAGTATGAGGAGAACATGTGGATTATTGTCACATTTCTATTTTAACAAGTTTTTTGTTTTTTTGTTTTTTATTACAAAGACTTATTTGTTTCAAATAATATGATTGTTCCATGAAATGTTTTACCACGTGCTGAATATGCATCTCCTTTAATGTTTGTTACCTTGTATGAGGGGGGTTGGATGTGCGGATTGATTCAAGAGAAAAGAAAAAAGAAAAAAAAAAAAAAAAAAAAAAAAAAAGGTCGCTATTCCAACCTGAAAACGGATAGTTTATCCGCGACGCTCTGGTGCTGGGTTTCCCGCTGCTGGTCCGTGGATTTTGAAGGTCTTTGTGTTGTCCATGTTTGCGCTTTGATCTTCTGACTCGGGTCTGCTGCGGGTTTAAATACCGTTACCGGGAGCCCTCTTTTCGCCATGTCAGCTGTTGCTTCTTCCGCCGAATTATAGAGACACGTTTCATCGCCGTAGAAGACCCTTAACTTCGCAGGAAATGGTGTCTGAAAGCGCAATTTCTTCTCTCTTAACACCTTTTTCGCGTCATTGTATTCCCTGCGCTTTTTAAGGACCTCCGGGGCGTAATCGTGTTCCACGTAGACTTTTCTCTCCTGGTGCATAAATCCTTTTTTCTGCCAGGCCAGTCTTACAACCTCTTGTTTTATTTTGAAATTGGAAAATCTTACCAACACCGAACGTGGGGGCGCTTCCGCCGCCGGCCTAGCGGCTAATGAACGATGTGCCTTTTCTATCTTCAAGTCGGTGGTTTGTGGAATATCCAATTTCTCTCTTAGTAAGGATTCCACGCATTCTGCCATTGAGTTAAAACCATTTTCGGTTCCTTCTATCAGACCATGAATTCTTATGTTGTCTCTTCTTTGTTTTCCTTCTTGGTCGGTTAGCTTAGCCTCTATAGCTGCTTGTCTTTTGCGTAGGTCTAGCACAGAATCTTCGAGCACTTTTATTCGATCCTCTGTTTCCAAGATTCGGTTCTCGGCCTGGTCCACTCTGCTGTTTGTCCTTTTCAATTCTTCTCTGAATTCCCGAAATTCGGCCGTAACATCTCGGCGAAATCGTCGTAGCTCCTCAAATAGTGATTTCAGGCTAACCCTTTTGTTAGCTATCACCAGTTCCTCGTCTTCTGAACGGAGATCTTCCAGTTCGGATTCTCCGGCCGATACGTGTCCTGGCCTGGAGAATTTCAGTTTCTTCTGTTTTCCTTTAGACATGATGATTTTGTCTTTTGATTTTCACTCCTCCAAAAATCCGTTAAGTTTGATTTTCAAGGTGTTATCCTGGATTGGGTCTGAGAACTTCAGTGTTAAGCTGCAGTCGCCATGGCGTCCAGACCGGAAGTCCGGAAGCCATTATTATGACGATACAGTGGGGCGCTAGCTTACAGCAGAACCCTTTCTTTCCTCATTCAGTTGTAGCAACAAAATCAAGGATGAAATGGAAGTAATTGTGGAAAATGACTTGTATTAAAATCCCCAGGATCGTATGTATAGGGCCATAACCAGGAATGTTCCTTTCTCACTGTAGACGAATTAGAAATCTAGCTTGTTGTTTTGTACGCCAGCTTCAAGGTTTGATAACTAGAAATAATTGGGAAAAAACTATGTCTCTAGCACATGGCACTTCATGGGGAGGGCTTGAAAGTTCTATTAATAAACAAAGACAACATTTTTTTTTTTTTTTGTTACTTATTTGTACCCGTAGGTAGATTTGGTTTGCAGTCTGGTGACAAGCCACTGGCTGCCGGTCGCTGCGTGCGCGAGCGCCCTAAACCTACATGTTTTTGGTATGCAGGAGGAAACCGGAGAAATCCCGGAGTAAACCCACGCAACACGGGGAGAACATGCAAACTCCACACAGCTCACTGTTGGTCGGGGGCTGGGATCGAACCCACGATCTCATGATCCCCACGATCCCCCGGCCGAGGGTAAACTGTGCTGCCACAGTGCTAAACCACTGCGCCACCGTGCAGCCACATATAACATGAATAATGCAATGGATCTTTTCACTTTATTTTACATGAGTTCTGCAAGGCATTTATGAGGTGGATATGGTGTAAATAATATGGACAGGATGTGAACAAATTATTGAATATTATATATATTATATTGTTACAAAATTTATAAAAGCTCACAATTGCAATATCAACAAACCTGTGCTTACAATAACAAACAAGCATATTTATGTATACATGCACGGTGGTGCAGTGGTTTAGCACTGTGGCAGCACAGTTTTACCCTTGGCCGGGGGATCGCGGGGATCATGAGATCGTGGGTTCGATTCCAGCCCCCGACCAACAGTGAGCTGTGTGGAGTTTGCATGTTCTCCCCGTGTTGCGTGGGTTTACTCCGGGATTTCTCCGGTTTCCTCCCGCATACCAAAAACATGTAGGTTTAGGGCGCTCGCGCACGCAGCGACCAGCAGCCAGTGGCTTGTCACCAGACTGCAAACCAAGTCTACCTACGGGTACAAATAAGTAACAAAAAAAAAAAAACAACAAAAAAAAAAAAAATGCATTCAGAAAATATTTGCAAATTCTTGTACTTGAATTTTTCAATAGGTGCATCTGTGAGTGTTGCCAAGCAATGCCAACAGTGGAGGAGAGCCGCTGCTGTCAAGAAATTGACCAGATCAGAATGAGAATGGAGGCGCATACCTGTCAAGTGATACGTTTTCGCCGTATTTTAATACGGGGAAAATGCAGGTTTAGCAAATACGGGCGTATTGCCATTTCTGTACGCCCAAAAGAAAAATATACGGGAAAAAAAATTATTGAGTGTGTTGAGGAACACGTCGTGTGTGTGACCCCCACAGCTAGGGGGCTGGCAGAGCGCTCAGCGTGAGCTATTATCACTACAGTTAGAAGTGTGGACTCAATCATTAGGCTGATGGCCTCACACTTTCTACTGTCCTGCGGCTCCGGAACAGAGAGGAATCGCCTTCCAAATCCAGAATTCTGCTTTTTTTATTCTGAGCAGGACGCTGAGTTGTGTTCTTATTGTCAAATATCCATGAATCCTTAAAATATTTGACAATAACAACACGAATTACATTTAAAACATTTCCCAGAAAAGTGTACCTTATTACCCAGCCGTCCCTTATAGCCCCGTTTTACGGTGCCATCCAGCAATACGATAGATGATTTATTTCTAAGGATAAAATTGTTGGTCGTTGTTACGTTGGTAACGAGAGGTAACTAAGAACAAAAATAGTGATTGCCTTCCACAAACAAAGGAAAAAAACAGTCTATGTATTAAAAATATGCGGTGCCTCTTCCAGTCTCCATATAAACAATCAATCGGGATACCCCAAGCATCAAACTAAGGTACAATCTGTTTCGTCACTTCCGCCTTCTTCCCCAGGCGATTCCGGGGGCTGTGAGTAGGAACGTCAGGCCAAGCGCGGCAGTTTTAAATTAACAAATGTTCCGGCGTTACTGAAGCATATGCACCAAGACCCGAACGGATCGGTTCCCTTTTATATCTAGTTTCAAGACATTTTAAGGACCCTATTACGTGACATTTGGACTTTAACTGTCCATATATTATAACCACTGTCCATCATACCAGGAACAAAGTCCGGATTGCCTTGAATGGGGATTAATAAAGTAGTTAAATCTAATCTTTCTTCAAGCTTTTGTGTCATAAACCAGGCCTTTAGAGTGTTGTAAATTATGGGGTTATTATCACAGAGATTTCTAACTGACTTTAAATTCTTACAAGACAAAAGGCCCAACAGAGAACAGGAGGCCTGTGACGTTTCAAGACCCAACCAAACAGAAGTAGGATCATCTTTAACCCATTCTGCTATAAACCTTAGTTGAGATGCTATTTGATACCATTTAATGTTAGGAATATCCAAACCTCCCATTGAACTTGGAAGTTGTAATTTTACCATTTTTAACTTCGGCTTCCTTTTGTTACAGATAAAATCACTCAACCAATCATTGAGTAACTTCAAAACCCTATTAGTTATAAATATTGGAACCATCTGTAGGGGGTACAGTAACCTAGGCAGGATATTCATTTTGATGATAGACACTCTGCCGAGTAATGATAGGGGAAGTGAACACCACCTGTTTAAGTCCTTCTTTATAGTGTCTAGGAGAGGGTTAAAATTGGCTTTAAACATCTGATGGAACATAGGAGTAATCTGAATACCCAAGTACACAAAACCTGACATAGACCAGCGAAATGGAAA
Source organism: Pholidichthys leucotaenia (assembly GCA_020510985.1). NCBI lineage: Eukaryota > Metazoa > Chordata > Actinopteri > Cichliformes > Pholidichthyidae > Pholidichthys > Pholidichthys leucotaenia. Next base: position 119,949,125 of record CM035836.1, on the reverse strand, counting down.
TGATATAAGGGAGTTCATTCTATTTCTGAGGTTTCCCATGGGCTTAGCTAAAGATTTAGAGAAATTAAATTTGAAACCAGAAAAAAAACCCAAAATAATTAATGATATCAACCAGTCCACCACCAGTCTACCAGAGGTAGCAGGCTCTGCTACGTACAACAAAACATCATCCGCATAAAGGGAAATTTTATGTTGCGTCTCCCCTACATCTATACCCCTGACAGCTGGATCCTGTCTGATGGCTTCAGCTAAAGGTTCTACCACAAGGGCAAAAAGAACAGGGCTTAAGGGGCAGCCTTGACATGTTGAGCAATAAATTAGGAAATTATCCGATCTATAACCATTTGTTATGACTGATGCCAAGGGTTTATTATACAAAAGTTCGATCCATTTGATAAAACTATCCCCCAGATTAAATTTTTGTAATACTCTAAATAGATAAGGCCACTCAACTCGGTCGAAGGCTTTCTCTGCATCCAATGAGATGATTACAGTGTCATTTTCTTGTGATTGACAGAAATGAACAATATTTAAAAGCCTCCTAATGTTGTGACTAGAGTTTCTGCCTTTGATAAAACCTGTCTGGTCCTCCTTAATGCTAAAAGGCAAAACCTTCTCTAATCGCGGAGCCAGGATCTTAGATAACAGTTTAACATCTTAATTTAAAAGAGCAACAGGTCTATATCCTGAGCAATCTTCAGGACACTTGCCTTTTTTAAGAATTAGACAGATGTCAGCTTCTCTTAATGACTGAGGTAAGCTCTCAGGCGGTAAAGGAGTGTTTTATCATCTCAAAAAATGGATCCACAAGTATATCCTGAAATTCTTTGTGAAATTCACTGCTCATGCCATCCGGCCCCAGTGCTTTACCTGATTGTAAACTGTTAATCGCAAATATAGCCTCTTCTCTAGAGGTGGGAGAATTTAAATCATGTCTCTGAGTATCAGAAATAGTAGGGAGAGCTAGGCTGTCCAAGAAAGAGTCCATCTTATGTGAGGCTCCTACTGTCTGGTCCGCTGTATATAGCTGAATATAAAACTGCTTAAAGGTATTATTAATATTTTTGTTATCAAAATAATGCGTGCCATTTAGACCTACAACTGAAGGAATCAGTTGGGAATTTGTTCTGATTTTTGTTAAACAAGACAAATACTTACTAGGTTTGTCTCCAAATTCAAATAACCTCTGTTCTGAGAAAAGAAGAGCACTCTTAGCTTGTTGAGTTAATAATATAGGATCTGATAATGATGATGAACCAAGTACTCTCTTAATCTCTTCCAGTTCCTTTTCAAGTTTAGATTGCTGTTCTTTTTGCTTTTTTTTTTTTGAGGCTAAATATGCTATGAATAGGCCTCTGATATAGACTTTAGATGTTTCCCATAATAAGGATGAGTCATTGGTAGATTGAGAGATGATAGCAAAAAATATTTTAAAATCATCTCTCAAGTAAGTAGTAAACTTTTCATCTTTTAGAAGGCATGTATCAAATCGCCATCGTCTACTCTTAACCTGCCCTAAACCAACAGATAAATCTATTAATACTGTTGCATGGTCACTAACAATGATGTTGCCTATTGTACAAGAAGACACCGATTGTACCAAGAGTTTAGAAATTAAAAAATAATCAATCCTTGTATGACACTTATGAGGGGGGGAATAAAATGTAAATTCTTTAGCAGATGGGTGGAAAGTTCGCCATGCATCTACTAAATTCATTTCTTCACAAATAGCATCAGTCTGAGTTGTTAAAGATGTATTCCGAGGAAGGTGTTTATCAAGCAGGGGGTTAAGTAAGCAATTAAAGTCTCCCACTAAAGCTACTGCTGGGGAAAGCTCTGCAAATTCTGAGAAGGCCTTAACCAAGAAGCTAGGTGAATAATTTGGTGGACAATAAAGATTCATGAATATCAACATAATAATTAATTGATAATTTGTCCTTTTTACCCTCTTTATAAGGTTGAAACATGTCTCTTTTCATAACAGAGGGTGCTAATATGTGGTCACATATTTCCCACAAATATGTTTCTTCCTTTCTTGATTGCTCGCCACAGCGAGTCGCCTGCCATCTCACTCTCTCCCAGTAGTTAGCAACCTTAGCTATGGGAAGAGCCATTTTAAGGTTGTTGTCTATTTTTTTTTTTGACCAAAAAAATCTACATGGAGTTGCAAAACAGTTGAGCTTTCAAGTGAAATTAAATAAGTTTGCAACTTTACTTTCATAAACATTTGCCTTTTTCTAGTAAGGTGCAGCAGTGGCTCAGAAGGTAGAGCGGGTCGTCTAATAACATGACACTGGGTATGAATGTGTATAAATGTTTAGTAGTGGTCGGAGAGGCTGTTGGCATGGATTGGCAGCCACATTTCCATCAGTCTGCCTAGAGCAGCTGTGGCTACAGAGGTAGCTTTCCACTACCAATGTCTGTCTGTGGAGTGAATGAATAATAGACTCATTGTAAAGGGCTTTGGGTATCATTAAAGGCGCTATACACATCCAGTCTATTATTGAAATTTACTCATAATTTTGTGACTTTTCTTTTAAGTTTGACTTCTTTCTTTTTAAATTATGCTGTCATAAACATACAGCAATACAAGTGTTTTTTCCACTTAAATACGCAGGTTTTCTCTTTTATATTTTAAACATTATCGTTGTAAATCTGCAACTTTTTTCTTGCATAAAGCTGACTTTTCCCCTAAATTTCACTTTTTTGTAAATCCATGACTTGTTCCTTATACACTGCAACTATTTAAATAACTATTACCCGTTTCTTGCATATTTGAGATTTTTTTTTAAAAAACAAACATTTTATTTATGAATCTGAAAGTTTTCTCTCACCTTTCCTCATCGATAAGTTCCATAAAATGTACACTAATCAGCTGCTGTAATTACACTTTATCAGCCACAAAAGATGCTTTTACCTTCTGGTAGGTGTACTGGGTCTTCAATCCTTTCTCCCTCGCCTCGTCCCGAAGCTCGGTGAGCCACCGGAGGAACAGCGGGTTCGGACAGGACGGCAGAGGACGTTTCCGACCTAACCGGACCGGCTCCGTAGCGGACATACCCCTGCACGGAAGAAGCAGCAAACTACCATGTCCAACAAGCTAACACAGCTAGCACAGATTCATTACCTCAGTTTATTTATCTCCTAAGAAGCCTCAGAAGTTTGGAAGAAGAAAATAACATGGAAAAAATAGTTTGGGGAAGGAAAAATTAAGCCAAGTGATGTTATGAATTTGAAGGGCAACTCACCCTTCATTTAAAAAAACCGTTGCTGCTGTTGAAGGCGCTGCAGATTCAAAAACAACACTTCCTGTTTACATTGGTCACATGGTACTGAAGGGGGTGGGGCCATAAAGCAGCGCTTAATATTTTTAAAGGGTCATCTAGCGGTTAAATTAGTAATTACAAGGAAGGATAACGTGTCAAAGACATCTAGTAAAATTAAATAACACAAACAACAGTTTTTTTTAAAGTTACTTGCTTTATTTATTTATTTGTTTTTTATTTCTATTTCCCATTCTGGATTTTTAAGATTAGTAAAAGGAGACTTCCTCTAAATTATTTTATTCATAAACTTGTGTATTGTGGTATATAAACTTTATATGTGTAACAGTGGTTAAATACATGTGCATTTTTTTTACACATTTGTCACATTTTATACGATTTTACATCTGTTTTTTTTTCATATATTCACCATTCCTTGCTCATAAATGTGGTGTTTTTTCATCATAGTTGTGTTTTTCTTGCAGATTTGTGACGTTTTCACATATTGTGAGACATTTTTCTTGAAATTTTCTAATAAATTTCTAAGATTTATCTTACGAATTTGTTTTTTATTTGGCTTTTTTTTTTTTTTTTTTTTTTTTTTTTGCAGTTTCTTGCATTCACCTCATCAAACTGGAAAAAACAGTTGTCCCACTGTGGGCGACACACATTGTGGGCTCACTTTTCCACAGAAACATGACTGCATGTGTATTGAGGGTGTCACATCTGCAAAGACAAAGGACTCGAATCTGCAGAAGATAACAAGGAGGTGTGAAATTTGTCTCTTTGTCCCATAGAAGATGCCCTGGAGAGATTTCCGGTTCATCAAGAAATGAGAGACAATGGTGAAGATTCAAAGGGATGCTTTGTGACTGTATGTTTACTGAAAACACCATGTGACTTGAATTCTGATGCTGGAAACATATAAAAGGGTGATGAGATATGATTCTTCCTCTTTCCTGCTTTGAGAATGCTAGACGATGTGTTCTGTCAGCGACAAGTACAGTGCATTGAAGGACGCGCTGATCAGCCATTTCACCCCTTCAGTCCAACAACGAGCAGAGGGGCTCCTGACGTTGACGGAGTCAGAGAACGATAGACCTGCGGACCTGATGGTGAAGATACTGAGGCTCAAAGACTCTGAGGATGGCGAATTCATTTTCGCCCACCTTTTCCTTCGAACCCTGCCGCCAGCAGTGAGAGTGGCCCTGGCAGAGTCGCCCCGATTGGCCAGGCGAGACTACCATGGGTTGAGCAAAGAGGCGCAGCGGCTGGTCGACGCCCACAAGCGGAACGCGGTTTCGGCCGCGGCTGCTAGCCCAGGAACGGCGTCCGGAGACAGCGCAGGTCCAGCGGCCGCGGCGCCAGACGCACCAACGACGGCGGCGATGGGGGCCAGACGACGCGGAGCGGAGGACGGCCCGTGTTTCTACCACCGCCGTTTTGCAGAGAGAGCGCACAGGTGCGTCCCACCGTGCAACTTCAAGCGCCAGGGAAACGCCAAGACCGAGGGCCGGTAGCAGCTGCGACCCTCGGTAACGAGAACAAGCTGCTTTACCTGACGGATGCACGCTCGGGGAAACAGTTCCTCGTGGACACGGGCTCTCAGCTGAGTTTCGTCACACCCACCTACGCGGAACGGCTGATGCCGTCTAAAGCTCCCTGGGTGTCAGTGTCAGCAGCGAACGGCTCCGCGATTAAAACGTTCGGTGAGAGGACCATGCTTCTGTCCTTACAGGGCCGTTCATTTGAGTGGACATTTATTGTAGCAGCAGTCAGTTTCAACATGTTAGGGGCTGATTTTTTGTGCTCACATGGTTTATTGGTTGACCTTGCTAATAGACGTCTGATTAATGCACTGTCCTTTCATTCTATTCCCTGCACAGCTTGGGTGGCCCCGCCGACTGCACATGCCAGCGTCTCAGCTGCGGGTGGTAAGTTTCACACATTGCTTGCTCAGTTCCCAGCACTCACAGTCCCCACGTTTTCGGCAACGGTGGCTAAACATGGGGTGGAGCATTTCATAATCACTACCGGCCCTCCCGTTTTTGCAAAAGCTCGGCGCTTGGACCCAGCTAAACTGGCCATCGCGCGCGAGGAGTTCACTAATCTAGAAAAACTGGGCATTGATAGACGCTCCAAGAGCTCTTGGGCTTCGCCGTTACACATGGTCCCAAAGGCTGACGGTTCGTGGCGACCTTGCGGCGATTTCCGCAGGTTGAACAACGTTTCAGCTCATGACCGCTACCCGATTCCGCACATTCAGGATTTTTCTGTTCATCTGGCGGGGGTGCGCATTTTTTCTAAAATAGACTTGGTGCGCGGTTACCACCAGGTTCCTGTGCGCGCGCAAGATGTACCCAAAACAGCGGTCATAACTCCTTTCGGCCTTTTTGAGTTTTTGCGCATGCCTTTTGGCCTCAAGGGGGCCGCGCAGACTTTCCAACGCATGATGGATGCAGTTTTACACGACCTTCCTTTCGTATTCGTTTATTTGGACGATATTCTGGTAGCCAGCGCGTCTGAGGACGAGCACGAAAAACACCTCACAGCAGTTTTTCGGAGGCTGGCAGAGCACGGGTTAATAGTTAACCCAGCGAAGTGCCAGTTTGGGGTGGCGCAGATTGATTTTTTGGGACATCGCGTTTTGGCAGAAGGAGCGGTTCCTCTTCCAAATAAAGTGCGTGCCATAACGGATTTTCCGCAACCTCAAACGGTCAAGGCGCTTCAGGAGTTTCTAGGGATGGTTAATTTTTACAACCGGTTCCTCCCAAGCGCAGCACGGCTCATGCAGCCATTGTACACCGCGTTAAAAAAACAAAAGTCCGCAAATAAAGTTGAATGGTCTCCGGAGCGGGAGCTCGCTTTTGCCCAGGTCAAATCAGCCCTGGCAAACGCAGTTTTGTTAGCGCACCCAGTTCCAACGGCCCGCATGGCGCTCACCACTGACGCTTCCGATGTAGCGGTGGGGGCGGTAGTTGAACAGTTTGTGGCAGGTACCTGGCAACCCCTCGCGTTTTTCAGCAGGACTTTGCGCGATAGTGAGCGTAAATACAGTGCGTTTGACAGGGAGCTTTTGGCCCTACACTTGGCCATCCACCATTTTCAGTTCTGGTTAGAGGGGCGACGTTTCACCGCGTTTGTGGATCATAAACCGCTAACGTTTGCGATGGCCAAAATTTCAGAACCCTGGTCAGGCCGACAACAAAGGCAACTAGCCGCGATATCGGAGTTCACTACTGATATTCAGCATGTCGCGGGTAAACACAATGTTGTGGCAGACTGCCTCTCGCGCGCGGTAGCACCACCAAGCGGGCTTGGTGGTGCTACGTCGCTGCCATGGCCGCTGGCCCGGGCAGCGACGTGGGAGCGCGCGCAGCCCCGGTCTGTGTTGGGTTAGATTATGCAGCCATGGCTGCGGAGCAGGTTAACGACGCGGACGTGCGCGCGCTCCAGTCTGGACCAACAGGGTTAAGGCTGGAGCACAGGGAGCAACAAAGTGGTATGCCCCCACTAATCTGCGATGTCTCCACGGGACGGCCCCGCCCCGTGGTGCCAGCCGCGTGGCGTCGCCGCGTTTTTGACTCGGTCCCGGGTGCGCGCATCGATTAAGTTGGTGGGGGAGAAATTTGTTTGGCCCGGGTTGCGCAAACAGGTCAAAGAATGGGCGGCAGCCTGCGTAGCGTGTCAGCGAGCCAAAATACACAGACACACTAAGGCCCCGTTGGAACCTTTTCACATCCCCGCTAAGCGTTTTGATCACGTGCATGTTGATTTGGTGGGCCCGCTCCCATTATCACACGGGCACACACATCTTTTGACGATGGTGGATCGCACCACGCGTTGGCCAGAGGCGATTCCTCTGACATCAACCACAGCGGAAGAAGTTGCGCGAGCCTTTTTAGCAGCGTGGGTTGCGCGTTTCGGTGTACCGTCGGACATAACGTCCGACAGGGGTCCCCAATTTATTTCCGAACTATGGTCATCGATGGCCCGCAGCTTGGGGGTGAAGATTCATCGCACCACCGCGTATAACCCCCAGGCTAATGGTTTATGCAAACGCTTTCACAGGTCATTGAAAGCAGCCCTCAGAGCGTCGCTGACGGATACAAATTGGGTGGACAAACTTCCATGGGTTTTATTGGGGTTGCGTTCTGCACCTAAGGAAGATTTACATGCTTCCCCGGCTGAATTAGTTTTTGCACAACCTCTCCGTTTGCCGGGGGAATTCCTCCCCGATAATCCCGCACCAAATGGCCCCCCTGCTCAGCCGTGGCAGAGCGACTCGGGAGCAAACACGCTCCCTGGCCCGGTCCATCACAGTTTCCCAAACGTTTTTGTGCCAAAGGCTTTAAAAAATGCAGAGTTTGTTTTTGTTAAACATGATGCTCAACGTCCAAGTTTGCGACCGTTTTATGACGGACCGTTCAGAGTGCTGGAGACCGGGCAGAAGCATTTTCTGCTAGATTTAGGGGGCAGAAGGGAGTTGATTTGCATAAACAGGCTCAAACCTGCTTTTGTTTTGGCTGATGAGGAAGTGCAGCTCGCGAGGCCCCCCCCCCCCCCCCCCCGCCGTGGCAGGCCACTGAGAGGACATTCTCCAGAATCTTCACAGAAAGGTGCTAACAGCTTTAATCCACAGGTGCAGAGAGATGTTGCAGGTGCAGCAAAGCCAGGTTGCAGCAGATTCGGCAGAAAGTTAAAACCTAGGCAGTTGGTGGATTGATTAGCGATATATGGACTGTTTTGTGTTTTTCTTTTTTTTTATGCCATGCAGGTTTTGCCCTTAATAGACGTTTGGGGGGGGGGGGGTAGTGTGGGCGACACACATTGTGGGCTCACTTTTCCACAGAGACATGACTGCATGTGTATTGAGGGTGTCACATCTGCAAAGACAAAGGACTCGAATCTGCAGAAGATAACAAGGAGGTGTGAAATTTGTCTCTTTGTCCCATAGAAGATGCCCTGGAGAGATTTCCGGTTCATCAAGAAATGAGAGACAATGGTGAAGATTCAAAGGGATGCTTTGTGACTGTATGTTTACTGAAAACACCATGTGACTTGAATTCTGATGCTGGAAACATATAAAAGGGTGATGAGATATGATTCTTCCTCTTTCCTGCTTTGAGAATGCTAGACGACGTGTTCTGTCAATAAAGCTGGTTTACGAATTAAACTCAGCCTCATCATTCGAGCACATCCTCCACACTGGTGACCTACGACGAAAAATGAGCAGACAGAATTCTCCCGAGCGGGGCTCGGCCGAAGCCAGCCTGATGGTCGCCTCCACGATCCGGCTGCCCGATTTCTGGCAGCACAGCCCGCGCTCATGGTTTAGCGCAGTCGAGGCGCAGTTCAACCTCCGGAGAATCTCCAACGACGACACAAGATTCTACCACGTGGTAGCGAAGCTGGACAGCAACACAGTCCAGAGAGTGGAGGATCTGGTTAATCATCCACCAGACAGCGACAAGTACAGCGCATTGAGGGACGCGCTGATCAGCCATTTCACATGGTACTGAAGGGGGTGGGGCCATAAAGCAGCGCTTAATATTTTTAAAGGGTCATCTAGCGGTTAAATTAGTAATTACAAGGAAGGATAACGTGTCAAAGACATCTAGTAAAATTAAATAACACAAACAACAGTTTTTTTTAAAGTTACTTGCTTTATTTATTTATTTGTTTTTTATTTCTATTTCCCATTCTGGATTTTTAAGATTAGTAAAAGGAGACTTCCTCTAAATTATTTTATTCATAAACTTGTGTATTGTGGTATATAAACTTTATATGTGTAACAGTGGTTAAATACATGTGCATTTTTTTTACACATTTGTCACATTTTATACGATTTTACATCTGTTTTTTTTTCATATATTCACCATTCCTTGCTCATAAATGTGGTGTTTTTTCATCATAGTTGTGTTTTTCTTGCAGATTTGTGACGTTTTCACATATTGTGAGACATTTTTCTTGAAATTTTCTAATAAATTTCTAAGATTTATCTTACGAATTTGTTTTTTATTTGGCTTTTTTTTTTTTTTTTTGCAGTTTCTTGCATTCACCTCATCAAACTGGAAAAAACAGTTGTCCCACTGTGGGCGACACACATTGTGGGCTCACTTTTCCACAGAAACATGACTGCATGTGTATTGAGGGTGTCTGCAAAGACAAAGGACTCGAATCTGCAGAAGATAACAAGGAGGTGTGAAATTTGTCTCTTTGTCCCATAGAAGATGCCCTGGAGAGATTTCCGGTTCATCAAGAAATGAGAGACAATGGTGAAGATTCAAAGGGATGCTTTGTGACTGTATGTTTACTGAAAACACCATGTGACTTGAATTCTGATGCTGGAAACATATAAAAGGGTGATGAGATATGATTCTTCCTCTTTCCTGCTTTGAGAATGCTAGAGGATGTGTTCTGTCAATAAAGCTGGTTTACGAATTAAACTCAGCCTCATCATTCGAGCACATCTTCTACACCACCTCAGTATCACCATGAGCATTTCTATATCGTCATGTTCCAAGACTGAAGAAAATGTATTTGAAGCACCAGTGTTAAGCATAAATGCATTTTTTTCTTTTCTCATAAACTTTTACTCCTTTCCATAAATTTACTACTTTTTCTCATAAATTACTTTATTCCCTCATAATTTTAAAACATTTTAAAATAAATTTGCAGTTTTGTCTCATATATTTGCAACTTTTTTCTTCTAAAACTGCATAATTTTTTTTCTAGTAAATTTTAAGCTTTTTTCTTGTAATTCTGCAACATTCAGTCGGATGGCGATTACATTTTTATATCCACCAGGGAGGTAATGTTTTTTCAGGTTGGTTTCTTAGCAGGATTATACAGTACAAAAGCAACCGGTGTGGTCTATATTAACCATATATTCCATAACTACATATGTTGAAGCATGTGGAAATGTTTGGTAATTACATATGTAAAGAACTTCACACCTCTGAAAGGACAAAGGACTCTCACCCGCCGAGCGAAGAACAAAGACGTTCCCGGACGCAGCGGAGGAGACCGGAGGAGCCACCCTCACCCCCCAAGGCGAGGAGAGGAAATACCAAGACAATGGGGGGATTAAGATAATGAGGGATGTCAGCCTTTGTTATGCATGTCTTTTGTTGTGTGCATGTATAAAATCAGTGAGTGGGAGAGATTCTGCCTCTTTTCCCTTCTGCCACTCTCTGCACCAGATGAGACTTGTTAGAAGAGCTGAATATTAAAGCTTTGCTTATAAACCAAATCGCCTCTTCATTTCCAAGCTCTTCTACACCGGAAGGATTTTGTTGGAATTTTCACCAGAGGCGAACCTTGCGCTACGAATGAACTCATTAGATTTTGGAGGTGATCCGGATCAGGATGCAGATTCCGGATCACTTTTTTGCTTTATGTAACATTGTGAGGTAGGGCCTTAGTGGAGGTATGTGCTGTGGCTCATGTATTCATGCCTACATATGTATAAGCACAAGATTGCATATGTGGACTGACCTCACGTCTTAGAGGAGGACAATAGGTCTGGACCGCCTGTGGAGAGCAGCAGGGAGACGGCGACACGGCGGTAAGGACCTGAAAGGACTTCCTGACCCCCTGGGGCCAGGTGGAGGACTGAAGGAGGACTGAAGGACATTGAGGGGAAGTTATGATCAATAAGGTGATTCGACAAGGATGTGTGATTTGGCTTTTGATGTTGTATGTATAAATAAGGGGGTCCTGACTGAATTCAGTCTCTTCTGTTTCTGAGAGATATGTTGGGGACGTGACTACATTAAAATCTGAATTATGAAACAATTCAGCTTCTTCATTTCACGCTCCCCACATGTGCTCTCTGTTTCTATGTAATTGATTTTTTAAAAAAATGAAATATTTTGACCTACACAATGACATGATTTTATTTTTCAATTTTTTTTAACTTTTTTTTTTGTTGGGAGGGTAGATTTTATGTATAGTATATCAGACGCTCCTTTTTACTGTCTCCACCTTTGAGAAGGAACTTGGTGTACCACAAGAAGGAGAATCTGCAAAGCAGAAGTGGGAAGAGCTGCGAAACACCATCCACCGTACGGCCTTGGTTACCTTTGGGAGGAAGACCTCGAAGTCACAGGACTGGTTTGATGCCAAGTTGACTGAGATGATCCCCGTCATTGAAGCCAAGTGCTCAGCACTTGCTGAGTACAAGAAGTACCCAAACGAGAAGAATCTCCAGATTCTCAGGGCTGCGAGAAGCAAAGTTCAGCAGACTGCTCGGCGCTGTGCCAACAAGTACTGGACTCAGCTCAGCCAAGACATTCAAACCGCTGCCATAACAGGGAACATCCGTGGTATGTACGATGGCATCAAGAAAGCACTTGGTCCGGCTCAGAGCAAGACGGCCCCCCTCAAATCCTCCACTGGGGAGATGATCACAGAAAAGAACAAGCAGATGGAGAGATGGGTGGAACACTACTCCAACCTCTACTCCAGACAGAACACCGTGACACCGTTAGCCCTTGATGCCATCGACTGCCTGCCATCCATGGATGAACTTGACGCCGAGCCAACCATTGACCAACTCAGCAAGGCCATTGATAGGCTGGCCGCTGGCAAGGCACCCGGCAACGACGGCATACCCCCTGACCTGATCAAGCACTGCAAGACTGCCCTACTGCTGCCATTGCATGACGTCCTCTGTCAGTGCTGGAAGGAAGGTGCCGTACCACAGGACATGAGGGACGCCAAGATCATCACCCTCTACAAAAACAAAGGGGAGAGAAGCGACTGCAACAACTACAGGGGCATCTCCCTCCTCAGCGTTGTTGGCAAAGTCTATGCACGAGTTGTTCTCGTTCGTCTACAGAAGCTTGCCAAATGTGTCTACCCCGAGTCTCAGTGTGGCTTCCGCGCGATCGACAGTAGACATGATATTCTTCATCCTCCAACTCCAGGAGAAATGCAGAGAACAGAACATGCCCCTGTACGTCACCTTCATCGACCTCACCAAAGCATTCGATCTGGTCAGCAGAAGAGGGCCTTTTCAAGATCCTACCAAAGATAGGATGCCCACCAAAGTTGCAAAGCCTCATCGAATCATTTCACACCAACATGCAGGGGATAGTGCAGTACGATGGCAACGTCTCAGAGCCATTCAACATACGCAGCGGAGTGAAACAGGGCTGTGTACTTGCGCCAGCCCTCTTTGGGATTTTCTTTGCTATGCTCCTGAGGCATGCCTTCAGCACAGCAACAGAGGGAATCTACCTGCACACAAGATCTGACGGCAGGCTTTTCAACCTCGCCCACCTGAAGGCCAGAACCAAAGTACACAAGGCTCTAATCAGAGACATGCTGTTCGCAGACGACGCTGCAGTCACAACCCACACACAGCAGGAGCTTCAGACCCTGATGGACCGCTTCTCCCAGGCATGCAAGGACTTCGGGCTCACCATCAGCCTGAAGAAGACTAACGTCTTGGCGCAAGGCACGGAAGCACCACCAACCATCTCCATCGATGACTACGAGCTGGAGGTCGTGAATCAGTTCACGTACCTGGGGTCCACGATCAGCAACAACCTCTCCCTTGATACAGAGATCAACAAGAGGATTGGGAAATCAGCCTTCACACTCGCTCGCCTCACCACACGAGTGTGGGAGAATCCCAAACTCTCTGTCAAGACGAAGATGGCAGTGTACAACACCTGCGTCATCAGCACACTGCTCTATGGGAGTGAGACGTGGACAACATATGCCCGGCAGGAAAAGAGACTGAACTCCTTCCACTTGCGCTGCATTCGCCACATCCTGGACATATCCTGGCAGGACAAAGTGCCCAACACAGAAGTTCTGTCCCGCGCTGGCCTTCCCTCCATGTTCACTCTACTCAGGCAGCGCAGGCTCCACTGGCTAGGCCACGTTCACCGTATGGAGGATGGCAGAATCCCCAAAGACGTCCTCTACGGAGAACTGGAGACTGGCAGGAGAGACATTGGCCGCCCACAGCTGCGCTTTAGAGACGTCTGCAAGAGAGACATGAAGGCCCTGGAGATCAACACAGAGCGCTGGGAGGACCTTGCAACGGACCGCTCCAAATGGAGAGGCACCCTGACCAGACAGCTCAAGGCGGGTGAAGAGAGACTGACTGCTGCAGCAGATGAAAAAAGGACCCGCAGGAAGAACCGCCACAGACCCAGCGGCACGGAGACCACCCACAAGTGCGACCTGTGTGACAGGGACTGCCATTGGCGCATCGGCCTGTTCAGCCGCAGGCGGTCCTGTTCCAGCAGAGTAGACGTTTAGGATTCTCTTCCATGGTCATCATAGACCGACGGAGGCCGACAAATGGAAAGCCAGAAAGGTCAAAATGTGCAATTAACCGCATCAAAAATTTGTTAGCCTTAAATGGGTGTTGCATTAACGCATGTTAACTTCTTCACTACTATATATATTGTGGGACCTTGGGGGCGTCAGATTATTTAGCATCTCAGACAGAGACAGTGAATAAGCATGGGAGAACAACGCCCAGGGAGTTCCTGGGGATATAGCAGGAAGGAGTCAGGGACCTAGGGGGGTGAAGTCAGTGTAATGTAAATGTCATGCTGTGTGATGAGAAAATGCCATGTAAATGTGTGAAGAGAGAGTTGGGTAAAGAGGAGAGATCGTGCTGAAATGATTCAGTCTTTTCTGTGCTTGAGAGATGTGAGTGTGTAATAAATCCGTCTGTCCATAAACCTGCCTATTTATTCACACACTCCACACTGGTGACCCTAGATGTATTATGGAACACGAGGCAAGAACCCCGGAGCCGGTCCAGTCGGGAAGCCCCAGCAACGCAGCAGCCATCCCACAGACAGCCCAGACTGGAACCCCCAGCAACGCGTGCGCGGTTTCAGTCAAGCTACCGGACTTTTGGCAGCACAACCCGCACTCTTGGTTCCACCACACTGAGGCCCAGTTCGCCCTCTGGGGAGTAACGGCAGACAACACCAAGTTCTACCATGTGGTAGCAGCGCTGGACGCTCGCACAGCCCAGCAGGTAGCGAGCCTGCTCAATCAGCCTCCAACCCACAACAAATACAAGGCTCTCAAAGCTGCGCTGACCCGGCGCTACGCGCTCTCGGAATGTGAGAGAGCGAAGAGGCTCCTGAGGCGGACCAAGTTAGGAGATGGTTCAGTCGTCGACCTGATGGAGAAGATGCTGGCGTTAATGGGCACGGACGACGGGCACTTTCTGTTTGCCCACCTTTTCCTCCGGAACCTTCCAACAGAGGCAAGAGCGGTTCTGGCCAATTCGCCGTTGCTGGCCGCGCGTGACTACCGTGCGCTAGCCCAGGAAGCAGACCGGATCATCATCACCACCAGGGCGATCACAGTCAACGCGGTGGCGGCGGAGCCCAGCGAGACGACCAGAGGAGGCAAGGAGCCACCGACGGTAGCGGCAGCAGGGGCAAAGGAGCGCCAGAGAGACACGCTCTGCTTTTACCACCGCCGCTTCGGAGAGAACGTGCGCAGATGTGCGCCACCGTGCCAGTTCAAGCGCTCGGGAAACGCCAAGGCCGGCAGTCGGTAGCAGCTGCGACCGCCTGTGAAGAGAACAAGTTGCTCTACGTGACGAACTCGCGCTCAGGGAGACGCTTCCTCGTCGACACCGGAGCCCAGAAGAGCATCATCCTGCCGTCCTACGCTGACCGGCTGGCAGGACCTAGCGGCCCTGGACTTGTGGCAGTAAACAGCTCGGAGATTAAGATGTTCGGTGAGAGAACAGTGGCCTTATCTCTACACGGCCGCTCGTATGAGTGGACTTTTGTCATAGCAGCACTGAGTTTCCGGATCCTGGGAGCTGATTTTCTGTGTGCACATGGTTTACTTGTGGATGTTGCTAACAGGCGCCTGGTTAATACACTGTCCTTTGATTCTCTCCCCTGTATAGCTCGAGGGACCCGGCCAACAGCACAAGCCAACGTCACAGCTCCAGGCGGTAAGTTCCACGCACTGCTCACTCAGTTCCCAGCACTCACGGTCCTGACGTTTTCGGCGGCCATCGCTAGACATGGGGTGGAGCACTTTATCACCACCACCGGGCCACCCGTTTTCGCAAGACCTCGGCACTTGGACGCAGCTAAACTGGCCATAGCGCGCGAGGAGTTTGCCAACCTGGAAAGGTTGGGCATCATCAGGCGATCGAACAGCCCATGGGCATCCCCGCTGCACATGGTCCCTAAGGCCGAGGGATTGTGGTGACCGTGCGGTGATTTCCACAGGTTGAACAACGCCACAGCACACGACCGCTACCCGATTCCCCACATACAGGATTTTTCTGTTCACCTCACCGGGACACGCACATCTGGTAAAAATGAAATGGTCGTCGTCTGTGCCCTTTAACCTCAGCATCTTCTCCATCAGGTCTATGGCAGACCCATCTTCCAACCCGGTCCGAGTCAGGAGTCTCTCTGCTCTCTCACCATCTGAGAGTGTGAAGTGCTGGATGAGCGCAGCCTTCAGCGCGCCGTACTTGTCGTCGGTTGGTGGCTGATCAAGCAGGCTCTCTACGTGCTGAGTCGTGTGGGCGTCGAGCGCTGCGACCACATAGTGGAATTTTGTGTCATCCGCCGATATCCCCCGGAGGGCGAACTGCACCTCGACTAGGTGGAACCAGGAGCGTGGGTTGTGCTTCCAGAAATCCGGTAGCTTGATCGCAACAGCACACGCGTGGCTGGGGGTTCCCATCAAGGTTGGTTCCGGGGGGCTTTCGTTGTGTTCCATGATTCGTCTTGGTCACCAGTGTGGAGCGTGTAAATAACGAGGCGGATTTGACTCAGACAGTTTATTACACATCTCACACAGAAGCATAGTCAGAAAAAATACTCAGCAGAGACTTTCTTCTTAAAAAGCATGGCATTCTTCTAGAAGCTTCTAACACACAAAAGGTCACATTGCATTCACTGTGGTCTATATTAATCATATATTCCATAACCTACATATGTTGAAGCATGTGGAAATGTTTAGTAATTACATATGTAAAGGACTTCACACCTCTGAAAGGACAAAGGCTCTCAACCGCCGAGTGAAGAACAAAGACGTTCCCAGACACGGCGGAGGAGACCGGAGGAGCCACCCTCACCCCCTAAGGCGAGGAGAGGAAATACCAAGACAATGGGGGGATTAAGATAATGAGGGATGTCAGCCTTTGTTATGCATGTCTTTTGTTGTGTGCAAGTATAAAGCCAGTGAGCCGGAGACATTCTCTCTCTTTTCCTTCTGCCACTCTGCACCAGATGAGACTTGTTAGGAGAGCTGATTATTAAACTTTGTTTAATCGATCCCCCGGCCGAGGGTAAAACTGTGCTGCCACAGTGCTAAACCACTGCGCCACCGTGCAGCCCACGTTCTTGGAGACCGTGCAGAGATTACCGCAGATTAAACAACGCTACAGCGCATGACCGTTACCCAATTCCTCACATTCAAGATTTTTCACTACATCTGGCGGGTGCGCGCATTTTTTCAAAAATAGACTTAGTCCGCGGTTATCACCAAGTCCCAGTCCGAGCAGAAGACATTCCTAAAACAGCGGTAATAACCCCTTTCGGCCTTTTTGAATTTCTGCGAATGCCTTTCGGCCTCAAAGGCGCTGCTCAAACTTTTCAACGAATGATGGACGCGGTCCTACGCGACCTTCCTTTTGTCTTCGTCTACCTCGACGACATGCTGGTAGCCAGCTCGTCTGAGGAAGAACACGAGCAGCACCTCACTACGGTTTTTCAGAGGCTAGAAGAGCACGGGCTAATAATCAATCCAGCCAAATGCAAATTTGGCGTGTCACAAATTGATTTTTTAGGACACAAAGTTTCTCCGAAGGGGGCAGTTCCACTTCCAGACAAAGTTCACGCGATAGAAAGTTTCCCACGGCCACAAACGGTCAAATCGCTACAGGAATTTTTAGGGATGGTTAATTTTTACAACCGCTTCCTCCCCCACGCAGCTCAGCTCATGCAGCCCCTATATGACATGCTCAAAAAAAAGAAAGCTTCCAACGCGGTCGAAGGGACCCCGGAGCGCGAACGCGGTTTCGCGGAAGTAAAAAGCGCCCTAGCTAACGCCACATTGTTAGTTCACCCAGATCCCTTGGCCCGCATCGCGCTAACCACAGACGCTTCAGACCTAGCTATAGGGGCAGTTGTAGAACAACTTGTCAGCGGGGTCTGGCAACCTTTAGCATTCTTTAGCAAATCGCTAAACCAAACTGAGCGTAAATACAGCACTTTTGACAGAGAGCTGCTGGCGCTTCATTTATCCATCCGCCACTTCCAGTTCTGGTTAGAAGGGCGGAGTTTCACGGCTTTTGTAGACCATAAACCGCTCACCTTTGCTATGGCTAAAATTTCAGAACCATGGTCAGGCAGGCAACAAAGACAGCTAGCTGCGATTTCAGAGTTCACCACAGACATTCGACACGTGGCAGGCAAACTTAACGTAGTAGCAGACTGTCTCTCTCGCGCTGTGACACCACCAGAGCGTGGGGAGACAGATTATACTGCCTCAGCAGCAGAACTCTTCACTAACGCAGACACATACGCAGCACCTATCCATGCAGGGATAGATTATGCAGCCATGGCAGAGGAACAAAGCGGTGACGCGGACGTGCGCGCACTCCTGTCTGGACCAACAGGGTTAAGGCTGGAGAAAAAGGGTTTACGCGACGGCGTACCCCCCCTAATATGCGATGTTTCAACCGGCCGACCTCGCCCGTTAGTACCAGCTACATGGCGCCGCCGTATTTCGACGCAATTCACTCCCTCGCGCACCCAGGTGTGCGCGCCTCGGTTAAAATGGTCGCCGAAAAGTTTGTGTGGCCAGGCCTGCGCAAAAACGTTAAAGAATGGGCAAAAACTTGCATTTCTTGTCAACGCGCCAAAATACACAGACACACAAAAGCCCCTCTGGAGCCTTTTCCAATCCCTGCTAGAAGGTTCGACCACGTTCATGTCGACCTCGTGGGGCCACTACCTTCCTCCCAAGGTTTCACACACCTGTTAACAATGATAGACCGCACCACACGCTGGCCAGAGGCAGTCCGTCTAGCGGCAACCACAGCGGAGGAAGTCTCTCGCGTTTTTTTTGACAAACTGGGTGGCACGTTTCCCATCATCACGTCCGATAGGGGGCCTCAGTTTGTCTCAGAGCTCTGGTCAGCCATGTCCAACAGCTTAGGGGCAACAATTCATCGCACCACCGCTTATCACCCTCAGGCTAATGGGTTATGCGAGCGTTTTCACAGGTCTTTAAAGGCTGCCCTCAGAGCCTCACTAACGGACACAAATTGGGTAAATAAACTTCCCTGGGTTTTATTGGGGGTGCGTGCTGCACCTAAAGAGGATCTAGACGCCTCTCCCGCAGAATTAGTCTTTGCACAACCTCTCAGGCTTCCAGGTGAATTTTTACCAGAGAACCCAGAGCCAGGGCACCTTCCAGTCCCAAGGTTTTTAGGCAGCAACGGACCGGGCTCTCTCCCCGGTCCAGCTCATCACTCCTTCCCACGGGCTTTTGTCCCTCAAGCTTTAAAAAACGCTGAGTTCGTTTTTGTTAAGCATGAAGCTTTAAAACCAACTTTCCGCCCAGCATACGATGGGCCATTCAGAGTGCTGGAACATGGTGATAAACACTTTGTGCTTGATTTTGGGGATAGAAAAGAAACAGTCAGCATTGACAGACTTAAGCCTGCCTTCTTGTTGAAAGACGAGCCTGCACAGTTGGCGAGAGCACCTCGGCGGGGTAGACCCCCCAAGAGAAAAGACTCAGCCCCCCAGCAGGGAACAATTAACCTCTCTCCTTCCCACACTGCAGATTCCTCACAAGAAGGTCCCAGCAGGGCGCCTAAACCAACCTACAGCAGTTTTGGGAGAAGATTAAAACCCAGACAGCACAGGGACTGATACAAACCACTCCACAATTGTTCACTAATTGTGCTGCAACAGTTT
Source organism: Pholidichthys leucotaenia (assembly GCA_020510985.1). Taxonomy (NCBI): domain Eukaryota; kingdom Metazoa; phylum Chordata; class Actinopteri; order Cichliformes; family Pholidichthyidae; genus Pholidichthys; species Pholidichthys leucotaenia. The sequence continues at coordinate 119,929,906 of CM035836.1, read as the reverse complement.
AGGACTGACTTATGATTTTACTATGCTGTTACGATTACCACTGAACTCTCTTAGGAGCATGGCTGCTGGAAAGTTTCTTCCGTGGCAAGAGATGTAACACTTAGTATGTCATAGTAACTATCTTAGACTGTGAACCTTTCTATTGTCCTTTCTTAGTTGTTTGGGGGGCCTGTGGTCTATATTAATCATATATTCCATAACCTACATATGTTGAAGCATGTGGAAATGTTTAGTAATTACATATGTAAAGGACTTCACACCTCTGAATGGACAAAGGCTCTCAACCACTGAGTGAAGAACAAAGACGTTCCCAGACATGGCAGAGGAGACTGGAGGAGCCACCCTCACCCCCTAAGGCGAGGAGAGGAAATACCAAGACAATGGGGGGATTAAGATAATGAGGGATGTCAGCCTTTGTTATGCATGTCTTTTGTTGTGTGCAAGTATAAAGCCAGTGAGCCGGAGACATTCTCTCTCTTTTCCTTCTGCCACTCTGCACCAGATGAGACTTGTTAGGAGAGCTGATTATTAAACTTTGTTTATAAATCAAATCGCCTCTTCATTTCCAAGCTCTTCTACATCACTTCCTTAATCCTTTAACATCCTTCTAGAAGCTTCTAACACACAAAAGATCACACTGCATTCATCCTTCACACCTCCCTGTTATCTCCCAGGGAAACTCTGCTCTTTGTTCTTGTCTAAGATGCTATACAATTATGCACTCCCCATGTGTCACCAAAGTAAAATGAATAGAAAATATAGTCAAGACATTGACAAGGTTAGAAATAATGATTTGTATTTGAAATAATAATTTTTTCCACATACTCAACCTGCTCAAAGGAAGGTCAGTTTTATAGCTTCTCTAACCAGCTAAACTGTTTTCAGCTGTGCTAACATGATTGCACAAGGGTTTTCTAATCATCCATTAGCCTTCTGACTCAATGAGCAAACACATTGTACCATTAGAACACTGGAGTGATAGTTGCTGGAAATGGGCCTCTATACACCTATGTAGATATTGCACCAAAAACCAGACATTTGCAGCTAGAATAGTCATTTACCACATTAGCAATGTATAGAGTGTATTTCTGATTAAAGTTATCTTCACTGAAAAAAACAGTGATTTTCTTTCAAAAATCAGGAAATTTCTAAGTGACCCCAAACTTTTGAACGGTAGTGTACACACACACACACACACACACACACACACACACACACACACACATATATATATATATATATATATACTATATATATATATATATATATATATATATATATATATATATATATATATATATATATATATATATATATATATATATATATATATATATACAGTATCTGACTCCTTTTCCTGCGTAAGTCTACTCCCAGTCGGACCGTTATTTCTTCCTTCCTCCATGTGTCCTCAGGCTGAGTGGAGTCTGCAGGAATCTCCCAACAAGACTGGACAAAGATCAGGAATCCAACCTCACCCACTCAGCCTTTTTTTCCCCTGCTGTCAGTTTAACAAAACGGTTTGGGAAAGGCGGTGTAATTACCGAAGAGCAACAGCAGCAAAACAAAGAGGTGGTGCCATATAAAACTGCTGGAGTTATGAAATCAGGGTGGCTTCTTGCTCTGCAAAGCTCATTAAATGGCTTATTTGTAAGAGCATTCGGGTAGGACAACAGATTGGTAATCAGGAGTTACATTTGCTCATGTACAGTGACATTTCTAGCTTTTTGGGGGCATTATGCAAGATTGTGCTTGTGGCCCCTCTATTTTAAAAGTAAACAATTAAATGACAAAAAAGTAACCACTATCCATATGAAAGGTCAAATTTACAAGAAAAAAAGTCATAAATTTACAAGAAAAGAGTTGTTAACTCAAAAGAAAAAAAAAATCTCAAATTTATTAAAAAAAAAAAACAAGATGAAAATTTACAAGAAAAAGTGCAAATTTTCAAAAGAGTGAATCTATGACAAAAAGTCGAAAATTTACAAACATCATAAATTTAAGAGAAAATATGACAAATTTGCAAGAAAAAGCTGCTAATTTTTAATGAACTGAATTTGAGAAAATGTCGCAAATTCCTGAGAAAAAAGTGGGAACTTTAAAGGAAAGAAGTCACAAATTTCAGAGAAAATAGTTGCAAATTTACAAGAAAAAAGTCATGAATCTATAAGAAAAAAGTATCAAATTTGTGAGAAAAAAAATTCAAGTTTGAGAAAAAAGTTTCAGGTTTCCTTGTTGTTTTTAGTTTGTTTTTTTTCTATTTACAGCTTTTCTTGTAAATTAAACTTTTTCCTCGTGAATTTACATCTTATTTCTTATATATATGCAAATGTACACAGATTTGTGACTTTTTTGGTAAATTTCCTGAAATTATCATCAAGCTGTGGAGAGTGTGGAAATGATGAGGTCAAGTTACGATCAGATGAAGTTTATTCACACTCTCACAACATCATACACAGAAAGCACTGAATAGCCAAACCAGGTTTCATCCCTTAAAACTCCACAGATCATCTCACATCTGCATGACATTTCACCTCCACCATACATTCTCCTTAAACCCCCAGCTCTCTCTTCCGGCCAACTCCCCATGAGGTCCCTGCCTATTGTTCTCTTGTGTCTAACCACTGCCTCCTGACTGAGACGCTGTCTGCTGACACAACCACAATATACATTGCTATATCACCAATATGCATCGCCATAATCACCCCCCCCCCTCCCCCAGACAGAGTTTCAGTCGGCACGTCTTTTGGGCTTCAGTCTCCTCCCATATCTGCTGTAACGGGGATCTCTGTGCCGGCGGGGGGCTGCTGGACGTGTGTCTGACTGTGGGTGGGCCAAGGGGAGGAGGGGGGAACTTCGCTCTGCCAGTGTGGCTGTCCTGGTGAATCATTTGCCTGGGGAGCTCTCAGTGGGGGTCTTCCACGCCGAGGGGTCCGAGCCAGCAGCACTTGCTCGTCCACCACTACAAAGGCGGGCTTAAGTCTGTCTATGCATATTTTCTTCCGACGGCCCCCCAAGTCTAACAAAAAATGCTTGTCCCCTGTTTCCAGCACTCTGAATGGGCCATCATAGGGTGGGTGCAATGGCGGGCGGTGGGCATCGTGTCTGACGAACACGAACGCTGCGTTCTTCAAAGTTTTTGGCACAAAAGCGCATGGGAAACAGTGGTGGGCCGGGCAGCGTGCCTGTGTCTGCACTACGCTGCAAACGCTGAGACGTGCAGCTGTCCGGCGTGGGATTATCTGGCAAAAATTCCCCGGGCAGCTGCAGTGGCTGGGAAAAAACAAGCTCAGTCGGGGAAGCCTCCAAATCCTCTTTTGGTGCGGAACGCAACCCCAATAAAACCCACGGTAACCGGTCAACCCAATTTGCATCCGTCAACGAAGCCCTGAGTGCTGCTTTTAGTGACCTATGAAAACGCTCGCATAACCCATTTGCTTGTGGGTTGTACACAGTTGTGCAGTGAATTGCAACACCTAGGCTGCTGGCCATCGCGGACCAAAGTTCAGAAACAAACTGAGGGCCCCTATCGGACGTGATGTCCAACGAGATTCCAAAACGCGCCACCCATGCTGTCAAAAAAGCACGCGCCACGTCCGCGGACGTGGTTGCCGCCAGCGGGACCGCTTCTGGCCAGCGTGTGGTGCGGTCCCCCACTGTCAGAAGATGTGTGCACCCCTGCGACGGCGGGAGAGGGCCCACGAGGTCCACGTGAACATGGTCGAATCTTTTAGCCAGTATACTAAACGGCTCCAAAGGAGCCTTGGTGTGTCCGTGCACTTTGGCTCGTTGGCACGCTACGCAGGCTGCAGCCCACTCTTTCACTTGTTTGCGCAGGCCCGGCCACACGACTCTCACTCCCACCATTTTGACTGACGCGTGTACTCCTGGGTGCGCCAAAGCGTGAACTGACTCAAACACGCGGTGGCGCCACGCAACCGGGACCACCGGGCGTGGGCGTCCCATGGAGACGTCGCAGATTGGGGGGGGGGGGCTGCTATGTTGCAGCACTCTGCTCTCCAGCCTTAACCCTGTTGGTCCAGACTGGAGCGTGCGCACGTCTGTATCACTAATCTGCTCTGCGGCCATGGCTGTATAATCTATCCCTACACAGACCGGGGCCACTACCGCGCGCGAGAGGCAGTCCGCCACCACATTCAGTTTACCCGACACATGTTGAATATTGGTCGTAAACTCTGAGATCGCGGCCAGCTGTCTCTGCTGCCAGCCCGACCATGGTTCCGAAACCTTAGCCATTGCGAACGTCAGCAGCTTGTGGTCCACGAACGCGGTGAAGCTGCGCCCTTCCAGCCAGAACTGGAAGTGGCATATGGCCAGGTGGAGAGCCAGCAACTCTCTGTCGAACGCGCTGTATTTACGCTCACTGTCGCGCAAAGCCCTGCTGAAAAAAGCGAGCGGCTGCCAAGAACCGGCAACATGTTGCTCCACGACAGTCCCTATGGCCACGTCCGAGGCGTCGGTCGTGAGCGCTATCCGGACCGCCGAGTCTGGGTGCACCAACAGTGCGGCATTTGCCAGAGCTGCTTTCGCCTCAGAGAACGCCCACTCTCGCTCCGGAGTCCATTCGACTCCATCCGCGGGTTTCCGTCTCTTGAGAGCGCCGTACAGTGGCTGCATGAGCTGAGCTGCGCGGGGGAGGAAACGGTTATAAAAATTAACCATCCCCAAAAATTCCTGCAGCGCCCTGACCGTCTGAGGCCGGGGGAAGTTTGCCACAGCGCACACTGTGTCGGGCAAGGGTATCGCTCCCTCTGGTGAGACGCGGTGCCCCAAAAAATCAATCCCTGTCACGCCGAACTGGCACTTCGCTGGGTTGATTATTAACCCGTGTTCCTCCAACCTCGGGAAAACTGTCCTGAGGTGGGTTACGTGTTCGTCTTCGGACGTGCTGGCTACCAGGATATCATCCAGGTAGACGAACACAAACGGGAGATCGCGCAGCACCCCGTCCATCATGCACTGGAACGTCTGTGCCGCTCCTTTTAATCTGAAAGGCAGGTGCAGAAACTCGAACAAGCCAAACGGAGTTATTACCGCTGTTTTGGGTATGTCCTCCTCGTGTACTGGGACCTGGTGGTAACCGCGGACCAGGTCTATTTTAGAAAAAATGCGCGCTCCGGCGAGGTGAATGGAAAAATCCTGAATGTGGGGAATCGGGTAGTGGTCGTGTGCTGTGGCGTTATTCAAACTGCAGAAATCGCCGCACGGTCGCCACGATCCCTCAGCCTTAGGGACCATGTGCAGTGGAGATGCCCATGGGCTGTTCGATCGCCTGATGATGCCCAACCTTTCCAGGTTGGCAAACTCCTCGCGCGCTATGGCCAGTTTAGCTGCGTCCAAGTGCCGAGGTTGTGCGAAAACAGGCGGCCCGGTGGTGGTGATAAAGTGCTCCACCCCGTGTTTAGCGATGGCCGCTGAAAACGTCGGAACCGTGAGTGCTGGGAACTAACTGAGCAGTGTATGGAACTTATCGCCTAGAGCTGTGACGTTGGCTTGTGTTACTGGCCCGGCCCCTTGAGCTGTACAGGGGAGAGAGTCAAAGGACAGTGCATTAACCAGGCGCCTGTTAGCAACATCAACTAATAAACCATGCGCACACAGAAAATCAGCTCCCAGGATCGGGAAACTCAGTGCTGCTATGACAAAAGTCCACTCGTATGTGTGGCCGTGTAGAGATAAAGCCAGTGTTCTCTCACCAAAGGTCTTAATGTCCGAGCCGTTTACTGCTACCAGCCTGGGGCCGCTGGGTCCTGCCAGCCGGTCAGCGCAGGTCGGCAGGATGATGCTCTTCTGGGCTCCGGTGTCTACAAGGAAACGCCTCCCTGAACGCGAGTCCGTCACATAGAGCAGCTTGTTCTCTTCGCTGGCGGTCGCAGCTGCTGCCGACTGCCGGCTCTGGCATTTCCCGAGCGCTTGAATTGGCACAATGGCATACATCTGCGTGCGTTCCCTCCAAAACGGCGGTGGTAGAAGCAGAGCGTGTCTCTCTGGCGCTCCTTGGCCCCCGCTGCCGCTACCGCCGGTGGCTCCTCGCCTCCTCTGGTCGTCTCGCTGGGTTCCGACGCTGCTGCGTTCACCGTGAGCGCTCTGGTGGTGAGGATGATCCGGTCTGCTCCTGGGCTAGCCCACGTAGTCACGGGCGGCCAGCAGCGGCGAATTGGCCAGGACCGGTCTCGTCTCTGTTGGAAGGTTTCGGAGGAAAAGGTGGGCAAACAGAAAATACCCGTCATCCGTGCCCATTAACGCCAACATCTTCTCCATCAGATCGACAGGTGAACCATCTCCTAACTCGGAACGCCTCAGGAGCCTCTCTGCTCTCTCACAGTCTGAGAGCGTGTAGCGTCGAATCAGCCAGCTTTGAGAGCCTCATATCTGCCGTGGGCTGGGGGCTGGTCGAGCAGGCTTGCTACCTGCTGAGCTGTGCGAGCGTCCAGCGCTGCAACCACATGGAAAAACTTGGTGTCTGAGGCGGATGATAAAATAAAGGCGTTGGTGTAGGTTTTAAGCAAGGTTTATTTATCATACCGCCTTCACGGGGCTCACTCCATGAGCGAGCCCAGAGAGGCTCTCCAGCAAAGGGACACACAGTGTGGTGTGTCCAGCAGCAGCAGTAGAAGTGAGAGTGAGAGAATGAGAGGGTGAGCATGGGTTACAGTGCAGTATATATACCCAACTACAACAATACATAGAAGAGCATTCCCCAGCAGTTGGTATGATCAAAGAGATTGCAGAACAGGCATGAGACATTTGCATTTGAGAGACATATTGATTTCGGTCTCTAGGTCACAGTAAGGACAGGACGCATGAACACAATGCATGAAAGGCACATTAACATTACAGAAGTGAGCCAGAAGAAGCGGGGCTGCCTGTAGACATTAATACACACATTTCACTGTTCTGTTAATTGCTCTAGCCGAGCACTGTGTCTGTCCAGTCTGTTGTGGGGGTTGCACCAAACCGCCACACGCTCCCTCCCAGAGGGCTTGGCAGGAGGCCGAGGTCTCGATCATTCATCTATGGGAGCGAGCTGTGGGAGAAGCTCGCTGCAGGCGGAGGGGGAGGGAGGAGGGGGGTAGTAAGTGCCGGCAGGGGCACGGTGAAATCGTACGAGCCGCGCAAAAATTGCTTGCTGCTCCGCGCGTCGAGGGGCTGTCCCGTTGCACGTGTGGAGATCACAAGAAGAAAAATTAGTCTCTGACTCCTCTCATGGCCATGAAGAAAAACAGGAGCGGCGGGACTGGCGTGTTGACTTTAGGTGCAGGCGTAACCCTAAAGCCTCGGGAACCGCAGACAGCTGAATTCCCCTTGTGTGCCGTGGCTAAGACCATAAAATCCAGTGAGCAAGCTGCAGGCCTCAGGTGTACGAGCAAGCCTGAAGGGCCAGTGTGCAGCAGAAGGAAGGCGGTCAGGGTAGCCGTATGTGTCCCGTGCGTGGTGCGCCGTCCTCGTAACTCTCCGGTGCGTGTGCCGGGGCTCCGTGCGTGGGTGGGCCAGCTGGAGAGGAAAAGCCAGGGTCAGGGAGCTTAATCATCCCTGTTGTAGTTGCAGCAGATGGGTCATGGTGCGTTCAGGTCCACGTGTGCTCCGTTGGCCGTGGAGGTTGCCGTTGTGGAGAAAGGACAAGGTGCGTGCGCTCTCGTAAGGAGACACAGAATCGTGTGTCAGAAGCTGTGAGAGCAGCCGGTCCAAGTGTGGATGTGCCGGTCTAGGCGTGCAGATCTCACCATGAAGTTGCTGCGGCTTTCCCGGTCATGAGTGATGTCCGGAGAGTTCCCTGAAGCAGAAGGGAGCTGCTGCGTTCACTTGTCGTCGGAGCATCACCGCCGGGTGCTGCGTTCGCCGGTAGCGTGGCTGTCCAAGCCAGAAGGTTGCGTCGCACAAAGCGTGTGCGTCTTCGGGATCACCAGTGAGGCGGATGATAAAATAAAGGCGTGTAGGTTTTAAGCAAGGTTTATTTATCATACCGCCTTCACGGGGCTCACTCCATGAACGAGCCCAGAGAGGCTCTCCAGCAAAGGGACACACAGTGTGGTGTGTCCAGCAGCAGCAGTAGAAGTGAGAGTGAGAGAATGAGAGGGTGAGCATGGGTTACAGTGCAGTATATATACCCAACTACAACAATACATAAAAGAGCATTCCCCAGCAGTTGGTATGATCAAAGAGATTGCAGAACAGGCATGAGACATTTGCATTTGAGAGACATATTGATTTCGGTCTCTAGGTCACAGTAAGGACAGGACGCATGAACACAATGCATGAAAGGCACATTAACATCACAGAAGTGAGCCAGAAGAAGCGGGGCTGCCTGTAGACATTAATACACACATTTCACTGTTCTGTTAATTGCTCTAGCCGAGCGCTGTGTCTGTCCAGTCTGTTGTGGGGGTTACACCAAACCGCCACAGTGTTGTCTGTCGTTATTCCCCGGAGGGCGAACTGGGCCTCAGTGTGGTGGAACTGAGAGCACGGGTTGTGCTGCCAAAAGTCCGGTAGCTTGACTGCAACAGCACACGCGTTGCTGGGGCTTCCCGTCCGGGCCGACTCAGGGGTTCTTGCCTTGTGTTCCATAATACATCCAGGGTCACCAGTGTGGAGAGTGTGGAAATGATGAGGCCAAGTTACGATCAGACGAAGTTTATTCACACTCTCACAACATCATACACAGAAAGCACTGAATAGCCAAACCAGGTTTCATCCCTTAAAACTCCACAGATCATCTCACATCTGCATGACATTTCACCTCCACCATACATTTTCCTTAAACCCCCAGCTCTCTCTTCCTGACAACTCCCCATGAGGTCCCTGCCTATTGTTCTCTTGTGTCTAACCACTGCCTCCTGACTGAGACGCTGTATGCTGACACAACCACAATATACATTGCTATATCACCAATATGCATCGCCATAAAGCTGCTCCCTTTTCTTGTAAATTAGTTAACTTTTACTCCTAAATTTTCAGAGGACTTTTTTTTTTATTTGTAAATTTGTGAAAGGCGATTTAGTAATTTTATCATTATTAAAAAGCAGTTTGGAGTAAAAAGTGAATATCCAAACACCAGCGCACGAATATCTCTTATGAATGATGCCATCCTCACAAACTTCTACAGGTGCACCATTGAGAGTGCCGACAGGCTGCATCACAATGCGGTATGGGAACTGCTCCAGTCAAAACTGAAAAGCACTGGAGAGGGTGCGGTGCAGTGCATCATTGGTGGTAATCTCTTCTCCACTGAAAACATCTACTGAGAGTGGTGCTGGAGAAAAGCATTAAATATCATATAGCCACAGCCATCCAGCACACAATCTTTTTTCCACTTGCTACTATTGGGCAGATGATATGTTAATGTAGATTTGTAAGTTAGGACTGTTTGACTGCTTTGCTCATCCTGCACATTTCATTGTACTGTTGACTGTTAATTTACATATTGTGGAGGAATAAGTTCAGGCGAGGTACAACGAGCTGGAAGGTTACAGAGTTTTATTTCCTCCATCAAAATGAGACACACTTGTAGTGCTGTGCACTACAGTACTGTACAGTGCTGTGCTGTGTTCTGCTGTGCTGTCTTGCTGAGGCATCTATAGCAAGCTCTTTTATAGTACATGTTATACAAAGAGAGAATGCATGGCACATTAGCATATTGATATACAGTTAGGCCCAGAAATATTTGGACAGTGACACAAGTTTTGTTATTTTAGCTGTTTACGAAAACATATTCAGGATACAATTATATAATCAATATGGGCTTAAAGTGCAAACTCTCAGCTGTAATTTGAGAGTATTCACATCCAAATTGGAGCAAGGGTTTAGGAATTACAGCTCTTTAATATGTGGCCACCTCTTTTTCAAGGGACCAAAAGTAATTGGACAATTGACTCAGAAGGCTGCAAAAAAAAAAATAACAAGGCTGCATGGGCTCTTCCCTCGTTAACCTGTCATCAATTAAGCAGTTAAAAGGTCTGGAGTTGATTCCAGGTGTGGCGTTTGCATTTGGAAGCTGTTGCTGTGAACACACAACATGCGGTCAAAGGAGCTCCCAGTGGAGGTGAAACAGACCATCCTGAGGCTGAAAAAAAAGAAGAAATCCATCAGAGAGATAGCAGAAATGTTAGGAGTGGCCAAATCAACAGTTTGGCACATTCTGAGAAAAAAGAGTGCACTGGTGAGCTTGGGAACTCAAAAAGGCCTGGACGTCCACGGAAAACAACAGTGGTGGATGATCACAGAATCCTTTCCATGGTGAAGAACAAATCCACTCAAGTTCAACTTTATTTATTTATATAGCGCCATTTCACAACAACAGTCATCTCATAGCACTATCAACTGTAGGGGGGAACCCCCACAGTTGCAGAAAGACCCCAGCAATCAGGCGATCCCCTGTGAGCAAGCACTTGGCGACGGTGGAGAGGAAAAACTCCCTTTTAACAGGAAGAAACCTCCAGCAGAACCAGGCTCAGGGAGGGGCAGTCATCTGCTGCAACTGGCTGGGGGGTGAGGGGACAGAGAAGATGAAAAGAACAGACATGTAGAGAGCAAACAGCACGATGGGGACTCAATCTATGGGAGAGAACAAACAAATGTTAATGACCAGCAAAAAAAAAAAATATTTCATAGAGAGTGAGGAAAGGAGTGAGGCCCAGTGCATTACTGGAGGTCCCCCGGCTGACTAAACCTATTAGCAGCATAACTAAGGGAGGGTTCAGAAACACATGATCCCTCCCTAATTGTAGGCTATGTGGAGAGACTTGAATAACGAAACCGAATTGCCTTTCATTCCAGTTTATTCAAGTAATCATTCCACTGTCTGCTCTCATTCCTGAGCAGCGAACAAAGAGAGTGAACACACCAAAGTTCTCTCATTTAAACATTCTGACATCAAACCATTTCCCTCGCGGGGGAAATCACACATCTCTCTCAAAATCTCTTTATTCACATTCATTAGCCTTTTATTTACATAACTCCCCCTTCTCTCCTCTCGAGCCTCAGTGGTCAGGAAGTCTTCTGTCCCCTGTCCTCCGCAGGGGGTCCAGGCTCTGTGGCTCCGCACCGCAGGGGGCTGGCTCTCCTTCATCGTGGTTAAATCACATATGCAGTGTCCAACATATACATGTCTCACAACACAGCCATATAACCCCCCCCAAACGATGAAGAACAGACTAATTCCTAAAATTTAATAGCACCTTACTCACTACTGAATAATCAACACCAACATTCAGTCTGTGCGCCGCTTGGGCTTCAGCCGTCTGCCGAATCTGCTGTGCGTTGGCCCCGCCTTGCCTGCGGTGCGTTTCTGCTTCGGGTCTGTTGACTGAGGAAGAGAGTGATTAATTGCCCCCTGCGGGGGCCTGCCTCGTCGAGGCGCCACTGCGACCGGTACAGACACGTCCTTCATGACAAAAGCAGGTTTTAGTCTGTCAATACTGACTGTCTCTTTTCTGTCTCCAAAATCTAGCACAAATTGTTTATCACCTGCCTCCAGCACTCGAAATGGCCCTTCGTAAGGTGGTTTGAGCGTTGCTTTAAGGGCTTCGCGCCTGACAAAAACGAAATCGGCATTTTTCAAAGCCTTGGGGACGAAAACTCGTGGAAAAGCGTGATGAACTGGACCCGGGAGCGTGTCTGCCCCCGTGCCGACTAACGGTCCCAGAGCCGAGAGAGGTGGGGGCTCTGGGGGCTCTGGTAAAAACTCGCCCGGCAGCCTCAGAGTTTGTGCGAATACCAGCTCCGCTGGGGAGGCGTCTAAGTCCTCTTTAGGCGCAGAACGCAACCCTAATAAAACCCATGGAAGTTTATTTACCCAATCTGCATCCGTGAGCGACGCTCTGAGTGCTGCCTTCAAAGACCTATGAAAACGCTCGCATAAACCATTGGCCTGAGGGTGGTAAGCCGTAGTGCGGTGAATTTTGGCTCCTAAGCCGTTGGCCATCGCTGACCACAGCTCAGAGATGAATTGCGGTCCTCTATCGGACGTAATGTCCGACGGAACCCCGAAGCGCGCCACCCAAGCCGTTAAAAAAACGCGAGCCACCTCCGCGGCCGTGGTCGTCGCAAGTGGGACCACTTCCGGCCAACGTGTGGTGCGGTCCACCATTGTCAAAAGATACGTGAACCCCTGTGATGCCGGTAGGGGGCCCACAAGGTCGACGTGCACATGGTCGAACCTTCTGGCCGGAATGCGGAACGGTTCTAACGGGGCTCTTGTGTGCCTGTGAATTTTGGCCCGTTGACAGGAAATGCAGGTTTTTGCCCATTCCTTCACGTGCTTGCGCAGGCACGGCCAAACAAACTTTTCCGCCACTAGTTTCACCGACGCGCGCACCCCCGGGTGCGCCAGTGAGTGGACCGAGTCAAAAACACGGCGGCGCCACGTGGCCGGAACCACCGGACGCGGGCGCCCCATCGACATGTCGCAGATCAGGGGGGGCATACCGGTTTGTAAACACTTGCTCTCCAGCCTCAACCCTGTTGGTCCAGACTGGAGCGCGCGCACGTCTGCGTCCGCCCCCTGGTCCGCTGCCATGGCTGCGTAATCTATACCCACGTGCACCGGGGCTGCGCGCGCCACCGTGCCGCTCTCCTGCGGCGCGGTCACGGTGGCCCGTTCTGCCTCTGCGCGTGTTGGGGTCGTGAACGCGCGTGAGAGACAATCCGCTACTACATTGAATTTGCCCGCGACGTGCCTAATGTCAGTGGTAAATTCCGAGATTGCGGCCAGCTGCCTCTGCTGCCTGCCGGACCACGGATCTGAAATTTTGGCCATGGCGTATGTGAGCGGCTTGTGGTCCACATAAGCGGTGAAGCACCGTCCTTCCAGCCAGAACTGGAAATGACGAATAGCCAAATGCAGCGCCAACAGTTCTCTGTCAAACGCGCTGTATTTTCGTTCAGCCGCGCTTAAAGATTTGCTAAAGAAAGCCAAAGGCTGCCAAACTCCGGCTACCTGTTGCTCAATAATGGCCCCTATGGCTAAATCTGAAGCGTCTGTCGTCAGCGCGATACGTGCTGCAGGGTCTGGGTGGGCCAGGAGCGCAGCGTCAGCCAAGGCTTTTTTAACCTCTGTGAACGCGCGCTCCCGCTCCGGGGACCATTCGACCGCCTGGGTCGGTTTTTGTTTTTTGAGCGCGGCATATAACGGTTGCATGATTTGAGCTGCGTGGGGCAGGAATCGGTTATGAAAATTCACCATCTCCAAGAATTCCTGTAGTGATTTGACCATTTGTGGACGGGGAAAATCCGCTACCGCGCGTACTTTCTCTGGTAACGGAACCGCTCCCTCCGGGGAGCCGCGGTGACCCAAAAAATCGATCCGCTCGACGCCGAACTGGCACTTGGCTGGGTTAACTATTAAGCCGTGCTCTCCCAGCCTCCTAAAAACTGCTGTGAGGTGCGTTTCGTGTTCGTCCTCTGAAGTACTCGCGACCAAAATGTCGTCGAGGTACACAAACACGAAAGGGAGATCACGTAACACGGCATCCATCATCCGCTGAAATGTTTGCGCCGCCCCTTTGAGACCAAACGGCATGCGTAAAAATTCGAAAAGTCCGAACGGGGTTATTACCGCTGTTTTAGGAATGTCCTCCGGTTGGACTGGGACTTGGTGATAGCCGCGAACTAGATCAATCTTTGAAAAAATGCGCGCCCCCGCCAGGTGCACCGAAAAATCCTGAATGTGCGGGATGGGATAACGATCGTGCGCCGTAGTGTTGTTTAGCCTGCGGTAATCCCCGCACGGTCTCCAGGAGCCATCGGCTTTCGGTACCATGTGCAGCGGCGAAGCCCACGGGCTCTTCGACCTACGAACGATGCCCAGCCTCTCCAGGCTGGCGAACTCCTCGCGCGCAATGGCGAGCTTAACTGCATCCAAGCGCCGAGCTTTTGCAAACACGGGAGGACCAGAAGTGGGGATAAAGTGTTTCACCCCGTGCTTCGCGACCGTCGCTGAAAAAGTGGGCACAGTGAGCGCTGGAAATTGGGTGAGGAGTGTGTGAAACTTACCACCTGCTGTAGCGACGTGGGTCTGTACTGGTGGCGGGGACACTCGAGCTGAACAGGGGAGAGAGTAAAAAGAGAGTGCATTTACCAGCCGTCTATTAGCAAGATCAACTAACAGATTGTGTGAACACAAAAAATCCGCGCCCAACATGTTGAAACTCACCGCCGCTATTACAAAAGTCCATTCATATGTGCGGCCATGTAAGCACAAAGGCAAGGTCCTTCTCCCGTAGGTGTTGATGTTCGAGCCATTTGCCGCTGTAGCTCCGCTACCGTGGGGTCCAGCCACCCGGTCCGCGTATGTTGGGGTGATGAAGCTCACTTGTGCTCCGGTGTCGATGAGGAACTCTCGTCCGGAGCGCGCATCCGTGATGTAGAGCAGCTTGTTGCGTTCTCCGAGGGTCGAAGCTGCTAGCGACCCCCGGTCTTGCCGTTTCCCGAACTCCTGAAGACGCAGGGCGGCACACACCTGTGTGCCTTCTCTGCGAACCTCCGATGGTAAAAGCAGAGATCTTCTCCTCCGCTGTGTCGTGCCCGCGCCTCTGCCGCCGGGCTATGCGGGATATGATCTCTCTTTCTAGTACCTGTTAAAACTCTTGCTGCAGCATTTTGGATCAGCTGGAAACTTTTTAAAGATGTTTTAGGACAGCCTGATAATAAAGAATTACAATAATCTAATCTCGAGCTAACAAAAGCGTGGCTCAGTTTCTCAGCATCACTCTGAGACAAGATGCTCCTAATCTTGGCAATATTACGCAAATGATAGAAGGCAGTCTTAGAAACAAATTTAATATGTGAATTGAAGGACAGATTTTGATCAAAAATAATTCCAAGGTTCCTCACAGAGCTATTAAGAGAAAGAGTAACCGCATCCAAACTGAAAGTTTGATTTGGAAAGGTATTTCTAAGGTTTTTTGGACCAACAAGAATGACTTCAGTCTTATCTGAATGTAATAGCAGGAAATTACAAGTCATCCAAGCTTTGATTTCCTTAAGACAGGCTTCTAACTTGGCTAATTGATTACTATCATCTGGCTTCATTGACAGGTATAATTGTGTGTCATCTGCATAACAATGAAAATGTATGCAGTGCTTTCTAATAATGTTGCCTAACAGAAGCATATATAAACTAAAAAGAGTAGGGCCTAGCACAGATCCCTGTGGAACCCCATGACTAAGCTTTGAGTTGAAAGAAAACTCATTATTTACATGAACAAACTGGAACCTATCAGATAAATAAGATCTAAACCACTGCAACAAAGTTCCATTAAGTCCAACATAGTGTTCTAATCTATCAAGTAGAATATTATGATCGATAGTATCAAAAGCTGCACTAAGGTCTAAAAGGACAAGTACAGAAACTAGTCCATTATCAGATGCAATGAGGAGGTCGTTAGTGACCTTCGCTAAGGCTGTTTCAGTACTATGATGGATTCTAAACCCAGATTGAAACTCTTCAAGTAAACCATTTCCCTGCAGGTGGTCAAATAATTGCGTAGCAACAACTCTTTCTAAGATTTTTGAAATGAAAGGGAGATTAGAGATTGGTCTATAGTTAGCTAAAGCTCCTGGATCTAGCGTTGGCTTTTTGAGTAAGGGTTTAATTACAGCCGTTTTAAAAGCCTGCGGTACATGGCCTAAAGTTAATGAAGAATTGATTATATGAAGAATAAAGCTACCAATAAGTGGGAAGACTTCTTTAAATAACCTGGTAGGAATAGGGTCTAAAAGACAAGTTGAAGGTTTGGATGAGGAAACTATTTTGTCTAACTCACAAAGGTCGATTGGAGTAAACTCATCAAGACAGACATCAAAAGAAGGAGTTGTAGTAGTTACAGTATTTAAGTTAACTGTGGGAAGAATCTGATTGATTTTGTCTCTGATGGATGAAATTTTATTATTGAAAAAGTTCATAAAGTCCTGACTAGTAAGCTCTAAGGGAATGCTAGGATTGACAGAGTCCTGACTCTTTGTTAACCTGGCTACAGTACTGAAAAGAAACCTGGGATTATTCTTGTTCTCTTCTATTAATGCAGAGTAATAACTCGTTCTAGCTTTTCTAAGAGATTTTTTATAAATTAAAAGATGATTTCTCCAAGCTAAATAGATTTCATCTAAATTAGAGCGCCATTTGAAGCGCCAAGTGAAGAACACTCTCCAGGAAGTAGGTGTATCAGTATCTAAGTCTACCATAAAGAGAAGACTTCATGAGAGTAAATACAAAGAATTCACCACAAGGTGCAAACCATTACTCAGGCTCAAAAATAGAAAGGCCAGAATTGACTTTGCCAAAAAACACCTGAAGAAGCCAGCCCAGTTCTGGAACAGCATTCTTTGGACAGATGAGACTAAGATCAACCTGTACCAGAATGATGGGAAGAAGAAAGTTTGGAGAAGAATTGGAACAGCTCATGATCCAAAGCACTACATCTTCTGTAAAACATGGTGGAGGCAGTGTGATGGCATGGGCATGCCTGGCTTCCAATGGCACTGGGTCACTTGTGTTTATTGATGATGTGACAAAAGACAGAAGCAGCCGGATGAATTCTGAAGTGTATAGGGATATACTTTCCGCTCAGATTCAGCAAAGTTGATTGGACGGCGCTTCACAGTACAGATGGGCAATACTGCAAAAGCAACCCAGGAGTTTTTTAAAGCAAAGAAGTGGAATATTCTACAATGGCCGAGTCAATCACCAGATCTCAACCCAATCGAGCATGCATTTCACTTGCTCAAGACAAAACTTAAGGCAGAAAGACCCACAAACAAGCAACAACTGAAGACAGCTGCAGTAAAGGCCTGGCAAAGCATCACAAAGGAGGAAACCCAGCGTTTGGTGATGTCCATGGGTTCCAGACTTCAGGCAGTCATTGCCTGCAAAGGATTCTCAGCAAAAAAAGTAAAGAAAAGTAACATTTTACTTAGGGTTATGTTTATTTGTCCAATTACTTTTGAGCCCCTGAAATGAGGAGCGTTTGTATAAAAATAGCTACAATTCCTACATGTTTAATCATATATTTTTGTTCAACCCCTTGAATTAAACCTTAAAGTCTGCACTTCAATTCCATTGTAGTTGTTTCATTTCAAATCCAATGTGGTGGCATGCAGAGCCCAAATCATGAAGATTGTGTCACTGTCCAAATATTTCTGGGCCTAACTGTACATATCAGTCAATACATATGATTAGCCTGACCAACTGGAGCCCGGATGTCTTCTCCTTAATCCGGGGATGTATAAACAATAGTCCATTGTTCTGGTTGTCCCCCCAGGGGCTCTCTGCCCGTATGCAAATTGTCCTCTGCTTCTTCTAGACATGCTGTGTGAGGAATGTTCTTGTAAAGTGTTGTGGGTCACCACAATATGACAAATAAAAATGGAACTTGGTCTGGGTAATTTAATATTTGGGTACAACTCTAATGATTTTTGATCAAAGAGGACATGAAACATTTGAAATATATAACTCCCTTTAATGAAGAAAGTATTCTCTTAAAAACAACAACAAAAAAACTATGTACACAGTAACCCACAGATGATATTCACATGCAACACAAAACTGTTAAAAATATGTATACCAAGCATATTACAATCAGAGAACACCACAGGAGCCAAAATATTAAGACAAAAAAATTATGTTCACCTTGTTGGATGTTTAAGAAATTAACATCAAATCTGTCAATTTTAGTAAAAATCTGTTCTTTCTTCTTAAATATACAAATGGTTCTCTCTTAAATTCCTGACTTAATTCTTGGACATTTGCGAATGTTATTCTTGTAAATCTTGATTTTTTTTTTTATTTTTTTTTTTCAGCATTTTGCCAAAGCTACAGGGACCTACTGCTCACAAGCAAAACAGCCACATGTTGTCCAGGGTACAGGCTGCCAACCAGACTGTATAAAACATAAAACACAGTATCAGGTCTGACATTGGAAATATAGGTGTGTTCCTTTTGTCAGACGTTGGATGCCAGCTGTAACCAATGACATCAAGACCGAGTCAAAATCCCCCAACAGCACACACACGTCGCACCAACGTCGGCCCAACGTACAAAGTTTACATCGGGAATACATCTTATAGAGGTCGTTTGCTCCTTGGCAACGTCTAGCCAATGAGCAAATGACCTCTATAAGATGCATTCCCGGTCTAACATCCAGTATGGCTTTGCCAAAGTTCATCCAACATCGGAAGAAAAAAAACAAATTCCTTCATGGAGGGAAGTACTTGTTGGATATGCCTCAAAATTCAACAGACTCTGAGAAAAGGAACATACCATGAATGAGGAAACACTTGAAGCCCTCATTTTCTCACATAGAATGTCACAAATGCAAGAATATACAACATTTTGGGGTTCTTGGGCCAATCCTGCTGACTTTAAAATGCTGCAAATGATAACTAACTAACTAACTACTAACTAACCTGCACTTATATAGTGCTTTTCTAGTCACAAAGACCACTCAAAGCGCTTTCACTAATACTAACCCTCTATTCTAAGGGCCTATAGGAAACAGATATCTAGGGACAATTTAGAACAGCCAATTAACCTAACATGCATGTCTTTGGATTGTGGGAGGAAACCGGAGCCCCCGGAGTAAACCCACGCAGCACAGGGAGAACATGCAAACTCCACACAGAAAGGTTCCAACCCCTGCCAACCTGGGGATTCGAAACAAACTTTTGTTACTTAACAAAAGTAACAGAATGGGGAAGTCGTTACAATGTTTTGGCTCATCTCTTTATACATTTAGTAAATTCAGACTCGTTCATTTGGTACACTATTGCATTAACGCTATACACAGTAAAATACCCAACTCCAAACACGCTTCCATAAATAAACACACATACAGTACAAACACTTTCCCTGTGGCAGAGTCAGCAATCTCCACTATGGAAAGAGCCCATTTTGAGCAACTTTTGGTTTAGAAAAAATCTGACCAAAGCCACAAAAACAAGCACATTTAAGTCTTTAAATGACCGACCTGACAACATCAGTAACAGGAGTTTTTCCCTCTTAATTATGCATATTTTCAACTTTTCTGGTAAATCTATCCATCCTGTCACTACTTTCTCATAAATTTGTGAAAACTGTCTCTCAAATTTTATATTTGTTCTTGGTAAATTTTCCAGAAAATTTTTTTTATATAAGTGTGTACATTTTTTGTGCAAAGTTGAGAAAATGTAGCTGCACTTTTTCAAGAAAAAAAGTTGTATATTTTAATTTTTTTTTTTAAAAATTTGCTATTTTTTTTAAAATATAAGCAACCTTTTTTCTCATAAATTTGCAACCCTTTTCTCATAGATTTGCTGCTTTTTTCCCCTCATAAATTTCTGACTGTTTTCTTGCAAATTTGTGACTTTTCTCGCATAAATTTGCAAGTCATTTTTTTTCCTGTCTCTTAAATGTGTACGAGGTTTGCATCGATGCATATCACCTTAACAGCAGTATCGGCCGATATTCACCAATATCAGTGGTTGACATTTATCTAGAGAAATCCCTTTGCGTGATATGAATTTTGCCCTGAAACAGATAACAGTAAACTACAGCTGCATGATCAGAAAACATCCAGACTTGAACCATTTGAAAGTATTTCGGTTCAGTTATTTTTTTTTAATAATTCATATTTCTTTTTTTCCTCGCATTAAAAATGGAACAGATGACAACAAAAGCAAATTGGCCAATTCACCGTTTTAAACACTGGCATCAACCCAAAATTTTACAATCAGTTCATCCTTAATTTGCACTTTGTTAGGTTAAAGAAACAAGGAGCTGCTGGTTAATAGCAGACGAGCAGCAACTGGCTCTGGCTCCCCTAGTTGTAGACCCCTCACCAATGGCTATAAATTCTGGCTCAACATCTTCCCCACTACATGTCCGCCACTTTAACACGCTCATCCTTCATCCATATCCCCTGAGTTGTGTTCCCCCCCCCCCCCCCCAACAATCTCTCCTCTCCCTCCTCTATTGCCCAGCTGACCCGGTGGTGTCATCGCTGTCAACGCCCTGTGGAGACCCCGGTGCGGATCCCTCGCCCGAGCCTCCCTCCCTCCTTTCGCCGGCTCTCTTCGCAGCCTTCCACTTCAGCATCGCGCTGTCGGGGTGAAGTGTGTGGAGGTGGACGAGCAGCTCATCCTGGGTCGCTGCTGTGTGGCCGCACTCCTCGCAGACGTACAGCTTGTTGCGTCGCTCCTTGTAGGCGTACTTCAGGGTGATACTGTGGATCTTCTTCATGTGGGACTCCAGGGAGCAGCGCTGGGTGAAGGCCTTCTCGCAGTAGTTGCATTTGTATGGACGGACACCTGGATGAAGGTGAGAAGACCAACAACATAAGTCTCTGGCATCTTTTGATTTTCAAACTATGGAGGCCTGATACTGCCAAAATTGAAAATAAATAAAGTTCTAATCGAGTTACAGAATATATACAAATTTTTTTTTTTTGATATATACAGTATGTAAGATTTTTAAAAATTTATGTATGCTTCATTTATCCCTCCACATATATAATAAAAGATATGTAAAAACAAGATAGAAAAATATAAAAATGGTCCATGCGAATTAGAAATTAGGAAATACATTACTTCACAAGTGTATCTCAGTAAATTAGAATGCTGTGGAAAAAAAAATTGTATTTTGTTGTAATATAATTCAAAACGATAAGCGCTACATATATTCAGTAATTATTATACACACAGTTAAATATTTCAAGCTTTTTTAATTTAATTTTGAGGATTATTATTAGTTTTTTAAAAATTAAATACTTGTAAATGTGAATTAACATTTATAGAAATGTAAAAAATAATGTAAAATAAATAAATACATACCTCTGGGGAAATTAATGGTCAAATTTTAATACTGAAAATAAATTACTTGCAATTACAAGCATCAAATAAAATAAAACAAATGTACCTTTTCATTTATTAAGTACTTAAATTTTGTATATTTATGATGCTTCTGTATTTATTGACGGAAGTGATTATAGAACTGTATATTAAATAAGTTGGGGACAATAAAAAGGTCAACATATTGAATTATAAATGTATGCGATTACAATCATGAAATAAAACATTAAAACAAATGTACTCACTTTTTTTTTTTAAGTTACACAAACTTGCATTCAGAGTTGCTTAATTGTGATTATCATTTTACAATTATATAGAAATCTTGAAAAATACATTTGGGTTAAATAAATGGAGAAGGTAAATGAAAAAATATATGTACAGTACAATTCAGTAAATCTGTATAGCATAATCGGTTCGTGGTCAATTAATTAGAGAAGCCATTTAAAACTGCAATATGCTATACAAAATCCATTTTACCACACATCTGTTTATTTTAATTGCACTTTGATAGTCCACACATTTACACACAATTATATCATATAACAGACACCCACCCACCATGTTCTGTGCGGGGTGAGGGGGTGGGGGTCTTACCCCACCCCTGTTGCCCTGCTCTTGCTGGGGGTGTGGGGGCCTGGTGGGGAGCCTGGGACCTATCATGTTGTCAAAATCCCAGGGTGCTACTGAATATATAGATACAACCAAGGAAGTGAGAGGGGGGCTGAATATGAGTAAGTGAGAGTGAGGGGGTGATGAATGGAGGTGGTAATGGTGGGTCGGTTTTGTGTGGTGCTTTGCATGCCAGATGGCATCTTGGGGCACCTGCGGTGGTCTGCTGATTGTTCACTCAGATGGGCGCCGGGGGTGGGGGTCTGCTTCTGTGGCCTGCGCCAGTGGTCTTCCTGGTCACTGCCGGGCACTGGTGCGTGTTCAGGCTCGCTGCATCTGCTTCGCAGCCGCCTTATGAAACTAAGGTGAATGAGGAGTGAATTTGAATGGGTACAGGAGTGAGAGAAAATGGGTTGGTCTGGGTGAGTGAGAGGGGTGTGCATGGGAGCATGTGGGTGTGAAGGTGTGGGGAGGGGTGTGTCTGCGAGTCGGGAGGTGCTGGATTAAGGGGGGTCGTGCCTCTCGGCAATGTGGGCTCCCCTGGGCGGGGAGACTTCTTTGGACGTGGGGGTCCCCGGGGTGTGCGACAGAGGTGCTGGGGCGGGCCGGTCTCTGTCCTGGGGGGTGGTGTCGCTGGCCTCCTGGTGCCTGGGGCCCAGGGGCGGATGTTGGCCCCGCTGGGGAGGGTGGGGGTCAGGCGGGTCCAGGGGTGTGGGCTCACCGTGCCGGCCGCCGAGCAACCTGGCCTCCCTTGATCGTCCCTCCGGGGGCGGATGCCTGGCTTTCCTGGAGCTTGCTGACCTCAGGGCTGGGGGTTGGTGGCGCTGCCTTGCCTGCTCGGGGTTCCCAGGGGGAGAGCTGCTGCGACCGGCTCTCCGCCCGTATGTTTCCTGACAAACTACTCACATGCACACACTTATTTTGCGCGCGTTCTCATATACAGTTAGGCCCAAAAATATTTGGACAGTGACACAAGTTTTGTTATTTTAGCAGTTTACAAAAACATATTCAGGATACAATTATATAATCAATATGGGCTTAAAGTGCAGACTCTCAGCTGTAATTTGAGAGTATTCACATCCAAATTGGAGCAAGGGTTTAGGAATTACAGCTCTTTAATATGTAGCTGCCGCTTTTTCAAGGGACCAAAAGTAATTGGACAATTGACTCAGAAGGCTGCAAAAAAAATAATAACAAGGCTGCATGGCTCTTCCCTCGTTAACCTGTCATCAATTAAGCAGTTAAAAGGTCTGGAGTTGATTCCAGGTGTAGCGTTTGCATTTGGAAGCTGTTGCTGTGAACACACAACATGCGGTCAAAGGAGCTCTCAATGGAGGTGAAACAGACCATCCTGAGGCTGAAAAAAAAGAAGAAATCCATCAGAGAGATAGCAGAAATGTTAGGAGTGGCCAAATCAACAGTTTGGCACATTCTGAGAAAAAAAAAAAAAAAAAAAAAAAAAAAAAAAAAAAAAAAAAAGAGTGCACTGGTGAGCTTGGGAACTCAAAAAGGCCTGGACGTCCGATCGCAGAATCCTTTCCATGGTGAAGAACAACCCCTTCACAACATCCACTCAAGTGAAGAACGCTCTCCAGGAAGTAGGTGTATCAGTATCTAAGTCTACCATAAAGAGAAGACTTCATGAGAGTAGATACAAAGGATTCACCACAAGGTGCAAACCATTAATCAGCCTCAAAAATAGAAAGGCCAGAATTGGCTTTGCCAAAAAACACCTGAAGAAGCCAGCCCAGTTCTGGAACAGCATTCTTTGGACAGATGAGACTAAGATCAACCTGTACCAGAATGATGGGAAGAAGAAAGTTTGGAGAAGAATTGGAACAGCTCATGATCCAAAGCACACCACAGCTTCTGTAAAACATGGTGGAGGCAGTGTGATGCATGGGCATGCATGGCTTCCAATGGCACTGGGTCACTTGTGTTTATTGATGATGTGATAAAAGACAGAAGCAGCCGGATGAATTCTGAAGTGTATAGGGATATACTTTCTGCTCAGATTCAGCCAAATGTAGCAAAGTTGATTGGACGGCGCTTCACAATACAGATGGACAATGATCCAAAACATACTGCAAAAGCAACCCAGGAGTTTTTTAAAGCAAAGAAGTGGAATATTCTGCAATGGCCGAGTCAGTCACCAGATCTCAACCCAATCGAGCATGCATTTCACTTGCTCAAGACAAAACTTAAGGCAGAAAGACCCACAAACAAGCAACAACTGAAGATAGCTGCAGTAAAGGCCTGGCAAAGCATCACAAAGGAAGAAACCCAGCGTTTGGTGATGTCCATGGGTTCCAGACTTCAGGCAGTCATTGCCTGCAAAGGATTCTCAACAAAATATTGAAAAGAAACATTTTACTTAGGGTTATGTTTATTTGTCCAATTACTTTTGAGCCCCTGAAATGAGGAGTGTTTGTAAAAAAATAGGTACAATTCTTACATATTTAATCATATATTTTTGTTCAACCCCTTGGAATTAAACCTTAAAGTCTGCACTTCAATTCCGTTGTAGCTGTTTCATTTCAAATCCAATGTGGTGGCATGCAGAGCCCAAGTCATGAAGATTGTGTCACTGTCCAAATATTTCTGGGCCTAACTGTATATGCACACAGATATACACGCACAAGTGTCTCTTCTTTAACAGGTGCGGAAACCAGACTCGTGTTGAGACATCTTCGGTGGAAGAAGCAGTTTGTCTTTTGTTTGTTTTAGCTGTTGATTTGTTTGTTTGTTTTTTGGTCTGTTCCCCTCCCTTTTCTTTTCCCCCTTCACACACTTCCTTTCCCTCTTTCCCATCCTGTTGGGTCTTCCATGGGTAAAACAATTAAAATAAAGTATTAAAAATTATTACAGGAGGAGTTTACAACAATATACAACACACAGTTAGGTACTGTATAAGCTCCTCTTGGCAAAGTAAATCTGTTTTGGCACAATAAGGGTGACAGATCCTTGTTCTGTTTGCCTAGCTGCCTGACAGGACAAGGGGAGAAAAAAAAAAAAAAAAGAATTGTAGCTACCTGTATGTGTGCGCACATGTCTCTTTAGGTCGAAGGTGTCGTTAAAGCCTTTACCACAGAAGGTGCACAGGTGTCTCTTGGTGTCATTGTGACACTTGGCATGTCTGTTCAACATTCGCTGGTACTGGAACGTCTTCTGGCAAATCTAAAATGCAGCAACAACCAGTCGTAGCTGTTTTAATCTTAAATTATATTTAATTATAGCAGTATAAACACTACTGTGCAAAAAATGTCATTAATTACAAAAACATACAAATATTAAAATAAAATAAAACCAAAAAATTCTCAAGAAAAGTGTTAACACTAATAGTAGTTTAGAAACTAAAATGGTCTAAATTTAAACAATGTTGGCATAAAAGTGGAAATGCTTTAAGCTGGACAAGGTTAGCTTAAAAATGCTAGCTTTAAATTAAAATGGCGTAAAGTTGTACAATGTTAACACAAAAGCTGACATTGCTAAAGAATGCAAAATAATAACTTAAAGCTCAAAAAAGCCACTTAAAGGGTCGACCATATTTTCACAACAGCAACATACGTAAAAGAGGATACAGCATAAAATTTAATAAAGTAAGCTTAAAATTACTGGCGGCTGCCAGGTCAGTATTTGCTGATCTGGACCCAAAGGGCACCCAAATTCAAACTCAGGCGAGATTTTTCATAGAAACACCCATGGTATCAATTTGAAAAGCCCATGTCATTTCTTTCTGTAGTTATCGCGTTCACAAGGTAGATTTTTTTTTATTTTTTTTTTTTTTTTTTTTTTGTTACTTATTTGTACCCGTAGGTAGACATGGTTTGCAGTCTGGTGACAAGCCACCGGCTGCTGGTCGCTGCGTGCGCGAGCGCCCTAAACCTACATGTTTTGGTATGCGGGAGGAAACCGGAGAAATCCCGGAGTAAACCCGCGCAACACGGGGAGAACATGCAAACTCCACACAGCTCACTGTTGGTCGGGGGCTGGGATCGAACCCACGATCTCATGATCCCCGTGGTCCCCCGGCCGAGGGTAAAACTGTGCTGCCACAGTGCTAAACCACTGCGCCACCGTGCAGCCCGTGCAGCAGATGTTGATGCCGCTGACGCCCAGCCGCCTGGCAGGGAGACAACAATAATACCCCTTCAGCCTTTAGAGGCTGAGCGGTAAAAATGTTCGCTTAAAGGCTAAAAGAGCTGAGCCTTAGACAATGTTCTCAAGCAAAATAGCTTGAAGTTTGAGAAAATTAGTCTAAAATACTAAACAAAGGCTTAAATGTTAAAAATGTCATCCTAAAAGCTAAAATGAAATTGAACAATATTAGCATAGAAGCTGAAATATATATTTTCCAGCTGATAATATACAGAAGCTTTCAACCTTAAAAGGTGACAAACCTCTCTTTTCACTTTCATCACATTTAGCTAAAAAAAAGTTTAAATATAAAAAGATATAAGCTACAAAGTAGCAAAATGGAAGCACTCTTTAGAAAGATCAACAAAACGATCCCAGATTGACATTTCTAACAAAGTATACAGAAAGAGATCCAGTACTAAAAAAGAACATACAGAAGAATCAAAATGGCTGATTTGAACAACAATAGTGTAACTGCTTAAAAGCATTCAAACCGTTAGTTTATGTACAAGAACAAATAATTTGGTGGCTAAATTTTTACTTTATGTTTTTGGTGATAAAATTATTATTATTATTATTATTTTTTAAAATAGTTTTAGCTTTCAGGTCTTCCATACATGAATTTCATTGATTCACTTTTTAATTTTTTGCATGTTTTTGGAAAAGAATGCTATCCATAAATAATTTAAATCACAATCTTACAACCCCCTTCAATTATCAATTAATTTTAAAATCAAATGTATACTGTTAAAATTAAATTACACCAGAATATTGTCAACATAATTTCTCTTTCTCTACATACCGGGCACACAAACGTTGCCGTGGTTGCCGGTGATGAACTTTGAGGTTGACCTGATGATCTGGTTACCATGGGGACTGCCTCCGAAGGGGCAGGGCTTGTCGTCGGGGCAACTGGCATCACAGTGGATGACGATTCAGTTATTGTAGGTGGAGCAGGAATGGGGGGAAGAACTAGAGGGAGAGAAACAGGAAGAGGAGCGGGCTCCGGGGACAACTCGCCTGTCGTTACCTGGGAGAGAGATTAAAAAATATACTGGCATTACGTTTACAGTGAACATTAACTTGATTTGCCTGTTACCCTAAATCAGGCGTTGGCAAACTTCAGCTCCAGAGATATGGCAAAAACCTCCCACATTTGCAAGAAAATGGCTCAAATCTACAAGAAAAGCTACAAGTTGACAAGTAAAGAAATTAGTCATTTTAAGTTGCAAATTTCTAAGTAAAATTTAACAATTTTAAAAAGTAAAAAAAACAAAACAAGAAAAGCTTCTAATGTCAAATTTTTATTACAAATTTAACAGAAAAAATATGCAAAATATTTTTCAAAATGCATGAAAAAATACGGCAACTTTAAGGGAAAAGTTACACATTTGAGAGGCAAAAGCTGGCATATTGCTATTATTGACAGGCTAGTTTATATTCATAATTCAGCCATTTTAATTTCATTTTACATTGTGCAGCTCCATGCGTTTTTTTCCCTCACTCAAAATTTATCCAGAATGTCTCTTCCCAATTGAATAGATTGTTGGCCCACATACAAGTATATAATTTATATTTAGCAGTGCATAAAAATTATATTTCACAATGTGGTATAGCAGGGCTCACCAACTAAAACGGCAAAAGGTCCGATAAGTCGGTCCTCCTCCCCAGCTGAGGTCCGAATTAGGTGTGGGAATTTTTAGGCCCCTCATGATTTGATTATGATTCAGAACTCTGACTTGATTCTAAAACAAGTTTCAATGCATCTTCACACATTTTTTTTTCTATTCAAGAGTTTTCCCTCCCACTGTGTGACAACTTGGCCCTTTTAAAGCAAAGTATTTGCAATGACCCATGAATTCATCTCCAACATCTTTTATTAAAACAAATAAAAGAGAAATCTGACACATGGTGGGCAGTGGTGGCCCACCATGTGGTTAGGGATGTGGACTGGTGAGCAGAGGGTCATTGATTCAAACCCTGGACCAGCAAGATTAGATCTGGGTGGGACAGATAACATAGCAGTGTTTGCCCCACCCTCCTTAACCCCACTGTGGTGCCCTTGAGCAAGGCCCTTAACCCCAACTGCTCCAGTGGAGCTGCTCAGTGGCCACAGGTCAGTCTGCGGTTGTACTGGGCAGCTTCCTGGTCTGAATGTGAACAGGGTGTCCATGAAAAAGACAAGTTTCCTCTCATTGGAACTACCTTGTATAAATAAAGGTTAAATTAAGAAAAAAAAAATAAATGGACAAATTTATCTCAAAATGTGCTTTTAAGAACTGTCGTCCTTTCATTGACATTGTTCCAGAGGACCACAGCTGTCTCCAGACAGGCCAGTATCATTTAACTCGCTTTCACACATTATTTTAAGCTCATGTTTTAGCTGCTTTTAGCTCTATATTAATTTTTAAACAAAAAAAAATATTATAATGAATTCTTTGTTCAATTTCAAATAAAATGTAATATAAAATTTTATTATGCAGGAGAACACTAAATGTGTTTGTTGACTAAATAAACAGGTCTAAAATTCTAAAGTCTACAACTAAAATCCTAAAAATGTTTTACAGGAGAACACAAACTAAACTGTATTGCATTAAAAAAAGATTAATATCTAAAAAAAAAAAAAACCCACAAAATTTCACAAAAAGTCCACCTCTCTACAATATTTTCAATAGAAAAAAAACCTGTTTCAAACTAAGACCAAAAAAACAAAAAACAAAAAAACAGACAAAATATAATTCCAGGACAGAATTCCTCAACATTTTTTCCATCTCAACAGTTCCACCTCCCCTCTCCTGTTGAGAGGGAGGTGGAACTTTTTACGTTCAGTAATACATGGAGCTTTTACTGAGTTTTTACATGATAACCAGTGACCTCACCTCTGTATCCCAGCATGGACTACTCTCGGCTCACAACAGCGCTTCTTTTTGTTGGTCCAGACCGGTCACCGGTCTGTCCGGGGTGGACCTGATTTTGCAACACGCTGCATACTCTCTACAGCGGTTGGAGACACAGAGTCGCTGCAGAGAGTGGCGTTCGTGGGACAGCGAAGAGGGCAGTCTGCAGCAGGAGAGCGCCCTAGGGCTCGTGCCATAATCTGTCGGGCGGTCGCCGATGCAGCAATTCAGTTTAGCTTTTAATGCTTTTTTCCCCACCAAAATAAAACCGTCTCCCTTTTCCCCAAATTGTATCTTAGGCTTGGGGTCCGGACGGAGGACTCTCGGGGTCTGTATCAGGACCAGAGTCCGCCAGTTGGTGACCCCTGTGGTATAGAATCCAACACAAGCTCTGAATAAAACTTAAAACCATAACAGACCAATTTTCCACGTTTCTTGTTAGAAAAATCTGATTTCTGAAAATAAATAATTTTTCTAGTTAAAAAAAAATGTGAGTGTATTTAAAAGTAAAAGTATATTTAACCCCTTAGCATTCCAGCCAATTTCCATAAAAACGCCTAAATATAGCATATGTGAAGAAAATTAAAATTCTTTCACTGAGAGGCAGCAGAAAATTTGAAACGTCCTGCAGGTGGAACACTGGAATTTTAAGAGGTTAATAATTACCAATCTGAAGGATGAATTTCTCGCCAACTGTTTATAAACTATTTTTTTTTGTAATTAAGCTAGTTTGAATATGGTCAGCATGAGAAAGTAATCTGTGACATCTTGTATCACTTCACATAAACTGGACAGTAAATCAAGAAGTAACACTGTAAACAACTGTGTATATTTAAACACTTTCCAACAAAAGTCAGTATTTCTATGGTGGAGGATCTGCAAAGACAAAGAACCGAAATGTCCACACACACACAAAAAAAAAATCCCTCTTCATTGCTCTGTCCCTGCCTTTATTACCTTGATTTTGCTTCGGACATAAGTCGATTTGACCTGTGACCTCCTCCTGATATCAGTCCTCTCCTCAGGTAACACTGCCGGTGGGCTCTGGGGTTGGCTGAGCGCCGTACTGGAAGGCAGCTCGGCGTACGTTTGGACATCTGAGTTTGAGTGTTTGGTGAGGCAGAGTGGCATAGTTTCAGCGGGGCTGGCTTCAACCTCCATCGCCTGGACAGGCAGAGGGAGGATGGACACTGGGAGGAGGAAAAGAAAGGAAGGAAGTCAGCGTTGTGTGCCAATTCGGCTAAAGTTCTGGTTTTTGGACACCTGATGATTATGTATTTACAGGTTGTGTAAGGAACTTATGGAAACTGAATGAACAAGTGGGACAGTAGTTCACTTAGAGGCCACAAGGTGTCACTAAAATCAGAGTTTGCAAAAGCTCCATACAATACTTGTAATAAATGAGTCTCTTTTTGCTCCATCTGTGGCTTCTATCAACTTTCAATGGACGTCAAATTTGCACCGATTTCAAAAAATAAATGTAAATTTATCAATAAGTCAATGACATGGTCTCAACCCCTTCTTAAAAAAGATATTACAAATGCAGATCCACTTTAAAAAATGATTCAAAGTGAGATAGGCAAGGTTCAGGCAACTATTTTTTTTTTTTTAAATTTTGTATACTTTAATAATCCCCAGAGGGCAATTTAGGGCATCCACCTGGATGGATGAGGCAGCCACGGTGCAGCACCAATCCCTTCACCATTCACAAACACATTCACATCTAGGGCCACTTTAGAGTCTCCAGTTAACCTAACTTGCATGTTTTTGGCCTGTGGGAGGAAACCAGAGTACCTGGGGTAAACTCATGCAGACACGGGGAGAACTTACAAACTCCACACAGAAGGGTCACCGATGGTTAGGGGGTGGGATCAAACCCATGACCTTCTTACTGTGCTGCCACAGTACTAACCACTGTTCCATCGAGCTGCCCTTACAACTACACAACTTTTTGACTCGTTATTGAAAGTCTAGAAGTTACGATGGGTTCATACTACTTGACTGTCTCACACCATGTGATCGTTCACCAACGGGTCTCCAAAAACAGTGTTCAGACAAGAAAAGATATGCGAAAAATGATGCTGGACATCCAACAAAAAAATAAGAATATTGGTCAAGGAACAGACTGGTACACGTTATGTGTTATTGTTGGAAGGCTCTTTTTTCCATCATCTTGTGGCCTACACTTTTCATTAGCTGTTGATCACCAGCTCGTCATAGACTCCAACAAGGTATTAGCATGCTAGATATTAAGTTGAAGGTAGTGACGAGTTGGAGAACATCTTTTATCATGTCTTTGTTCACATAAAAGCAGCCTTCACATCAAAACTGGCAAGTCTAATTGTGCATTCCTACAGTATCCTTTCCTTGGTCCATTTTTAACATTCCAAGACAGCAACCATGAAACCAAGATGGTTGCCCCCAGAAAAGCTAGCTGCTACCTAGTTTTAGTGTTAGAACTCACAGAATGCCAACATCATCATCATCGCTGCCACTCATGATGAACAAGTATAGCAACTGAATGGATTAATGGGACAGAGTATCAACTATGACCATTCTGTACATGAACCCCAACACCATTATGCCTCGGTGAAACGGAGAGGCATATGATAATCAGTTAATGCATCTGTGCATGTGTGGTTGTATCTGTCCATCTGTCTACCCGTTACCACCTTTTCAGCTCGCCCAGTCAAAATTAAGTGCAACTAAAGGCTTGTATCATTGTATGAACATATTTTCTCGACTTTTAGTTTGCCAGAATTCCGAGATAAGGCTCTGTTTTCAAAATAAACACAAATTCAACTCACCTTTAATGTCAATGAAGCCAAGGGAAAAGGTACTGTAATAACTATGCCAGGCCACTAAAGGTGGCAGTGCGACTTTTTTACGGCACAACACTGCACATTTTTTTTTACAGCACGTGGAGCTGAACTGTTGTAAAATAGCAGTTACTGAAAAAAAAAAAAAAAAAAAACGTATTCAGCAACTACACCATTTATTCTTCACATCGATTGTAGTCACACTGGTTTTGCTGTTTAGTTTTGCAGAGGAAGGACAAGGTAAAACTCGTTAAAAACTCACTAAAAACTGTCACGAGCTGGGTCTGATGTTCTGCCGGACTCAGCCTCGTAGCTCTTTTGTTATATCCATACATATTTATCTGTTGTATTTTTGGTGCCTTTTTGAGTTATCACTGCCTTCTATTTTGTCTGTTTATGTTTCAGTTTGTGTTGGCTTTATCTTGCTTCATTTGTAGTCATTTTCTAGTCTGTATTTGGTTTTGTTTATATTTTACTCTGTAGGTTGACAGCTGTCAGGTTGCGTTTCCGGGTTGTGTGGTGCCACCTGTCAAGCTGTCAGCTGCTCCTCCCTCACCTCCCTTTATTGCCAAGCTGATTCCAATTATTGTTCCCTTCTCCTGCTCAGGTGAACCCACACTTGTTATCACTTATGTGGTTGGTTCATTCACTATTTAAGCTCAGTCTGTTCACTTTGTCATTGCCGCTACGTTGTATGTACCTCCTGTATTCTCCTCTGAATCAGCAACCGTCTTCCTCTGTATGTGCTGCTCATCCTTTCGGAGCTTCCCCCGCTCCGAGGAACATCTTGAAAGTTTTCTTGTTGGCATTTTTGTATTATTTGCACATTTTTTGGACTGTTATGTTCTTTAGTTTAATAAACACTCAGCACCATTCAGCGCTTGGGCTGTCTCTCTGACCCGTAGGGGCCCTAGACATGACAGAAAACTCCAAATCCCAACATTCCTCACCTGCAAATGGTCGCAGTGAACTGTGCATGTGCCCTGAAACTCCCACCACAGGGAAGTACTGAGCAATCCGCCAATACTGGGTGAACAAATGTCCGTCTTTTTGCCCGTCTGTTTTCTTCCTCTACCACTAAACAGCAAAAGCTTCTGTTCGTCTTGATAGTTATTGTATTCACGTACCTCCATTGCTTCTGGCATTTAAAATGTCTGCCACCGTGCTCTTCTTTTATGTTTGGATTGCAGCTGCTCAAATCAGTTTGGTGGCTCTTGGCTGCCGCCGACAGTACGAGCATGTGAACTGCAGATTGTTTTCACTGCGCATGTGTGTACTCCAAAACTACAGGATGGATTTGGATGAAATTTTTACCAGAGGTGGTCCTTGAGGTAGAGAGGAACCCATAACATTTTGGTGATGAGCTCAGAATGCATACCTCCACCAAGGCTCTGGCACCGAGGCATCAGCACCTTGGTGCTTTCATTAGGGCAGTGACCTTCCTAGCTTCACAACACACAGCTTCTTCGGTGAGTCTGGTCTGAGAATAGTTTAGCTATGCTGAGCTCTTTAAGACCCTGGTCTTTGTGTGCTTCTCACCATTGCCGGTTAAGATGGTGCGTTGGCTGCCCCATACGCGGCAACATCCGGACTTCATACACTTCTCACTGGTGCTGGTGCCAGTGCATCGATTGAAACTCCATATGTGGTTACATGGTCTGTGATCCCTTAAGTATAATCCATTCAGCAGTGTGTGAATGTAAATGGTACCGGGTGCACAACTTGGCCTTCCAACTTTCAAATTCCGTAGCAAGACACAGTTAAGATGCTGAGAGAGAAGGAAGTTGCAGCTATGATACACCGTCGAGAATCCTCTGCTGCACCAAGGACCGTAACCCCCATCCACTTGACTCTAACAAGAGTCTATACCACAGTGGCAGTGGTATTGTATCCCTGACACGGGTGCCCCAGAACAGTGGTGACAAGAGGTTAGTGATATTCTCCCCAAAACCCCACAACTCCCAGACCACAGCCTCCCCACCAGATGCAGTTTAACATCTTACCCAGAACGCCAACATACACAGAGCATATCTGAGGAATGTTTCTTCTAAAAAAAAAAAAATAATAATAATAATCAGGAGGAAGAAATAAAGCAAAGGAGGTCATGTATATTTATCTGCCTATGTGATGTTTTGACTGCATTAGATGGTGCTTCTAAACCAAGAGTGGGGGGTGGGGATTCTGACTTTAGGAATGGCACTTGTGGGTTAAAAGAGATTTACCCTACCTCCGCATAGAAAAAAAAAAAAATCCAACTTAATGGCATTAGAAGTACTTGATGGGCAGGCCTCAATTTGCAATGCTCTTGGGTTAACGATCGCACCATAAATCAATGGTTTCATGAACACGCATTAACACCTAAACAAGAGACGCCTGGCTCCATCTCAATGCCAAAAAACCAGAGTCTGATCCCCAGCAGATAAACTTCCTCTGTTGCATCAACTTTGACACCATCACGTTGCCAATGTCACACGAGTGCACCGGCCAACAGTGTTGGTAACAACAGAATGTAGCATGGAACTTAAGAGTGATGCAGTCACCAGCATTTTTACAAGGTTCCTACTTTCTTTCCACTATTAAACTCATTGCAGACTGATTGATGCTTGAGTGAAGATGATACGAAGACCGATGGAATTCGAGCCAGCCATATGTCGCTATGCAACAAAGGTAGTGACAGTGATGCCGACATTGTTACACTTCACTCAAGTGCATAGGCGTAAATCAAGGGGGGACCTGGGAAAAAAAAAACCCAACCCAGAATTGTCCCCCCAGTCATAAATCTTTTTTATATCGTGTTACATAACAGAATAAAATGTATCTGAAGCACCAATTTTAAATCTGCAACTTTTTTCTTACAAATTTGCAACTCTTGAAAATTTTACAAAATCTACAACTATTTTCTTGTAAATTTGCCTCTTTTTTCTTGTAAATCTGCAGTTTTTCATCATAAATTTGCAACTTTTTTCTATTAATTTTTTCCTTTAATAACTCCACAACTTTTTTCTTGTAAATTTGTGACCCTTTCCTTGTTAGGTTGCAACTTTTTTCCTCATACATTTAAAACTCATAAATTGGCAGTGTTTTACTGACACATTTACAGCTTTTTTAAAAAACTCAAACTTTTTTTATCATAAATTTGCAACTTTTTTCCTCATAAATTTGTAACTTTTTTCTTCATAAATTTCAACTTTTTCCCCATAAATTTGCAGCTTTTTCTCATACAGTTAAAATTTTTTTCATAAATTTGCAACAGTTTCCCTCATAAATTTGCAACTTTTTTCTAGTAAATTTGCAACAACTAAACTTGCAACTCCTCGTGAATTTTCTATTTTTTCTTCATAAATTCAGGACTTTATTATCCTAAATCTGCAGCTTCCATCCATCTTCTTCTGCTTAATCCTCTTTGGGTCGCCGGGGGGGGGGGGGGTGTTGTGGGCTGGAACCTATCACAGCATCTTTGGGCGAGAGGCAGGGTACACCCTGGACAGATCGCCAGTCCATCGCAGGGCCAACACAGAGAGACAGACAACCATTCACTCTCACAGTCATACCTAAGGACAATTTAGAATCCCCAATTTGATGCCAATTAACCTAACTTGCATGTTTTTGGCATGTGGGAGGAAACCGGAGAAATCCCGGAGTAAACCCACGCAGACACGGGGAGAACATGCAAACTCCACACAGATCACTGTTGGTCGGGGGCTGGGATCAAACCCAGGATCCCCCAGCCAAGGGTGAGTTGCTGTGCTGCTGCAGTGCTAACCGCTCCACCACCGCACTGAGGAGACTTTTTTCTTGTAAATTTGCAATATGCATATGGATACTGGTTTAATTTTTATTCTGTATAATTTGGGGTTGCAGTGGCTCAGAAGGTAGAGCGGGCCGTCCAATAACCGGAGGGTTGGCAGTTCGGATCCCACTCTCCCCAGCCGTCCTGCCGCTGTGTCCCTGGGCAAGACACTCACCTTTCCTCCAGTGTCCATGACACTGGATATGAATGTGTATTAATTAGGGATTCAGATTGTGATACTTGAGTCACAATACGAACCTATCACGATTCAAAAATAATCACAATATCAAGTATCACAATCCCATATATTTCAAATTTTTTTCAACTTACTCAGCCTGTCCCAAACTAAAACTGTTGACATCTCTTTCATATAATAAAGTATTCCCGGGGCTTCCACTTTCCACGGAGACATGTCTCTGCACACAGGTAGGGTGGTGAACGGTGTTTGGAATAGACCCCCACTCCAGATAGATTTATCTGACTCTGGATTCTTTTAAAAAGCAGCTGAAAACTTTTTTGTTTAACGAGGATTTCCATTGAGTTTCAATTCAACTGCTTTTTAATGATAAGTCTAATATTTTAAAATGATTTTAATCTTGTGTTTTAACTTGTTTTTGTATTTTAAAATTATTTTTATCATTTTTCTTTTATTATATTTTATTGTACAGCACTTTGTGACTATATGTTTGTGAAAAGCACTTCATAAATCAACTTTACTAACTTGGTGCTCAGAGAAAAAGCTCCATGCTGGTGTGTTTTTAGCTTAGCCGTTGCTAATGCTACTCCGAGATGTGTGCTGGCCCGCATGTTCCAAGTGTTTGGTTTTTTTTGTGCAGCGCTTCTTGCGGGTTGTGTGTCATGTCAAGGTCTTTCCTTCCATCTTTGTTATAAAACCCAAAAAAGACCTGACATTTAAGCTAACTGCTTCCTAATTTTCAAAGCTGGCTGCAAATCTCCGAGACAAGCTATGACTTCACTTGACTGGGTGCTTGCTTTGCGCCACCTAGTGGACTGAAAACGCCATTGGTTGAATACCCAAGACAGTATGCAACATTTACATGATAATTAACAAAAGATCCATCCATGCATTTAGGGATCGCTGCATTGTCTTTAGTGGCAAGTATTGCGAGCCATCACTGAATTGATCTTTTGTCCCATTCCTAGCATTAATGTCCGGTAGTGGTCAGAGAGACTGTAGGCATGGATTGGCAGCCACGTCTCCGTCAGTCTGCCCCAGGGCAGCTGTGGCTACAGAGGTAGCTTACCACGACCATTGTCTGTGGAGTGAATGAATAATGTATCCATTGTAAAGTGTCTTTGAGTGTCCATGAAATGCTCTATATAAATCTGATGCATTATTAATAGATTACATTCTCTTTATTGTCATCTAGACAATGGCTCAAGTTTTTGTTTTTGTTTTTAAGGCTTTGAACTCTTCTCTGTTACAAATATAGGCACTCCAAAACACAGTCATGCATAGGGCCCGACTACAACAACACCTATCGTGTACCCCTCAATCTGTACTCTTGAGAAAAAGTTCTGTTTATTGCCCCCACCCTCCAAGTGCGACGTTCACGACTACCAATCAGAGGTGAGGTTATCGACATCCCAAATGCATTGCAGATCTAGTTTGAACCAAGGACTGAATCTGAGGTGAATGCTTTCCCAAAACAGACACAACATAGGTCTTTGAGGAATTTCCTGGGTTACATGGTCCATGTGAAAGGGGCTACAGTTATTGTAGCTCTCTAATCAACAGTCGTTCAGATCTAAGGGTTTTTGTTGGCACCCTCAAATTCATGACTAAGCATGATTTTGAACTCTTCAGATGAAACACTCATGCACGGATGAAGGCAAAGAGACAAAAAGTTAAGAATCTGAATCAAGCATTCACCGTACTGTACAGTTTCACAATAGGCAGCCAGCCTGTGCCGCTTAATATTTGCACAATCTCACAATTAGCAAACAGACTTAAATATGCGTGTGTACTTGTGTGTGTGGGTGTGCCCTCATTCGGACTATTGTGTAGTGGGAGTCATTTTTGCTCACGCACATCACCGCTTCTCGTCTGACCAGACGGTCTTGCAGCACCAGCTCTGTACCTTCCACCTCCGCACGGGTGTGTGTCAAACAATAATGTGCATGTGAACCTGTGCGTGCATGTGGGCAAAACATAACCAAACCCAGCAGAGAGGCCGAGGGGGAGAGAGAGAGAGAGAGAAACTGGGGAGGCGACTGTACAAGTGTGCAGGTGTGTTTCAGCCCGGTGAAGACAATGAATCAGTTGACTCTGCCGGGGCATGGATCAGATAAAATTCAAATTTAAATAGAAATGCAGGCCTATAAAGCAGAGAGGACAACACAATAGAGGATCTGTAAACCTGCAGCAGGGTTAACGGTACACACCAAGTCATGACGGCTGCCTGTATCATGTGTTCTACGCATGACATGTCTGGTGGAGGGATGATTATAATAAACCCCCAAATCTGCTAACTGTAGCCATTGACATGTGGTGGTCAGGACACCCCCTCCCCAATCATACTCTGATATTTATTCTGTTAAGGCCCTTTTCCACTAGCCTCACTTGGCCCTACACCGCACCACTCAGCCCGCTTTAGGCGCTTTTCCACTAGCCCCAGCACCGGTTAGCAGGTACTTTTTTCGTACCTGATCCAGGGCAGGGTCTAACCGGGCTGAGTAGGGCTGAGAAGGGCTGTGATATGACTTTAAGAGACTGGTCGCCGCTGATTGGTCAGGTCGTAACATCATGAAAGCGACTTTTTCTGCTGAATTTACTCCACGACCGCCATTTGTAATTGTTCAGCCAGTGAACACAGTGCGCCCCTTTAATACGGTATATTATATTAATATACTGTATAATATACTTATATAATAATATACTCCTAATATTATATATTAGGAGGTGCGCAATTTTCTTTCTATATTAGGCGACGATCGCATCCAGCGCGAGTTGGACGGATCTACTTGAAATGCAGGTGTCCGAGCAGATGGCTTCCCAAGGGCACATCCGTACTGCCAAACAGTGTCGGGAGAAGCTGAAAAAGCTGAAAAGCGATTACCGAGCAGTGAAGGACCACAATGGTCAAAGTTCAGCGGATCGGAAGGAGTGGAAGTGGTTCGCTGAGAGACATTGGGCTCGACACGTCACTGTCACTGTCACGGTCACGGCCTTGGAAACCGTGGATGGTGAGTGTTTTTTTGATATTGCGCATCTGTTCGCCACTTGATCCTTTCTGTGCCAAGCTCACTGTTTTTAAGAAATAGGAAGGTTGTTAGATTGTGGGTAATGGTTGTTACTGAGGCTTGCGTATTGTTTTGCAGCCAACTGCAGATTCACGCTTGCTTTGTGTTAAGTATTAGCGCGAACAAAACGCTGAATTATGCTTATTGTATTCCGGTTAAAAACTTGAGTGTTGTGTACATGTTGCACTTTGGTGTTAAGTTTTAAATTGCGTGCATTTTCTTTCTAGAATCGCATTTCATATCACAGGGGTCCACCTCAGCGGACATGATGGACACAGCGGACTCTCCTGGCGCTGCGTCTGCGTGTGCGTCTGGCTGAGCGCCAGCTGGATTGGCTCCCATGTCAGCCACATCACCAGCTCCATCTGGATCACGTTCAAGTGCCGGTAAGGCACAATAACCACAATTTTTTTTTTTTTGGTTTAAACAGGTCCAGCAGCGGAAACCAGGGTCGAAAATCCATCCATCCATCCATCCATCTTCTACCGCTTAATCCTTTACAGGTCGCGGGGGGGCTGGAGCCTAACAAGTTATGTACCAAATTGATTAATGCAATTTCCTGTAGCTGCATATTAATTAATTGAAAATGTCTTTTTAAATGTACAAAAAGGTTATTCTTTGGTCTTCACTTATTGGTGTTCCACAACCATTTTTAGGTGTGGTGATTGAAGTGCTGTTGTAACTCCTGTTTTAGAAAAACAAAGCGCATGAACTGCCGTTGAAATCAACATGCTTCATTGAAATGCTTCGCGTCAGCTGACTGTATTAACCCATTCAGATTTCTGCGGCCACACTACAAGCAACTAGTTTAAACATTACCCATCCATCCATCCATATTCTTAATCTTAATCCTTTTTAGTTTTGCAGGGGGGCTGCAGCCGAAGACAGCACACTGCGTGTTGCAAAATCTGCTCTACTGAGGGGCAGCAACATGACAGTTCAGCTTATATACAGCAATGAAGCATAATATAATAGTGACATTCCACCACAGACTTTCACCTGTGTAATTCCATAATATATGTAGTGATCCAGCTTTAACGACCATGCCTTTCTGTCTTTCCATCTAGGCAAGACGAAAACAGACAGCTCCCATCGTTGACCTTACATTAGCGATGGTCAACATGCATGACGAAGAGATGCGGCTCTTGGAACGGCAACATGACCAGCGGCAAGAATCAGGAGTACATGCAGCATTTGCGACAGGTGGCCGCAGATGTGCGGGCAGATGTGCATGAAGCCCTGGAGCAGGAAGCTGTGTTACGAAGGGAAGAGCTCGCAGAGATGTCATCGCCCAGTCTGTTTTTTTGTTTGTAAATTTTGCTTCAGGAATAAAATTGTATTGTTTGCATCAAAAGTCTGGTTTATCTGTTATGACACCGTATGAGAAAAGCCAATAATTACATACACATTCCATTCTCTGTTCACTCCACATGCTGCTGTTCATCAGGTCAGGTGTATAGCCTTCTAATGGTAATTTAATTTTTAACAACACAACGAAACGTAATGTCTTGGTAGGTTTTTTTTTTATTTTAAACAAATTTGCAATGCTGAATCCATTTCTCTTGAACGGGTACATTTTTTATGTTATAAGCAGTTGTACAGGTGTGCTTGAACTTGTAGACACTGCTAAAGGTAAGTACGTGTAAGTTGAATGTTGCATCACCAGTCAAAATTTAATAAATTAAGAAGGAATCTAGCAAAAATTTGGCACTAATAACAGTAGACAAATCGGACAAGGATACACAACTGTGTTTTTGTTGCACACAACTGTTGTTACCAACAAGTGCAAAATTTATATTCCCTTTTCCCAAAAATTAAACATCAATTTGTAAGTAAAAGTGGGAGACCTTTACATGGGAAAATATGACATGTATCAGCACATGATTTATAGTTCAATTTGCATTTCCACCTAAGCAAAAGTGGCTTGTCGAGCTGGATTTTTGTGAAGATGGCCTGTGCGGTGTTTCTGCATGTAATTACATACCTGTCAAGTGATGCGGTTTCGCCGTATTTTAATACGGGGAAAATGCAATTTTAGCAAATACGGGCGTATTGCCATTTCTGTACGCCAAAGAGAAAAATATACGGGAAAAAAAATTGAGAGTGTGGGGAGGAACACGTCGTGTGTGACCCCCACAGCGTACGGGGCTGTCAGAGTGCTCAGCGTGAGCAATTATCACAACAGAAGTGTGGACTCATCATTAGGCTGATGGCTTCGCACCTTCTTAACAGATAAGCGTTATGAACAAGAGGACAGGTAGATGGACCATGCACAACATTTTATTTACAAAAAACATTTTTGAAATATGTATGCACATAAATATGGACAAAATAGACAAGTATTGCATCACAGCATCTCGTGTTATATTGTAACGTGCAGCTCGACGTGGCGACGTCCCACCGGGAGGTTTGAACTCACGCCTCCCGCTCCAGAGTCCCGCACTCTACCTGTGTCGCCAATAGGATCAACCCACTTGTCAAGCCAAGTAGGGTGCTTATATTGAGTTCGCTACAATATCACCACCCTGCTCCTCTGCTCTCTGGGTCGCTGCCACCACTGGTTCATCTACTGAATCATCCAATGTAGTGTCAAACGTCTCTCCATGACTCTCACACAGATTGTGCAGAGCACAACAAGTCAGCACCATAGATTTAACCAGTTTCATGTCACAGTCATTCCTCCTTCCTTCTCTCCTCGTCATCAGCCATGTTTGTTGTGGAGGATTCAGTCGCGTGTGTTTCACGTCACGAGGGTGTGGCGCCGCCTGCTGTTCAACAAATCCCACCCACAGCAGGTGTGCCAGCAGGTGCGCCAGCAGTAGTTGAAAAGCAACTGAGGCCGAACCGAACCGAAGTGAGTAGAGCCGGGTTTTCAAATCGGGGCTGAGCGGGGCTAGTGGAAAAGGGCCTTTAGAACAGGGGTCGGACACTTTGACTTTGGCCAAAAGGTTGCAAGTGTTCAGATTGGATGTACAGTTCACACAACTTTCTAACTTACTGTATGATCAGGAGTCTTGAGATCTTAATGAGCTCATACTACATGATTGGTGAAGGAGGGTCATGCGCTACAGTTACACTTCACCCCACCTGGTCCACAAGGTTAAAAAAACAGCATTCTGACAGGAAACTGCAGAGGTGGGTAGAGTAGCCAGAAATTCTACTCAGGTAGAAGCAGCGTTACCTCACAATCATAATTACTTAAGTGTAAGGGTGGTTTCACTGCACCAAGGTCTGGACCAAGGTTCATATTTTTGTTACATTGTCTGCATTTGGTCATTTGGGTTCACACTGCTCCTTTTCCAAGCGTACTGAACAACATCACATGACGCAACTCTGTCTTGTTGTTATGACAACGTCTGCATCGTCAGTACAGACCAGTAGTTAGCAAACATGCTACTCACCCTCCAAGGTGTTTTCTGCTGCTCTGAACACATCGATAACTAGGGGTGGGAATCGCCAGGGACCCCACGATACAATACTGTTGCGATACTACGATTTCTTAAGTACTGCAATACCACACACACACACACACACACACACACACACACACACACACACACACACAGAGTAGTGTGAAAAAGTGTTTGCCCCTTCCTGATTTCTCATTTTTTTTGTATGTTTGTCACACTTAAATGTTTCAGATCATCAAACAAATTTAAATATTAGACAAAGACAACACAA
Organism: Pholidichthys leucotaenia; assembly: GCA_020510985.1. Classification (NCBI taxonomy): domain Eukaryota; kingdom Metazoa; phylum Chordata; class Actinopteri; order Cichliformes; family Pholidichthyidae; genus Pholidichthys; species Pholidichthys leucotaenia. The sequence goes on along the minus strand of CM035836.1, from coordinate 119,887,868 downwards.
GTAAACACAAAATGCAGTTTTTAAATGAAGGTGTTTATTATTAAGGGGGAAAAATCCAAACCTACATAGCCCTGTGTGAAATAGTGATTAACCCCTAAACCTAATAACTGGTTGGGCCACCCTTACCAGCAACAACTGCAATCAAGCCTTTGCAATAACTGGCAATGAGTCTTTTACAGAGCTGTGGAGAATTTTGGCCCACTCATCTTTTCAGGATTGTTGTAATTCAGCCACATTGGAGGGTTTTCGAGCACAAACTGCCTTTTGAAGGTCATGCCACAGCATCTCAATCGGATTCAGGTCAGGACTTTTACTAAGCCACTCCAAAGTCTTCATTTTGTTTTTCTGAAGCCATTCAGAGATGGGCTTGCTGGTGTGTTTTGGATCATTGTCCTGCTGCAGAACCCAAGTGCGCTTCAGCTTGAGGTCACAAACAGATGGCTGGACATTCTCCTTCAGGATTTTTTGGTAGACAGCAGAATTCATGGTTCTATTTACCACAGCAACTCTTCCAGATCTTGATGGAGGAAAACAGTCCCAAACCATCACACTACCACCACCATATTTTACTGTTGGTATGATATTCCTTTTCTGAAATGCTGTGTCACTTTTACACTGGATGTAATGGGATGCACACCTTCCAAAATGTTCAACTTTTGTCTCGTCAGTCCACAGAGTATTTTCCCCAAAAGTCTTGGGGATCATCAAGATGTTTTCTGGCAAAACTGAGACGAGCCTTTATGTTCTTTTTGCTCAGCAGTGGTTTTCGTCTTGGAACTCTGCCATGATGGCCATTTTTGCCCAGTCTCTTTTTGACCTTAACTAAGGCAAGTGAGGCCTGCAGTTCTTTGGATGTTGCTGTGGGTTCTTTTGTGATCTCTTGGATGAGTTGTCGCTGTGCTCTTGGGGTAATTTTGGTTGGCCTGCCACTCCTGGGAAGGTTCACCACTGTTCCATATTTTTGCCATTTGTGGATAATGGCTGTCACTGTGGTTCGCTGGAGTCCCAAAGCTTTAGAAATGGCTCTACAACCTTTTCCACACAGATCTATCAGTGTTTGTTTCTTTGTTTCTCATTTGTTCCTGAATTTCTTTGGATTGCAGCATGATGTTTAGCTTTTGAGGATCTTTTGGTCTGCTTCACTTTGTCAGGCAGGTCCTATTTAAGTGATTTCTTGATTGAGAACAGGTGTGGCAGTAATCAGGCCTGGGTGTGGCTAGAGAAATTGAACTCAGCTTTTCAAAGATATGATAAACCACAGTTATTTTATGTTTTAATGGGGGGGTCACTTTTTCACACAGGGCCATGTAGGTTTGGATTTTTTTACCCTTAATAATAACTTCATTTAAAAACTGCATTTTGTGTTTACTTGTGTTTGTCTAATATTTGAATTTGTTTGATGGTATGAAACATCTACATGTGACAAACATACAAAAAATGAGAAATCAGGAAGGGGCAAACACTTTTTCACACTAATGTATACATATACATACACACACACACATACAGTACATACATACATACATATATATATATACACACACACACACACACACACATATATATACACATATACAGTATATATATATATATATATATATACACACATATACAGTATATATATATATATATATATATATATATATATGGAATTTCCCCATTGTGGGACTAATAAATATATATAAACAAAAAGATAGATATGTGCATTTAGGGCAGTGTTTTTTAACCAGGATTTCCTCAAACGTTCAGGTTTCTGTACATAATTGTCTAATTTCACTTATTAACTGGTCCAAAAATTGCAAATAATTTGCCATTGCTCTGCATGCACCCCAAAGGAAAAATATTTGCAATTTTTTTAATCAACTAATGAGTGAAATTAGACAATTTCCTACAGAATCCTTAACATTCCAGGGAGCCCTAGTTGGAAAAACACTGATTTAGGGATCGGCACATCATCACAAGTGTCAAGTATTGTGATACTACACCAAAATGATCTTTTGCCCTGTCCCTAGCACCATCTAATGGAGTGAAAAGTCAAATGGTTTTTACTACCCCATTACCTAAATGTTGGTAAGTTTGTATTTGTAACATTTATTTACATAATAACTTTTAACAAAGTCTCAAGATACTGTGTCTGAATTGATACAGTATCACCACCACAAAGTATCACAATACTATGATGCATTGAAAATCAGCCGCTAACAGCCATATTTCCTATCCGCAAGTGCTACCATGGCTCACTTTCCCTCTTATTAGCTGCCTTTACTTTCTGTGCTTGGTCCAAAAGTCTGTACCTTTCTGAAAATTTCTTTCACACTCTAAACAAACCAAACCGAGATTCAGTTTGATCTGGACTGAGACCACCTCTTTTTGCTGGACAAAATTTTGTCTCTTTGGTCCAGACTGTGGTTCGGAGGTGGCTTCACACCTAAAATTTTGGTCTGAATCAAACTGAAAAGTCCAAACGTGCAGAACAAATGGATTAAGTGTGAAAGCCCCCTAAGTTAGGAGAATAAAAAAAATAAAATAATACAACGTAACATCACGATACTTTGTGGTGGCGATATTGTATCGATTCAGACATCCCAGTATTGTGGTAATAAATGTTGCAAATACAAACCTATCCATTTTGTTGGCTTTTCAGTCCACTAGATGGTGCTAAATGCTCACTGTCAGTTTAGGTCAGCACAGCACAACAGTGACTCCGGTGATCTAACCAGGAGTTAAAAGACAAAAGTCAGGAAGGGAAATCACAATATGTCAAATCGCAATACAGTGATAATACTGTATCACAGCCCAAGTATTGTGATAATATCATACAGTGCATCCAGAAAGTATTCACAGTGCTTAACTTTTTCCACATTTTTTTATGTTACAGCCTTATTCCAAAACAGATTAAATTCATTTTTCCCCTCACAATTCTACACACAACACCCCATAATGACAATGTGAAAAAAGTTTGAGATCTTTTGCAAATTTATTGAAAATAAAAAAGCTAAGAAATCACATGTACATAAGTATTCACAGCCTTTGCCATGGAGCTCAAAACTGAGCTCCATGGCAATTTTGCCATGGAGCATCCTGTTTCCACTGATCATCCTTGAGATGTTTCTACAGGTTAATTGGAGTCCACCTGTGGTAAATTCAGTTGATTGGACATGATTTGGAAAGGCACACACCTGTCTACATACAGTAAGAATTGTCTGTAGACCTCTGAGACAGGATTGTTTCGAGGCACAAATCTGGGGAAGGGCACAGAAAAATTCCTGCTGCTTTGAAGATCCCAGTGAGCACAGTGGCCTCCATCATCTGTAAATGGAAGAAGTTCGGAACCACCAGGACTCTTCCTAGAGCTGGCTGGCCGTCTAAACTCAGCGATTGGGGGAGAAGGGCCTTAGTCAGGGAGGTGATCAAAAACCTAATGGTCACTCTGTCAGAGCTCCAGAGTTCCTCTGTGGAGAGAGGAGAACCTTCCAGAAGGACAATAATCTCTGCAGCAATCCACCAATCAGGCCTGTATGGTAAAGTGGCCAGACAAAAGCCCCTCCTTAGTAAAAGGCACATGGCAGCCCACCTGGAGTTTGCCAAAAAGGACCTGAAGGACTCTCAGACCATGAGAAACAAAATCCTCTGGTTTGATGAGACAAAGATTGAACTCTTTGGCGTGAATGCCAGGCGTCAAGTTTGGAGGAAACCAGGCACTGCTCATAACCACGCCAATGGTGGTGGCAGCATCATGCTGTGGGGATGTTTTTCAGCGGCAGGAACTGCGAGACTAGCCAGGACAGAGGGAAAGATGAATGCAGCAATGTACAGAGACATCCTGGATGAAAACCTGCTCCAGAGCGCTCTTGACCTCAGACTGGGGCGACGGTTCATCTTTCAGCAGTACAACGACCGTAAGCACACAGCCAAGATATCGAAGGAGTGGCTTTATGACAACTCTGTGAATGTCCTTGAGTGGCCTAGCCAGAGCCCAGACTCGAATCCAATTGAACATCTCTGGAGAGATCTGAAAATGGCGGTGCACCGACACTACCCATCCAACCTGATGGAGCTTGAGAGGTTCTGCAAAGAAGAATGGGCGAAACTGCCCAAAGAAAGGCGTGCCAAGCTTGTGGCATCATATTCAGAAAGACTTGAGGGTGTAATTACTGCCAAAGGTGCATAAGATAAGATAAGATAAGATAAGCCTTTATTAGTCCCACAATGGGGAAATTCCAGGATTGCAACAGCACAGGGATAGCAACACTCAGAGCAACAATCAGAAGGCAAGAAAAAACAACATCTAGCAAACATATGTCCATATTACTATAAATGTATATATATAGACACACAGTGCAGAGCATTATGGCTGGTGGATGTGCAGCAGAAAGTCTAAGCTCTCTCTCCGCGGATGCAGCGGGCCAGCTGGAAGTCTTTGGGCATGATGGTGACCCCCTTAGCGAAGAAGAGACCACCAGGTGGGTCTCGCTGGTCTCCTGCAGAGCCATGACGGCGAAACTCAGGAAACGCAGGACGGTCTTGAAGTCCTGAGCGATCTCCCTCACCAGGCGCTGGACGGGCAGCTTACGGATGAGCAGCTCCGTGGATTTCTGGTAGCGACGGATCTCTCTCAGAGCCACGGACCTGTGACGGCGAGGCCTCTTCACTCTGCCGGTGGCCAGAGCGCCTCTCCGAGCAGCCCTGGTGGCTAGCTGTCTCCTGGGGGGCTTCTTCCTCCAGTAGATTTTACGGGCGGTCTGCTTGGTTCTTGCCATCGCTCTTTATTATTCTGTCTTATATTTCTTTCACGCCGCCTAAACTCCAGCCCGGCACCCGCTTCGTTTTCGCTACAGCTCCCGGTATGTCGAGTTTCCCATTAGCACCGGGCGGCGGCCAAGTGCTAGTTAGCACTAGCTCCTCCCCGCTGTAACGTCTCCCGCTGCAAACCGTGGCTCCGTCCGCCGACCCGGGAGACCCCCGGGGCGATCCGTGCGTCCGTGATATATATACAGAGTGAAAGGTGTAGAAAGAAGAAGGAAGATAAAAAAAAGGCTGTTGCAACAGGCAGCCGACTCGTGTGGCGCCGCCGGTCCGGCAGAGCCGGAACCGGACATACATCAACAAAGTATTGAGCAAATGCTGTGAATACTTATGTATATGTGTGTGCTTAGTTTTTTATTTTTAATAAATTTGCAAAAATCTCAAAAAAAAAAAAAAAACTTTTTTTCACGTTGTCATTATGGGGTATTATGTGTAGAATTTTGAGAAAAAAATGAATTTAATTCCTTTTGGAATAAGGCCATAACATAACAAAATGTTGAAAAAGTGAAGCACTGTGAATACTTTCCAGATGCACTGTATCGTGTGACCTCTGGTGATTTCCACACCAAATATAAGGAGGTCACCAAAATATTTACCTGAGTAAGAAAGTATCTACTAAAAGCAATACCCCTCAAATTGTAATTTTTTTCTTAAATCTGTGAGTTTTGTAAATGTAAGGTAAGCTGGGGCACAAAGTTACATGGGAGAGGCACTTTTTTTTATACATTTGGAACTTTTTTTTACACTAAAATTAATATTTTTCTCTCTTTTTTGTTCATTTACAACCTTTTCGATGACAAATTTGCCATTTTTTTTCATGAAATAAGACCTTTTGCTTAGAAATCTGCCACTCAATCCACCCCCCAACTAACCCCCCCAAAGTTGTGACTTTTTTTTGTAATTTTCCTAAAGCTTTCCTCATAAAGCCAAGGAGGTTATGTTTTCATCAGCGTTGGTTTGTCTGTCTGTCTGTTTGTTTGTTAGCAAGATAACTCAAAAAGTTATGGATGGATTTTCATGAAATTTTCAGAGATTGTCAGAAATGTGGTATCCTACAGATGATTACATTTTGGTGGTGATCCGGATCACCGTCTGGATCCAGGAATTTTTTAAAGGATTCTTGGGGAACTGTGGCGCTTGGCGGAGGTCTGCGCTCTCCGAGTGCTTTTCTAGTTCTGAGCTGTAATACTTTCCACCCATAAATCATTTCAGTATAAAACAATGGCATACAATAAGTATAAAAATGAACTCACTGAACCCATTGTTATGAGATAAAGTCAACATAGTAAATACCTTGGCAGGCATAGTGAAGTTCCTCCAACTTTCCGAGCTGAAAACCCATCTTCTGGGGGCGTTCAAGTCTAAACTTCCAGCAGGAAACTTCAGAAACCCAACTTCAAACTGCAACTGGAACGCACCGCTAGCATGCTAGTTATCTGACTGGAGTCGGTGACCGGTTTCGATCGTGTACGATGAGTGGCCATCGATGATCAACCATGGCTTTCGGTCAACAGACTTCACAACCCAAAATCAGGCATAAAATTATGTAGCATCGAGTAGGCCTTAGTAGCGATGGTTTCTATGGCGACTGCTGCCCTCTAACCTTATTGCGTGTCCACCCCTCCTTATCCCCCTTCACCAATGAATCAGATGAGGAGATTCAAAACAGCACAAATGTAGAAAGCCAGCAGAGACAGAAAGAGAACAAAAGCGGAGGCTTTTCACAAACAAGTTTAATATTTTAACCTATTTAACGCCACTCAGCTGGGACAGAGAGTCAACAATCAGTAGATAGCGCTATCAAACACAGGGTGTTAGTACTACAGTGTGTGTTTACTCAAGGCGTATTGTCTGCAGCAGGAGACCGGCCGCAGGGTCCGTTACATTTCCTTCCATCCAATAAACATTAACCCATCAGCAGCCTTTGGATGGCTGTGAAAGCCGGTCCACTTGACGCAATAAAAACACAAATGATAAAAACACCAATTTCACCTGGAAGTTTACCTATTCACTTAATCGACAAATATTTGAGGAAGACTGGCTGAAATGTGAAGCTACGAGGAGACAAAGATGCAGGAGGTCACTGAAACTAAAAACTGTGTATCACTGTGTTAACTGTCTAAATCAGCGGTCAAATTTGGGCAACAAATTTGCATGAAGAATGTAATTTTAGTCAGCAATAGTAAGTTTGTCCTTTTAAATTTGTGATTTCTTTTGTCAATTATTCCCCCACTTTTTTCTAATAAATTAGTTACTTTTGTCACACATATAAACAATTTTTCATGAAAATTTGCATCTCTTCCTGTGAATTTTCTGTTCTTTTCTCCTAAATTTGAAACAATTTCCTCATAACTGTTCAACTTGTTTCTTACAAAAGTCCAACTTTTTCTCATAAATTTGCAAAGATTTTCCACATAACTTTGGAACTTTTCCCCTTAAATTTATACTTTTTCCTCAGAAGTTTTCACCTATCTTCACATTCATTTTTCTTAGAAATTTTCACCTTTTTCCTTGTAAATTTGTGACTATTTCTCTTGCAAATTTCAAACATTTCTCCTAAATCTGCAACTTTTTTTCCTCATAATTTTTTCTTTTTATAAACGTGCAACTTTTTTTTTCTTGTAGATTTGTATATTTTTTCTTGTAATTTTTTATCTTTTCTTTACAAAATTTGGAAAATTTTTCTAATAAAGTTGTGACCTTTTTCCTAATAAATGTCCGACTTTTATCCCATAAATCTGCCAATTTTTTTCTCATAAATTTTTGACTTTTTCTTAGAAATTTACAATTTTTTTTCACATGAATTTTCATACTATTTTCCCTCCTGTAAATTTGTGACTTTTTATGTAATTTCCCCATTGTGGGACTAATAAAGTTCTATCTTAAAGCTGCAAATTTTTTATTAAGAAAGGTTTTTTTCTTGTAAACTTGCAACTTCTCAGAAATGTTCATCTTTTTTCTTGTTAATTTGTGACTTTTTGTTGTAAATTTGTGATTTTTTTCTTACAAATTTGGAACATTTTTCACAAATTTGCATTTTTTTCTCATAAATTTGACATTTCTTGTAAATTTGCAGCTTTTTCTAGTAAACGCAACTTTTTTCTTGTAAATTTGTGGCCTTTTTTCTTCTGAATTTAATTTTTGTTCATAAATTTGTGATTTTTGTGTGAATTTTATAGTGAATAAATGTGATTTTTTTCCTCAAATTTTCAACATTTTTCCTGGAAATTTACTAATTTATGTGGCTGCTGGTTGAATGTTTTTTATTATCCTATAATGGTTTGGGTTTTTCTGTTGATGTATGAGAAGTTTATTTTTTTAAATACTTTTGTTGTGAGGGGAGCAATGTTTTCTTTCAATTTTAAAATGTTTGAACTCAAAAATACCCCCCAACACCCCCCCCCCCCAAAAAAAAAACAAAAAAAACACTAGAAACAGCCCTGGTTTTACTCAGGTCTGAGTGTCTCTGAGGGATAAAGAGGACCAAAACAGAGAGGCTCATTTCAGCCTGATGACCCATCAGAAAAACAGGCTCTGGTGCATGTTTGTGTATTATGAGATATAAATAAAACCCAGTGGAAAAAAGTGTCTAAGCCAGTGACATCTGTTCGGCATCTTTGACACAACGGTTAGTGAGAGCAATTATCATACCTGTAAGTGTGTTGGTGTGCATGCATCTCCTGCTGTCACGCACTCACACAGGACAGGCAGGTACATCAAGTAACGACACATACCAGAGGGCCCTTCCTGAGTCTGCTGCTGGGTTCTCTCTGCCAGGAATATACCTACATCTTATTGTTTCCTTGATGAGAGCATAGATTTAGCTTATTTTAGATTACTATCAGAGGTGGGTATACATTTACGCAAGTACTCAAGTAACTTTTTTAACATGAAAGCACCAAGGTGCTGATGCCTCGGTGCCTGAGCCATGGGGGGGGGGGGGCTGTAAAAAAAGGCGCACTGCTACCTCTACTGGCCTGGCATAGTTATTAAAATACCTTTTTTCGCAGCTGCATTGACAGAAATGGTGAGTTAAATTTGTGTTTATTTAGAAATCAAAGCCTTATCTCACAATTCTGGCAAATTAAAAGTTGAGAAAATATAGCAATGCAATGATATAAGCCTTTAGTTCCACTTAATTTTGACCAGGCGAGCTGAAACAGAGAGGTGGACAGACAGACGGACAGATATACACACACACACAGCCACAAACAAATGGAAACAAACTGATTACTGTATGCCTCTCAGTTTTACTGAGGCATAAAAATTGTACTTCTGTGGGTAGTTTTACTGCTGGACACTTTGTGCTCAGACTTTGATTACATTTATGTAGGAAAACCTCTACTTGTAATGAACAAAAAAATGACTGCAGTCATTGAGTTTATAGTTTGATTTGATTTGGATTACATTTGGGGGTGAAAATGGAAAGTTTATTTTTCTCAGACTAAAACAATTAAAAATGTTTCTGATGGAAAAATTCTATTTTATACAGTTATATGAATTTTTATGAATATGATTTCTTCTTTATAAAGCTTAATTTGTATACCCAGGAAATCCTGTTACCATATTTGGAGTTGTTGAGTAGTGGAAAAAACAGATTGCAGGATGCTGATGTGACTGAAAGTTCAGTTCTATCACTGACTATTCAGCTTATCACTAGTGTTTTCTGCATGGACCCAGCAGATACAATCTTAGTCACGAATGAAATAGTCAAGAGGCTCAGCAAACTTTATTAATTGAGTCATGAATGAACTATCAAGAAATGACCTCACCCCGACGGCCCCTTGGATATATACAGTACACACGTGGACAAAATTGTTGGTACCCCTCTGTTAATGAAAGAAAAACCCACAATGGTCACAGAAATAACTTGAATCTGACAAAAGTGGTAATAAATAAAAATTCTATGAAAATTAACCAATGAAAATCAGACAATGCTTTTGAATTGTGGTTCAAAAGAATTATTTTAAAAAACAAACTCGTGAAACAGGCCTGGACAAAAATGATGGTACCCTTAACTTAATATTGTGTTGCACAACTTTTTGAGGCAGTCACTGCAATCAAACGATTTCTGTAACTGTCAATGAGACTTCTTTACCTCTCAGCAGGTATTTTGACCCACTCCTCACGAGCAAATTGCTCCAGTTGTCTCAGGTTTGAAGGATGCCTTCTCCAGATGGGACGTTTCATCTCCTTCCACAGATGTTCAATAGGATTTAGATCAGGGCTCATAGAAGGCCACTTTAGAATAGTCCAATGTTTCCCTCTTAGCCATTCTTGGGTGTTTTTAGCTGTGTGTTTTGGGCCATTATCCTGTTGCAAGACCCATGACCTGCGACTGAGACCAAGCTGTCTTGACACTGGGCAGCACATTTCTCTCTAGAATACCTCGATAGTCTTGAGATTTCATTGTACCCTGCACAGACACCCTGTGCCAGATGCAGCAAAGCAGCCCCAGAACATAGCAGAACCTCCTCCATGTTTCACAGTAGGGACAGTATTCTTTTCTTGGTATGCTTCATTTTTGCGTCTGTGAATATAGAGCTGATGTGCCTTGCCAAAAGGTTCCAGTTTTGTCTCGTCTGTCCATAGGACATTCTCCTAGAAGCTTTGTGGCTTGTCAACATGCCGTTTGGCAAATTCCAGTCTGGCTTTGTTATGATTTGTTTTCAACAGTGGTGTCCTCCTTGGTCGTCTCCCATGAAGTCCACTTTGGCTCAAACAACAACGGATGGTGCGATCTGACACTGATGTACCTTGACCTTGGAGTTCACCATGAATGTGTTTAGAGGTTGTTCTGGGCTTTTTTGTTACCATTCGTATTATCCATCTCCTCCTGCGGCCACGTCCAGGGAGGTTGGCTACAGTCTTCGTGGATCTTAAATTTCTGAATAATATGTGCAACTGTAGTCACAGGAACATCAAGCTGCTTGGAGATGGTCTTATAGCCTTTACCTTTAACATGCTTGTCTATAATTTTCTTTCTAATCTCCTGAGACAACTCTCTCCTTTGCTTCCTCTGGTCCATGTTTAGTGTGGTACACACCATGTCAACAAACAGCACAGCTACTACTTGTCACCCTTTAAATAGGCCGACTGACTGATTACAAGTTTGTAGACACCTGTGATGTTAATTAGAGAACACACCTTGGTTGAACATGTCCCTATGGTCACATTATTTTCAATCTTTTCTAGGGGTACCATCATTTTTGTCCAGGCCTGTTTCATGAGTTTGTTTTTTAAAATAATTCTGTTAAGATAAGATAAGCCTTTATTAGTCCCACAATGGGGAAATTCCAGGATTGCAACAGCACAGGGATAGCAACACTCAGAGCAACAATCAGAAGGCAAGAAAAAAAACAAGCAAGGAAGAGCAGCTAATATACATATGTACATATTACTATAAAATATATATATACCCACACACAGACACACAGTGCAGAGCATTGTAGCATTGTAGCTGGATGGAATAAATATATGAATATATAAACACACAGTGCGGAGCATTGCAGCTAGGTGGAATAAATATGTAAATATATAAACACACACAGTGCGGAGCAATGTAGCTAGATGGAATAATATGTAGATATATAAACACACAGTGCGGAGCATTGTAGCTAGATGGAATAAATATATAGATATATAAATATAAACACACCCAGTGCGGAGCATTGTAGCTAGATGGAATAAATATGTAAATATATAAACACACACAGTGCAGAGCATTGTTGCTAGATGGGATGAAACAGCATAACCGTCTGAATTGTTGAACCACAATTCAAAAGCATTGTCTGATTTTCATTGGTTAATTTTCATAGAATTTTTATTTATTACCACTTTTATCAGATTCAAGTTACTTCTGTGACCATTATGGGTTTTTCTTTCATTAACAGAGGGGTACCAACAATTTTGTCCATGGCTGTACATAGCCAGAATCACTCTGTTAGTTAAGCCAGTGCACTGCAGCAGTCTGTGAAAGCTGTACTCTGTATTGTCTTCCGCTGATCAGCGCATATTAAATTTGCTGAAACTTTGATCCTGTCTGATTTTTGATAAGGAATTTTTCCAACATTTACAAAAAAGTTGCAAATTTATGAAGAAAAAAGTTGTAAATTTACAAGAAGAAAAATTCAAATTTTTGAAAAAAAGGCAGCAAATTTACAAGAAAAAAGCTGCAATTTTAAGATGGCAAAGTAGCAAATTTATAAGCAAAAAGTTGCAAATCTACAAGGGAAAAAAAGTTGTAAATCAATTTTAAAAAGTCTCAGATTTATGAGAAAGAGTTGAAATTTTACAAAAACAAAGTTGCAAATTTACAAGAAAAAAGTTGCAAATTTATGAAGAAAAAAGTTGCAAGTTTTTTGTTTTGTTTTTTTAAAAAAGCCTCCAATTTATGATGAAAAAGTTGTTAATTTACAAAAGAAAAGTTGCAAGGCGGCACGGTGGTGGAGTGGTTAGCACTGCGGCAGCACAGCAACTCACCCTTGGCCGGGGGATCCTGGGTTCGATCCCAACACCCGACCAACAGTGATCTGTGTGGAGTTTGCATGTTCTCCCCGTGTCTGCGTGGGTTTACTCCGGTTTCCTCCCACATGCCAAAAACATGCAAGTTGGGTTAATTGGCATCAAACTGGAGATTCTAAATTGTCCTTAGGTGTGACTGTGAGAGTGAATGGTTGTGTGTCTCTCTGTGTTGGTCCTGCGATGGACTGGCGATCTGTCCAGGGTGGATCCTGCCTCTCGCCCAGAGACGCTGGGATAGGCTCCAGCACCCCAGCGACCCGAAAAGGATTAAGCGAAAGAAGATGAATGAATGAAAGTTGCAATTTTATTAAGAAAATGTGCAGATTTACAGGAAAAAAAAAAACGTTTTTTTGCATTTATATTTATTCATTTATTTTATTTATTTTGTCTCTTTTTCCAGGTTGAGAGGGGGACACCCCCCTTCCCCCCTTGATTAACACCCCTGTCTACCCACCTGGTTATTTACTATATATATATATATTAAAAAAAAAAAAAAGTGAAATCGGTGCTGCTTCATGTCATTTATTAGGAGAGGATGTATGGGTCAGTGATTTAAAGTTAACGGTGGTGATGAGAAGGGGGGAGGAAGAGGTGGGGGAAGGGTGAAGGGGGGAGGGTGTAGTCCGTTAACTCGTTATCTGATACCAGCGCTGCCCTTACAATAAAAACCGCGCCAGTGGCAACAATGAGGATTGTTTTCGGGACTTGAGGGGGGGAAAGGAGAAGAGGGGAAAAGACAGAAAAGATGCAAAGTCCTCGGATGCGTCATTTAAATGATAAACTGGCAGAAAATAATGCAATCATCCTGGGGGAGGGAACGACTGCATTAGTCATTAAAAGACACTTCTGGGTTTTTAAAAGGCAAAGTAGGCTACTCGTCCGAAATGTGGTCTTAATCCCATTAGTCCCAAAAATTAAAGCAGGTTTCTATTAAGCGGTCAGCCATAAATTAATGATTAATAAGCTTAAGTAAAAGGCTTTCAAGAGGGTAAAAAAAAGATGCAAATGTGAGGAAAAGTTGCAGAGTCAAGAGGGAAAAAAACGCATGCAAATTTTCAAAGAATTTATGCTTGCAAAATTAAAAGGAAAAAGTGATATTTAAGAGGAAAACATCCTTTTATTAATGCTGACAGGCATCCACTTTGTTCTAAAACTCAGATATTTAATATCCTATGGTATAGGATATTAAATATCATTACACTGGTATATTCAGTTTTCTTTCACAGAAAACAGAACATTTAGCAGAAAAATCTCAAATTCACAAGATTAGGATAAAAAATGTGCAAATTTATTTAGAGATGTATTACAAACATTGTAAAAAAAAACAAATATGACTAAAAAACGATTTAAATTCAGGGGAAATGTATGATAAAAGTTCTCAAATTAAAAGAAAAGCTGCAAAAATAAAGGGTGAAAACTTTGAGCTATACAAGGAAAAAATAGTTTATATATAAATAAAATAATGCACATTTGTGCGAGAACGGGGGTCACAATTTTACAAGAAAAGCTGCACATATATGAGCAAGTTCCAAGTTTTCTTTTTTTTTTTTTTTTTTAAAAAAGTCAAAAATTGTTTCCATTAACGAGTCTCTATATTTTGGCTTTACAGTTGCCGGCGGTGCTTTGCTGTACAAGGAAGAGCCGCAATCCGGGGTTGAAGGTCGACGTATATACGCTGCGAGAACGTCACGGGCCTCAATTGTCGCCGGTTAGGAATGAAAACTGATCCACCGACCCACCATTTTGTTGTTTATGCTGTAATTGTTTATATTTGACCTCATAACTATAGTTAAAATTGCTGTAAAGCTCAAGAAGACATGCGCAACTGCTATCCAGGAACTGTGTGTGTGCGTGGCCCGCTGCCTTTCCCGTTATCCGGTGGCCCTGTGCCCCTAGTGGCCCCGTTACTTGCAACCACTTACCGAACCCTCTCTTCCCGAAAAGATCTCCAAAAACGCACAAAAAGCGGCTAAAATCTTACGCGAGTGCGTAAAATCAGCAAAATTCGTGCGTAAAAGTCCGTAAAACCGCTCATCGTCGCCGAGGTTTGATGCGTGGACTCACCTGGGATGTAGACGTCCCCCCGCTCGTGATCCGGGAGTTCGCTCCAGTTCCGCTTCCCCGGCGACACATTGGCCTTTTTCACCAGAAAAGCCCTCGGCATGTTCAGTCAGGTCTCCCCGCTTGTTGGTTTTTGGGGTTTTTTTCCCACCCACTAGTGCGTAAAAGTCGCAAAAGGTGGGGACCGGTATCTCAGACGAGAAGCTCCTTGCGCCTTTTCTTCTAGCTCTTTCCGCACAGATCTACGGTTTCTTTCTTTCTTTTTCCGTTTATCGCTCTAAAGGAAACGTTTCCCCGCTTCCCGGCGTCAGGTGAAGTCCCGCTCAGGTGAGAAACCCGCACAGGTAAACTAAAAAGGAAGGGGGAAAAAAAGAAAAGAATCCACAGCGCGCCGGAATAACGGGAGTGACTGTTGCCTGTGGGTGGGTGAGAGCTCAGAAATAACTGATCCACGCACAAGTGTCGACAGAGTTTGGTCGGAAGAAGCTGCTCAGGTAGTCTGCTCATTTAAAAGCAGGAAACGGGCCTCAGCGCGCATGCGTCGCAGAAATAACGGTAGGGAGAGCCCGGCCAGGGCTGTTTTGTATACCTGCCGAACCGGTTTACCCCTCCTTTTTTCTCCTCTCTATCTACACCTCTTCTCCATTCCGCTTTAAGGTGTGGGAACGAAGGAGAGAGTAACCGTAGAAACTAGAGGATTACAGGGCAGTTACAATAATCAGAAGATACAAACGGCAGTCAAGAATCCCAACAAAGGCCTTTGCTGTTTTAACCGGCTCAGGGGTCAGCGGCCTCTACTGGTTAAAGAGCCACTTTGAGCAGTTTTGGGGGGAATTAAAATCTGCATTGAGCAGCAAAAAATGTATCACAGAGTTAAAATGAAGGTAAAACAGCCAAATTATAAGTGTACAGTGGCAGAGGGGCCGCCCTCCTCGACCAAGTGCCCTCAAACATAAGGAAGCTGCCTTTCACACCATGCATTCTGCCCTACAGCCTCCCTGCCCATGTGCTCTTTAGGGTCTGCTCCAAAGTGGGCTCTGTGATGACACTGACCTTAAATAGTTGGATAAAATTTTGAATTTGGCTCTCAAACTCTGTTTATACTACTTTAGAACTATTTTTAGGACCTTTAACAGTTCTGCATTTTTGCAAGTGTTAAAACACTAACAAAAAACACAAACTAAAACACAGTTGGAATGATTATGAAATGCTTAAAACGATTCCTTGATTTGAGTTCATTAGTTTACATTTTCCTGCTCTTTACTAACAAATTTTCAACATTTTTTTCTTATAAATTTGAACATTTTGTCATAAAGTTTGTTGTAAAGTTTTTGTTGTAATTTTCCAACTTTTTATAACATTTTATTTTTTTCTCATAAATTTGCAATATTTTTCTTAATACACAAAAAAATTCATAAATTTGCTATTTTTTCTTGATAAATATACAAGTTTTTATCATAAATTTGAAACTTTTTCTCTTTTTTGCAAATGTTCAGCCTTTTTCTTGTAATTTTTCTACTTTTTTCTTATACATTTTCAACATTTTTTTACATAAATTTGCAACTTTTTTCTTGAATTTTTTTTGTAAATTTCCATTTTTTTTCTTCAAAATTTCCTTATTTTTTTTTCAAATAAATTTTCTCTAATAAATGTGCGTTTTTGTAAACAAATTTTTAAAGTTTTTTTTCTTTAATCTTTTGACTTTTTCCTATAATTTTCTTGAAAATTTCCAACTTTTCTCACATAAATTTGTTTTTTGTAATAATTCAAGATTTTTTTTCTCATAAATTTGGTACTTTTTTCTCATAACTAAGTTTTTACTGTAATTTTCTAACTTTTTGCTAGTAAAATTTCAGCAGTATATTCTCATAAATATGCAACAACTTGCTACTTTTTTCTCATAACTTTGCCACCTTTTTCTCGTTACATTTTTATTTGATGTAATGGTCTATTTTTTGTCAATTTAGACAATGATCCCCCCCCCATTTATTATTTTTTTTCCTCATTCCAAAAATCGGGTCCCCCAAACACAATGTTGCACAGGACTTCCACAAAGCTAGAAACGGCCCTGTCGGCATAACCTCTACACACACTGACCTCTACATGAATGGGACTTCTCTCATATCCAAAGAAACTCATTTTAGCAGCATGAAGGCCTCATTTTTCGTCAACATACAGTGTCAAATGACTGAGGCAGGTATTTGTCTTGAGAAGCAGAGGGATGTGGTGGTCGGGCACGGGAGGACGTGGAGAGAATAAACCTAAATAATGCTTTTCTATGATCACACCAGAGTGTAAACCGCAGCAGCATAAAACACTGGGAAGCTGCTATGTAAATGAGTCATCGAGGGTACTGGGGTCGCCCCACCTTCAGCTCCCTGCTGTGAGCTTTCAGCCACCCACCGCTCCTCCTTGTTGCTCCCTTGTCTTTATAATTATCGCACACGCACGCGCGCCCCCCACACGCACACACTATAAACATATAACAACAAAAGGTGAACAAAAGCTTGAGCAGAAATCTGCATGTGCCACAAAAAAACATTTGAACTTTAAAATCAAGGTAAAACAGCAGCGTTATAAGGATAAACTGGCTTGTCCATATTAGTAATACTCTAGATGCGTTTTTCCCTCTTTTGAGTTTCTCTCGGGTATTTACTTTATTCACATGCAAATTAGCTACTTTTTATTGCAAAATTTAGAGAAAAAGTTTGACTCTTTTACTCATTTACAGATGCAACTCTGACCATGCACGTGCACAGATAGACCCCAGGTGGTGCTCTAGCACCTGCCACCTCTGCCCTCTGAAGTGTTCTTTTGGAGGGATCAATTGCCGATCAAATGTGTTTTGATATCCAATAATTTTAAGTTGACATTTAATTAATTCCGTGTGACCGACGCATGAGTCTCGCCTGTGCTTATAGGTATTAAAATATTATAGATATACCAAGTAAGTACAGTAAAATTTGCAGTGCTGTGATGTTACGTTTCTCAGAATTTAGGAGTGTCTCCCTTTTTTTGGTCAAGCACCTACCCTCCAAAATGTCTGTGTACGTTACTGACTCTCACATAGATTTCTGGTCTTTTACTCAATAGATAAACAGCTGTTTTATTGTGTACTTTTCTTGTAAGTTTACGGTTTCTTCACTCTATTTGCGATCATTTCCTCTTCAAGGTCCCATTCACTCAAACATGTTGTGTTTGTGGGTTTTGACCTTCTAAAATGCTTTCTTGTATGGCTACAATAATGATATTAAAATCTCTTTTCACTTAATTATACTCTTATTTTAACATTTTGGCAGAATGGTCAGAAGGTGGTTTTGCTCTTGCAGATTTTTTTTCCATACATCACTGATAAATGCTTCAGTCTTCAGTTACAACCATCACCATGCTATTGGTTGTGATATTCAATCCCTGCCCAGATTGTGGGCCAAAGGCGTTAGCTTCACTGCTAACAGTGCTACTAGAGAGTTAGCTGACCAAGTGTGGCTTATACTGTAACTTTTTTCAGATTCCCACCACCCTAATAGACATCTCTGTTCCCACCTGGTTCACTTACCCACAGTCAATAATATAGCTCATGTCATTCTGGCTTATTTTGTTGTATTCAAACTGTTAGCATTAGCTTGGCTAGGCACTAGCCAGCTAAAATTAGCAATAGTGATGAAAGAGGGAGGGCAGAGTTAACTGCAGTTCTTGAGCATTTAAAGAGACATGCACTGAAACACACCATTCTGAGAAAGGCTGCAAAAGATTATTCACAATGAAGCTGCAGTAATTAAATAATTAAAGGCAGTTACAAAAATAGGGACCCTCTGTCATGTGTGGGTTTGGCCCCCGGGGCTTGGCATAGCCGACGTCGGGCGTCAGACGGGATGATGTCAGGCATGCTGCGGCCGCTGTATGTATATCTACCTTTTCCCGTAATAAAGGTCAGTTCGTTGTTTGGCATAAGATGGCTCGCAGCTTGCTCATTTCATACATAACATTTGGCGACAGGAGGTAAAACCATGGGAGTGTGCGTGAGACCACCACCTCCGTTCCTGGAGTCGCCAGGTGTGCCAGCCGCACTGTGGCACTACTGGTTGGACTTGTTTAATGACTATATCATCACGACAGGCCTGGACAGCGCCGAAGAAGAAAGATGGAAGAGCGTCCAGATTCATTGTCTAGGCAAAGAAGGACAGTGAGTGCTTCGTGCTCTGGGCCGGGCGGACTCCTTGGACAAGTGTTTGAGCCTAATGGAAGACTTTTTTGACGAGAAGTGTAACGTCACAGCACGAAGATGCAGATTCTTTAACCGCTACCAAGAAGCGAGTGAGTCCACGCAACATTATGTTCTGGAGCTCCATAACCTAGTGAGCACATGTGCCCTTGGGCCTTTAGAAGAGGACCTAATTCGTGACAAGCTAGCATATAGCACAAACAATGAGTGGTTAAAGGAGAAGCTACTGCTAACAAGGGACAATTTCATGCTAAGCCAGGTGATGCAGATGGCTAGCCAAGTGGACTCTGCCACCCAGCCAGAGAAGCAGCTACTAACTAATGAGCAACTAGCCAGCCAAACAACCCCATCACACCAGGCCGATAGCAACACAGCTAGCTACTCGGAGCAGACTTCCACGTGGAGGCGGACCATGGCATGGGCAGGAGTGGGAACCCGGAGACCGTGTGGCGGCTGTGGTTGGTCTCATCACTGAACAAGCTTATCCATCTGCCCCACTAACTACCTGGCTAGAGTTTGTCCTGCCACCCACGAGAAAGCCAATGTGGGACCCACAGATGTAGCCTCAGTGTGTAGCAGGTGCCAAGAACTGGCCGCTAAAATGGTACGTTGTACAGCTTGATGGAGTCAACGTGCCACTCATGGTGGATTCAGGTGCTGCGAAGTCCATATTGAGCATGTCCACAGTAAGAAAGCTTTTCCCAAAAAAGACAGTTGTAGCGGGGGTTGATAACATGTTTGGCTATGGACATGTGAAAATTGGCATGGTGGGCACGGTCAGCTTTTCAGTGTCGTGTGGACCAAAGACGATTCCCGCATTCACCTTTCAGATTTCACGCCATGGGGCGGACTTGTTAGGTATTGACTTATTGGGCAAGTTGGGGTTCTACATTACAGACCCGACGGGCTCCACAGTGCTAACAATTTCACCAGCCTGGCATGTTCACTGGCCGGCGCTGTTCGCAGGCCTGGGTTGCATAGCGGCTTTCAACCACCGACCGTTCACTGACCCAAGTGTGATGTCCAAGATTCAGCCCCTTCGCCGGTCTCCCCTCTCACTGCGGGACAACATCACAGCAGAGCTGAATAAACTTCTGGGCACTGGCATCATTGAAAGAGTGGACGCCTCACCGTGGATCTCAAATATCATGGTGGCTAAAAAGAAGTCAGGTGGCATCCGACCATGCATCGACTTCAGAATTGTCAACAAAGCAATCATTCCAGATAACTACCCCCTACCTACGATGGAAGAGCTCACCGCGATGTTCAGCAGCTCCGGGATGTTTTCGAAGCTGGACCTCCAGCAGGGCTACCTGTAAGTGCCTCTTCACCCGGCCAGCCGCAACCTGACAGCGTTCGTGACCCACATGGGCGTTTTCAGATACATCTGCATGCCTTTTTGCCTCAGCTCAGCCCCGAGTTGCTTCCAAAAAATAATTTCCATGATTCTTATTGGCCTCACAGGTGTGGTGGTATATCTGGATAATATCGTGGTGCACGGCATGTCTCGGGCCGCACACGACAAACATCTGGAACGAGTAATGGAGGTGCTACTGGATCACGGAGTCACGCCGATCAAGGAAAAGTCCATCTTTGCAGCTGAAGCCATCGAGTTTGTGGGGTTTCGCCTGTCTGCTGAGGGCCTGAGTTCCCTGCACTCGAACGTGGAGGTGGTCCTGCAACTTCCAGACCCCACGACACCCGCACAAATTTCGTCATTCCTGGGCATGGCAAATTTCTATAGATGTTTCATTCCTCAATATTCAGAGACCATAGAACCACTTTGTGCTCTCCTGAAACAGAATGCTCCATGGGAATGGACTCCGGCCTGCTCAGATGCCATCACTAAACTGAAATCTCAGCTCACCCTCCCCGCCGGTGTTGGCCCATTTTGACCCACGATGCCCCACTTTTGTAACTTGTGACGCATCTGACTCGACGGTGGGGACAGTCATTTTCCAACTCCAGAATGGGATGGAGCGTCTGGTGGCATTCACATTGAGGTCCCTCACATCGGCAGAACAAAGGTATGCAGTGGGTGAAAGAGAAGCGTTCGCATGTGTTTGGGCATGCAAATGGTGGCACATGTACCTCTATGGATACCACTTCACCCTGTGCACAGATCACAGGGCACTGACCACCTTGCTGGAAACGACCAGCTTGGGACACAGGCCCCTGTGGATCCACAGGTGGATGGAATGGCTGTGAGCCCAACTTCACTACTCAATTCACCCCAGGCAGAGAGAACGTAGTGGCGAACCTCCTGTCCCATGCCACACTCGACACCATACAAACTTGCGATTGTGGTTCCCTGGAGGCGGACCTGATCAACGCATTGCACGCCCCCCTCCGAAATGCCGTGTCTCTCCAGGAACTCCAGGCAGAGTCAGAGCAGGATTCAACTTTGTCCCAACTACGCTTGTTCATCAGAGGAGGGTGGCCCACCAAGATGCAGGGTGAACTGGCACCTTTCCAAGGGATGAACTGAGCTGCTGGAACAACGTGTACGTGGCAAGCAGACATTGCACAGTGGTTCCGGTGTCACTAAGAGCTTGTGTTTTGGCCATGCTTCATGAGGGCCACCTGGGGGTAGTTAGGGTGAAATAGCGCAGCAAGGACTCACTTTGGTGGCCAGGTGTCGACAAGGGCATTGAGGTTATGGTAAAGGACTGTGTGCCATGCTTGGAGAGTAGGAAAACTTAGACGCCATCACCCCCACCTCTGCGACCGTTACAGTATCCAGAAGGGCAACTGGAAGTACATCCAGCTGGACATTTCAGTTACACACGGCCCCCATGAACAACCGTTTCCTGTTGGTGGCCTATGATCTGTATTCAAAATGGCCGGAGGTGTTGCCCACTGGTTCAGTCATAGCCCATGAGGTCATTAGTTTCCTCACTTCGCTCTTCGCTCAGTGGGGTGTTCCAAATGGCATTACGATGGACAATGGACCGCAATTCATCTCTGGGGGGTTCAAAGAGTTTTTGGGGGAGAGGGGCGTGGAGCACATTAGAACCGCTTTCTATCATCTTCAGGCTCGGGGGGGGTGGAATGTTTCAACAAGACGTTAAATGGACTAAAAGCACTCCTGGCGGATGGCTTCAAGTTCATTGACGCTCTTCAGAGCACACTTCTCCATTGCAGAGTGATGGCCCACACCACGACAGAGTGTTCCCCAGCGAAGCTCATGCTGGGATGGGAATTACACCTTCCCCTAGACCAGTTGCGGCCTCCCGCAGCCACCCCTTCGGTGGACGCAATATCTATCGCCAAGGGGGCGGGTACTTGAACAACAGTGGCAAATGAAACAGTGCTTCGACAAGAAGCACAGGGCAAGAACACATGGACTCAGAGAAGTGGACTGGGTTAGGATCAGACACCCCAACCGCACACACAAGCTGCAGCCGTTCTGGATGGGACCACTGCAGATCACAGAACAGCTGGGTCCAGACACGTTTTACCTCTCAGATGGGTCACGGTCGCATACTAGCCGCCTCAGGAAATCGTCGCCGGCCCAGGATCTGAGAGCACTGACGGACAAGATGGACACCGGCTGGGACTTGGCTGACAAGGCACTGGAGGGTGCGTGAGAACGGCCGACAGGGGCAGTAGCAGGACCTCAACCAGTGAGGTGCTTGGCGAGAATCCGTCAGAGGCCGGGTTATCTGATAGACTTTGTTGTGGGACTTCGATAGCCAGGACCTGTTGGTGAAGAGGAAGCCACCATGACACACGTGCTCAGCTTTTGGCCGTTAAATTTAAAAAACACCCTGATGAAAAGCACAAAGCATCGATGACAGGATGGGATGGGCTGCACGGTGGCGCAGTGGTTAGCACTGCGGCAGCACAGTTTACCCTTGGCCGGGGGATTGTGGGGATCGTGGGATCGTGGGTTCGATCCCAGCCCCCGACCAACAGTGATCTGTGTGGAGTTTGCATGTTCTCCCCGTGTTGCGTGGGTTTACTCCGGGATTTCTCCGGTTTCCTCCCACATGCCAAAAACATGCATGTTAGGTTAATTGGCTGTTCTAAATTGTCCCTAGATATCTGTTTCCTATAGGCCCTTAGAATAGAGGGTTAGTAATAATGAAAGCGCTTTGAGTGGTCTTTGTGACTAGAAAAGCGCTATATAAGTGCAGGTTAGTTAGTTAGTAGTTAGTTAGGATGTAAAAAGACAGAAACGGGGGATAACTGATGAGGCAGAACTCCTCCAACAGCCCAGACTGCATACCGTTCATTCATTCATCAGCACGACTCCTGTCCTCATCAGATAAGCCATGAGAAGCTGGCTCAAACAAAGCCTGCACATGCTTATTATGTTACTTTGTCTATCAATGCAGGGATCAAAATTAATGAACGGTTGTTGTATTAGTAGACAGTCAGCATGTTAATTAGCCATTCAGTTTATCATCTGGAAATTTTATTTTGTATTATGACAGTTGATTGTGTGTTTTTCTTATCACTGGTGCATAAAAATGAACTAAGCAGAAGTATATACAGAAACTTATGATGGGAGTTGAAGGGTTTTGTAGTGTTATGATTACAATGGGTTTATCATTATAGTCAGGGCTGTTTTTAGCTTTTTGGGTTCCCTATGCAAGATTGTTTTTGAGGGTGTTATGTATGAAATGAGCAAGCCGTGAGCCATCTTATGCCGAACAACGAACTGACCTTTATTGCAGGAAAAGGTAGATATACATACAGCGGCTGCAGCCCGCCTGACATCATCCCGTCTGACGCCCCACGTTGGCTACGACAAGCCCCAGGGGCCAAACCCACACATTGTGGAGAAGTGTGGGAAGGACGAGGCTGAGTTTATTTCTCAAGTCCAGTTTTATTCACATTCACATTCTCCAACATCCAAAAACAGAAAAAAAAGTGACTCTCCCAGCATCTGCCCCTTTTATACCCCCGGGCATCAAAACACACAGTCACATTGTCTTTTTAATCCCACATCACAATGCATCCCCCTCTAGGACTTCTTGCCTCCACCTGAAGTCCTGGTAGTCAGGAAATCCCTCAAGGCCATCTCTTTGCATACCAAAAGGCTAGATTACACATCCTCCTGTTACCCCTAGGAGGTCCAGACCTTTTGTTCCTCTGAGACGTGAAGCACACAGTAAGCATACAGTAATATACATGTGAAGCATATGAAACCCACATATGTGCACCACAACATGACATTTCCCCCCCCTTCACAATATGTAGAACAACAAATAAGCCAATTACCCCCCCAAAAAATAAATAAATAAATACATTTAGTGAATCAAATACCCACAAATAAGAGCACAACTTTAAAACATGAGCGTCTTGAATTAAGGAACACCATTAACTAACTGGGCACTTGGATGGACTACCAAGGTGTCTGCGTGTTGAGATGGATTATTCTGCCACCTGTTAATCTCCCTTTAACAGCATCTATGTATTTAACACTTGAAATTGGTTTACTCTGAAGGAAAGAAAAAATCAGAGGCAGAGACATGAGGATCAAAGAGGAGCAAAGCTGGCTTCACACCAGTTCAGCCTGCTCAACAACAATCAATACTTTCCAGCCTTTTTGCCCCACAGCTGTTAAAGCTTTCGTTTTCTCCCCCTTAGGCTTTCCATGTGAAGCCAACTTTATTGTCATTCAGTCCATACAGCAGTATGAAATTATGTTTTCTCCTATCTACAGTGTCAGTCATCTCTAGAATCAAAGGGATTTGGTGGCAATAGCTAGTAATCAGCCTTGAGATTAGGCGAGTAAAAGTATCAACACTGGAGAATAAACTACTTTGAAAATGAGACTGCCACTCCCCTGCAGACAGATGGACCAGGAGCTCTGGAGCTGAAATGGAGTGTCTGCTGTTTATCCACTCACAAATTCCTGGTACGAATGTGCTAATGAGGGCTAGCAGGCTAGCAGTGTAAACAACTGTCATCCAGGTGGAGTTTCTGGAGGAGGCAGTGACATTTTCCCAAGTGGGAACCCTGCCAGATTGTCAACCTAAATATGACAACATTTTGGAGATTTCCACAGCAGGTAGAAAGCAGCTGCAGAAGTTATGAATTCAACCCCACCCCTCTGCAAGTCGTTCAGACACAAATTCACTTCTATTCGCATGTTTACATTGAGTTAACATGTAATTGCACCATCCAAAAAAGTCGCAATTTCACGTTTGGTCTGAACGCACCTTTATACTTCACCCCACCATCCCTCTTTCATCATTTCTGAGATCTTTGGCTGAGGCGAATGTTAGCTAGCCAGCTAACATTAACATGACATTCACAGTGTGTGAATGTGTGTGTGAATGGGTGGATAGCAGGATCTGTAAAGTGCTTTGGTCATCAAGAGATGAGAATAAGAGCGCTATATAAGTAAATGCCATTTACCATTTACCATTGATTAAAGTTAAAATTAAAATGTAATTAAAAATAATTAAAAGCAGTATCCTTCCATCATTGTTCAAATCATATCAGAAGCAAAAATAGCCCAAATTCTTGGAATGTGTCATCAGGACTGTTTACTGTTTTATTGGTGGGGGGGGACCTCATGAATGATTGCGTTTGGGGCCCCCAAGTGTATCAGCTTGGTACACAAAAAGAAAACAGGCTTTCTATTTCCCAGCAGCCCTTGCAGCTGATGGGATATGTTAAATATTTTAAAATGAGCATCTCCTCATTAGTTAGAGTGTAAGTGCACTCTGTGTCACTGTTGTATTATGGCGAAAGGTCAGGATGCTGTGAGATTTGAGAGAAGCTTCCTCGGCCACAGCAGGTAGTAGGACATACAAATGGCGTGATGCCACAGCGTCAGACTTGTCCAGGTATAAGGAACTTACTCGTAGGAAACTCTGTAATATCCGTGTTCCTACGGACGCCATTAGGTGTCAGGACTGTAATTGTGAGGCCCACAAGGATGATATCGATAGGTTTTATAGTGATATTGTTGTTGGGCAGCACGGTGGTGCAGTGGTTAGCACTGTTGCCTTACAGCTAGAAGGTTCCTGGTTCAAATCCCCAGGTTGGCAGGGGTTGGAACCTTTCTGTGTGGAGTTTGCATGTTCTCCCTGTGCTGCGTGGGTTTACTCCGGGGGCTCCGGTTTCCTCCCACAATCCAAAGACATGCATGTTAGGTTAATTGGCTGTTCTAAATTGTCCCTAGATATCTGTTTCCTATAGGCCCTTAGAATAGAGGGTTAGTATTAGTGAAAGCGCTTTGAGTGGTCTTTGTGACTAGAAAAGCGCTATATAAGTGCAGGTTAGTTAGTTAGTTTTAAATTTTTGTGTGTGTGAATGCATTCCTAGTCACAATGTATCCACCCAATATAACGTCCCAGGCTGGAATGATGTTGTTAGCGAGGCTCATACAACTGCTCGGGATGCTTTCTTGTGGTGGAGGAGTAATAGCAAACCACGTTACGGTCCAATATTTGACAACATGAAAAGTTGTAGGGCTAGGTTCAAATATGCTCTGCATGCATGTAGGCGCAATGAAGAAAGTATCAAATGTGACCAGTTAGCTAGTCATATGAATGAACTGAACATGGTAGAATTCTGGAAACAAATGAAGCGTATGAGTTCTTCCCAGTCTGTTAGATCAAACACTATTGATGGTGTGACTGGTGATGTTAATATTGCTGAAAAGTGGAAATGTCAATATGAAGCTATTTTCAACTCAGTCAAGAATGTTTCTATGAAGGATTCTGTTATGCGTGATGCTCACCTGTATAATGACAGGTTTGATACCTCTTGTGGAGAGCGTGAAATGAAGAGGCTGAATTTATTTCTCAATTCAGATTTATTGAACATCTCACATCTCCAACGATCTCTCAAACAGAAAAGCGATCGAACAACCCCAAACCCCCACTTTTATACTTGGGACATCAAAGAACAGAATCACATTGTCAACAAATCCCCCATCGACAATAACTCTCCCCCCAAGTCCCTTCTTCCTCCACCTGACCCCAGGAGGTCAGGAAGTCCTTTCAGAGTCCTCAACAAAGGCACCTCCACCTCCTGCTGTTATCCACAGGAGGTCCAGACACATTGTTCCTTCAAAGACGTGAGGTTACAAAATACATATGCAGTCTTAAGCATCTCAATCACTGTGCTATACATATGCAGTCAAAATATGTGTGCCACATAACCCCCCCCACCCCCAAACGTCGAAGAATGAAACAATACAACATAGTCCACACAACATGATAAAACCACAACATCAGTCCATATGCCGTCTGGGCTTCAAACGTCTTCCAAACTTGCTGAAAGCGGGCTTCGCAGCTCCTGCGGCACCATCATGCAGTGAATCTGCTAACTGAGGATGAGAACTGTTAGTTGATCCCTGCGGGGGCTCAGGGGCATGCTCCCTGGGGGGTCTGCCACGTCGAGGAGCCCTCGCCACTCGTACAGACTCGTCGTTCATCACAAAAGCAGGCTTTAGTCTGTCTATACTAACTGTTTCCCTCCTGTCCCCCAAATCTAGCACAAAATGCTTATCACCTGTTTCCAGCACCCTATATGGGCCATCGTAAGGTGGGCGCAGGGTTGGGCGCAGAGCCTCGTGCCTGACAAAAACAAACTCGGCATTTTTTAAAGATTTGGGTACAAAAACACGCGGAAAAGTGTGATGAACGGGGCCCGGAAGCATGTCCGCCCCCGTGCCGATCAATGACCACTGAGCAGGGGGACGCCCTGGCGCCGCGGGATCTGGCAGAAACTCCCCTGGCAGCCGGAGAGGCTGCGTAAAAACCAACTCCGCTGGGGAGGCTTTTAAGTCCTCTTTCGGCACAGAACGCAACCCCAATAAAACCCATGGTAGTCTGTTTACCCAATTTGCATCCGTAAGCGACGCTCTGAGGGCTGCCTTCAATGATCTATGAAAACGCTCACATAAACCATTAGGCTAGGGGTGGTAAGCGGTAGTGCGGTGAATTGTCACACCTAAGCTGTGGGCCATCGCTGACCAAAGCTCAGAAACAAACTGAGGTCCCCTGTCGGACGTAATATCTGACGGAACCCCGAAACGCGCTATCCAAGCCGTCAAAAATGCGCGGGCCACCTCTGCAGCTATGGTTGATGCCAGTGGGACCACCTCCGGCCAACGCGTGGTTCGATCCACCATTGTCAAAAGATGTGTGAACCCCTGCGACGACGGTAGGGGGCCCACGAGGTCGACATGCACATGATCAAACCTCTTGGCCAGGATGTGAAACAGCACTAAGGGGGCTTTTGTGTGCTTGTGAATTTTGGCCTGCTGGCAAGCCATACAGGCTCTTGCCCACTCTTTCACATGCTTGTGCAGGCTCGGCCAAACAAACTTTTCTGCTACCATTTTCACAGACGCGCGCACCCCCAGGTGTGCCAGGGAGTGAATTGAGTCAAAAACGCAGCGGCGCCAAGCGGCCAGCACTACTGGACGCGGTCGCCCAGTAGAGACATCGCAGACTAGGGGGGGGTATACCATTTTGCAGGCTCCTGCTCTCCAGCCTTAACCCTGTTGGTCCAGACTGGAGCGCGCACACGTCTGCATCGCTACCCTGATCCGCCGCCATGGCTGCATAATCTATCCCCAAGTGAACTGGGGCCGCGTGCGCTTCCGCGCTGCTATTTTGCTCTGCGGCTGCGGTAGTATAATCTACCTCTGCGCGGACTGGTGCTGTTACCGCGCGAGAGAGGCAGTCTGCCACTACATTGAGTTTACCCGCTACGTGTTGAATATCAGTAGTAAATTCCGAAATTGCAGCCAGCTGCCTCTGCTGCCGGCCCGACCAAGGTTCCGAAATTTTGGCCATTGCAAAAGTGAGCGGTTTGTGGTCGACAAACGCGGTGAAACGCCAACCTTCTAGCCAGAATTGGAAGTGGCGAATGGCTAAGTGGAGCGCTAACAGCTCCCTGTCAAACGCGCTGTATTTTCGCTCTGCCTCGTGCAAGGATCTGCTGAAAAAGGCCAGCGGCTGCCAAACCCCGGCAACGTGCTGCTCTACAACCGCCCCTATGGCCAAATCTGACGCATCAGTGGTGAGCGCTATGCGGGCCGTTGGGTCTGGATGAGCTAACAACGCAGCATCTGCAAGGGCTTTTTTTACCTCCGCGAATGCACGCTCCCGCTCTGGGGACCATTCGATTGCATTGGAGGGTTTTTGCTTTTTAAGTGCGGCATATAGTGGTTGCATGAGCTGCGCTGCGTGGGGGAGGAAACGGTTATAAAAATTCACCATTCCTAAAAACTCCTGTAGTGCTTTGACTGTTTGTGGCCGGGGAAAATCTGCCACTGCGCGCACTTTGTCCGGTAGCAGAACTGCCCCTTCTGGGGAGACGCGGTGCCCCAAAAAATTGATCTGCGCCACCCCGAACTGGCACTTAGCTGGATTGTTTATTAACCCGTGCTCTCCCAACCTCTGAAAAACTGCTGTGAGGTGTTTTTTGTGTTCCTCTTCGGACATGCTGGCTACCAAAATGTCGTCCAGGTAGACGAACACAAAAGGGAGATCGCGTAACACGGCATCCATCATGCGCTGGAAGGTTTGCGCAGCGCCTTTAAGGCCAAACGGCATGCGTAAAAACTCAAAAAGTCCAAACAGGGTTATCACCGCTGTTTTGGGAATGTCCTCAGTGCGCACTGGGACTTGATGATAGCCGCGGACCAAGTCTATTTTAGAAAAAATGCGCGCCCCCACTAGATGTGCTGAAAAATCCTGAATATGTGGAATTGGGTAGCGGT
This sequence comes from Pholidichthys leucotaenia, assembly GCA_020510985.1. Taxonomy (NCBI): domain Eukaryota; kingdom Metazoa; phylum Chordata; class Actinopteri; order Cichliformes; family Pholidichthyidae; genus Pholidichthys; species Pholidichthys leucotaenia. Next base: position 119,858,553 of record CM035836.1, on the reverse strand, counting down.
CATGCGCTGTGGCGTTGTTTAACCTGCAGAAGTCACCGCAAGGTCTCCATGAGCCGTCAGCTTTAGGGACCATGTGCAGTGGGGAAGCCCATGGGCTGTTTGAACGGCGGATGATGCCCAACCTTTCCAGGTTGGCGAACTCCTCGCGCGCTATGGACAGTTTAGCTGCATCCAAGCGCTGAGCTTTCGCAAAGACGGGGGGACCAGTGGTAGTAATAAAGTGCTCCACCCCGTGTTTCACAACTGTTGCAGAAAAAGTGGGAACTGTGAGTGCTGGAAACTGAGTGAGGAGTGCGTGAAACTTACCGCCTGCTGTGGCGACGTTGGTCTGTGCTGGTGGCGGGGACACTCAAGCTGCACAAGGAATGGAGTAAAAAGAGAGTGCATTAACGAGGTGTCTATTGGAAAGATCAACTAACAACCCATGTGAGCACAGAAAATCAGCACCTAACATGTTGAAACTCGCCGCCGCCATAATAAAAGTCCATTCATATGTGCGGCCGTGCAAGGACAGAAGCAGAGTCCTTTCACTGAAGGTCTTAATGCTCGAGCCGTTCGCCGCTGTTGCTCCGTCACCAAGGGGGCCTGCCAGCCAGTCAGCGTAGGTTGGGGTGATGAAACTCACTTGGGCGCCCGTGTCCACGAGAAAATGCCTCCCGGAGCGCGCATCCGTCAGGTAGAGCAGCTTGTTCCGCTCGCCGAGGGCCGCCGCTGCTAACGACTCCTGGTCCTGGCGTTTCCCGAGCTCCTGAACTGGCACGGCGGTACACACTTATGCGCCCTCTCTGCGAAATGATGATGGTAGAAACAGAAGGCGTCTCCTCCGCTGCGTCGGGACTTCGCTGCCGCCATTGTTGGTGGAACTGCCTCCGTCGTCTCTGGCTCACTGCTGCTCCCGGTCGCCACGCCGAGATTTGCCGCTGCTGCGGTGGCTGCATGCTCCTCGCTGGAGTCGAGGATCCACTGCGCCTCCCGGGCCAGCGCGCGGAAGTCCCGCTGGGTCACAAAATGGGTGCCCGGCAGGGTCGCCCTAGTCTGCGATGGCAGGGTTCTCAGGAAGATTTGTGTGAAGAGGAAATCACCGTTGTCTGTGCCTCTCAGCAGCAGCATGTCTTCCATCAGGTCGACAGGCTTGCGTCCTCCCAAGTCGTGCAGAGCTAGGAGCCTCCTAGCTCTCTCCTCGGCTGAGGGCGTGAAACGCTGGATGAGGGCAGCTTTCAACCCGCTGTATTTGTCGCCAGCGGGCGGGTGCTGCACCAGACTCCGCACGTGTTGAGCTGTGCGGTTGTCGAGTTTGGCGATGACGTGGTAGAATTTTGTGTCATCTGCCGTTATTCCCCCGAGCGTGAACTGTGCCTCGGCCAGGAGGAACCACGAGTCCGGGTCGTTCTGTCAGAATTCTGGTAGCTTGACTGAGACCGTGCTTGCTTGAGTGGTCTCTGGCGAGCTTGGCTCAGGGGAATCGTCTCCGGACATTGCACGTCTTAAGGTCACCAATGTGGAGAGCGTGAAATGAAGAGGCTGAATTTATTTCTCAATTCAGATTTATTGAACATCTCACATCTCCAACGATCTCTCAAACAGATAAGAGATCAAACAACCCCAAACCCCCACTTTTATACTTGGGACATCAAAGAACAGAATCACATTGTCAACAAATCCCCCATAGACAATAACTCTCCCCCCAAGTCCCTTCTTCCTCCACCTGACCCCAGGAGGTCAGGAAGTCCTTTCAGAGTCCTCAACAAAGGCACCTCCACCTCCTGCTGTTATCCCCAGGAGGTCCAGACACATTGTTCCTTCAAAGACATGAGGTTACAAAATACATATGCAGTCTTAAGCATCTCAATCACTGTGTTATACATATGCAGTCAAAATATGTGTGCCAAACCTCTGATATTTCTGTTGTTACTCCTGTTGAAGTTGTTTCACTGATCAAAGATCTCAAGAAAGGCAAATCAGCTGGCCCTGATTGTCTCACTAGTGAATGCCTTATCAATGCTGATTTCAATTTGTGTATTCTGTTGTCATTGTGTTTTAACTGTATGTTTGTTCATGGTTACATGCCAGATATGTTGATGGATTCTGTTATTATTCCCTTGGTGAAAAACAAGTGTGCCAGTCTGTCTGTCATGAACAATTACAGACCTATAGCTGTTGCAAATGTTATATCTAAATTGTTAGAGGGTTTAATTCTGAACAGAATTGAGGATTATCTGTGGACAAATGATAATCAGTTTGGTTTCAAGTCAGCTCATTCAACTGATAAGGCTGTTTATCTACTCCATGAATTTGTTGACTACTTCAGAAGTCAATCCACTAGTGTTTATGTTACGTTTTTAGATGCTAGCAAAGCTTTTGATAGGATTAACCACTGGTGTTTGTTTGGAAAACTGATCGATCGAGGTATTCTTATTTATATTGTTAGCATCCTGTTATACTGGTACAGAAGGCAGTCTATGGTTGTTGGGTGGGGCAATGTTACCTCATCTAAATTTTGTGTGACCAGTGGTGTTTATTTATTTAGCAAATGCAAAGTCCTTAAGCCAAGCAGTTGCCTCCTGTTTTGCTGTATGGAGGGTGTATAATCCTCCTTCCAGTCTTTGGAGCTGGCAAGCCTCTATGATGTGTTCCATTGTTTGCTCCTCTCCACATGCGCACAGTGGGCTGGGGCTACTGCCCCATCTGTGAAGGCTGGCCAAGCAGGGGCCATGTCCAGTCCTGAAGCGATTAAGTGTAGACCACTGTCTCCTTGGGAGGTTGGTGCCCGGGACCTGTTGGTTGGGGTTTGTCACCAGGTGTTTGTTTGGGACCTCCTTGGTCTCCCATTCCACTTGCCAAGCTGTCTGGATGGTAAAGTCAGCTGGGGGAGGGTTTTTCCATATCGGCCGTCTGGATGAAAGTCGGGCAGTGGGTGGGGTATAGATATCTGCATGGATTGGTAAGTGAGGAGAATCTTTAACTTTTTGGAGCATCCTTTGAGTTAATGCTGCTCGCTGGATGTGTGGAGGGGCTATGTTTGACAGTACAGGGAGCCAGGGGAGTGGTGTTGAACGGATTGTTCCAGTTATAGTTCTCATGGTTGTGTTGAGCTGGGCGTCTACGTGGTAAGATGACCTGGACCAGACAGGGGCACAATATTCTGCTACAGAGTATGAAAGGACCAGTGCTGAGGTGCGCAGGGTGGAGGCTGCCACCCCCCATTTTGCACCAGTGAGCTTGCAGAGCAGGTTGTTTCGTACCTTCATCTTAGCAGCCGTCCCCTTTAGATGTTCCTTGAAGGATAGGGTCCTATCAAGGGTCACTCCAAGGTAGGTTGGATTCGGGGCATGCTTAAGCTTGAGTCCGCTCAGGTGGATGTTTAGTTCTCTGGCAGCTTTTACATTGTGGAGATAGAATACACTGGAGACAGTTTTTGCTGGGTTTGGTTTTAGGCGGCAGATTTTACAGAACTGGTCCAGTTTGGCAAGATCTTCCGTGAGCACCTATTCCAGTGGCTCAAAGTCTGGTGCTTGGAGTGCCAAACAGATGTCGTCTGCATAGATGAGTTTGCGGGATTTTGTAGTGGGCAGGTCGTTTATGTAGAGGTTGAACAGAGTTGGAGCTAGAACTGAGCCTTGTGGGAGTCCGTTTTTCTGCGTTCTCCATGCACTTGTGTTCTGACCAAGGTGGACTCTGAACCTTCGGTTGGTCAGCAAGGTTTTAGTACTTGCTGTTGCCCAAGCAGGGATCACCTTATAAGTTTCAGGAGGAGGCCTTTGTGCCAGACCGTATCATAGGCGGCTGTAAGATCGAGAAACACAGCCCCTGTCTTCAGTCTGCTCTCGAAGCCATTTTCGATGAAGGTGGTTAGGGCCAGTACTTGTTGTCCTGTACTGTGGTCCTTGTGGAAACCTGCTTGATCCACACATAGAATTTCCTCTATTCCTGGGGAAATACGTTGCAGTATTAGGCGCTCCATGATTTTGTAAGGAACGCTGAGTAGGGAGATTGGGCGGTAGCTTGCTGGTAGTTTGTGGTCTTTGCCAGGTTTTGGAATGGCAATGACCTTTGCTGTCCGCCATTTCTTTGGGATCGAGTTTGTTTGTGTGATCCTTGTGTAGAATTGTGTCAACCAGGTTAGGGCTCGGGGGCCAAGATTTTTCATGAATTCTGGGAAGATGTTATCGTATCCTGCTGCCTTTCCACATTTCAGGCCCTGTAGGACTTTCTCCAGTTCAGCAGCCTCGAAGGGTTCAGGGTTCGTTTCCTCTGCAGGCATTTTTTGGTGGGTTTTTTTAGCTCAGTTGTAACTGCTCTTCCGGTGACTTTGTCTTGGGGTGCTTTGGCGATAGTCAGTAGGTGGGATGCAACTTGGTTGGGTGTGACAGATGCTCGGCTTTGGCTAGGGGGCTTCTGTGCAGCTCCTAGGCGATGGATGAGGCTACAACATTTCCTGCTAGAGTGGGTAAAGCGCCGGTCAGCAACTGTCTCCTCCCATTTCTTTCGTCGGGCTGTATTTAGCGATTCAATGAGATGGTCTGCTATCTCTGGGTCCCCTGATGTTTGATAGGATTGTAGGAGGGCAGCGCTTTCTCCGTCCAAACATGGGACATAGAGGGGTCGGTAGCCTCGTGGGATTGCAGTATGGGCAGCCTTGAAGATTGTGCTGCAGAAGCGGTTGTATGCTTCATCTACAGTGATGGTGTGGAGTGGGATGGTAACAACACTCTGGTCCAGAGTTTCACTGAATTTCTTCCAGTTGGCTTTGCGGAAGTTCCAGCGCATCTTCCTTGGGCTGTTTATGACTGGAAGTTGTAGGCCAATGTGTACAAGCAGGGGCCGGTGTTGGCTGTGTGGAAAATCATCAAGAATGAGGATCTGTGTAGGATATGGCGCCCCGTTCAGAGAGCTGACCCAGCACAGGTCAGGAGAATAGTCCTTCTTCCACCTAGCAGAGTGTAGGGTTCCTCTTTGTTTGGGGTCGTATATCAAAGCGAGGTCATTTCTAGATGCCCAGTCTGAAAGTGCCTCCCCATCACTGTCCACTGCTGGGTACCCCCAGTCAGGGTGATGGCTGTTAAAGTCCCCCACATAGATGGCAGGGTGGGGTAGGGTGGGTAAGATCTGCAGATCCCAGTTGGCACTAGGGGGCTTGTACACATTGACAATATGGAAGCCACCAATGGTTATGGTGTCTGAGAAATGTGTTGTTATCAGGTGATTTGCTTCAACTATGTCAGAACGCACATAGGTGGCACGTCCATGTTTAGCATGTGGAACATAGGACAGGAGGTCAAAGCCTTTGATGGTGTAGCGGCCAGCTTTCTCTGTGCCAATATGAGTCTCTTGGAGGCAGATTACATCAATCAAATGTTGGAAGGCAAGGACTTCGATAAGGCTTCGCTTGGCTGCAGATAGGCCCTCAACGTTTAGTTGTAATATGCGAAGGGCAGATCCTACCACAGAGTGCTCTCGGGGCTGTTTGCTTTCGGCTTTAGGACTGTGACTAGGATTCTTCTTTGACTTGGCACAGAGGCGTCGTCTCTTCGAATTTAGTCTGCTGGTAGGATCATTAGCTTCACCGGGTGAGCCCGGGTATTGGCGGAGGGCGCGACGAGAACGCTGATCCATTGCCAGTGGTGTTAAACAAGGTGGTATACTGTCACCCTTGTTGTTTAATGTCTATGTTGATGATCTCAGTGTACTGTTGAACAATACTAATGTTGGTGGCTCCATTGATGGTGCATTGTTAAATCACATTTTCTATGCTGATGATCTTTGTTAAGTTTGTCTACTGCAGCTATGCAATATCTCCTCTCAGTATGCGAGAAATTTGGTGAAAAAAATGACATCTTGTTCAACTGTACTAAATCTATGTGTATTCAAACCGAAGGGTGTCAAAACTTCGGATCCTGTTATGCCACTTTGTGGTAATAGTTTGAACTTTGTTGAAAAAGCCAAATACCTAGGTGTGTGGATTGAATGTGATAAGACCAATGTTGACTGTAATAGGCAACTCAGGAAACTCTATGCTCAAACAAATTTACTGTTGCGGAATTTCCATAGATGTTCTCCTGATGTTAAATGTATGTTGTTCAAGACTTTCTGTACCTCAATGTATTGCTCGCCTCTATGGTTTAATAGCAATGTTGCTGTTAGGAACAAAATCCGTATTGCATATAATAATTCCCTAAGAAGGTTGTTAGCTATACCTCGTAGGTCGAGTGCAAGCGAGATGTTTGTGTCCTTGAATATTCCGTCTTTTGGCGAGTTGTTACGAAAGAATGTTTATAGTTTTATGAGAAGGTTGCTGGCATGTAACAACCATTTTATATCCGCAATTGTTAATTCGTCACTCACACTTCACTCCAGCATTTGGAAGTGGTGGCGTTCTATTTTATACTGAGTTCATTATTGTATTTTATTGTTGTTATATGAGCGCTGTGCGATTGCTGAATTTTATACACTTTTATTTTTACACGTTTTATACACTTTTATTTTTACACGTTTTGTATATACTATGATCCTTGAGTTCGAAATAAACGTTTGAATTTGAATTTGAAGCTTGTTTGCTCTACACTATGAGTATAGATAAGGTGACAGTGATACAAGAGCCCCCCCCACCCCCACCCAAGAAGTGTGGCCTTAAATGGTAGTTTTAGGGTGTCAGTTATGCAAATCTCACTCACTTACACATGGGTGGAATTCACCATTTTTTACACATGCTGTTTGCACATGTTTGGAAGACATATAAGCGCTTGTTGAATTAGGAGCGGCTCGTTAGTACTAACTCCGCTTACGAACAAAATACGCGTGATTTACACATACTACTACTGACATGTTCTTGCATGAAGCCCAGTATTACACATCTTTGGCCAAAGACATCACCACCTTGATTTATTCATGACACTGCTCTCCTGTAATGTTGTTTAAATAGTGAGTAAGCTGATTTTTAGTGGGAGCTAGAGTAGCTCCTATGTTTGCTGTTTACTGAGTAGTAAGGGTTAGGATGATGAGGATGATGGGAACGGGTGTTTTTTAACAACGTATTCACAAACTAGAACTGGACTAAGACTGTTCAAACCAATTCTGATTCAAGTTCATCCATGGACAGATATTTCATGTCACTGTTGGTTGACGGGTTGAGGGGGACTCTATAGGTAGTCAGGGCCGATGCAAGGTTGTGTTTAGGGGCCCCTATTTTTGTAATAGGGAAGAGTTCAAACACTTGAAACAAAATCTTTATAAAAGCAAACTTGAATCTGTTATGTCCATAGCTCGATATATAAATAACCAGGCTGGAGGTGCAGCGAACGTAGCTTTATTAATGACACAGTGAACTCACAGCACTCTGTACAGGCCAAAGTGTCGATGGTGAAAGAGAGCGGGTTCCTTCCGCCTAAGCCCTTTATACCCCGGGTGATGCCACCACCAGAAAGGCGGGCCGTCACCTCCCACTACACCCAGGGTGCCTAGCCGCCATATTACTACACACAACACCGCCCTCCCCCCACGTAGAAAAACACCAGACACACCAATTAGGCCCTCCCCAAAATTTGTAACCCGACTCACACACTAAGCACCAAAATACACAATATATACATACAATCCTATCCATGCACACAACATAACAATCTAGGGGGCTAGGTGGACTGCTGGCTCACCTCTTCAAGGCCAAGCGGATTATTCTGCCGCCCTAATCATACCAGTCCAAAATAAAAATAGCCGTGTTCCTAAACTTAAAACAATCCCATAACAACTATATGCACACCTAAAATATCTATAGCATCAGACTTCAACAAATAACATTTACATTCCTATTTGCGGCCCCCACCCCAACACACCTACCCCATAACCCAAGTACATCACAACAATTAAAATCAACAGTGTTGGGCACATGAAATTACTCTCTCTCTTTTTTTTTTTTAGACTAAACACACCGGGCACATACACAACAAGTCCATGTGACTGAAGCTCACAAAACCTGTTGTGAGCACTACGAGGAAATGGACCAGTGAAGCTGTGGAGGAGCTGCGTACGTGCTTGAAAATAACTGACTGGGACATGTTTAAAGGAGCTACGCATGATCTGGATGAGTACACGGACACTGTGACCTCATATATCCACTTTTGTGAGGAGAGCATTCTTCCATCGCGCACCAGGGTGAGTTACTCCAACGACAAGCCCTGGTTCACAGCTAAGCTCAGACAGATCAGGAAGGAGAAGGAAGCAGCGTTGAAAAGTGGAGACAGGGACTGCTACAGGGAGGTCAAATACCGGTTTAGCAGAGAGCTGAGGAGAGCTAAATCTGTGTATTCTGAGAGACTCCAGCAGCAGTTCACTGCTAACGACTCTGCTTCTGTGTGGAGAGGACTGAGGCAAATCACCAACTATCGGCCTCAGGCTTCTAAGGGACAGGATGACAAAGCCCTTTGTCAAAGACTGTCCCAACACTATGCCCGTTTTGACACCTCGTCAGCTGTGTCCAACTCCCCCCACTCCCCCCAGCGCCACTGCCTCCATGGTCCCCACTTCATCAAAGGCGGCTCCCCGCTCCTCCCCCCCCGCCCTTGCCATCAGTGAGCAGGACGTGCACAGACAGTTCTCCAGACTGAACCCGCGCAAGGCCCCCGGTCCGGACGGTGTGTCTCCCTCCACCCTGAGACACTGTGCGGAGGAGCTGACTCCTGTCTTCACAGACATTTTTAACACCTCCCTGAAGTCATGCCACGTGCCGGCCTGCCTCAAAACCTCTACCATCGTCCCTGTCCCCAAGAAGCCACAGATCACTGGACTTAACGACTACAGACCTGTAGCGCTCACCTCTGTAGTCATGAAGTCCTTTGAGCGCCTGGTCCTGCCCCACCTCAAGACCATCACCACTCCCCTCCTGGACCTGCTGCAGTTCGCCTACAGAGCCAGCAGGTCTGTGGACGACGCAGTCAACCTGGCCCTCCACTCCATCCTGCAGCACCTGGACTCCCCGGGAACCTACGTCAGGATCCTGTTTGCGGACTTCAGCTCTACATTCAATACCATCCGCCCCGCTCTGCTCCAGGACAAGCTGTCCCTGCTCAACGTGCCTGACTCCCTCTGCAGGTGGATCACCGACTTCCTGACGGACCGGAGGCAGCATGTGCAGCTGGGAAAGACTGTCTCAGACTCTGTTAGCATCAGCACCAGATCACCCTAGGGCTGTGTACTTTCCCCCCTGCTCTTCTCCCTGTACACCAACTCCTGCACCTCCAGCCACCAGTCTGTCAAGCTGATCAAGTTTGCGGATGACACCACCCTCATCGGGCTCATCTCCAACGGCGACAAGTCCGTCTACAGGAGAGAGGTGGCCCGGCTGGCGTCCTGGTGCAGCCACAACAACCTGCAGCTGAACGCTCTGAAGACAGTGGAGATGATCGTGGACTTCAGAAAAGTCACAGCCCCTCTGCCCTCCCCTCACCCTCACAGACTCTCCCATCACCACTGCGGATTCCTTCCACTTCCTGGGCACCATCATCACCCGAGACCTCAAGTGGGAGCCGACCATCAGCTCCCTCATCAAAAAGGCCCAGCAGAGGATGTTCTTCCTGCGGCAGCTGAGGAAGCTCAAGCTACCCACCAAGATGTTGGTGCAGTTCTACACGGCCATCATCGAGTCCATCCTCACCACCTCCATCACCGTGTGGTACGCAGGAGCCACCGGCAGGGACAGACTAAGACTGCAGCGCGTTGTGCGCGCTGCTGAGAAGGTGATCGGCTGCAAGCTCCCATCCCTCCAGGACCTGTACATCTCCAGGACCCGGAGGCGTGCAGGTCGGATCATAGCCGACCCTTCACACCCTAGACACGCACTGTTTGCCCCCCTCCCCTCAGGCAGAAGACTTCGGTCCATTCAGACTAAAACCTTCCGCTACTTGAACAGCTTCTTCCCCTCTGCCATCAGACTGCTGAACACTAAGTGACTTATTAGACTCTCGTGCACTACGTACAGCAGCTCAACCGGACTCATGACAATTATCACTGTTTTCTTTTTGCACTACCGACTGCACTATGTGGAACTCCACAATATCTGCTGCTTGTTAATATATTTAAAAATTGCATAGATTAGTATTACTTATTCATATTCTACCTTTTACTGCATGCATAGTTTTTTATCTTTAGTGCTACTCCATGTTTAATGTTGCAACATTGCACCGAGACAAATTCCTAGTTTGTGTACTACATGAACAATGGCAATAAATCTCATTCTGATTCTGATTCTGATTCTGAAACTTATTTGCACCATGACTTGGGGCACTAAAACTACAACAAATGCATTAAAAGATACCCCCCAGTCACTTCACAGACCCGGTGGAGGAGCCACCCCTTGGATTACCTTTCCGTGGATCCCACCCAGAGCACCTTCGCCTCTTGGCCTCTGGTGATGAGCTTTGCCGTCGTCTCTTCTCCTCCATGTGTCGCAGCTCGTTGGGGTGCCTCCACGAGTCATCAGACAACCCCAGATAGCCGTCACTCTGGCCAGCCATCATTCGCAGCCGCCCCTGGTGATTTCGCCATTCACGCAGTGTGTGGATGCCCCTCAGCTGAGCTTCTACCCTTGGATGGACCTCGTCACCAATACGCAGGGGAGCTCTGTTGTGCTTCCACGGACCACCATGTTGTGAACGGGCCTCCTTCTCAGATCTGACCGGTTTGCCAACCCGGTCCGAAACCCTCCTTGGAAGTCGATATTTGGCACGTCTTAGGACCATGCCAGCAGGTCTTGCCCCGCTGTCCCTCTCCTTCAGTGCCGGCACAGCCCCTGTAGCCCCTCACTCACCGGTATCACCAGGGCACACTCCGGAAGTTGAGGGCGCTGACAACTTGGCTCCAGCCATCACCCTGGGGTTCCTGCCGTGCCGTCCAGTTCCCACATCCAGGGCAACTTGGACACTGGCATCGGGCCCATCCTGAGGTGGCTCTTCATGATGCTGAACCTGCACCCCTCCCATAATACCTGGCCAATCACTGTCCCACACCGCGTCATCCTCCACATGCGGAGCGGGTCAGTCCCACAGCCCACAGCCCGACCACTCCTCTCCGGTGCTATTGGTGATCGAAAACACATCACACCCCATGATATTTGACCCGGTGGCAGTCACTACAAAATGAACAGGCGCTATCATCGCTGACTTGTATCTCGCCGTTAGCGCCACAGACCCCACAATGGCCAGCCTCATCCCTCCATAGCCAAAGTAGGGCATAGACAGTTCACTAATGCGGTAGTAGGGAAACAGACTCCTTAACATGGACCAATTCAAAACCAAAGCCACTGCTCCAGTGTCCACCATCAACGGCACTTCAACGCCATCCAGCAAAACATTGCAGTAAATATGTCATTCTGTGTTTGAGGAGACTGTATGGATGACCGTAGGAGCCTTAGCAGAGGAGCTCGTTTTTTGTCGTCGGTCCCCTCGCTCGAAATTCTTGCAGGCCCTGGCAAAATGATGTAGCAGGTCACATTTGCCATAGCGCTTGCCTTTCGCCAGACACTCTCTGGACTTATATCGATGTCTAGCGGACCTGCAGCTGTAACATCTCAGTGTACCTGGGACAGACCTAATCTTCACAGCGGAGGCGTATTCCTGTTCATCCTCGCTGTCTTCGTTCTCGGGATCCACAGTCAGCGCCTTCCGCCTAAGCCCTTTATATCCCGGGTGACGCCACCACTGGAAATGCAGGCCGTCACCTCCCACTATGCCTAGCAGCCATATTACTACACACAACAGAATCATTGTCTAGAATGAAGAGAGAAATTTTAAGTCATTACATAGAATAGAAGCTTAACCAGTATTCGTATGAATGTTGCAAATTTAAAAGAAAAAAGTTACAAATTCATGAGGAAAAAGATGCAAAATTAAAAGAAAAAGTAGCAAATTTATGAGAAAAAAATTTTTAAATTTAAAAAATAAAGAAGTTGCAACTTTACAAGAAACTTTCACATTTGCAAGCTTTTTTTCACATTTCGCACTGGTGCTTCGAAGTCTTATGTAACATGATATTAAAGGTTTACGATGATATTGGGGGGGGGGTTCTCTGTTTTTCCAGGTGGTGGTGGTGGTGGGGGGTCATGTCCCCCCATTGCCTCTTTGATTTATGCCTATGAGTTGATCTACTGTAAAGGCAAAAAATAAAAGTCTGATTTCAAGTGAAGATGACTTATTTCTTCTAGGCTTTGTTTCTCTTCTGATGTCTCTTCTCCTCCTAGAGACAGTTAAACTGTTATTTTAGTCTGCATTCTTTCTGTATTTATAGTCTGTACTTTCTCAGCAGCAGGTGGGAACTCTGGTTAGGTGGCATACCTGTTCACACCAAGAAAAGCTGGTGGCAGTACAGTAAATCTCCTCCACTGCAGTAGCAACTAAAAATTTGTGTTTAAAATGCCTGCAGTGGTTAGCGCTACAAGGAATCAGAATCAGAATCAGGTTTATTGCCATTGTTCATGTAGTACACAAACTAGGAATTTGTCTCGGTACAATGCTGCAACATTAAACATGATAAGATAAGAGAAATAAACTATACATGTAATAAAGTGTAGGATAAGATTAAGTGATACTGGTCAACAGTTAAAATATATATTAGCCAGCAGCAGATACTGTGGAGAACTATATAGTGCAGTCGGTAATGCAGGAAGAAAACAGTGATGATTGACATGAGTCTGGTTGAGCTGCTGTACATGGTGCACGAGAGTCACTTAGTGTTCAGCAGTCTAATGGCAGAGGGGAAGAAGCTGTTCATGTGACGGGAGGTTTTAGTCTGGATGGACCGAAGTCTTCTACCAGAGGGGAGGGGGGCAAACAGTACGTGACCAGGGTGTGAGGGATCGGCTATGATCCGGCCAGCACGCCTCCGGGTCCTGGAGATGTACAGATCCTGGAGAGATGGGAGCTTGCAGCCGATCACCTTCTCAGCAGTGCGCACGACGCGCTGGAAGAAGATATTATCATTCACATATCAATTTAAAGGGTTCACAGTGCCCAGGACATGGCCATTTCTAGCTTTTTGGGGCCCTATGCAAAAGTCACAAATTTATGATAAAAAATGTAAAGGTTTATGATGAAAAAATAGCCTATTTACAAGAAAAAAAGGCACAAATTTATGAGGAAAGCAGCTGTAAATTTTCAGGAAAAAGTTGCAAATTTATGGGGACAAAAATTTAAATGTATGATTTTAAAAAAAAGTTGAAAAATTTATGACAAAAAAGTCACAAATTTATGATACAAAGTTGAAAATTTATGATGAAAAAAGTAGCCTATTTACAAGAAAAATTCCTAAATTCATAAGAAAAGTCACAAATTTATGCGTAAAAAGCTGAAAATGTATGATCAAAATTTTGCAAACGTATAAGAAAAAAGACAAATTTACAAGCAAAATGTTGAAAATTTACAAAGAAAGTCATACATTTTTGAAGAAAAATTATGATGAAAAAGTAGTAAATTTACAAGGGAAAAAAATCACAATTTTTTTAGAGAAAAGCTGAAAATTTAGAATAAACGTTGCAAATTTGCAAAAAAGAGAGAAAGACACAAATTTACAAGAAAAGTCAAACGTTTACAAGATTAAAAAAATGAAAATTAGACACATTTAAGTCACAAGTTAAAGATAAAAAATAAGGAACATTTATGATGAAAAAAGTGATATATTTACAAGAAAAAACTCACAAACTTATTAAAAAAGTTGCAAATTTAAAAGAAAGTTGAAAATTTATGATGGAAAATGTAAATTTACGGGCAAAAGGTCACAAATTTATGAGAAAAAAGCTGAAAATGTATGATAAAGATGTTGCAAATTTATCAACCCCCCCCACACACAAATTTGTAAGTAAAAAGCTTTAGATTTACAAGAAAAATTTGAAATTTACTAGAAAAAGATGAAAATTTATGCAAAAAAAGCCACAAATCTATGATAAAGTGTTCAAAATTTATGACGAAAAAATCACAAATTTATGATAAAAAATGGTGAAAATTTATAATGACAAAAAGCATATTTGCAAGAAAATTGTCAATTCTCCTCCAAAAATATTTAAGGTGAATTTGTAACTTATTAGCTTTTGTTTTGTCATGGCGGCCTCTGGGCCGTCATTGGCATCATCAACTCCAGCTGCGCACAGACCAACAGGTGGTAATCAACGGCTGTTAAAAGCCAGCGTCGCTGACAGCCCGGCACGGAGTCGTCTGTCCTCCTCGTCGGAGAATGAGCCTGAACTCCGCTCTCTGGCCTCGTCAGGATTCTCTCTCGTCTCGTCTGGAACCTCTCTCGTCTCGTCTGGAACTTCTCTTGCCTCGTCGAGAACTTCTCTTGCTTCTTCAAGGACCTCTCATCAGAGTCAGCCAAGTAAGAGAACAATCTGCTACTCAACCCCTTGTCTATACCCCTGTGCACAGGTGGACCTCCTTGGCGGCGGACCTGCGTCCCCAGCTGACAGGGTAACGCCATCACGCACACGTAGCGCTTCGCTACCACCACATCTACCGGTACGTCTTGCTCCTCAAATTCCAGAACTGTTGTTATATCAGTTGCAGGAGTATTGGCCACCGCTATCAGTGGAGTCACTGTCATCAGCATCAGCTATTTCATCATCACCACGTTCTGTGGAATCTCTCACCTCGTCATCGTCAGGATTATCATCGTCCCGGTCTGTGGAGTCACAGCCGGCGTCAACAGAAGGATTACACTCGTCACAGCCACGGGTGGTATCTCCAGCACGTTCACGGACACCTTCACCTCCACGTTGCACAGCCGCTGGATCTCAGCAGGACGAAACCTGTGCTGCACCCAAGTAAGCCTCTCTACTTGTAGCTTGTCACAAGTGTGAGACAAAAGTAATTGTTTCTGCTTGTATGTTCCAGGGTTGCCGGGTCTCCGTCCAGGGCGCTCAGCTCCAGTGACCAGAACACCATCCACGCACTCACACTCGCACTACACACTCTCACTCTTAAATAAAGATTATTGTCACTATCTGCCCATGTCAGTGTCTGTCTCCTGGGTCCTAAATCATGTCAGTACGACTCCGTCACGTTGACCCAGCGGACAGCTCACTGTCGCGCCTAATCAACACTCTTAGCGCCCGGGTAGATTTACTAGCTCACCAGCAGACAGTAATCTTAAATCAACTTACCTTAATTAATGGTCGGCTGGATCGTCTGGAAGGACACCAGACGTTTTCCCCGACCGCAAATATCTCAGCCCCTGCAGGCTTAGCGTCTGGACAAGCTAACACCTCCTCATCCTCTCGCCTCACCCCTATTCCCACACCTGCCCGGTTCAGCGGAAAACTCGGGGAAGCCCAAGGATTCCTGTTACAATGTGAGTCAGTTTTTCTGCGCGTTCCGGGGGATTTCACTCACGATTTTAGTCGGATTGGCTCTGTCATAAATTTGCTGGCAGGAAGAGCCTTAGACTGGGCGTATTCAATCATGGCTAAACCAAGCTATCCCCTGCTTTCTTACCAGAAGTTTGTGTCAGAGTTTATGTCTGTGTTTGATCATACTGATAAGGGTGAGGTGTTGACAGAATGGCTGCTGAGCTTACAGCAGGGAAAGAAATCAGCTGCTGAATACGCTATTGACTTCCGGGTCCTGGCTGCAGAGATTGGGTGGGGGGAGCCATCACTATGTGGTATTTTCCTACGTAGTCTTAACGACGAGCTAAAGGATGAGTTAGCGGCACGGGACAAACCGGACAATTTGCGGGATTTGATTGCCCTAGCGGTTAGTCTTGATAGCAGATTAAGGGAGCGGGTGGCTGAACGGCGTACTACTTCCCGTTCGGTTAAACCCCGCCCTCGCGTCCCTAACTCTCCTCTTCTCGCTTTACCTGCGTCAGAGGAATCCCTGGATCAGGAAGCCATGATCATTGGCCGGTCTAAAGTGTCAGCAGCTGAGAAACAACGCCGCAGGGATCAGGGCCTTTGTTTCTATTGTGGGAAAGAGTCACATGGGGTGTCCGAATGTCCCAATAAGTTAAAAGGGAAGGCCCGTGGATCGCAGTAGGGGGATTCACGGGCAAGAACTCAGAAGAACCCCTTACTTGTAGTCGTTTACCTCTCAGACTTATCCATACACATACAGAACACTCCACACTAGCATTAGTAGATTCTGGAGCTGAGCAAAATTTCATTTCTAGAGACCTGGCAACTCGAATGGGCCTTAGCTGTCAGACTCTAGACCCCCCTGTCAAACTGATCACCCTGTCTAAAGCATCTTTGACCACCATAGACCATCAGACGGCCCCCGTGTCAATTATTGTATCAGGGAATCACAGGGAGGAAATTCAGTTTCTAGTGCTGCCCGTTTCTTCTTCGCCCGTTATTCTGGGGTACCCCTGGCTGCGCCTACATAACCCCACCATTGACTGGCAAGCTGGGAGAGTAACGGCATGGAGTACATTTTGCCTTAGCGCCTGCCTCCAATCAGCGGCGTGCGCCCCATCCGTTAAGGTGCCTCTGCCTGTTTCATCCCCACCGGATTTGTCTAAGGTGCCAGAGGTTTATCACGATTTGGGGCAAGTGTTTAGCAAGTCTCGGGCGTTGTCCTTACCCCCCCATCGTCCGTATGACTGCGCCATCAATCTGAAGGCTGGGGCCCCTCTTCCTGCTAGCCGCCTTTACAGCCTATCAGCCCCGGAGCGCGAGGCCATGGACACATACATCAAGGAGTCCTTGGCCTCTGGTATCATCCGCCCGTCGTCTTCGGCAGTGGGAGCTGGATTTTTTTTTGTTGGAAAAAAGGACGGTTCACTACGCCCCTGCATCAACTTCCGGGGACTGAATGAAATAACAGTTAAAGACAAATATACTCTGCCCTTGATGAACACTGCTTTTGACTCCCTCCAGGGGGCATCCTGGTTTACTAAACTAGACCTTAGGAATGCCTACCATCTAGTGCGCATAAGGGAAGGAGATGAGTGGAAGACGGCCTTTCGGACCCCCAGCGGACATTTTGAGTATCTGGTAATGCCGTTTGGGTTAACTAACGCTCCAGCCGTCTTCCAGCATTTGATAAATGATGTACTACGGGATTTTCTGAACTCGTTTGTTTTTGTTTATCTTGATGATATTCTCATCTTCTCCCGCACACTAGAGGAACATCGGGTGCATGTCCGCAGGGTACTACAGCGCCTCCTGGAGAACCAGCTGTTCATCAAGGCTGAAAAATGTGAGTTCCACACTGATCAAACCTCCTTCCTTGGATTTATTATTGCTCGGAACCAGGTACTCCCTGACCCTGCCAAGGTCAAGGCGGTTGTGGATTGGCCTGCACCCACCTCCAGAAAGCAGCTTCAAGGTTTCCTGGGGTTTGCTAACTTTTATAGGAGGCTCGTGCCAAATTTTGGTAATATTGCCCGTCCTTTGACTGCTCTCACCTCCCCTAAGACCCCGTTTTGCTGGAGTAAGGAGGCAGCCGGAGCGTTTGAGAAGCTCAAGAGGGAGTTCGCCTCGGCGCGAGTCCTTACTCAGGTGGACCCGAAGCTGCAGTGCTTGGGGGAGGTGGACGCTTCTGATTCGGGAGTTGGAGCAGTACTCTCCCAACGATCTCCTGAGGACGGTAAGATTCGCCCTTGTGCTTTTTTCTCTCACCGTCTCACCCCTGCAGAGAGGAACTACAGCATCGGAGACAGGGAGTTACTGGCAGTGAAACTCGCCTTGGAGGAATGGAGACATTGGCTGGAGGGGGCTGCTTAGCCGTTCGTGGTTTGGACTGATCACCGTAACCTGGAGTACCTCAGGACGGTTAAGTGCCTGAATGCACGCCAGGCTCGCTGGTCCCTCTTCTTCGGCCGTTTTAACTTTACCATCACGTACCGGCCGGGAAGCAAGAACGGTAAGCCGGATGCCCTCTCACGGCAGTTTGACACACCATCCTCTGAGGACCAGGAGACCCCTATCCTGCCGCCTTCCTGCGTCGTGGGCGCCCTGTCCTGGGGAATCTGCAAGACGCTTCGCCAGGCTCAGAAGACCGAGCCGGACCCCGGGGGGGGGGGGGGGGGGGCCCGGGCTGCTTGTTTGTTCCATGCGCTATATCCGAGGCAAGGTGATTGAGTGGGGTCACGCTTCCAAGTTGGCTTGTCATCCTGGAGTGGGTCGGACCGTGGATCTTCTCCAAAGGACCTTCTGGTGGCCAGGGTTACGGAAGGACGTAGTAGGATACATCCGGGCCTGCGCTCAGTGCGCCACCGGGAAGACGACATCATCCCCCCCGGCGGGCCTGCTACATCCGTTGCCGGTTCCTTCACGCCCCTGGTCTCACGTAGCGATGGACTTTGTGACCGGTTTACCCATTTCAGATGACTACACCACGGTTTTAACCATCGTGGACCGGTTCTCGAAGGCAGCCCATTTTGTGCCACTTCGGGGTTTGCCTTCGGCCCAGGAAATTGCGGACCTCCTTGTGCAACATGTGGTCCGTCTTCATGGCATCCCTGCTGATATTGTGTCAGATCGAGGACCTCAGTTTGTATCACAAGTTTGGAAGGCTTTCTGCGCGGCACTGGGAGCCACAGCCAGCCTCTCCTCTGGTTATCACCCTCAGAGCAATGGCCAGTGCGAGCGGGCTAATCAGGAGCTGGAGGCCGCCCTTCATTGTGTCATCTCCTCCTGCTCATCCTCCTGGAGCAAGTTCCTGCCTTGGATTGAGTACGCTCACAACGCCACGATCTCCACGGCTACGGGCGTCTCCCCGTTCAAGGCATCATGCGGGTTTGATCCTCCGCTGTTCCCGGAGGAGGAAAAGGAGGTAGCGGTTCCTTCAGTCCAGGCACATATCAAGCGCTGCCGGCGAGTTTGGCTCCTCGCTCGTCAAGCCTTGCTGAAAACTACTAAACGCAATATCCAGGTGGCCAACCGGCACAGGAGACCCGCCCCGGACTATAAGGTGGGTCAGAAGGTCTGGTTGTCAACCCGGAATATTGGTGTACCGGCCGAAAAACGTAAGCTCACTAAGCGCTTCATTGGCCCTTACACCATTAGTCATGTTATTAATCCTGTGTCTGTGCGCTTGTCTCTCCCCTCTTCGATGCGTATCTGCCCCACCTTTCATGTCTCCCAGGTCAAACCATACGTCTCTGATCCCCTGTGCCCTGCTCCCGCGGCTCCCGCACCCCCAAGGATGATCGATGGCCATCCGGCGTGGGGGGTGACTGCCATCCTGGATGTCCGCAGGCGGGGTCGTGGTCTTCAGTATTTGGTGGACTGGGAGGGTTTTGGACCGGAGGATCGTTCTTGGATTCGCCCAGCGTTGATCCTGGATAAACAGCTGATTCGCGATTTCCATCGGGCGAATCCAGGTAGGATTGGGCAGGTGCCTGGAGGCACTGCTAGAGGGGGGTGTACTGTCATGGTGGCCTCTGGGCCGTCATTGGCGTCATCAACTCCAGCTGCGCACAGACCAACAGGTGGTAATCAACGGCTGTTAAAAGCCAGCGTCGCTGACAGCCCGGCACGGAGTCGTCTGTCCTCCTCGTCGGAGAATGAGCCTGAACTCCGCTCTCTGGCCTCGTCAGGATTCTCTCTCGTCTCGTCTGGAACCTCTCTCGTCTCGTCTGGAACTTCTCTTGCCTCGTCGAGAACTTCTCTTGCTTCTTCAAGGACCTCTCATCAGAGTCAGCCAAGTAAGAGAACAATCTGCTACTCAACCCCTTGTCTATACCCCTGTGCACAGGTGGACCTCCTTGGCGGCGGACCTGCGTCCCCAGCTCACGGGGTAACGCCATCACGCACACGTAGCGCTTCGCTACCACCACGTCTACCGGTACGTCTTGCTCCTCAAATTCCAGAACTGTTGTTATATCAGTTGCAGGAGTATTGGCCACCGCTATCAGTGGAGTCACTGTCATCAGCATCAGCTATTTCATCATCACCACGTTCTGTGGAATCTCTCACCTCGTCATCGTCAGGATTATCATCGTCCCGGTCTGTGGAGTCACAGCCGGCGTCAACAGAAGGACTACACTCGTCACAGCCACGGGTGGTATCTCCAGCACGTTCACGGACACCTTCACCTCCACGTTGCACAGCCGCTGGATCTCAGCAGGACGAAACCTGTGCTGCACCCAAGTAAGCCTCTCTACTTGTAGCTTGTCACAAGTGTGGGACAAAAGTAATTGTTTCTGCTTGTATGTTCCAGGGTTGCCGGGTCTCCGTCCAGGGCGCTCAGCTCCAGTGACCAGAACACCATCCACGCACTCACACTCGCACTACACACTCTCATTCTTAAATAAAGATTATTGTCACTATCTGCCCGTGTCAGTGTCTGTCTCCTGGGTCCTAAATCATGTCATGTTTGTTTGTTTGGTTGGTTGGTTGGTTGTTTTTTTTAAAATTTTTTTTTAATTTTGTATACTTTATTAATCTCAGAGTGAAATTCAGGGCATCAACGTGGATGGATGAGGCAGCCATGGTGCAGCGCCAATTCCTTCACCATTCACACACACATTCACTCCTTGGGCCACTTTAGTCTCTGTTGTGTTGGAGTCTGGGCTCTTATTTGTGTGGTATGGGTGGCGGCTCCATCTTCCGGTTCCACCACCACCCGTGGCTATAAGAGGGCAGTGGGCAGGGCGGTCTCTTCGCCACCTCTTCTGCCTGATGGTTGTGCCCGGGCTGAAGAGTACCGCTCTAATAAACATGTGTTCAGTTCGACACCTGGCCTCATCCTTGGCTCCATATACAGACATAACATTTGTCATCGAGGATAAAAGTGGATTAAACCAAGGTATCGAAGCATGTGGGTTTGGAATTTGGCCATTTTTGGAGCACTCCGGAGAGCCACCGGTCCCCTGGCCGAGGTGGTGCACCGTTTTCTGGACCTGCATGGTGGCATTGGACCTTGGAAGGCTGGAGCAGTTGTGGGCACGTGAGTGGTTGATGCACAATTCTGGAATGGAGGAATGGCGTGTTATAAGCACACTGAGTGGCGGTGATGGCTTTGTTGAAGTGGTTGAGCTGGTGGCGTGCTAGTTTCACACTCTGGAGAATGTCATGGTTTGCAGGATTCGGTTTTGACAGCGTCGCCAATGGGTAGGCGAGCCTATTCAGTGGTTCTGACAGACTTGGAGCTGTTGGTCAGCAAGTGCCAGCTTGGACTATTGGAGACGGAGATGATTCAGTGACCAGCTGGCAGAGTGTGCCAACTGTGCTGCGATGGGGCCGAGGCTGCTGGTGTTTTCGGGTGAGCTGGTGCTGCACACAGCCATCGAGTTGGCTCGACAGCTGGAAGCTGCAGATAAACTGCCATGGGAGCTGAGTGAGTGCTTATCTCACCAACATGACCGACTGCACATGCACTGGACCCGGTCAGCATGGAAAGCGTGGAGGATGACGCTAGTGCTGTGAATGTGAGGTCCGCCCTGGGAAAGCCCAAAAGTGAGGGCTGTGGGTCCACGAAGCACTGTTTCAGAGTCCAAGATTGTTCGGCAAGTGCGAAGCGCTGCGGCACGTGTGGCCATTTACTTTATATCACCAGGGTATGCCTCAGATCTGAACAAGGAGGTCCGTGGCACAAAGAGAATTCTCACGCCCTCATGGTTGTTCATGCTGTGCCTCTGGGCACCAATGGACACGCATACTGCATGATGGAGTTGGACAGGGTGGAGGTGGTTTTGTAGATCGACGTGGGAGCGGTGGGCTCCATGTTGAGCAACACAACCAGACCCCACCCACGCTCCCATGCAGAACCTTTCTCCATCAACCCCTCCTCCTCCCCAGGGGGCACCAGGACCCTCCCTCACTTCAAGGTGACTAGAGATCAGGTGGAGAAACAGCTGGAGAGACTCTGTCAGCGGAAGGCTTCGGGCCCTGACTGCATCTCTGCAAGGACCCTGAGGACCTGTCCCAACCAACTAGCTCCGGTACTGAAACACCTGTACAACCTGAGCCTGAGTCTGGAGAGAGTACCGGTGCTGTGGAAGACATCCTGCCTGGTTCCTGTCCCCAAGAAGTCATCTCCATCGGCTATAAATGACTACCGACCAGTTGCCCTCACATCTCATGTGATGAAGGTCCTGGAGAGACTGGTCTTAGCCCACCTGAGGCTGCAGGTGAAGATGTGGCTGGACCCTCTGCAGTTTGCATATCAGCCCCATTTAGGAGTTGAAGATGCTGTCATCTACCTGCTGCAATGAGCCCATCTGCACCTTGATAGTGGAGGAGATAAGATAAGATAAGATAAGCCTTTATTAGTCCCACAATGGGGAAATTCCAGGATTGCAGCAGCACAGGGATAGCAACACTCAGAGCAACAATCAAGAAGACAAGAAAAACAAGAGCAGCGAATATACATATGTACATATAAATATATTGTGGAGAGTGTGGGAAATGATGAGGCCAGTTTACGAACAGACGAAGTTTATTAACACTCTCTCATCATTCATACACAGAAAAGCATGAAAGCATTCAGGCACGGTTCTCCTTTATATCTCCACCGCTCATCTCACATCTGCGTGACATTCCACATCACACTGCATGACATCCAACATCACAATACATTCACCCTTGAACCCCCCGTCCACTGTTTACCCTCTGCTTCCTGATTGAGACGCTGTCTGACTCACTCAAGTCTCTACAACTCTACATTATGCATTTTGTGTCTGCTACAATATAAATATATAAACACACAGTGCGGAGCATTGTAGCTAGATGGAATAAACAGCATAACCGTCTGCTTAGTTATCCTACATAGTATGAATATGTACCCATACATATTGTCACCCTCCGTAGCGACCGATATTGTCCTAGTTGTATACTGGAGGGTACCACTGTGTAAGTCTATTGCGTCTTTTGCATTCAATACTATTAGGTCGTCACGTTTTTTTGCTATCTCTGCGAGCAGCCCTGCTTAGGTTATACAGTCTGACAGCCGTAGGTAGGAAGGACCTGCGAAACCTCTCAGTTGCGCACCTAGGATGATGTAGTCTGCTGCTAAATGAGCTCCTCAGTGCGTTCAGTATGTCCTGCATAGGGTGGGACTCGGACTCCAGCAGAGATGACAGTTTAGCCATCATCCTTCTCTCTCCTATCTCCTCCACTGGGTCAAGGCACTGCCCCAGGACAGAGCTAGCTTTCTTGATCAGTTTGTTCAGTCTCTTCCTATCGGCTGCTGTAATGCCACTGCCCCAGCAGACCACTCCAAAAGTGATGGCTGATGCCACCACCGTGTTGTAGAATGTCTTCAGCAGCGCCCCTTGTACACCAAAAGACCTGAGACTCCTCAGTAGGAACAGCCTGCGCTGTCCCTTCTTGTAGAGTGCGTCGGTATTGTGTGACCAGTCTAGTTTATTGTTCAGATGAACACCCAGGTACTTGTGGGATGTCACCATCTCACTGTCTGTTCCCTGTATGTTTGCTGGTGCTGTGAGGGCTGGTCCACTCCTGCGCACAGCAGCTTGTCCTTCAGGATCATCGGTTGGATGGTGTTGAATGCACTGGAGAAGTCAAAGAACATGATCCTCACTGCATTCCCGGGCTTCTCCAGGTGGGACAGAGAACGGTGAAGGAGGAAGATCACTGCATCCTCCACCCCAATGCCATGCTGGTAGGCGAACTGGAGTGGATCCATTACTGGTCCCACCAGGGGGCAGTGGTGAGCAAGGAGCAGTCTCTCCAGGGTCTTCATCATGTGGGACGTCAGGGCAACTGGTCTGTAGCTGTTCAGGTCTTTGGGGTGGGAAGTCTTTGGTACAGGTACCACACAAGATGTTTTCCACAACTGTGGTACCCTCCCCAGCTTCAGACTCAGGTTGAAGATGAGCTCCACAATCCCACACAGCTGGTCTGCACAGGACTTGAGGAGCTTTGCGCTGATGCCGTCCGGTCCCGACGCCTTCCTCGCCTTGATCTTCCTTAGCTCGGTCCTCACCTGGGTCTTAGTGAGGGTCATGTTGGGGGGCTGTGTGTTGGGAGTGGGGGGGGGGAGTTGGTGGAGTGGGGTGTGGGCAGCAGGACTCCATGTCTTTAGAGGCAGCAGTGGTTGTTGTACAGTCGGGGGGGGAGGGCGGTTGGTCAAACCTATTAAAAAACAGGTCCAGATTGTTCGCCCACTCCCTGCCCCCCATGGCCTGGGGGGAGGTATTCTGGAGCCCAGAGATGGTTTTAAGGTTTCTCCAGACCCCACCGATGTCGCTCTGTTCCAGCTTGTCCTCCATATTCTTCCTGAAGCTGTCCTTGCCTTCTCTGATCTTCCTCCTCAGCTCCCTCTGTACGGACTTCAGCATCTCCCTGTTCCCCGACCTGAAGATCCTCTTCTTCTCTCTCAGAAGTGTTTTTATCTCAGGGTTGATCCAGGGTTTGTTGTTCGAGCAACACCGCATGGTCTTGGTGGGTACGGTGTTCTCCACACAGAAGCTGATGTAGTCCGTGATGGTGTGAGTGAGGCCATCGATGTCCTCACCATGTGGATCGCAGAGCTGCTCCCAGGCAGTGGTTTCAAAACAGATACTGTGAGAATCACTTTTTTGGATTTCTCTAGTGCCTTTAACACCATCCAGCCACTGCTGCTGGGCGAGAAGCTGCGGGTGATGGGGGTTGACAGCTCTGTGATCTCCTGGATTACCGACTACCTGACAGGCAGACCACAGTTTGTCAGGCTGGGCAGTGTCTTGTCTGGAGTGGTGGCTAGTGATAAGGGAGCGCCACAGGGGACTGTGCTCTCTCCTTTTCTTTTTACCTTATACACCACTGACTTTCAGTACAACACTGAGTCATGCCACCTGCAAAAATTCTCTGATGACTCAGCTGTTGTGGGGTGTATAAGAGGAGGAGAGGAGGGGGAGTACAGGGCACTGGTAGACAGATTTGTGGAGTGGATGGAGCAGAATCACCTAAGGTTGAATGTCAGCAAGACCAGGGAGATGGTGATTGACTTCAGGAAGAGGAAGGCTCCTTTTCAGCCACTGCAGATTAGGGGGGAGGATGTGGGAGTGGTTGAGGACTACAAATATCTGGGTGTCAGGATCAGCAGCGGGTTGAACTGGAGATCCAACACCGATGCTGCGCACAAGAAGGGGATGAGCAGACTCTACTTCCTGAGAAAGCTGAGATCCTTCAACGTGTGCAGCAGGATGCTGGAGCTTTTCTATCAGACTGTTGTTGCCAGCGCCATCTTCTTTGCTGCGGTCTGTTGGGGTAGCAGTATCAGGGCCAGAGATACCAACAGACTTGACAAGATTATCAAGAGGGCTGGCTCTGTAATTGGTCTCAGACCGGAGACCTTTGAGACAGTGGTGGAGAGGAGAACACTAAATAAACTGCGATCCATCATGGACAATCCTGATCACCCCCTCCACCACACACTAGATAGACAGCGAAGCATTTTCTCCAGTAGACTACTACAGCTTCATTGTCGAACTGCCAGGTACAGGAAATCTTTCCTGCCACATGCAATTTCACTGTACAATAACTCACTATGATGTTATATTCTGGACATAGCTATGCTGCCACACTGCATCTTACAGACTAACTGGTACATCACTTTTCACTCTCCTCCTGATAGTCCTTCTTTGTGAAATGGGATGATTCATGTGTTTATACGGGTCATCATATATTAAGCTATGATGTATATAGGTTCTATAGTCATGTTAGTTTTTACTTTCCGTGGGTAATCCCTTTGTCTGTCATGTTTGTGTTTCTGTTGTTTGGCTGTCAACTGTCATGCTGCTGTTACACTGTAATTTCCCAGTTTGGGATCAATAAAGTCCGTCCATCCGTCTATCCAATCAATCAATCCATCAATCCATCAACCCATCAATCAATCCATCCATCCATCCATCCATCCATCCATTCATCCATGCATGCATGCATCTCACTCGCGTCTTGATAGCATGGATGGATAGCAGCTCACTCGCGTCTTGATGAGGTGCTTGTGACATTTTGTTTACATTTTCTTACTGTTTGATTATTGAAGCAAATTTGTTTTTTGTTTTTTTGTTTTTTTGCCACCCAGTACCCTCATCCAGGGCAACTTGGATGCATGCATGCATGCATGTACACTACCGTTCAAAAGTTTGGGGTCACTTAGAAATTTCCTTATTTCTGAAAAAAAAGCACTTTTTTTCTATGAAGATAACTTTAAACTAATCAGAAATACACTCTATACATTGCTAATGTGGTAAATGACTGTTCTAGCTGCAAATGTCTGGTTTTTGGTGCAATATCTACATAGGTGTATAGAGGCCCATTTCCAGCAACTATCACTCCAGGGTTCTAATGGTACAATGTGTTTGCTCATTGCGTCAGAAGGCTAATGGATGATTAGAAAACCCTTGTGCAATCATGTTAGGTCTGCAATGCTGTAATTGCTGCAAATGGAGGATTCTTTGATGAAAGCAAAGTTTGAAGGAAAAAATTATTATTTCAAATACAAATCATTATTTCTAACCTTGTCAATGTCTTGACTATATTTTCTATTCATTTTACAACTCATGGTGGTAAATAAAAGTGTGACTTTTCATGGAAAACACAAAATTGTCTGAGGTGACCCCAAACTTTTGAACGGTAGTGTATGTATGTATGTATGTATGTATGTATGTATGTATGTATGTATGTATGTTGGACTGGATGACCGTGAGATGTTTTTTCCCGCACGTCAGGATTGAGAGTGACCTGACGCCACTTTGTGGTTGTGGAGGAGGATAGCTGGCCACGGTGGGAACGTTGGAACCACCGGCTCGGTGCTAATTGGCCGAGACATGGGACTGTCTGACCCTGAGAGTGGTAGACAGCGCGGTGTAGGATGAGGAACTGCCTGGCACCCTGGAGAGTAAGCAAGACCAATATCGCTCAGGGTCATCACAGGAGGGTACCTGTGTCAGAGCTCAAGTTGCCCTGGATGAGGGTACTGGGTGGCACAGTGGGACACCTGTGACGTCGAGAGACTGGTCTCACCCGTTCCCAGATCTCAGCTGAAATTGGCCGGTGAGCAGGGGACTGCGGCGGCGAAGTTAAAAGAGGTTGGGGCCGGACTGTCTGGCATGGTAGGACGACGTGCCAAGCAGAGACCCTGCAAGCCGACTATGACTCCTCTGGGAGTCACAGACTGGATTCAGGAGGAGAGGCGACCATGGCAGGTGTGGACCGGTCAGCGATCGGAGGAGCACCAAAGACGGTCACGGGTCGTGGCCAGATGGGAGGACGCTCATCTCCAGCTGTTAGATAGCTCGTGGGGGCACCCGAATGAGCTGCGGCGTGCCCAGGAGGGAACTGAGGGGCGTGGGCCTGGACGAGCGGAGTGGCCAGTGGTGATGAAGAGGAGGCGCACCGGCGCTGAAGCGACCTGCTGCGGCCCGGGAGGCTGACTGCCTCCAGGGGCGGACTGATGACAGGGCGGTCCAGCGGGGCCCAGGGACTTGTTTTCTCCAGCCGTATGTATATAGGTTAACTGTTGTGCATGTGTTTGAATCGGTTATGTGTGTGTCATAAACTGATTGTTATGTATAGGTGTTTTGTGATGCATGTGTTTATACTGTTTTACTGTTTCTATGTACAGACGTGGACAAAATTGTTGGTTAGTTAGTTAGTTAATCCCTTCACACCTGAAGGTGTATATGGGCGGCACCTATCTCCGTTTCTCTCACCCTAGGCCACACAGCTACTGTAAGTAGTGAAAGCTGCAGCGGGGGTCAGTCCTCTGGTAGCTCTGTGTGTAACTTTACTTTGCCCATTCCATTATGCGGAGCACCACGCTAGCAGGCAGAAAGCACCATTTTTATATGGTCCTTGGTATGACCCGGCCGGGATTTGAACCCCTGCCTCCCGGGTGTGGGGCGGATGCTCTACCAACTGAGCCACCACCCCTCTGTTAATGAAAGAAAAACCCACAATGGTCACAGAAATAACTTGAATCTGACAAAAGTGGTAATAAATAAAAATTCTATGAAAATTAATCAATGAAAATCAGACAATGCTTTTGAATTGTGGTTCAACAGAATTATTTTGAAAAACAAACTCATGAAACAGGCCTGGACAAAAATGATGGTGTAGGAACCATGAAATGAAGAGACTGAATGATTTCTCAGTATTGGTTTATTTCATCTCACGTCCTACAGCTCCTCTCAGTCAGGGAATGAAGAGGGTGAGCTGCGGTAAACCACATACCTTTATACTCTCACATCAAACACTAATCACATTCACATCAAACACAGAATCAGATTCACATTTAATCCTCCCATTGTCCTCTCGGCTTCTCTGTCTGACCCCAGGAGGTCAGACAGTCCCTTCAGGTCCACTCCCAGATCTTCTCACTTCTTCCCCAGTCCGCAGGGGGTCCAGACTCAATGTCCGTTTAAGGCGTGATGTCAATACAAACTGCGAGCTCAAAGTTCTCTCATGTCTGGGTCTCTGCCAAGGAATATGTGAGCTACAAAATATTACGCCACATCACTCCCCACGAAACGCCCAAGAACGGACATACACCAACATTACTCTAACCGTTATACACCTTATGTCAATAATGGACAGTCATACACATTATGTCAAGAATGGACACACACACCAACTTCATGTCAATAATGGACAGTCATACACATTATACCCTTACATCACCCCCCCCCCCCCCTTTGCAGGATCTACAGCACAATTTACACGGGTTGATCAAAATACAAATCACTCTGCCCGTTGCTTAGGCTTCAATCTCCTCCCGAATCTGCTGAACGCAGGCTTCGCAGCCTGTGTCGTGCCGTCCTGCGGTGCGCCTGTGGAATGGGGGGAGAAGGGTTATTTGCCCCCTGCTGGGGAACCAGGGGCTGTTCCCTGGGAGGTCTGCCGCGTCGAGGCGCCCCCGCCAGCCGTACAGGTTCATCACGTAACACAAAAGCAGGCTTTAATCTGTCAACACTGATTGTCTCTTTCCTGCCTCCCAAGTCCAGCACAAAATATTTCTCCCCGGTTTCCAGCACTCGAAACGGACCGTCGTAAGGTGGGCGGAGGCTGTGACGCTGGGCGTCGTGCCTGACAAAAACAAACTCTGCGTTTTGCAAAGCCTTGGGAACAAAAACCCGCGGAAAAGTGTGATGAGCGGGGCCCGGGAGCATTTCTGCTCCCGTGCCACTTAGAGGTCCCCGCACCGGGGGGCGCTCTGGTGCTGCATGGGCTGGCAGGAATTCTCCTGGCAGCCTGAGAGGTTGCGTAAAAACTAATTCAGCAGGTGAGGCATCTAAATCCTCTTTGGGTGCCGAACGCAACCCCAATAAAACCCATGGTAGTTTGTTTACCCAATCTGTATCCGTGAGCGACGCTCTGAGGGCTGCCTTCAACGATCTGTGAAAACGCTCGCATAAACCGTTGGCCTGTGGGTGATAAGCGGTGGTGCGATGGGCTGTTGCCCCTAAGCCGCTGGCCATTGCTGACCACAGCTCTGACACGAACTGCGGACCCCTATCGGACGTAATGTCCGACGGGACTCCGAACCGCGCTACCCAGGCTGTTAAAAAAACGCGAGTCACCTCTGCTGCTGTGGTAGACTGCAATGGGACTACTTCCGGCCAACGCGTGGTCCGGTCCACCATTGTCAGGAGATGTGTGAACCCTTGCGAGGGCGGCAGGGGTCCCACTAGATCTACATGCACATGATCAAACCTCTTAGCCGGAATGTGGAAAGGTTCTAAAGGAG
This sequence comes from Pholidichthys leucotaenia, assembly GCA_020510985.1. Lineage (NCBI taxonomy): Eukaryota > Metazoa > Chordata > Actinopteri > Cichliformes > Pholidichthyidae > Pholidichthys > Pholidichthys leucotaenia. Next base: position 119,828,941 of record CM035836.1, on the reverse strand, counting down.
CTTTTGTGTGCCTGTGAACTTTGGCCCGCTGGCAAGACATGCAGGCTCTCGCCCACTCCTTCACGTGCTTGCGCAGGCTCGGCCAAACAAACTTCTCCGCTACCATTTTCACCGAAGCGCGTACTCCCGGGTGTGCTAGGGAGTGCACCGCGTCAAAAACGCGACGGCGTCACGTGGCCGGTACCACCGGGCGAGGTCGACCGGTGGATACATCGCAAATTAGCGGGGGTGAACCGGTTTGTAAACTTATGTTCTCCAGCCTTAACCCTGTTGGTCCAGACAGGAGCGCGCGCACGTCTGTGTCTTCGCCCTGCTCCGCTGCCATGGCCTCGTAATCTATCCCTACGTGCATCGGAGCCGCGTGCGCGTCCGCGCTGTTACCGCGCTCTGCATCTGCGGCGCTACAGCCCCCATCCGCGCAGACAGGCGCTGTTACCGCTCGCGAGAGGCAGTCTGCCACCACATTAAATTTACCGGCTACGTGCTGTATATCGGTGGTGAATTCTGAAATTGCGGCCAGCTGCCTCTGCTGTCGGCCTGACCACGGTTCTGAAAATGGCGAATGGCCAGGTGGAGCGCTAGCAGTTCCCTGTCAAACGCGCTATATTTTCGCTCCGCATCGCGTAGGGATCTGCTGGAAAAAGCAAGTGGCTGCCAAGCCCTGGCGACTTGCTGTTCTACCACGGCTCCTACAGCCACATCTGACGCGTCTGTGGTTAGCGCTATTCGGGCTGCTGGATCTGGGTGAGCCAGCAGTGCTGCATCTGCTAGAACTTTCTTAACCTCAGTGAATACGCGCTCCCGCTCTGGGGACCACTCAATCGCACTGGAGGGCTTCTGTTTTTTTAGCGCGGCGTACAACGGTTGCATGAGCTGCGCCACGTGAGGTATGAAACGGTTGTAAAAATTTACCATACCTAAAAATTCTTGCAATGCTTTTACCGTTTGTGGCTGGGGAAACTCAGCCACTGCGCGTACTTTGGAGGGCAGCGGGACTGCACCCTCTGGGGAGACGCAGTGCCCTAAAAAATTGATCTGCGCTGCGCCAAAATGGCACTTGGCTGGGTTGATTATCAACCCAGTTCTGAGGTGACTTTCGTGTTCCTCCTCAGAGGCGCTGGCGACCAAAATATCATCTAAGTAGACAAAAACAAAAGAGAGGTCGCGCAACACGGCATCCATCATGCGTTGGAAGGTTTGCGCAGCGCCTTTAAGGCCAAAAGGCATGCATAAAAATTCAAAAAGCCCGAAAGGGGTTATTACCGCTGTCTTGGGAATGTCCTCTGGTCGGACCGGGACCTGATGATAACCGCGGACCAGATCTATTTTAGAAAAAATGCGCGCCTTGGCCAAATGCACGGAAAAATCTTGGATATGCGGCATTGGGTAGCGGTCCTGCGCTGTGGCATTGTTTAACCTGCGATAATTGCCGCACGGTCTCCACGAGCCGTCTGCCTTAGGGACCATATGGAGGGGGGAAGCCCAAGCGGACTTCGAGCGGCGAATTATGCCCAACCTTTCCAGGTTGGCGAACTCCTCACGCGCAATGGAGAGCTTAGCTGCATCCAAGCGCCGAGCCTTAGCAAAAACTGGTGGGCCGCTTGTGGTTACAAAGTGCTCCACCCCGTGCTTCGCCACCTTAGCTGAAAACGTGGGAACTGTGAGTGCTGGGAACTGGTTTAAGAGAGTGTGGAACTTACCTCCTGCTGCGGCGGCGTTGGTCTGTACTGACGGCGGGGACACTCGCGCTGCACAGGGGATAGAACGAAAAGAGAGTGCATTAACCAGGCGTCTATTAGCCAGATCTACAAACAAGCCATGTGAGCACAAAAAGTCGGCGCCTAACATGTTGAAACTCACCGCCGCTACTATGAAGGTCCATTCATAGACACGGCCATGCAAGGACAGGCGCAGAGTCCTTTCGCCAAAAGTCTTGATCGACGAGCCGTTTGTGGCTGTTGTTCCATCCCCGCGGGGACCGGCCACCCGGTCCGCGTAGGTTGCGGTGATGAAAGTCCTCTGTGCCCCGGTGTCAACGAGGAATTGCCGTCCGGAGCTCGCGTCTGTCAGGTACAGCAGCTTGTTCCGTTCACCGAGGGTCGAAGCTGCTAACGACCCCCGGCTCTTGCGTTTCCCTGCTTCTTGAAGTTGCATGGTGGGATGCATCTGTGTGCCTTGTGCTCGAAGCGTCAATGGTAGAAACAAAGCTCGTCCCCTCCTCTGCTTCGGGACCGCGCCGCCGCTGTTGTCGCTGGGGTCAGTTCTGCTGCCACTGGTTCTCCATCGCCCCCGGCCGCTGCGCCGAGGTCTGCTGCTGCCGCTGACGTCTCCTGCTCGCCGCATGCGTCCAGGAGCCGCTCCGCTTCCACGGCCAGCGCGCAGAAGTCCTGCTGGTCCACACACCTCATGCTGGACAGGGAGCCTCTCATGTGCGCTGGAAGAGTCCTTAAGAAGATGTGTTTAAATAGAAACGCATCATTGTCTGCCCCGATCATCTGCAGCATGTCCTCCATGAGGACGGTCGGCCTGCGTCCTCCTCTGTCGCGCAGGTCCAGCAGTGTTCTGGCCCTCACCTCGGCTGATGGCACAAAACTCCAAATGAGGGCGGCTTTCACGGCGTCGTATCTGCCAGCAGTGGGTGGCTGCTGCACCAGGCTCCGCACACACCGGGCTGTGCGGCTGTCGAGTCTTGCGATGACATTATGGAACTTAATGTCATCTGCTGATACCCCGTTGAGCACGAACCGCGACTCCACGTGTTGGAACCATGAGTGCAGGTCCTCTTGCCAGAACTCGGGGAGTTTAATTAAGTTTACCCCGGTGCGGGCGGTCTCCGGTGAATCAGGTTCGGAGAGACGATCTCCAAGCCTTTCCATATTTCTCACGTGTGGGTCACCAATGTAGGAACCATGAAATGAAGAGACTGAATGATTTCTCAGTATTGGTTTATTTCATCTCATGTCCTACAGCTCCTCTCTCAGTCAGGGAATGAAGAGGGTGAGCTGCGGTAAACCACATACCTTTATACTCTCACATCAAACACTAATCACATTCACATCAAACACAGAATCAGATTCACATTTAATCCTCCCATTGTCCTCTCGGCTTCTCTGTCTGACCCCAGGAGGTCAGACAGTCCCTTCAGGTCCACTCCCAGATCTTCTCACTTCTTCCCCAGTCTGCAGGGGGTCCAGACTCAATGCCCGTTTAAGGCGTGATGTCAATACACACTGTGAGCTCAAAGTTCTCTCATGTCTGGGTCTCTGCCAAGGAATATGTGAGCTACATAATGTTACGCCACAATGGTACCCTTAACTTAATATTTTGATGCACAAACTTTTGAGGCAATCACTGCAATCAAACGATTTCTGTAACTGTCAATGAGACTTCTGCACCTCTCAGCAGGTATTTTGGCCCACTCCTCATGAGCAAACTGCTCCAGTTGTCTCAGGTTTGAAGGGTGCCTTCTCCAGACGGCATGTTTCAGCTCCTTCCACAGATGTTCAATAGGATTTAGATCAGGGCTCATAGAAGGCCACTTTAGAATAGTCCAATGTTTCGCTCTTAGCCATTCTTGGGTGTTTTTAGCTGTGTGTTTTGGGTCATTATTCTGTTGCAAGACCCATGACCTGCGACTGAGACCAAGCTGTCTGACACTGGGCAGCACATTTCTCTCTAGAATACCTTGATAGTCTTGAGATTTCATTGTACCCTGCACAGATTCAAGACACCCTGTGCCAGATGCAGCAAAGCAGCCCCAGAACATAACAGAACCTCCACCATGTTTCACAGTAGGGACAGTGTTCTTTTCTTGGTATGCTTCATTTTTGTGTCTGTGAACATAGTGCTGATGTGCCTTGCCAAAAAGTTCCAGTTTTGTCTTGTCTGTCCATAGGACATTCTCCCAGAAACTTTGTGGCTTGTCAACATGCAGTTTGGCAAATTGCAGTCTGGCTTTTTTATGATTTGTTTTCAACAGTGGTGTCCTCCTTGGTCGTCTCCCATGAAGTCCACTTTGGCTCAAACAACAACGGATGGTGCGATCTGACACTGATGTACCTTGACTTTGGAGTTCACCTTGAATGTGTTTAGAGGTTGTTCTGGGCTCTTTTGTTACCATTCGTATTATCTGTCTTCTCCTGCGGCCACGTCCAGGGAGGTTGGCTACAGTCCCATGGATCTTAAATTTCTGAATAATATGTGCAACTGTAGTCACAGGGACATCAAGCTGCTTGGAGATGGTCTTATAGCCTTTACCTTTAACATGCTTGTCTATAATTTTCTTTCTAATCTCCTGACACAACTCTCACCTTTACTTCCTCTGGTCCATGTTTAGTGTGGTACACACCATGTCAACAAACAGCACAGTGACTACTTTTCACCTTTTAAATAGGCCAACTGACTGATTACAAGTTTGTAGACACCTGTGATGTTAATTAGAGGACACATCTTGGTTGAACATGTCCCTATGGTGACATTATTTTCAATCTTTTCTAGAGGTACCATCATTTTTGTCCAGGCCTGTTTCATGAGTTTGTTTTTTAAAATAATTCTGTTGAACCACAATTCAAAAGCATCGTCTGATTTTCATTGGTTAATTTTCATAGAATTTTTATTTATTACCACTTTTGTCAGATTCAAGTTATTTCTGTGACCATTGTGGGTTTTTCTTTCATTAACAGAGGGGTACCAACAATTTTGTCCACGTCTGTATATATTTTTGGGGATTATTTTGTGTATTTTGTTTTAGTTTTGAGGAACACGGCAGTACTGTTAGTTTTAGATGGACTTTTATTTAGTTTAAGCGGCAGAATAATCCGCTTTGCCATGTAGTGTGGGACAGCAGTCCACCTGTTCCCCCTAGTTTTAGTTGTTTTGGAGTGAATGAATTAGGCCATTTGTTTTGTGATATTCAATGATCTTAATGTGTGATTCGGGTTCCAAATTGGGGTGGGTCCACATTGTGTGTGTCTTTTGATTTTTGTGAAGGGGGGTGTTGTGTTGGAGTTTGGGCTCTTATTTGTGTGGTACAGGTGGTGGCTCCATCTTCCGGTTCCGCCATCACCTGTGGCTATAAGAGGGCAGTGGGCAGGAGGGGTGGTCTCTTTGCCACCTCTTCTGCCTGACGGTTGTGCCCGGGCTGTAGAGTACCTCTCTAATAAACGTGTTCATTTTGACACCTGGCCTCGTCCTTGGTTCCATAAACAGACATAACAGTCTCCAATTAACCAAACTAATCATTTTTGTTTGTTTTTCTTGTGGCATTTTTCTCTGGTCAATGTGAAAATTTTCTTCATACAGTGTATGATTTTTCCCCTCTTTTTCCTATGAACTTCTGAGTTGTTTTCTTGTCAATTTGGTATATTGCAGCTGTAAATTTTCATAATTTGCTTATAAATTTGGAACCTTTATCTTGTTTTAAAATAACTTTTTCTCCCGCTTTTTCTTTTTCCCAAATCGAAGAAGGTGTGGGCAAATGAGCCACAGGTTGCTGAGCCCCTGTTCTAATGTATATATACGTAAAACATAGGGCAGCGCGGTGGCGGAGTGGTCAGCACTGCGGCAGCACAGCAACTCACCCTTGGCCGGGGATCCTGGGTTCGATCCCAGCCCCCGACCAACAGTGATCTGTGTGGAGTTTGCATGTTCTCCCCGTGTCTGTGTGGATTTACTCCGGGATTTCTCCGGTTTCCTCCCACATGCCAAAAACATGCAAGTTAGGTTAACTGGTATCAAAAAACTGGGGATTCTAAATTGTCCTTAGGTATGACTGGGAGAGTGAATGGTTGTCTGTCTCTCTGTGTTGGCCCTGCGATGGACTGGTGATCTGTCCAGGGTGTACCCTGCCTCTCGCCCAAAGATGCTGGGATAGGCTCCAGCCCCCCCGTGACCCGAAAAGGATTAAGCGGAAGAAGATGGATGGATGGATGGATAATACTGGTTATTACACCAGCAAATTCAACATCCAGAACATCTAGAAAACCAGCCAACAAAAGACCTGCAGTGTTTAAAGTTGCTATAGGGGGCGCTGTTGATCAATTTAAACAAAATTACTGCAATCACAGGTAGGAGTCTACCTTCTACCTTCATAGTCATAAATCAAAGGGGGCAAGAGGGACATTGGACAAAAAAGAGATAAGTGTCTCCCCCCAACATCATCTGAAAACTTTCTATATCATGGTACATGATATAGAAAGATCTATGTATCTCATAACTATGCCCTACATAATGCCTTTAAAGCATGAAAAACGCATATTTTTTATTTTTGCATTTCTTGTAAATTTGCAAGTATGCCACTTTTTTCTTGTAAATTTGCTAAATTGCAAAATTTGCAACTTTTTTCTTATAAGTTTGTTGTGTTTTTCTTGTAAATTTGCAACATTTTTATCATGAATCTAAGACATTTTCTTATAAATTTGTCCATCCATCCATCCATCTTCTACCGCTTTTCCGGAGGTCCGGGTCGCGGAGGCAGCAGTTCAAGCAGAGAAGCCCAGACTTCCCTCTCCCCAGCCACCTGCTCCAGCTCTTCAGAGGGGATACCAAGGCGTTCCCAGACTAGCTGGGAGACATAGTCTCTCCACCGAGTCCTGGGTCTGCCCCGGGGTCTCCTCCCAGTGGGACGTGCCTGAAACACCTCAAGTGGGAGGCGTCCAGGAGGCATCCTAATCAGATGCCCATACCACCTCAACTGACTCCTTTCAATGTGGAGGAGCAGCGGTTCTACTCTGAGCCTCTCCCGGATGACTGAGCTCCTCACCCTATCTCTGAGGGTGAGTCCAGCAATCCTACGGAGAAAGCTCATTTCAGCCGCTTGTATCCGCGATCTCATTCTTTCGGTCATTACCCAAAGCTCGTGACCATAGGTGAGAGTAGGAACGTAGATTGACTGGTAAATCGACAGCTTTGCCTTAGAACTAAGCTCCCTCTTCACCACAACAGACCGGTACAACGTCCGCATCACTGCAGATGCTGCTCCAATCCGTCTGTCGATCTCTCGCTCCATTTTCCCCTCACTCGTGAACAAGACCCCAAGATACTTAAACTCCTCCACTTGGGGCAGGAGCCTGTCCCCAACCCGGAGAGGACAATCCACCTTTTTCCGGCTGAGGACCATGGACTCGGACTTGGAGGTGCTGATTCTCATCCCAGCCGCTTCACACTCAGCGGCAAACCGTCCCAGCAAGAGCTGTAGGTCATTGCTGGATGAAGCCAACAGGACAACATCATCTGCAAACAACAGAGATGAGATCCTGTGGTCACCAAGCATGACACCCTCCATTCCCTGGCTGCGCCTAGAAATCCTGTCCATAAAAATTATGAACAGGACCGGTGACAAAGGGCAGCCCTGGCGGAGTCCAACTCTCACTGGGAATGACTCCGACCGAGTGTTGGCAATGCGACCTAAACTCTCACAATGGTCGTACAGAGACCGAATAGCTCGTAACAACAAGCCCGATACCCCATACTCCCGAAGCACCCCCCACAAAAATCCACGAGGGACGCGGTCAAATGCCTTCTCCAAGTCCACAAAACACATGTAAACTGGTTGGGCAAACTCCCACGAACCCTCAAGAATTCTCGAGAGGGTAAAGAGCTGGTCCGATGTGCCACGGCCAGGACGAAAACCACATTGCTCCTCCTGAATCCGAGGTTCGACCAACGGCCGGGCTCTCCTCTCCAGTACCTTGGCATAGACCTTCCCAGGGAGGCTGAGGAGTGTGATCCCTCTAAAGTTGGAGCACACCCTCCGGTCCCCTTTTTTGAAGAGAGGAACCACCACCCCGGTTTGCCATGCCAAAGGCACTGCCCCCGACCTCCACGCAATGTTGCAGAGGCGTGTCAACCATGACAACCCAACAACATCCAGGGCCTTGAGGTACTCGGGGCGAATCTCGTCCACCCCCGGGGCCCGGCCACCAAGGAGATTTTTAACCACCTTGGCGACCTCAGCCCCTGTGATAGGCGAGTCATCCCCCTCGTCCCCAAACCCTGCTTCCTCTGTGGAAGGCGTATCAGTGGGATTGAGGAGATCCTCAAAGTATTCCTTCCACCGCCCGACGATATCCCCAGTTGAAGTCAACAGTGTCCCATCCGCACCATACACAGTGTGGACGGGGAGCTGCTTTCCCCTCCTGAGCCGCCGAACAGTTTGCCAGAATCTCTTTGAAGCCGACCGAAAGTCTTGTTCCATGGCCTCACCGAACTCCTCCCATACCCGGGTTTTTGCTTCAGCAACCACCCGAGCTGCACTCCGCTTGGCCTGCCGGTACACCTCAGCTGCTTCGGGAGTCCCACAAGCCAACCAAGCTTGATAGGACTCCTTCTTCAGCTTAATGGCCCCCCTCACCACTGGTGTCCACCACTTGGTTCGGGGGTTGCCACCACGAGATGCACCGACCACCTTGCGGCCGCAGCTCTGGGCTGCCGCTTCAACAACAGAGGTGGAGAACATGGCCCATTCAGACTCCATGTCTCCAGACTCCCTCGGAATGTGGTTGAAGTTCTTCCGGAGGTGGGAGTTGAAGACCTCCCGGACAGGGGCCTCAGCCAGACGCTCCCAGCACACCCTCACTATACGTTTGGGTCTACCAGGTCTGAATGGCTTCCTCCCCTGCCATCGGATCCAACTCACCACCAGGTGGTGATCAGCTGACAGCTCTGCACCTCTCTTTACTCGGGTGTCCAAGACATACGGTCGCAGGTCTGATGATACGATAACAAAATCGATCATCGACCTGCGGCCTAGGGTGTCCTGGTGCCAGGTGCACATATGGACACCCTTATGCTTGAACATGGTGTTCGTTATAGACAGACTGTGGTTAGCACAGAAGTCCAATAACTGAACACCACTCGGGTTCAGATCGGGCAGGCCGTTCCTCCCAATCACCCCCCTCCAGGTTTCACTGTCGTTGCCCACATGCGCATTGAAGTCCCCCAGTAGGACAATGGAGTCTCCAGGAGGAGCACCCTCCAGCACCCCAGTCACAGACTCCAAAAAGGGTGGGTACTCTGAAACATCATTTGGTGCATAGGCACAAATGATGGTCAGGACCCGTTTCCCAACCCGAAGGCGCAGGGAAGCAACCCTTTCGTCCACCGGGGAAAACTCCAATATAGAGGCAGCAAGGTGGGGCGATACAAGAATACCTACCCCTGCTCGTCGCCTCTCGCCCGGGGCAACTCCAGAAAAGGCCAAGCTCCAGCCCCTCTCCAGGAGACTGGTTCCGGAACCGGAGCTGTGTGTTGAGGTGAGGCCGACTATATCTAGCCGGTATCGCTCAATCTCGTACACCAGCTCAGGCTCCTTCCCCACCAGAGAGGTGACATTCCACGTACCAATAAATTTGTGAATTTATTAAATTGTAATTTGCAATTTTTTCTTATAAATTTGCAATTTTTTTCTCATAAATTTGCAGCTTTTTCCACATAGATATGTGACTTTTATTCTGTTAAATTTGCAACATTTTTCTCATAAATTTGCATAAACTTGCAACTTTTTTGTAAAAAAAAGGTTACTTCACTACTATTGTAATTTCTTTTCTCATAAATGTGACTTTTTTTGTCAAAAATTTGATACATTTTTTGTAAATTTGTGGGTTTTTTTAATTGTAGTTTTGCCCCTTTTTATCTTAAAAATCTACAACTTTTCCCCATAAGTTTGTTACTTTTTTCTTGTAAATTTGCAACTTTTCTTGTACTTTTGCAACTTTGTTTTCTCCTGAGTTTGCTGCTTTTTGTCATAAATCTGACATATTTTCTCATCCATTTGGATTTTTTTAAATTATAATTTTGCACTTTTTTCTTGGAAATCTAACTTTTTTGATGTACGTTTGCAGCCTTTTTCAAAAAAAATTGTGACTTTTTTTTCTTGTAAATGTTCAAATTTTTTCTTGCAAATTTGCAGTGTTCATATGCTTGCTCATATGTTCATATTGTTCATATGCTCGAGACCTCGATAATCCATCTATGGGAGCGAGCTGTGGGAGAAGCTCGCTGCAGGCGGAGGGGGAGGGAGGGGAGGGGTAGTAAGTGCCGGCAGGGGCGGTGAAATCGTCCAAGCCGAGCAAAAATTGCTTGCTGCTCCGCGACGTTGAGGGGCTGTCCCGTTGCGCGTGCGGAGATCACAAGAAGAAAAATTTGTCTCTGACTCCTCTCGTGGCCATGAAGAAAAGCAGGAGCGGCTGTAAGAAAAAAAAATTAAAGCAGAGGGACTGGCGTGTTGACTTTAGGGTAGGCGCAACTCTAAAGCCTCGGGAACCGCAGACAGCTGAATTCCCCTTGTGTGCCGTGGCTAAGACCATAAAATCCAGTGAGCAAACTGCGGGCCTCAGGTGTACAAGCAAGCCTGAAGGGCCAGTGTGCAGCAGAAGGAAGGCGGTCAGTGAAGCCGTTATTGTCCCGTGCGTGGTGTGCCGTCCTCGTAACTCCCCGGTGCGCGTGTGGGGGTTCCGTGCGTGGGTGGGCCACTGGAGTGGCGAATCAGGGTGCAGAATCTTGGTGGAGATCGGTGCAGACGGCGCCGATAAAATCCAGGTTTGGGCTGTGGCTGCAGCTTGGCCATGGTGCGTTGGAACGGTGGGAGGAAATAGACGATCTTTTGTCCCTCAGGCTCGTGCAGATGCGTTGGAGCGGCGGGAGGGAATAGACGATCTTTGGCACCGCTCGGCCGTGGTGCGTTCAGGTCCACGTGTTGCGTTCTCCGCCGGCCATGGAGGACGCCGTCGTGGAGAGGGGACGAGGTGCCTGCGCTCTCGTGTGGAGGAACTGCGAGCGCGGCCGGCCCAGGGTGGATGACATTTGAACTGCAGCATTTGAGCTGCATTGACTCTTATGGACAGCCAGCCGCCTGGCTCAAGGACAAAGTGCCAGACGCTAGACAAAACATCTCCTGCTGAAGAGACTTTGTTGTTCTTAACTGATATAAACACCTTCACTCAACACTACACCCACACTGACTCAATAAACTGATGAGAAGATCATTCACTCACTGCTCTCTTTGTGTCTTTGTGTACATTCTATTTTCTGCTAATTGTGCATTGAGGGCTTTTTTTCTTGTAATCATAATATTGATCATTTATGACCGGTATTCTGACAATCAATGCTTTTTTGCTCTCTCCTATTGTGTTATCCTTTTCTTCCCTATGCTTCCTGTTCCTAGTCTGCTGCCAGGCGCGTTATCGACGCTGCCGCGTCACTGGAAATGCATGTCGTTTTCAGTGTAAAGTCAAATCCCTCGTATGTTATCAGTTGTTTACTGTTAATGTACTTGGCAATAAATCCTTTTCTGAGTTCTGAGTTCTGAGTTATGAGCAGATCTCAGATGTGCAGATCTCATCCTGAAGAACGGGTCACCAGTGCAGCTGTCCAGATCAGAAGGTTACTTTGCACAAAACGTGTGCATGTTCGGGGTAACCAGTGAAGCGTTCACTGGCAGCGTGTTCTTTTCTGCAGGTCATGGTGTGTTGGGGCGGCGAGAGGGAGGAGACGTCTTGTGTCCCTTGGCCGGTTCAGCGTGGGTGTCCAGACCAGAAGGCTGCGTCGCATAAAGCGTGTGCGTCTTGGGGGTCACCAGTGCGGCGGATGATAAAAAATAAGCAGCGATGCTGTGGTTTTAAGCAGAGTTTTATTAATCATACTGCCGTCACAAGCTCCGCTCCCGGCGCCGTGCATGCACGCCGGGAGCGAGCCCAAGCAGCTCTCAGAGGAGGAGGACACAAAGTCCGTGTCCAGCAGCAGCAGTTGCAGAAGTGAGATTGAGAGAGGTTTGTGTTACAGAGTTGCAGCATATATACCCAACTACAACAATACATCAAAGAGAAGATTCACAGCAGTTGGTACGATCAAAGGGACTGCAGAACAGGCATGAGATATTTGCATTTGAAAGACCTACATAACAATAGGCAGATTTGCTAGCCTCTGCTCCAGGTGTAGGACAAAGAGGTTACAAGGCACATCTACATATTGATCTCAGCCTCTAGGTCACAGTAAGGACAGGACGCATGAACACTATACATGAATGGCACATTACATCACAATACATGAATGGCACATTGCATCACGATACATGAATGGCACATTACATCACAACCCATGCATGGCACATTACATCACAATACATGAATGGCACATTACATCTCAGTAGTGCAGCAGGAAAAACCAAGAGAAGAGAGCTGACTGTCCTGTGTGTTGTGGGGGGGTTGAATCAACCCGCCACAATAGCTTAATATATGATGACCCTGTGGGAATGTGCAATTGATGAGGCAGGTTTGTCTCAAATCAGCTTTATTACACATTCTCCAACATCTCAAAGTAGAAAGAGAACATCACAGGAAATTCTCGTCCCTTAAATACCCGGGACTCTCACAGCCACAAGTCACTTTGCATCACAAGTCACATTGCATTATAATCACCAGTAACAATGCATCTCCTCTATAATCCCCTAATATCACCCCCACAGTCTCAGGCCCTGCATACCAAAGCTAACACCTTCACAGCTTCCTGTTATCTCCAAGGAAACTCTGTCTTTGTTCTTATCTAAAATGTGAGGCCTTAAATAAGTCACAAAGTAGGTCACATGTGTGGCCACACTACCCCCCCCCCCCCCAAACATTTAGATCGAACAACAGAATAACAGTTTGCATGCTGTGATAACATCATTGCACATCAATCCACATGCTGCTTGGGCCTCAGTCTTCTCCCGTATCTGCTGTAACCAGGTTTCACCGCCTCCATGGCGCCGTCATGCTGGGGAGCTGCTGTCTGGGGGTGCAAACCTTTTGTCAGTCTCTGCGGGTGATCTGGGAAAATATTACTCTGGGAAACACCCCGTGGTGGTCTGCCGTGTCGAGGGGCCCTTGCCAACAGCACTTGCTCGTCCGCCACCACAAAAGCGGGTTTGAGTCTGTTTATGCCAACCTTTTCCCTCCTACCCCCCAAATCTAGCAAAAAATGCTTGTCCCCTGTTTCCAACACTCTGAACGGCCCATCATAAGGTGGTCGCAGTGGTGTGCGATGCGCGTCATGTCTGATAAAAACAAACTCCGCGTTTTTCAAAGCTTTAGGCACAAAAACGCGCGGAAAACTGTGATGGACGGGGCCCGGCAGTGTGTCTGCATCCATGCTACGCTGCAACAGCTGAGACGGGGAGCTGCTTGGCGCAGGATTATCCGGGAGAAACTCCCCGGGTAGCCGAAGTGGCTGAGCGAAAACGAGTTCCGCTGGGGAAGCCTCTAAGTCTTCTTTAGGCGCAGAACGCAACCCTAATAAAACCCACGGAAGCTTGTCCACCCAATTTGCATCCGTTAGTGACGCTCTAAGCGCTGCTTTCAATGACCTGTGAAAACGTTCGCACAACCCATTAGCCTGCGGATTGTACGCGGTTATACGGTGAATTGTGACACCTAGGCTGCGGGCCATTGTTGACCAAAGTTCAGAAACAAATTGCGGACCTCTGTCGGATGTAATGTCCGACGGGACTCCAAAACGCGCCACCCATGCCGTTACAAACGCGCGCGCCACCTCCTCGGCTGAGGTTGACGCCAAAGGGACCGCCTCCGGCCAGCGCATGGTGTGGTCCACCATGGTCAGAAGGTGTGTGTACCCCTGTGATGGCGAGAAGGGGCCCATGAGGTCCACGTGAACGTGGTCAAACCTCTTGGAAGGAATGAGAAATGCTCCAATGGAGCCTTCGTGTGCCTGTGTATCTTGGCCCGTTGGCACGCCATGCAGGCTGCCGCCCACTCCTTAACTTGTTTATGAAGGCCGGACCACACGAATTTTTCCGCTACCATTTTGACCGACGCGCGAACCCCCGGGTGCGCAAGAGAATGAATCAAGTCAAAAACGCGGCAGCGCCACACTGCCGGCACCACGGGACGCAGTCGTCCCGTGGAGACATCGCAGATTAAGGGGGGCCTGCCGTCTTGCAGCTCCCTGCTCTCCAGCCTTAACCCTGTTGGTCCAGACTGGAGCGCGCGCACATCCGCGTCACTACCTTGCTCCGCGGCCATGGCTGTGTAATCTATCCCCACGCAGGTGGGGGCAGCCACGGCGCGCGAGAGGCAGTCTGCCACTACGTTCAGTTTACCCGACACGTGCTGAATATCGGTAGTAAACTCTGAAATCACGGCAAACTGCCTCTGTTGCCGGCCTGACCACGGCTCTGAAACTTTGGCCATCGCGAATGTTAGCGGCTTGTGGTCAACGAACGCAGTGAAACAGCGCCCTTCTATCCAGAACTGGAAGTGGCGAATGGCCAAATGGAGAGCCAGCAACTCCCTGTCGAACGCGTTGTATTTACACTCACTATCGCGCAAGGTCCTGCTGAAAAAGGCGAGCGGTTGCCAAGCTCCAGCTACATGCTGCTCCACGACCGCCCCTATGGCCACATCTGACGCGTCAGTAGTGAGCGCTATGCGGGCCGTTGGGTTTGGGTGTGCCAACAACGCAGCATTTGCCAAGGCTGCTTTTACCTCCGAGAACGCTCGCTCCGGGGACCACTCGACCTTATTCGCGGGTTTCTGTTTTTTGAGCGCGGTATAAAGCAGTTGCATTAGTTGCGCTGCGCGGGGGAGGAAACGGTTATAAAAATTCACCATTCCCAAAAACTCCTGTAACGCCCTGACCGTCTGCGGCCGGGGGAAATTTGCTACCGCGCGCACTTTGTCAGGGAGCAGAACCGCTCCTTCGGGGGAGACGCGGTGTCCTAAAAAATCGATCTGCGCCACCCTGAACTGACACTTCGCTGGGTTGATTATTAACCTGTGATCTCCCAACCTCCGGAAAACTGTCGCTAGGTGGTTTTCGTGTTCGTCTTCGGACGCGCTGGCTACTAAAATATCATCCAAGTAGATGAACACGAAAGGGAGATCGCGCAGCACCGCGTCCATCATGCGTTGGAACGTCTGTGCAGCCCCTTTCAGCCCGAATGGCATGCGCAAAAACTCGAATAGGCCAAATGGAGTTATTACCGCTGTTTTGGGTATGTCCTCAGCGCGCACTGGGACTTGGTGGTAACCGCGGACCAAATCTATCTTAGAAAAAACACGCGCCCCTGCCAAATCAACGGAAAAATCTTGGATATGCGGGATTGGGTAGCGCTCATGCGCTGTAGCGTTGTTTAACCTGCGGAAATCCCCGCAAGGTCGCCATGAGCCGTCAGCCTTTGGGACCATGTGTAGCGGGGAAGCCCATGGGCTGTTCGAACGCCTGATTATGCCCAACCTCTCCAGGTTGGCGAACTCCTCGCGTGCTATGGCCAGTTTAGCTGCGTCCAAGCGCCGAGCTTTTGCAAAAACGGGCGGTCTGGTAGTGGTAATAAATGTTCCACCCCGTGTTTAGCGATGGTTGCCGAAAATGTGGGGACCGTGAGTGCTGGGAACTGAGTGAGCAGTGTGTGGAACATACCGCTTGCAGCTGTGACGTTGGCTTGTGCTGTTGGCGGGGCCACTCGCGCTGTACAGGGAATAGAATCAAAAGAAAGTGCATTAACCAGGTGCCTGTTAGCGAGATCAACCAACAAACCATGTGAGCACAAAAAATCAGCCCCCAACATATTGAAATTCACTGCTGCTATAACAAAAGTCCACTCAAATGTATGGCCGTGTAGGGACAGAAGTAGAGTCCTCTCACCAAAGGTGTTAATCTCCGAGCCGTTCGCTGCTGCCACCCCGGGACCTCTGGAACCTGCCAGCCTGTCCGCGTAGGAAGGTGTGATGAAACTCAACTGGGAGCCTGTGTCCACGAGGAAATGCCTCCCCGAGCGTGTGTCCAACAAGTAGAGCAGCTTGTTCTCCTCCCCGAGGGTCACGGCTGCTACCGACCCCTGGTCTTGGCATTTCCCGAACGCTTGAACTGGCACGGTGGTACACATTTGCGTGACCTCTCTGCGAAGCGGCGATGGTAGAAACAAAGGGTGTCTCCTCCGCATTCCCTGGCCCCCGCCGCCGCCGTTGTCGGTGGTTCTGCTACCGCTGCCCCTGGCCCCCTGCCATCTCCAGTCGTCGCGCCGAGTTCCGCTGCTGCAGCCGTGGTCGCGCGCTGTCTGCTGGCATTGACAATTCGCTGCACCTCCCGGGCCAGCGCGCGGTAGTCCCGCTGGGCCAACAACGGCGAACTGGCCAGGGTCGCTCTCGTCGCTGACGGTAGGGTCCTGAGGAAGAGGTGGGTAAAGATGAAGTGGTCGTCGTCCGAGCCTTTCAACCTCAACATCTTCTCCATCAGGTCAACGGGCGTGTCATCTCCCAACTCAGTCAGCGCCAGGAGTCTCTCTGCTCTCTCCTCAACCGAGAGGGTGAAATGCTGGATGAGTGCAGCCTTCAACGCGTCGTATTTGTCGCTGGCCGGCGGCTGCTCCAGAAGGCTCTCCACATGCTGGGACGTGTGGTTATCCAGTTTTGCGACCACATGGTAGAATTTTGTGTCATCTACCAATATCCCCCGGAGGTTGAACTGTGCCTCAACCGAGTGGAACCAGGAGCGCGGATTGTTCTGCCAAAAATCCGGTAGCTGGACCGTAGTGGCATTCGCTTGGCCGGGGGCTCCGGATGAGGCTGGCCCCAGGGAATTCTCCTCTTGCTGCATGCTACGTCTTGGTTCACCAGTGTGGGAATGTGCAATTGATGAGGCAGGTTTGTCTCAAATCAGCTTTATTACACATTCTCCAACATCTCAAAGTAGAAAGAGAACATCACAGGAAATTCTCGTCCCTTAAATACCCGGGACTCTCACAGCCACAAGTCACTTTGCATCACAAGTCACATTGCATTATAATCACCAGTAACAATGCATCTCCTCTATAATCCCCTAATATCACCCCCCCCCCCCCCCCCCCCCAGTCTCAGGCCCTGCATACCAAAGCTAACACCTTCACATCTTCCTGTTATCTCCAAGGAAACTCTGTTTTTGTTCTTATCTAAAATGTGAGGCCTTAAATAAGTCACAAAGTAGGTCACATGTGTGGCCACAACCCGTATAAACACATGAATCATCCCATTTCAATCAATCAATCAATCAATGCATCAGATTTATATAGCACTTTATCATAGACACTCAAAGACGCTTTACAGAAATTAAGGGTCATCCACCACCTAGATCAGGGGTCACCAACCTTTTTGAAACCAAGAGCTACTTCATGGGTATCGAGTCATGTGAAGGGCACCAGCTTGACACATTCCTCTAAAATAACAAATTGTGTGTGTGTATATATATATATATATATATATATATATATATATATATATATACATAAATAATTATCAATAACTTAGAGTGGGTAACAGACAAGATCAATATTCAACACTTTATTTTTATTAATCTCAGCAATTGTTCAGATGATCACTTCTACATTAAAAAAATGTCCAGTTTTCACCAGTCCCTTTTAACCATAAAAAACTAAACCCTGTTAATTCATGAACTATGTTGAACCATGTTTGAAAAAGTTATGCAACATTTAAGAAAAATCAACTTTCATATTAAATAAATCTTATCACATTTTTAACTCTACACATCTGCTGCAATTCTGCTCAAAATCTGTTACATTTAATAAACACACTTTTGATTGTTCTTCTTCACTGGAATTATATCCATACAGTTCTTGCCAAGAATCATGCTTGAGAAGAAGCTAAACAGCACTGAGAGTGCTTATATGCATGGTGGCACCGCGGCAGCACAATTTACCCTCGGCCGGGGGATCGTGGGTTCGATCCCTGCCCCCGGCCAACAGTGATCTGTGTAGAGTTTGCATGTTCACCCCGTGTTTGCGTGGGTTTACTCCGAGATTTCTCCGGTTTCCTTCCACATGCCAAAAATATGCAGGTTAGGGAGTTAAGGGGCGCTTGCGCACACAGCAACCGGCAGCTGGTGGCTTGTCGCCGGACTGCAGAAGAAATCTACCTTCCGTCAAAAAAAAAAGAGTGGGCAGCAGTGGGCCACAGTCGCCCCGCAAATGAAACACACGCAGCTTCCTTTCACGGTAGTAAAAAAGAACTCTTCCTCCCGCTCACTTTGAAAATGATAAATTTTCTGTCTTTTTTTTTTTTTGGAAAAAGAACTGTGTAGGAAACTGCACTCCACTCACATCTTCATCGCCCGCTAGCTTACCCTCCACAAGCGCGAAGGTTTTGTCATGCGCACAATACTGACCTTTGAACTAGGTCAGAGTTCACATTAACTTTACGTATAATAAACATATTTTCATTTTTTTTTATTTTTAAGACATTGTCATTTTAAAATCTATATAAATGCAAGTGTGATTTTAAAAAATAGCGGAAGAAAAAATTACATCTTAGATGCAGCTCACTTGCGAGTTGTGCTATTTTTAGAACAGGCCTGCGGGCGACTCATGTGGTCCCTGTGGGTGACATGGTGCCCGCGGGCACCGCATTGGTGACCCCTGACCTAGATGGATGAAGCAGCCACAATACGGCGCCATCCCTTTTAACTATTCACACACACACACATTCACACAAAGGGCCACTTTAGAGTCTCCAATTAACCTAACCTGCATGTTTTTGGGATGCGTTCACAAAGAAGGACTATCACTTCCTTTCACAAAGAAGGACTATCAGGAGCAGAGTGAAAAGTGATGTACCAGTTAGTCTGTAAGATGCAGTGTGGCAGCATAGCTATGGCCAGAATACAACATCATAGTGAGTTATTCCATCCATCTTCTACCGCTTTTCCGGAGGTCCGGGTCGCGGAGGCAGCAGTTCAAGCAGAGAAGCCCAGACTTCCCTCTCCCCCGCCACCTGCTCCAGCTCTTCAGGGAGGATACCAAGGCGTTCCCAGACCAGCTGGGAGACATAGTCTCTCCACCGTGTCCTGGGTCTGCCCCAGGGTCTCCTCCCAGTGGGACGTGCCTGAAACACCTCAAGTGGGAGGCGTCCAGGAGGCATCCTAATCAGATGCCCATACCACCTCAACTGACTCCTTTCAATGTGGAGGAGCAGCAGTTCTACTCTGAGCCTCTCCCGGATGACTGAGCTCCTCACCCTATCTCTGAGGGTGAGTCCAGCAATCCTACGGAGAATCCTTCAATCCTTCAAAGCAATCCTTCTCCGTAGGATTGCTTTGCTAGTGAGTTATTGTACAGTGAAATTGCAGGCGGCAGGAAAGATTTCCTGTACCTGGCAGTTCGACAACGAAGCTGTAGTAGTCTACTGGAGAAAGTGCTTCGCTGTCTATCTAGTGTGTGGTGGAGGGGGTGATCAGGATTGTCCATGATGGATCGCAGTTTATTTAGTACACTAATACTGTAGTGGCTGGTGAAATAGATCCTCAGCAATTCATCAGTCCCCCTGCTTTCCCCTTCATATGAAGCCGGCTGCATTTGAATTCTAACCACATCTCTTAGCTAAGCGACTCTTCCATTATGGCTCCCGTTTCCAGCAGGTTAAATCCATGATAAATGCCAGTGCTTACATACCTCTTATGATTTTTTTTCCACGTTTAAAGTACTTTAATAAACTCATGTTTCTGTCAGACAGTTACGCTTAGCGAGACACTGTTTGCTGACTGACTGGAAAACTCGTGTGAGCGGGGCGCTTCTACACTCCGTGCGGATGACGGCCACACACGTTGTTCGTGTGCGCACTTGCATAAAGTCATTGCTTCATATATTTTTATTAATAAAATCATATCGGCTTGCCGTGGTGATACGATTTCTGGCGAGGCGGCTCGCCACGGAGAAATGTTACCAGAGGAAACTCTGCATCAATTTTAGACCTTTCTAAGCAGCCAATCAGAATTAAGGAAGGGCGGGACATGGGATGCCAATACAGTCTCTACTCAGACTCCTGTTTTCTGTGTCATCATATTTTACATCCAGAGCTGCTAAAACACGTTTCCTGTCCATTGTTTTTTAGAGACTGCTATTAAAAAATAAGTAGAAAGTCTGACCATAGGAAAAGTGGAAGTGCTGAGCTGAGAGTGACAAGCTGTTGCTGGGATACAGGGCACAAACCTTTTTTCCAGAACGCAGCACACAAACGCTGAAAAAAAAAAAAAAAAAAAAAAGCTCAGGGCGGTCAACCGACAAAAAACGCATTTGGTGGATACGCAGCCTTAAGGATGCAAAAAGCACCCACTTAAAAACCTGAGTAATAACTTCAGTCTTGAAGGTTTGAGGTTTTTCTCTGAAATTTAAAACAATTTTTTTATAGTTTTCTATTTTTCTCTGTAAATTTATCTAAATCTGAAACCATTTCCCTCAAATTGTAATTTCCTCTTGTAAAATTGACATTTCTTGTACACCTGAGACTTTATTATAAATTTGTGGATTATTTTATGGCTAATTTTTGTCTATTTTGTAAAATGAAATTACTGTTTATATATATAGTATATACAGTATATATATGTATATATATCATCATCATCATCATCATAGCAGTCTGTCGGGGGCGACAATGACTGTTTCATTTAGGTCTGATCAGATTCCTCCACGCAGCTATGTAATTCGCCTTCTGCTGCCAGGAACTCCTGACCTTGTTAACCCAGGCGATGTCTGAGCCGGTCTGAGTTGCTCTCTGACTGACCATTTCATGAAACTGCTTGCAAAGCATTTGAGTACTGCTAGCTTTTGCTGGACTAGCAACACATTCTTGGCAGATAGAGGTATTATCAGTGGCAAGGACAGGCCAAGACAAACTGACTCCAGTATCTGTTGCAGTGACTGACCAGATGATAGGTTTGTTTATTTCTGCTCTTTGTGTGTTTGTCCAGTCTCACCCCATGTAACTGGGAGTGGTCCACCACAGGCCTGGTTTTACCCATGAGGTGCTTTTCTCCCTCCGAGATGCGCAAGACAGTCGACTCCCTTATCAAACTTCTGTGTGGCACAAAAATAGCCATAAAAAACCCAGGACTCACCTGTAATACTGAACAAGAGGTGGAATAATGCAACCTCTCTTTGCTTAAGTAATATGGCTGCCAGCGAATGTAAAATGACCATCAAAGGCTCTGAATGGGTGTGCTTTAAAGTGCTGTCTTCTATTGTGTATATGATGGCATCGTCCTTTTGTCTGTATGACGGCATCACGAGTCCTGATGGTCTATATGACATCATAAAGACATCAAGGCATAGGGACATCATAGGCACATCATAGTCCGTCCTATGATGTCCTATGAATGTGACACACAGAGATTTTCTTGAATTTATTATTATTATTATATTATTATTATAGAGTGATGATTTCTTGAATTTATGGCGTGATGATGAATGTGTTTGTGTGTGTTTGTGTGTGTGTGTGTGTGTGGGGTAAAATAGAGCAAAACAATCTTTTTACTCTTAATGGTTCCAGTACTGCTTTCAGTTTACTCTGCTTAAATCATTTTTAGGCTATTTTGATTAAATTCACAGGAGGGTACGAGCAGACATTTGAAACAGAATAGGATCACCTCTGTCATATTGTTTGTGACTTCTCCCAAAAAGTTGGCATTAGAGGGTGGAGTTATCAAACTACCCCCGCCTTGATTAAATCACAATGAGCTCACAACCCTCAGCGGGGACGTGGTGGCTGACGCTCATCCAGACGTGATGAGCGCATTATTATCCTTCTTCTTTTTCTCTCAGTTACTGGCGGATAGCAAACAACTGAAAGGAGCATACCGCCACCTACTGTACAAGAGTGTGTAACATTATGTCATCTGAGCCCGACCCCTAAATTCTATGACTTAATCCTTTGTTATTTAAAAAAGAGAGAAGAGTCCTTCTCGTGATTCTCATTGCCTCTCCATCTCCATCTTTTCCCAGAATCCCAGTTAAATCCCATTCCCTACCAGCCTCTTGAACTTCATTTTCCATTATCTGTCTTTCATTTCCATATTTGTGACAGTGTAATAAGATTGGCTCAACATTTTCTTTTACTCCACATTCTACATTTGTAACTTTCGCTTTTCCCCGTGGTGAATAAAGTGCCATTTAAACCTGTGTGATCCAGTCTGAGTCTTGCCATAATGATGTCCTCCCTCCTTTTGGTTGTTATGAAATTCTTTATTGCAATAGATTTTTGTATTTTGTAATATGATCTATCTTTATAATCTTCATCCCATCTTTTTTTTTTTTTTGGCCATAGTTCAGTTCCTTTTTTCTTGATTACTGTTTTCCCTTCACCTTTTCCAAGAGACGATGGTATAGTTTTCTCTTTTCCAAGAGCACTTTTTGCTAATTTGTGTGCACAGTCATTCCCTTTCAACCCTTCATGTGCAGGAACCCAACAAAACTGAACTTGTCCACCACCCCTGTGTACCCTAAATAAACTGTGATATAGCTCAATCACCAAGTCTTCCCTTGTAGATTTTAGTGTCTGTATGGTTTTTAGCGCTGCAAGTGAGTCCGTGCACACCACCACCCGGTCTGGTCTGACCTCCTCCACCCACTGCAAAGTGATAATTATTGCCACCATCTCTGCTGTAAATACAGATGTATTGTTGGAGAGACTTTTTGCGATGGTCACTTTAAACTCTGGGATGTATACTCCAACTCCAACAGAGCCTTCTTTATTCTTTGAACCGTCAGTATAGCGCTCTAAGAAGTTATAACAATTGTTTCTGAGGTAAATGCTTGTTTTAACACCAACTTCACTCATATGCCAATCATTTTTCCTCATTAGCAGACTAGCATCTACTTCTATTCCCGGAAACAGCTAAGGGGGAACATTACTCACTGGACTGGTGTTAGCTATACCAATAGTGTGCAGACCATACATTCTGGTCCTTCTTTCAACTGTCCACCCAAACCCGTGCCCCTGGAAATTAGAGTATTCCCAGCAGTCTTGTAGTGTTGTTTTTGAAATATTTGCTTTGTCACTTCCTTTCAGCTTGACACAGTATGATAATGCAAGTTTATCTCTTCTCAAATCCATTGGCATTTCTCCTGCTTCTATTAAAACTGCATTGTTTGGTGTTGTTTTGACAGCTCCAACGCACAGGCGAAGCGTTCTATGCTGCATTCTGTCTCTAGTGGCACGAATTTAAGTTCATGAATTAATATCCATCTGTGGGTGACCCCCACAACAGACTGGGACAAGCAGAGCACTCAGCTGGGGCAATTAGCAGAACAATGAGATGTGTGTATTGAGATCAATAGGCAGCCGCTCTTTGTCTAGCTTCTTCCTGCCAGTTCCGCTGTTGATATGTATGACTCAAATGCAAACGTTCATGCTTCCTGCTCTGACTGTGATGCAAATGTCCCATGCCTTTCATGTATTGTCTGTAACTGGGTATAAAAACTGCATATGCTCTGTAGCTCACTCTCTCTGACCACTGCTTCTGACGACATGCATTCTGTGTCTCCTCACGAGAGCCTGAGAGCTCGCTCTGGCGCACCTGCACGGCGCTGGGGTGAGTTCCGTGATGGCGGTATGATTAATAAAATCCCTCAAAAACTCTCAGTTCGCTGCATATTATTTCATGCCGCCACACTGGTGACCCCGAGAAAGCACACGCTTTGTGCAACGCCACCTTCTGGTCTGGACAGCCACACTGGTGACCCGACCCAAGAAAAGAACACGCTGGCAGCCCCCGGCGGTGACTCTCCGACGACAAGCGAACGTAGCAGCCTGACGCAAATGATCTGCCCTCCCTTCTGCTTCAGGGAGACCTCGACGCAGAGCCACCACCAGGCGAAACTCTCCGGAGATCACCCACGACCGGGAAAGCTGCAGAAAGCTTCATGGTGAGATCTGCACGCCTGAGATCTGCACATCCACGCTGGGACCGGCCGCTCTCACAGCTCCTCCACACGAGAGCGCACGCACCTCGTCCTCTCTCCACGACGGCGACCTCCAGGGCCAACGGAGAACGCAGCACGTGGACCAGAACGCACCATGACCAATCTACAGCAACAGCTCAACAGGGATGACCATCGGCACCGACAACGCTGATCTCCTTCAAGCTCCCTGACCCTGACTCGCCTCTACAGCGGACCTGCCAAGCACCGAACCCCGCACGCACACCGGGGGGTTACGAGGACAGCGCACCACGCACGGGACAATAACGGCTCCACAGACCGCCATCGACCTTCACCGCTGCACACAGAACCTTCAGGGCTGCTCACACACCTGAAGCACGCACGCAGCTCGCTCACAGGATTTTGTACTGGTCTCAGCCGCGGCGCACAAGGAAATTCAGCCGTCAGCTGTCCCCGAGGACTTTAGGACTGCGCGCGCACCGCATATTATATATATATATATACTGTATATATATATATATATATACAGTATATATACTGTATATATATATATATATATATATATATATATATATAAATTTGAAACAGAATGTGGTAAAATTTTGACTTTTTTCCTTATACAATTTACATTTTTTACCATAATTATGCAGTGCCAGAATAGAACAATAATTGAACTGTGATTTCAAAGAAAAAATATTAATAAAATTATATTTAATGAAATAAATTAAATTACCAAAGATGCAGTTATTTCTGTTGTAATGTTTCTATATATTTATAGTTTTTTAGAACTCTCCTCATCAACAGACAGCAGGAAAAACCTCCCTTATTTTGAAATCCAAATGTTGGCATTTTTAGTTTGTCTGAAGGCTGTTGACGGATTAAAGCTCCCGTTACCAGCAGGTTAAAACCACCATAAATGCCTCCAATGCTTAGTAGTAGTAGTAGTAGATTAGTTTATTTGACAGGGACAGTGCAATAAACATAGACAATTAATCAAAGACAATCAATCTGATGTGTTGCACATAGAGTGTATAGCTATTAGCTAATTTGCAACTCTTGTCCCTGGATGGGCTTTAGAAAAAAGAATCAAGATAAAAAATATACACAATAACCACATACATCAATGCAGAAAAATTATAAATACACAATTATAAATATTATAAATATTATAAATACACAAATATAACAGCCTGACTCACATTTAACATAAATATTATAAATATTATAAATACACAAATATAACAGCCTGACTCACATTTAACACATATAACATAACTCACATTTGCCTATTTCAGGCCTTCCTCCCTCCGTCACTCACTATAAACAAACACATTTATTCCTTCCCTTCATTCACTCTCACTTTGCAGACAAATAATTCATACATGAGTACATTCTTGTTTATTTTTCAGCCAGTTTTTAACATTTTTAGTGAATGTTTTAAAGTCCGTTATTATTTTAATTTCATTTGGCATTGTGTTCCAGATGTGACTGCCCTTTATAGAGAAAGCTGTTTGTCCAAATGTGGTTCTGCGGTGGAATATTTTACAGTTATTGTTAACAGAACTCCTGGTGGCTCTGCTGCTGTCCTGTCTTTGGACGAAACCAGCAAGTGGCTCGGGTGCTGATTTATGGAAACATTTGAACGTTAATTTCAGAAGACATACAGTACCTCTTCTGCCTTCCTGATTTCTCATTTTTTTGTATGCTTGTCACACTTAAATGTTTCAGATCATCAAATTGACATGGTTTTCAGAAACACCCAGAAACAGACGCAGGCTCAACAACAATGATGATCTTTTATTGAATGAAAGTGAAGGTGTGTGCATGCGAATGGTGTTGTGTGAGTGTTGTGTAGTGGGAGCAGGAGAGAACAGGACAGGTCTGTCAACCCTGGAATGACAGCAGAGATAGGGGGATTAGACTCAGGCTGGCAGATAATGATACTAATAGAGATTTTACAGTCTTACGGCAGCGAAGAGTTAATCTGGCTCTGAAGAGATGATGATCCAATACCGGTCCAGTGTCCCGCTGTGGTGCTGTGGTGCAGGTGCTGAATATTTACAGTGCAGCTTGAGTGAAGAGTGTGTGACGTGTGCTCCAGCTCACCAGTTTGCAAGATGAGAATGTTGTTGTTCCCAGCTGAGGTCCGGTCCGCCGCCAGGAGGAAGGAGAGGTCTGCCTGGAGGGTGGTCCACCTGTGCACTGGGAACAAAGGGAAGAAAGGCGAGTGGAGAGAAAAACTCTGAGAATGCTTACGTAGCATTGGGGAGATGGAACTCCCATGAGACGAGAAGCTGATGATAAGAGATGAACTCTTAAAGTGTAGCGCTGTGGAGGAAGACTCTAGGAAGGAGTTCTTCCTGGGAGAAAGCGCAGACATCTCCGTTCTGCCTTCTGGGCAGCGTTCCTTAAAAAGGGTGCCTGATGAGGAGATGCAGGTGTGCCCGCAGCTGTGAGAGATAATTAGGGCAAAGGCACACAGCGCGGATCACCACACAAACAAATTTAAATATCAGACAAAGATAACACAAGTAAACACAAAATGCAGTTTTTAAATGAAGGTGTTTATTATTAAGGGGAAAATAAAATCCAAACCTACATGGCCCTGTGTGAAAAAGTGATTGCCCCCTAAACCTAGTAACTGGTTGGGTCACCCTCAGCAGCAACAACTGCAATCAAGCATTTGCGATAACTGACAATGAGTCTTTTACAGTGCTGTGGAGAAATTTTGGCCCACTGTCAGGAATCTGAAACTCAAGACTCATAGAAATGATAGTACTCTGTTAGGTTCGTACCTTAATCAGACTCGAGACATAAATATAATCAAAGGTTTTTACTTGCAAGGAGCAAATCACAACACACCTCTGGTTACAGACGGGAGTGAATGCTGGTGCGTAGAGTCAGCACCTCCCTTTTATACATGACAGAAAAAGCATCTGCTGCTCCCACACTGGGAGGAACAGAAAGCACAAAATCACATAACAAATTCTCATCTCGTGAGACAGAAAAAGGGAAACAACTCCATATAAGGTATAAACATAGTTGGCTAACATAAGCATCTCCAGTGTGTCTGGCTACACTGTTACAGGGCAGATTAAACTTCTCATGCAAAGATATTACTTCAGCAGTTCCTGTGTCAGGTACAGCACAGAGAAAAAACAGTTACACAAGCATTGTTCATTATGAAATGTTAACACATATATGTAGGAGCATGCTCAAATAACGAGGCTGAGTTTCAGTCATAAACCAGCTTTATTTGACAGAACACAAGCTCCTAGCATTCTCAAAGCAGGAAAGAGAAAGAATCATACTTCAACCCCCTTTTATACATTTCCAGCATCAGAATTCAAGTCACATGGTGTCTTCAGTCAACATACAGTTACAAAGCATCCCTTTGAAGCTTCACCATTGTCTCTCATTTCTTGATGAACCGGAATACCCTCCGGGGCGTCTTCTGTGGGACAAAGAGACAAATCTCACACTTCCTTGTTACCTCCTGTAGATTTGAGTCCTCAGTCCTTGCAGACGTGACACTCCACAATACACATTCAGTTCTGTCTCTGTGGCAGCGTGAGCCCACAATGTGTGTCGGCCACATATATACATTTATACATTTTCCAACACCCACTCATCAAATCAAAATTAAAATCAAATCAAATCAAACTTTATTGTCATATTGCTGTACATACAACTGTAGTGCAGGCAAGATGAAATTGTGTTTCTCTCGGCATCCATATAAATAGAAGCAGCATGATTTAAGACACACTCCCACATAGCTCCACCCCCCACCCCCACCCCCCCATCCATTCACACATCCCTGAGACATACTTGGGAAAGAAAAAAAAACAACTAACTAACTATAGTATACAAATAATATACAAAATGTCCATAGGTGCAGTAGTGTGTATGAGAGATTCCGGGTCAACTGTTCAGCATCCTGACAGCTTGTGGAAGGAAGCTGTTGATCAGTCTGGTGGTTCTGCCTCTGATGCTCCGGAATCGTTTACCAGATGGAAGAAGTTCAAAGTGTTTATGCAGAGGGTGAGAACGGTCCTTGACAATGTTCAGTGCCCTGCTCCTACAACGGTTCTGAAAAAGTTCTTGGACAGAGGGGAGGGAGACTCCAATTACCCTCTCAGCCCCCTTGACTATCCTCTGCCGGGCTTTTTTGTCTGACATACTGCAGCTGGAGTACCATGTAGCAATGCAGTACGTCAGAACACTCTCCACCACACCTCTGTAGAAGGTCCTGAGGATGCAGATGGGGAGAGAGGCCTGTTTGAGTTTCCTCAAGAAGTGCAGTCTCTGCTGAGCCCGCTTCCTGATCTCCAAGGAATTCTTGCTCCAGGTCAGGTCCTGCGAGATCTGCACTCCGAGGAACTTGATGTTCTCTACTCTCGCCACTAAATGGCCGCCAATGCTGAGGGGGACGTGCTCAGGCTGTGACCGCCGGAAGTCGATAATCATCTCCTTCGTTTTGTCCACGTTGAGCACCAGATTGTTCTCCCTGCACCAGCCCTCCAGGTCTCTCACTTCTTCCCTGTACATTGATTCCTCATCCCTCTGAATAAGTCCCACCACTGTGGTGTCATCTGCAAACTTAATAATCTGGTTCCCCTCGTGTCTGGATACACAGTCATGTGTTAGAAGTGTAAACAACAGTGGACTGAGTACACAGCCTTGAGGGGATCCGGTGCTCAGCGTGACAGCGTTGGAGATGTTGTTTCCAACCCGGACAGACTGAGGTCTCTCAGTCAGGAAATCCAGGATCCAGAGACATGTGGCGGTGTTCAGACCGAGAAGGAGTAATTTCTCCATCAGTCTCTGGGGAGTAATGGTGTTGAATTCTGAACTGAAATCAATGTACAGGAGTCTGGCGTAGGTGTCTTTCTGGTCCAGGTGGGTGATGACAGAGTGTAGGGTGTTGACTATAGCATCCTCCGTGGAGCGGTTTGAACGATATGCAAACTGGAGCGGGTCGTGTGATGCAGGGAGGCAGGCTGTAATGTGTGGTTTGACAAGCCGTTCAAAACACTTCATCACAATTGGTGTCAGTGCAACAGGACGATAGTCATTCAAACAGGACACAACTGGTTGCTTTGCCACCGGTACAATGATAGAGGTCTTGAAGCATCTGGGAACAATGGCCTGACTCAGGGAGATGTTATAAATGTCAGTCAGGACATCCGCCAACTCACTCGCGCAGTCTCGGAGCACACGTCCCGGAATGTTGTCCGGACCTGCAGCTTTGCGTGGGTTGACTCTGGTTAGGGTCCTCCGTGTGTCCGCTGTGTTGATGGTAAAAGCTGGTCCGACCAATGGTGGGGGTGGGCCAGCCCTCCCTCTGATTGTCGAGTTTGATGCTTCAAAACGTGCAAAGAAGTCGTTAAGCCTGTCTGGAAGCAAAGCATCGTCATCATCGACCCCCTGCCTAGACTTATAGCCCGTCAGTGTCCGAACTCCCTGCCACATCTGCTTGGTGTTCCTAGTGTCACAGAGGTGTCCCTGGATTTTCTCCGCATAGGCGCACTTTGCCGCCTTAATTCCCTTTGAGAGCGCAGACCTGGCTGAGCGGAGGGCGATCCTGTCCTTCGCTCTGAAGGCTGCATGTCTGGCTGTAAGCAGCGAGCGCACCTCTGCAGTCATCCAGGGCTTATGATTACCCTGCATAGTGATGGTCTTCAGCGATGTAGCTGGTGACTGTATCAGCATACTCCTCCACATCTGTCTTGTCTTCCTGGGAGGCTGCTATTTTGAAGACCTCCCAGTCTGTGTGCAGAAAACAGTCTTTCAGTGCAGAGGTTGCACTCTCTGGCCAAATCCTGATTTGTTTCACTGCTGGCCTGCTGCGCTTCAATAAAGGTTTGTAGGCAGGCAGCAGCATCACGGACATGTGATCAGAACGGCCGAGATGGGGGCGGGGTATAGCCTTATATGCATCTGTGTTTGTGTACAATAAGTCCAACATATTCTCTCCTCTGGTCTTAAAGTCTACACATTGTTTAAACTTCGGGAGCACAGTCTTTAGGCTGGTGTGGTTAAAATCCCCCGCAACCACCACAAAACTGTCCGGGTGTGAAGTTTGGATTTCACTTATCGCATTGTGCAGTACCCCGAGTGCCTTCTTAGCATTAGCTTTAGCATTAGGGCTCGGTGCTATGTAAACACCAGCTACATACACGTTGCTGAATTCCCTCGGCAAATAATGTGGCCGACAATTTACAATAAGGAACTCCGCCAACGGAGAGCAGTGTTTAGACACTAACGTGGCATTGATGCACCAGTTCTTGTTAACATAGATGCATAGCCCACCCCCCCCGGCTCTTACTGGAGCTCACCGTTTCCCTGTCGGCACGGAACATCGCCATATCTTCCAGTTGAATGGCCTCATCAGGAATGTTGCCGTGGAGCCATGTCTCCGTGAAAACAAACACACAGCAGTCTCTCCACTCTCTCCAGGTTTCTCTCAGCAGACGCAGCTCGTCCACCTTGTTTTCGAGGGAGTGGACGTTAGAGAGAAGAAGCGACAGTACCGCTGGTCTGGAGGGGTTAGCCTTTAGCCTAGCATGGATCCCGGCCCTTTTTCCGCGCTTTTGCTTGCGTTCGCTCCGCTTCCGCTTCCTCCTCTCTCGGGTAGCTTCCAGCGGGGACTCCGCCAGAATTCCATGCTGGCGTAGAATGTCCAAATCACAACCAATCGCCGCGATTCTTGCAGCGTGCAGTACCTTGATGTTTAATAAGGTCTCACAGTTGTAAGTTTTACAGAATGTACGTCTGGGAAGATCAAAACACTCAAAACTCTCACACTCGTTGATGCCAAGAGGGGCCGCTGCGTCCGAGCGCGCTGCCGCCATCTTAATTCATCTTTGCAGAATTGTTGTAATTCAGCCACATTGGAGGGTTTTTGAGCATGAACTGCCTTTTTAAGGTCATGCCACAGCATCTCAATCAGATTCAGGTCAGGACGTTGACTCGGCCACTCCAAAATCTTCATTTTGTTTTTCTTAAGCCATTCAGAGGTGGACTTGCTGGTGTGTTTTGGATCATTGTCCTGCTGCAGAACCCAAGTGTGCTTCAGCTTGAGGTCACAAACAGATGGCCGGACATTCTCCTTCAGGATTTTTGGGTAGACAGCAGAATTCATGGTTCCGTTTACAACAGCAAGTCTTCCAGGTCCCGAAGCAGCAAAACAGCCCCAGACCATCACACTACCACCACCATATTTTACTGTTTGTATGATGTTCCTTTTCTGAAATGCTGTGTTACTTCTACACCGGATGTAATGGGACACATACCTTCCAAAAAGTTCAACTTTTGCTTTGTCAGTCCACAGAGTATCTTCTCAAAAGTCTTGGGGATCATCAAGATGTTTTCTGGCAAAGCTGAGATGAGCCTTTATGTGCTTTTTGCTCAGCAGTGGTTTTTGTCTTGGAACTCTGCCAAGCAGGCCATTTTTGGCCAGTCTCTTTCTGATGGTGGAGTCATGAACACTGACTTTAACTGAGGCAAGTGAGGCCTGCAGTTCTTTGGATGTTGCTGTGGGGTCTTTTAGATAGATGTACTTTATTGATCCCAAACTGGGAAATTACAGTGTAACAGCAGCATGACAGTAGACAACCAAATGACAGAAACACACGCATGACAGACAAAGGGATTACCCATGGAAAGTAAAACTAACACGACTATAAGATTAGATTAGATTAGATTAGATTCAACTTTATTGTCATTACACATGTATGAATACAAGGTAACGAAACACAGTTTAGCATCCAATCAGAAGTGCAAAGGACAGGAGGGCAGTATATACGGTAATTAACAGTATGTGCAATTTAAGCAAATATATG
The DNA here is from genome assembly GCA_020510985.1 of Pholidichthys leucotaenia. NCBI lineage: Eukaryota > Metazoa > Chordata > Actinopteri > Cichliformes > Pholidichthyidae > Pholidichthys > Pholidichthys leucotaenia. The sequence continues at coordinate 119,797,408 of CM035836.1, read as the reverse complement.
CAAATATATGCAGCAGTGCAGAAAGTTAAAAGTACTGTTATGTGCAAATAATGTGCAATAAGTTAGATGTAGTTATGTAGTTATGCAGTTATGTACAGGTGAGGATGGTAAAAGATGATTGTAAGAGAGTCAGCGGGGAACTAAGTTCAATAACGTGACAGCTGTTGGAAAGAAACTGTTCCTAAACCTGCTGGTTCTAGTCCGAAGGCTTCTGAAACGTCTTCTGGAGGGGAGAAGCTGGAACAGTCCATGAGCAGGATGGTTGGAGTCCCTAAGAATGCTGCGTGCCCGGCGCAGACATCTTTTCCTGTAGACGTCCTCTATAGCTGGAAGTGGAGTCCCTGTGATGCGTTGGGCGGTTTTCACCACCCAACAAAACCTATATAAAACCTATATACAACATAGCTTAATATATGATGACCCGGATAAAGACATGAATCATCCCGTGACCTCTTGGATGACCTTTTGTGACCTCTTGGATGAGTCGTCGCTGCGCTCTTGGGGTAATTTTGTTCGGCTGGCCACTCCTGGGAAGGTTCACCACTGTTCTATGTTTTTGCCATTTGTGGATAATGGCTCTCACTGTGGTTCGCTGTAGTCTCAAAGCTTTAGAAATGGCTTTATAACCTTTTCCAGACTGATAGATCTTGATTACTTTGTTTCTCATTTGTTCCTGAATTTCTTTGGATCACAGCATGATGTCTAGCTTTTGAGGATCATTTGGTCTATTTCACTTTGTCAGGCAGGTCCTGTTTTAGTGATTTCTTGATTGAGAACAGGTGTGGCAATAATCAGGCCTGGGTGTGGCTAAAGAAATTGAACTCAGCTTTCCAAAGATGTGATAAACCACAGTTAATTTATGTTTTAACAGGGGGGCAATCACTTTTTCACACAGAGCCATGTAGCTTTTGATTTTTTTTTTTGTACCCTTAATCATAAACACCTTCATTTAAAAACTGCATTTTGTGTTTACTTGTGTTACCTTTGTCTCATATTTAAATTTGTTTGATGATCTGAAACATTTAAGTGTGACAAGCATACAAAAAGAAAGAGAAATCGGGAAGGGGCAAACACTTTTTCATACCACCCCCGCGACCCTAAAAGGATTAAGCGGAAGAAGATGAATGAATGAATGAATGTATGTATGTATGTATTGACAGGGGAGAGTTTTTTTCTTTCTTTTTAGGTTTGAGCTCTTCCCCATTAAATAAATCATGCACCCCTAACACAATCTTGCAAACAGTGATTACTAAAAGGTAAACAGAATGAACAGTACAGTACAGAACATTCCGTCCACGTTCCATCTGCGCCCATACGGAACATGCTCTGTACAGGACGTCTACCGATCCTGCCTGCTGTCAGTTCTATGCCATATGCCTTCGTATCCGTTCTGTACGGAGTGTTCTTACTAGCTAGTGGTGTCAAGTGTACTACGAACATGTACATGTAAGGTTAGATACAGAACCTTCCTTAAGCCGTATCCATGCTGCATTTCCCCTCTGGTCCACTTTGGTCTGCATGCGCTTTGGGCAGCGTCCACAGGATTGCTGTTGGAGCACATGCGCGAGACTGAACGTCCAAGGACGGATGATTTTTTTCACACATGGGGAGTTGTCATCACTCTATATCTTTGTTATACAAAGATATAGAGTGATGATAATCAAGTCAGTGGTGGTAATGCACCTGTAATCTGGTTGCCAACTGCCAATCAAATCTAAAAGAAGAAGAAGAGCCCGGCATGCATGCGCCGTTGTACATGCTCACTTTTTTTCGTCTACCAGGCCAACCGGTTGACGCATGTGCACAGTTGTTATTTGTAGTTTTGCCCTAGCCCTATGGGTAGCGCACATGTGCTAACACACCAGTTTGTTCACTGTCTATAAACACAAGAGTGACACACATTTTTTTGTAGCAACAACAATGGCATTATTTCAAGGAAAAGGAGGAATTACCATTTTCCAGTGCTCTTCTCCGCTCAAGTTGCTGCTGCTGCAAAAGGATTCATATATGTTTATTCTCGTCTTCCGTGTTCTCATTGTCTTCCTCGTCTACTTTGTATTTGTATGCTGTGTTGGAAACGCCACCTTGTGAATAGGATGTTCAGTCTTGTGCATGCACTGTCAATGCGTTCAGGTCGTGGCCAGGCCGCATGATCATAAAATTTGGGCTGCAAGCATTTGTCTGCAGAAGAGCCCTGCATACACTAGCGGACTGGAGACAATGACGTAAATTTTGTCACACGAGGTTTTCGGTTGGCATGTATGCGGACAGCAGAGGTGCAGCATGAATCCAGCTTTGTGGAACACTAGCGGCCTTGCTACATTTGTTCCATCCGAAACATTCAGCACACATTCCGTACATGTTCCGTACGGAGTGGTCCTACTAGCTAGCGGCGTCAAGTGTGCTATGAACATGTACACACGTAAGATACGGAATATTCCTTATGGAACACTAGCGATCCTGCTATGTTCATTCCATCCCGATTCTGTCCACGCTCCGTACAAAATATTCTATTAGATACAGAGCCTTCTGTCTCTAACGTTCCATATGCTAGTGGTCCCTACATGTTCCGTACATACTAGACATCAGAGACAGTTGGTTTATAAAGCTTTTTTTTTTTTTAATTTAAGTTTTTAATAAGTTTTCTTTGGAAGGCCCTGTACATGATGCATAAAAAAAGGATAATACCAGACAGCTTGTCGTACATATGGTGAATATACAAAGTACTAACATATAAAAGAGGACATGGTTATCTCTTGGCAAATCACTAAAATTTATCCTAAACCATTAGTCAAAGGTTGTTTTCGTATATATCCAAAGACGATCCCACGCTGAGGTCTCATCCCCCATCTCTCCATTCAGTCTATTGAGCATCCGTTCATATTGTGACGTTTGCAAGGTTCACACAAAGAAAGAGGAGCAAGATGGTTGTGATGAACAGGCTTTATTTACACACCACCGACCCCCAACTACTTCTGAGCACAGAGAGGAGGGGAGGTCATTCTCCCAGATCTCCGTTTCAATCATGGTTACACACACATGATACATCTTGCCCTAATCCTGCTAAACACTGCTGGGTCATTATAACGCAGTTATAATGACACAGCAGTATAACTCAGTAATAACACATTTAATACACACACAGTAACGTTTTCAACTGGCAAAGCATGCTGGGAAATCCCTGCCCCCCTTAACATGGCCCCGACGTTACACTGCCCCCCCCTGGACTGGTTTCTGTCCCCAGAAAATTCAAAGTCCACTTTCAGAAATCCAACGCGAGTCAGCCCGGTGCCGGGGCGGCATGCACGGGCCATCCAGTGTCCATCTGAGTCTCGGTCGGAGTATCTGGTTGGGGTAGGGTTCCGGTTTGGCCACCAGCGGGCAGATGGACACATCTGACAGCCTCTGTAGGAACATGCACAGTCCCTTCCCTGGCAGCGGGAGTCCCATACCCGCTCCGGCTGACTCCCACTGCTGCCAGGTCTCCCAGGCGGCCGCTGGCCCGCGTCCATGCGTCCAGCCCTTGCCGCGCCTGGAAAAATGGCCGGATCTCCGTCCTGCTCGCTCCGCTGCGTCGCTGCTGCGCCGAGGGCCTCCGTGACGTCACCGAAAGGGAAAGCATCTGCGGGTAGCGGTAGGACACGCACAGTTCCTCCTCTGGCAGCGGGAGTCCCATGACTCCCACCGCTGCCAGGACCTCCCAGGCGGCCGCTGGCCCGCGTCCAGGCGTCCAGCCCCTGCCGAGCCCGGGAAAAGACCAGATCTGTCCTGCTCGCTCCGCTGCTGCTGCGCTCCAAAGGCCTCTGTGACGTCACCGCCGGGGGAAGCATCTGCAGGAGGCGGCTTTTTCCCCGTCCATGCCACCTCGCTCTAATTTAACGTCGGCGAGGGGCCAGTTTGTCGTGCGCTGTGTGCGGAGCAGTACCGTGTGAAGTACCCTGGCTCTGTGCCGCGGAAGCCGCCCTTCCTCGTGTCGCCACTGCTGTCTCCTTCGTGCACGCGCTGCTGTGATCTGCCGTAGCTCCTCCTCCCACTCGCTCTCAGCACGGTGGTTTCCTCCGATGACCAGTCGTTCAGCGCGGCAGCCAACTCGACCTGGGCCAGGTGGTCATCCAACAGGTTCTCGCCGTTGTAGCGGGGAATCTTGGCCTGCTGCTGGACGGATGGGACGGTCATCTCCCGGTCAATCACCACTCCTAATTGCTCTGGAATCGCCAGTCCGTCCTGCCCTGAAAAGGGCGGGAAACAGGGCTGGTTTGCTTTGCTCGGCCCGTTCTGCCTTGAAAAAGGCAGAGCAGTCCCATCGAGTCCGCTGCTCCGTCCATCGCTGCGATCCACTCCAGGGGCCGACGTCTCAGCTCTACGCTCCGTTCCCAGCCGAGCGATGAACCGCTCTGGCCGATGGACCTCCGCCTGGATCCTCATCTTGCTCCATCCCCACTCCTGACACCAGTGTGACGTTTGCAAGGTTCACACAAAGAAAGAGGAGCAAGATGGTTGTGATGAACAGGCTTTATTTACACACCACCGACCCCCAACTACTTCTGAGCACAGAGAGGAGGGGAGGTCATTCTCCCAGATCTCCGTTTCAATCATGGTTACACACACATGATACATCTTGCCCTAATCCTGCTAAACACTGCCTGGTCATTATAACGCAGTTATAATGACACAGCAGTATAACTCAGTAATAACACATTTAATACACACACAGTAACGTTTTCAACTGGCAAAGCATGCTGGGAAATCCCTGCTCCCCTTAACATGGCCCCGACGTTACGAATGATGCTATCTCCACCATCGCATCTGTCCATTCTCTCACTGTTGGAACTTCCATTCTTCTCCAGTGTCTCAATATAATCCTTGATGCCATGATTAAACCGACCATGATAACTGAAAAGTCCAATTTTGAAATATTTAACATTTGTGATCTGTCCCCCAGCAAACAAAGAGCAGGAGTCATAGGAGTTCTTGAACCATACCATCCAGACATAATTGATAGTATTCTAACCCATAATGGCCTTATCCGAGAACAATCCCAAAGACAGTGCAAAAATGTTCCCACTGTCGTCTGACATTTCCAGCATAAATTATTTTTTGCCAATTTCATTCTGTACAATCTCAATGGGGTTTGGTAATACCTATACAGTACAATATTTTATACTGACTAAACTTCCCTTTAGCTTCTTTCACAAATTTTCCACATTCTTCCACAATTACTACTACTACACAATTATTTCAAATACAAATCATTATTTCTAACCTTGTCAATGTCTTGACTATATTTTCTATTCATTTTACAACTCATGGTGGTAAATAAGTGTGACTTTTCATGGAAAACACAAAATAATTGTCTGGGTGACCCCAAACTTTTGAACGGTAGTGTACATTGACAACACATTCTGACATTTATCCCAGACATCTCTTGCATGACTAAGGATGGGATTTGTTATATTTCCTGGAATTTGAGAGAACATATCCAAGACACTAAATGGGGAACGCAGTTCTAACTCTATCTTTACCCAACCCGTTCTGTCCACAGACTTCCAGTGTTTATAAAGCTTTTTTTTTTTAATAAACTGAGACCTCCTGAAAACGTGTCAACCACATTTTTTTTTGTCTGATACTTGGATGAATGATTAATGGATTAATGCACAGACCTGCCCACCGACAAGCCTTGTGGTATGTTCCTCAGTTTCTTATTGCAGGTATTTATTTATTGATAATTGCTGTTGTGTTTATTTACAACAGTCAGGGTCGGAACATGCTAAGTGTGGACTGCGGCTCGTAAGAGGCACTGTAATGTGGGACTGTGATAAGGGGCGGGAGATTCTCCCGGCATGCTTTGCGCTGCGGGGATTCAAAGACTGTTATTATTCTTGTGATCTGAGCGTTATTGTTGTTCTGTGTTATAAGTCCGGTTGAGTCAGTGAAGAATAAATGTACGTTACATTCTAAATCCTCTCTCATTATTGTGTGAACCCTTGAAACGTCACAGCACATTGACATAGAACTGACAGCAGGCAGGATAGGTATACATCTCGTATGGAACATGTACAGAACACCGACGCAATGTTCCATACAGAACGCCCACGGACCTTCCATGCCATACCGTTCCTTCCGTGTTTTAGTAGGCATCCTTACAAGCCCCCCAAAAGCTAGAAACGGCCCTGACTATAATAAAACTTATAGTCTCCCAATCAATATTTTCTCTTGACAAAATACTCTGTTTATTGCCCTATGACACTGAAATAAAATTTCCGCCCATGTCTGACTGCACATGAAATATCTTCGTGTTTTGTTTTTTGTCAGTATAAAAATTGCTGTAGTTAAGGAGGCTTACACTAGGTGGAGGCAGAGAACCATTTCTCCATTTAAATAATCGCCGACGAAGAAGGCGGAACTGTCTAGTATAAATACTGTGGTGTCGCTGTCACGTCATCCTCTCCGATGTCCAGACGTCCACTGGGACACTTTTCGAAACGTTAGCCGTTCCTACCTCCTTAACAGTCGGTCACTATGTCTGCGACGAAGCGGAATTCCGTCAGTGAGACCCAGGCGGAAGTGGACGGTGATCTGTCCACCTGCAAGCAGCCCAAGAAGACGCACATCGCCGCGCTGGTTCTGGCCAGGGGTGGAAGTAAGGGCATCCCGCTGAAGAACATCAAACTCCTGGCCGGGGTTCCCCTCATCGGATGGGTGCTGAGGGCGGCGAAGGACTCCGATATGTTTGACAGGTAATGTGCAGAAGTGGGGAGAGGAGACAAAAACGGTACTAGAGTGTAATGCGTGTCCACCAAACGCGTTTCTTCAGCTCTGGGCGGCTATTTTCCATTCATTCTCTATATTTTCCATTCATTCTCTATGTAGTGCAGCGTTTACAGCGCTGAGCGGTCGCGGCGCTCAGAGTTGAAAAATGTTGAAACTTTTCAGAGACTTGCAGCTGAGCTCGTCAATGTCACGCAGCCAATCAGAACTGCTGCGTGGGCGGGACATGGGACACCAAACTAGTCTGTGGAGTCTTGTGGAGTGTGTTTAGTAGGCATCCTTACAAGCCTACATCATCTTATTTTACATCAAGTGCTGCTAGAAAACGTTTCCTGTCCATTGTTATTTAGAGACTGCTGTTAAAAAAAAAAAAAATCTATACAGGGCACAGACGCTGAAAAAAAAAAATGCTCAGCGCGGTCGGGCGACAAAAAAAAACAACAACAAACAAACAAACAAATAAAAAACCGCATTTGGTGATGCTGTGTGTTCACCAAACGCGTTTTTTTCAGCTCTGGGCGGCTATTTTCATTCTCTATAACAGCATCATTGTGGCGGTGACCGTTTTTTGTCGCGACGCTCAGAGTTGAAAAAAGTTGAACTTTCCAGAGACTGCAGCTGAGATCATCACAGCGTCGTAGCAGTCTGTCGGGGGCAGGTCTGATCAGATTCCTCCACGCAGCTCTGTCCGCCTTCTGCTGCCAGTAACTCCTGATTTATTTCTAACCCGGTCGCCGGATAACCATGAAAACCGGCACTACCTCTCTCATGGGTCGGGCCGTTGGCGACTCAACCGGCAACGTCGCCCTTCCGAGGGCATGGAGGGTGAAACTGGGCACCCCGGCAGAACTAAAAACATTATCTGCCACAGGTCTGTGGTGGACCACTCCCAGCTGCAGGGGGTGAGACTGGACATCCTGGCAGATAAGCGCATCTGAGCTCGTCCGTGTCGGACCTTAAGCAGCCAATCAGAACTGCTGCGTGGGCGGGACGTAGGACGCCAGTACTACTGTGTACTCAGACTAATGATTTCCGTGTCATCATATTTTACATCCAGAGCTGCTAGAAAACGTTCCCTGTCCATTGTTATTTAGAGACTATCAAAAAATGTATAGAAAATCTGACAATAGGAAAAGCAGGAGAGATGAGGTGAGCGTGACAAGCTGTTGCTAGGATACCGGGCACAGGCTTCCCCCCCCCCCCCCCCCCCAGAGCGCTGCGCACAAATGCTGGAAAAAATGCTCAGGGTGATCGGGCGACAAAAAACACATTTGGTGCATTTGGTGGACACGCAGCCTTAATGTATCTTATTATATTAGTTACTCAAGTACAAGTAAGAGTAGACGCCAAAATGAATGACTGAGTAAATAAATACTTGAGCAAGACGTGGATCAAATCACATTTTATTTTATGAGCAGTTAATACAGAAAACCAGGTCATTTCAAAGGGCTCACATACCTTTTCTTGCTGTATGTACCAGATGTAAAATAAAGTTTGAATAATGTTTTTATTACTAGATTTTGACCAATAGGATTTTTTCCCCTCTGACTGCTGATGGCACATCGGACCAGCTCTTTACCCTCTCGAGAATTCTCGAGGGTTCGTGGGAGTTTGCCCAACCGGTTTACATGTGTTTTGTGGACTTGGAGAAGGCATTTGACCGCGTCCCTCGTGGTTTTTTGTGGGGGGTGCTTCGGGAGTATGGGGTATCGGGCTTGTTGTTACGAGCTATTCGGTCTCTGTACGACCGTTGTGAGAGTTTGGTTCGTATTGCCAACACTCGGTCGGACTCATTCCCAATGAGAGTTGGACTCCACCAGGGCTGCCCTTTTTCACCGATCCTGTTCATAATTTTTATGGACAGGATTTCTAGGCGCAGCCAGGGAATGGAGGGTGTCATGCTTGGTGACCACAGAATCTCATCTCTGTTGTTTGCAGATGATGTTGTCCTGTTGGCTTCATCCAGCAATGACCTACAGCTCTTGCTGGGATGGTTTGCCGCTGAGTGTGAAGCGGCTGGGATGAGAATCAGCACCTCCAAGTCCGAGTCCATGGTCCTCAGCCGGAAAAAGGTGGATTGTCCTCTCTGGGTTGGGGACAGGCTCCTGCCCCAAGTGGAGGAGTTTAAGTATCTTGGGGTCTTGTTCACGAGTGAGGGGAAAATGGAGCGAGAGATCGACAGATGGATTGGAGCAGCATCTGCAGTGATGCGGACGTTGTACCGGTCTGTTGTGGTGAAGAGGGAGCTTAGCTCTAAGGCAAAGCTGTCAATTTACAAGTCAATCTACGTTCCTACTCTCACCTATGGTCACGAGCTTTGGGTAATGACCGAAAGAACAAGATCGTGGATATAAGCGGCTGAAATGAGCTTTCTCCATAGGATTGCTGGACTCACCCTCAGAGATGGGGTGAGGAGCTCAGTCATCCGGGAGAGGCTCAGAGTAGAACTGCTGCTCCTCCACATTGAAAGGAGTCAGTTGAGGTGGTATGGGCATCTGATTAGGATGCCTCCTGGACGCCTCCCACTTGAGGTGTTTCAGACACGTCCCACTGGGAGGAGACCCCGGGGCAGACCCAGGACTCGGTGGAGAGACTATGTCTCCCAGCTGGTCTGGGAACGCCTTGGTATCCTCTCTGAAGAGCTGGAGCAGGTGGCGGGGGAGAGGGAAGTCTGGGCAGTTCTCTGCTTGAACTGCTGCCTCCGCGACCCGGACCTCTGGAAAAGCGGTAGAAGATGGATGGACTGCTGATGCTGATGTTGGGCTGGTTTTATTTTCATTTTTCCTTACATCTAATAGAATGTTATGGTTTAATAATAACAACCAATGATGCACAAATGTGCTTAACTTAGTTTTCTCAACATTATTATTTCTCAACATTATTTGTAATTTTCCCTATTGTGGGACTAATAAAGGTTTATCTTATCTCTAACATTATTTGAGATGAGAAAAAGTCCTCAATTAGGCATCTACCTGGAACAAAAGTCAAATTTTAGTGCACTTGCCTTAGCAGCAATAGATAAAGATCAGAGCTGTCTAGTTTATGAGGGAAGGAAAGTTTCTAAATGGCACAAAACCCCCCCCGCTATGTTTCTGATATCTTTAGCTCCAAACACTGACAGAATTATTTATAAGATGAAAGATGATAATCTAAGGCATAGCATATCTGCTATACTGAGGACTACAGGGATGACATCAGGCTGTGTAATATTATGTCTGAAAATGAGGCGCTGACAGCGGGCATGAACTGCACTCTTGTTTATTCAATACACAGCTGATCTATATACAGAAGGGTGGCGCCATATTGCACCACGGCCAGTTCACCATGTGATGACATCACCTACAACAATCCACCATGTCCAAACACCACATTTACCACCCCTTGGAAAAACTCAAAGAACTATGTACAGCTACCTGGGCACCCGGGTGGATGACCGGTGTGACCGAGTGGGTTATTCTGCCACTGTTATCAGTCACGTCGTGACTCCACTTAAGAGTCCATTATTCAGTCCCTCCAGGATTTCGCGATGTTGCAGTTGCACCAATTCACTCAAAATCAGCCAATCAGCGCAACTATTGCACAACCTTTCAACTTTGTCCAATCACCGCAACTTTCCCACAATTTTGGTCAATCCTCGTCAACTTCCGCCAGTTTCACCAATCAAATGTGTCTTAACTGGTGCTGAAATGCTCAGTCTAACCAATCAAATGCACGGTTGCACCGCATTCACTTCCATATTTACAGTGAGTTTATTGTTTACAGTGAGTAACGAAACACATCTGCAAACAGAGTGTGTGATCTTAAATAAACACTCACCCGCAAGATTTTCAACATCATCCCTTCCTCCGTCTCCCCCAGCCTGCCCGTGGACGCCTCTCCACGTCTCCGTCCTGACCGCGTGTGCGAAGCGCTGGGTTTGTGTTGAAAAACATGCGTCTGCCCAAAAAGCACCCCGTCGCGGGAGCGCGCTTGAGGAGAGTACACTATATTACAGCAAGTGTTTGAACATCTTTAGAGGTAAAATCATTACTACATCTGGTCAGTGGGCTTTAAAACTAAATCTCCATTGTGGACGGACAAATGCACCCACCCATCGCCGTCCCGTTGTAAATGAAAGATATGTGTGTGTGTGTGTGTGTGTGAGAGAGAGAGAGAGAGAGAGAGAGAGAGAGAGAGAGAGAGAGAGAGAGAGAGAGAGAGAGAGAGAGAGAGAGAGAGAGAGAGAGAGAGAGAGAGAGAGAGAGAGAGAGAGAGAGAGAGAGACAGAGAGAGAGAGAGAGAGAGAGAGAGAGAGAGAGAGAGAGAGAGAGAGAGAGAGAGAGAAGCCCGACATGCAGCAGTCAGACAAGTAGGCATGGAAAGACAGAATATTCCCTCTCTATCCCCCCTCAAAAAAAACAGACTCCATTAGCCAATACAGTGCAACAGAATAATTTAGTTTTTCCTCTCCGCTCAGTACCGAGTGGTTGGGAACTGTAGGTAGTTTTTAAATGAAGGTGCTGCCAGTAATTTCCAAATCTCTGTTCTTTAACATGCATTCAGTGCAATTTAGCTGTTGTAATGGATATTGTGTTAATGTTTGCATTTGCTGTTACACAGAAGAGTTTTTTCTGTATAGCAGAAGTTTCTGCTTAATTTACAAATCACTATAACAGGAAATTTTTTGACAATCCTGTGCTAGTCCCTAAGATGGCGCGGTCTGTGTCGGACCTGGGCCAAACGGCGCTGGGGTTGCGTCGCTGGCTCCGGTGGTCGTTCATTGGGGGCTGTGGGTCTTGTGTCGTTTATGTCCCAGCCTGGTCTCGCCATATCCGCGGCTGTGTCCTGGTCTGGGGCCGAAGCCGGTGTCACTTTTCTGAGGCGGCTGGCATGCCACCATGACTCATCAGCAAGACAAAAAGTGGCTGGACCTAACTGTGCTGTGATCTGCATTGGTGTTGTACAAAATAATTGCAACTTGTGGGCACGGTTAGGACATCGGCTCCGAACCCAGTCCAGCACTGCGAGTCTGGATTCACTTGCCCTGCACTTCTTGTCGAACCTTTGCTTCATCTGTTGTTGTTGTTCAACCACCCTCCCTCTAGGTGAGGGCATCTCCGGCGGGGGGCATAGTTGGTCCAGGGGAAGGTTCATCTCGTGCCCCAACATCAGTAATGACGGGGAGCTGCCCGTCATGGCGTGAGGTGTTGCTCTATAATATAGTAGGGTGCTCTATAGTGCGACTGAAAATGGGAGCCCATCCTCTAGATGTGCCCTGAGACCATTAAGGTGAATGCCCCCCCACCCCCCCACCCGTTCACCTGAGGGTGGTAGAAGTCGGTTTTTATATGTTTGATGCCCCTTTCTTTCATGAAGGCCTTGAAATCCACCGAGGTGAACTGCGGTCCGTTGTCTGTTGTGATTGCGTCTGGCACACCCCAGCGAGCGAAAAGGGAGGTGAGGAAGTCGGTGACTACGTTGGTGGTGACTGAGCCAGAGGGTCATACCTCGGGCCATTTCGAGTGGAGGTCGTAGGCCACTAATAGAAAACGTAGGTGCTGGGGGGCTACTATGCAGTTCACCGCATATATCCAATTGGACGTGTTTCCATGGGGCTTATGGGCATGGCAGCGGTTGCAGGGGTGGAGGTGGTGGCACGCCAGTTTTCCTGCTGGCCAGGCAGGGTGCACAGTCTTTCACCATGACTCCCACATCCTTGGTGATCCCTGGCCACCATACTGAGCCTCTACACCGTTGTTTAACCCTGACAATGCCCAGGTGACCCTTGTGTAGCATGATCAGGATGCAGCCTTTGAATGCCTACGGAATCACTGTGCAGTGTCCCCTTGCCACGCAGACGTCATTCCACCATGATAAATCATCCCTGACTCTGTGCTCTCACCTCTCCTGGACCCTCTGCTGAACATTTTCTTCTCCTTGGCTCCTCTCTTCTGTCTCATCTTGCCCTCTCTGAGCTCTGTCTAATTCAGGTTTCCTCTCTGTCTATGGTGGTATACAAACAGGTTCGAAAATATCAAGTGTCATGTTTTGTCCTGCAGGATTTTTTTTTTTGTCATGGTTTACATAAATATGTGTATTTTTTTTGTATTTTTACTCTAGTGTTTCTTTTTTTTCCATTCTTTTTTTTCCATCTCCAGTGTGGAGATATGAAAATGACGAGGCAGAGTTTATCTCTCGAGTCAGTTTTATTCACATCTTCCAACATCACGAAGCAGAATAAAGAGAGCGACAAAAGGGCACTCTAGTCCTTAAATACCAGGACTCTTACAGTTAACAGGTCACATGTCTCACAAAACCATTGCATTATAAAGACAGCAACAATGCATCCTCTCTGCATGATATCACACCACTGTCTACAATGCATCCCCTCACTAATCCTTTAATTATACCCCCACAGTCTCCAGCTTTGCATACCAAAGCTAACCCTCTTGCAGCTTCCTGTAATAACCACAGAAGCTCTGCCCTTGCACTGGTCTAAAATGTGAGTCCAAAAGCAGGTCACGTATGTGTGTCCACCACACAAAGCCCCCCCAGCGTCGTCAACGACGACAAAGTATTTTTTGTATTTTTACTCTAGTGTTTCTATTTTTTCCATTGAGAGCGTAGGGAAGGGGAAAAAAAAACATTCACAATAGTAATTTACTCATGCATACTTAAATTATGTGATTAGAGGTGGGTATATCCATCCATCCATCCATCTTCTACTGCTTTTCCGGAGGTCCGGGTCACAGAGGCAGCAGTTCAAGCAGAGAAGCCCAGACTTCCCTTTCCCCAGCCCCCTGCTCCAGCCCTTCAGAGAGGACACCAAGGTGTTCCCAGACCAACTCCAGCGAGTCCTGGGTCTGCCCTGGGGTCTCCTCCTAGTGGGGCGTGCCTGAACCACCTCAAGTGGGAGGCGTCCAGGAGGCATCCTGATCAGATGTCCATACTACCTCAACTGGCTCCTTTCAATGTGGAGAAGCAGTGGTTCTACTCTGAGCCTCTCCTGGATGACTGAGCACCTCACCCTATCTCTGAGGGTGAGTCCAGCAGTCCTACGAAGGACGCTCATTTCAGCTGCTTGTAGAGGTGGGTATAGTAGCCAGAAATTCTACTCATGTCAAAGCAGTGCTTTGAAATTAATAATTAAAAGCAGACAACCAAAAATTTGGAGTTGAGTTAAGGGTACAACCTGGTTTAATGACCATGGCATCACTGTGTTTGATTGGCCAGCAAACTCTCCTGACCTAAACCCCATAGAGAATCTATGGAGGATTGTCAAGAGGAAGATGAGATGCCAGACCCAACAATGCAGACGAACTGAAGGCCGCTATCAAAGCAACCTGGACCTTCATAACACCTCAGCAGTGCCATAGGTTGATCACCTCCATGCCACACCACATTGATACATTAATTAATCCAAAAGGAGCCCCGACCAAGTATTGAGTGTGTACATGGACATACTTTTCAGTCGGCCAACATTTCTATTAAAAAAAACTTTTTTTAAAAATAATTTTATGTAATATTTTAATTTTTTTGAGAAACTGAATTTGGGGTTTTCTTGGGCTGTAAGCCATAATCGTCAAAACTAAAATAAATAAACACTTGAAATATATCACTCTCTGTGTAATGAATCTATATACAGCTGTGGACAAAATTGTTGGTACCCCTCTGTTAATGAAAGAAAAACCCACAATGGTCACAGAAATAACTTGATTCTGACAAAAGTGGTAATAAATAAAAAGTCTATGAAAATTAACCAATGAAAATCAGACGATGCTTTTGAATTGTGGTTCAACAGAATTACTTTAAAAAACAAACTCATGAAATAGGCCTGGACAAAAATGATGGTACCCCTAGAAAAAATTGAAAATAATGTGACCATAGGGACATGTTCAACCAAGATGTGTCCTCTAATTAACATCACAGGTGTCTACAAACTTGTAATCAGTCAGTCGGCCTGTTTAAAGGGTGACAAGTAGTGACTGTGCTGTTTGGTGACATGGTGTGTACCACACTAAACATGGACCAGAGGAAGCAAAGGAGAGAGTTGTCTCAGGAGATTAGAAAGAAAATTATAGACAAGCATGTTAAAGGTAAAGGCTATAAGACCATCTCCAAGCAGCTTGATGTTCCTGTGACTACAATTGCACATATTATTCAGAAATTTAAGATCCACAAGACTGTAGCCAACCTCCCTGGACGTGGCCGCAGGAGGAGACGGATAATATGAATGGTAACAAAAGAGCCCAGAACGACCTCTAAACACATTCATGGTGAACTCCAAGGTCAAGGTACATAAGATAAGATAAGATAAGCCTTTATGAGTCCCACAATGGGGAAATTCCAGGATTGCAACAGCACAGGGATAGCAACACTCAGAGCAACAATCAGAAGGCAAGAGAAAAACAAGAGCAGCAAGTATACATATGTACATATAGTATATATATATATATATATATATATATATATATAGACACACAGTGCGGAGCATTGTAGCTAGATGGAATAAATATATGAATATATAAACACAGTGCGGAGCATTGTAGCAAGATGGAATAAATATGCAAATATATAAACACACAGTGTGGAGCATTGTTGCTAGATGGAATAAATATGTAAATATATAAACACACACAGCGTGGAGCATTGTTGCTAGATGGAATAAATATATAAACGCACACAGTGCGGAGCATTGTAGCTACATGGAATGAAACAGCACAACCATCTACTTAGTTATCCTACATGGTATGATTATGTACCCATACATATTCTCACCTTCCATAGCGACCGGTATTTTCCTAGTTGTATACCGGAGGGGACCATTGTGTAAGTCTATTGCGTCTTTTGCATTCAAAACTATTAGGTTGTCACGTTTTTTTGCTATCTCTGCGAGCAGCCCTGCTTAGGTTGTACAGTCTGACAGCCGTAGGTAGGAAGGACCTGCGAAACCTCTCGGTCGCGCACCTAGGATGATGTAGTCTGCTGCTAAATGAGCTCCTCAGTGCATTCAGTATGTCCTGCATAGGGTGGAACTCGGACTCCAGCAGAGATGACAGTTTAGCCACCATCCTTCTCTCTCCCATCTCCTCCACTGGGTCAAGGCGCTGCCCCAGGACAGAGCTAGCTTTCTTGATCAGTTTGTTCAGTCTCTTCCTATCGGCTGCTGTAATGCCACTGCCCCAGCAGACCACTCCAAAAGTGATGGCTGAGGCCACCATCGTGTCATAGAATGACTTCAGCAGTGCCCCTTGTACACCAAAAGACCTGAGTCTCCTCAGTAGGAACAGCCTGTGCTGTCCCTTCTTGTAGAGTGCGTCGGTATTGTGTGACCAGTCTAGTTTATTGTTCAGATGAACACCCAGGTACTTGTAGGATGTCACCATCTCAATGTCTGTTCCCTGTATATTTACTGGTGCTGTGAGGGGTTGTCCTTGCCTGCGGCAGTCCACCACCAGCTCCTTAGTTTTCCTCGCGTTGATCTGGAGGCAGTTCCAATGGCACCAGTCCGCGAAGTCCTGGATAAGCCCTCTGTACTCAGCTTCATCTCCGTTGGAGATGAGGCCAACGATCGCAGAGTCGTCAGAGAACTTCTGTAGATGGCAGTGTGTTGTGTTGTGTGAGAAGTCCGCAGTATAAAGGGTGAACAGGAAGGGAGCCAAAACCGTTCCCTGGGGGGCCCCCGTGCTGCCGATGATCGTGTCAGACACACAATCTTGGGTTCTCACAAACTGTGGCCGGTTTGTGAGGTAGTCCAGGATCCATGATGACAGGTGCTGGTCCACCCCTGTGCACAGCAGCTTGTCCTTCAGGATCATCGGTTGGATGGTGTTGAAAGCACTGGAGAAGTCAAAGAACATGATCCTCACCGCATTCCTGGGCTTCTCTAGGTGGGACAGAGAACGGTGAAGGAGGAAGATCACCGCATCCTCCACCCCAATGCCATGCTGGTAGGCGAACTGGAGTGGTTCCATCGCTGGTCCCACCAGGGGGCGGAGGTGAGCAAGGAGCAGTCTCTCCAGGGTCTTCATCATGTGGGACGTCAGGGCCACTGGTCTGTAGCATCAGTGTCAGATCGCACCATCCGTCGTTGTTTGAGCCAAAGTGGACTTCATGGGAGACGACCAAGGAGGACACTACTGCTGAAAACAAATCATAAAAAAGCCAGACTGGAATTTGCCAAACGGCATGTTGACAAGCCACAAAGCTTCTGGGAGAATGTCCTATGGACAGACGAGACAAAACTGGAACTTTTTGGCAAGGCACATCAGCTCTATGTACACAGACTCAAAAATGAAGCACACCAAGAAAAGAACACTGTCCCTACTGTGAAACATGGAGGAGGTTCTGTTATGTTCTGGGGCTGCTTTGCTGCATCTGGCACAGGGTGTCTTGAATCTGTGCAGGGTACAATGAAATCTCAAGACTATCAAGGTATTCTAGAGAGAAATGTGCTGCCCAGTGTCAGACAGCTTGGTCTCAGTCGCAGGTCACGGGTCTTGCAACAGGTTAATGACCCAAAACACACAGCTAAAAACACCCAAGAATGGCTAAGAGCGAAACATTGGACTATTCTAAAGTGGCCTTCTATGAGCCCTGATCTAAATCCTATTGAACATCTGTGGAAGGAGCTGAAACATGCCGTCTGGAGAAGGCACCCTTCAAACCTGAGACAACTGAAGCAGTTTGCTCATGAAGAGTGGGCCAAAATACAGTGGGGCAAAAAAGTATTTAGTCAGCCACCAATTGTGCAAGTTCTCCCACTTAAAAGATGAGAGAGGTCTCCAATTTTCATCATTGGTATACCTCAACTATGAGAGACAAAATGAGAAAAAAAAATCCAGAAAATCACATTGAAGGATTTTTAATGAATTAATTGGTAAATTCCTCAGTAAAATAAGTATTTGGTCACCTACAAACAAGCAAGATTTCTGGCTCTCACAGACCTGTAACTTCTTCTTTAAGAGGCTCCTCTGTCCTCCACTCCTTACCTGTATTAATGGCACCTGTTTGAACTCGTTATCAGTATAAAAGACACCTGTCCACAACCTCAAACAGTCAGACTCCAAACTCCACTATGGCCAAGACCAAAGAGCTGTCAAAGGACACCAGAAACAAAATTGTAGACCTGCACCAGGCTGGGAAGACTGAATCTGCAATAGGTAAGCAGCTTAGTGTGAAGAAATCAACTGTGGGAGCAATTATTAGAAAATGGAAGACATACAAGACCACTGATAATCTCCCTCGATCTGGGGCTCCACGCAAGATCTCACCTTGTGGAGTCAAAATTATCACAAGAACGGTGAGCAAAAATCCTAGAACCACATGGGAGGACCTAGTGAATGACCTGCAGAGAGCTGGGACCAAAGTAACAAAGGCTACATCAGAAACACACTACGCCGCCAGGGACTCAAATCCTGCAGTGCCAGACGTGTCCCCCTGCTTAAGCCAGTACATGTCCAGGCCCATCTGAAGTTTGCTAGAGAGCATTTGGATGATCCAGAAGAGGATTGGGAGAATGTCATATGGTCAGATGAAACCAAAACAGAACTTTTGGTAAAAACTGAACTTGTCGTGTTTGGAGGAGAAAGAACACCATACCTACTGTGAAGCATGGGGGTGGAAACATTATACTTTGGGGCTGTTTTTCTGCAAAGGGACCAGGACGACTGATCCGTGTAAAGGAAAGAGTGAATGGGGCCATGTATCGTGAGATTTTGAGTGAAAACCTCCTTCCACCAGCAAGGGCAATGAAGATGAAACGTGGTTGGGTCTTTCAGCATGACAATGATCCCAAACACACTGCCCGGGCAACAAAGGAGTGGCTTCGTAAGAAGCATTTCAAGGTCCTGGAGTGGCCTAGCCAGTCTCCAGATCTCAACCCCATAGAAAATCTTTGGAGGGAGTTGAAAGTCTGTGTTGCCCAGCGACAGCCCCAAAACATCACTGCTCTAGAGGAGATCTGCATGGAGGAATGGGCCAAAATACCAGCGACAGTGTGTCGCTGTCTCATTTTACCGAGGAATTTACCAATTAATTCATTAAAAATCCTTCAATGTGATTTTCTGGATTTTTTTTTTCTTATTTTGTCTCACATAGTTGAGGTATACCTATGATGAAAATTGGAGACCTCTCTCATCTTTTAAGTGGGAGAATTTGCACAATTGGTGGCTGACTAAATACTTTTTTACCCCACTGTACCTGCTGAGAGGTGCAGAAGTCTCATTGACAGTTACAGAAATTGTTTGATTGCAGTGATTGCCTCAAAAGGTTGTGCAACAAAATATTAAGTTAAGGGTACCATCATTTTTTTCCAGGCGTGTTTCATGAGTTTGTTCATGATATTCTAATTTTTTGAGATGTTCCTGTATCTAATTCTAAGATTTTTTTTTTTTTTTTTGGGGGGGGGGGGGCGGCAAAATAACTTCAGTAGTAAGAAATTACCAATCACCCAAGCTCTGATTCTCTAGTTCAGCAAATGGATTACCATCAGGCTGATCATTGTGAAACAACCTTCTTTTTACAGCATCTGGGTGTCGACAGACCACAGTGAAATCGAAAAAGTGGCATTATCCTGGGGAGCCCAAGTCCACCGCAGAAGTCCCCAAGTCTCCAGAGACTCCTCTTCATCACTGGAAACTATCCAGGAGTTCATATCGCAACATCCAGGTAGAAGAGAAGACCTGGATATGTGTCCCCCGTGCTTTAAAATGAAACACTTATGCATGTCTATGACAGAGTAGAGCTGAGATTCATCTTTGTGTTCACAGAGGTGGATATATTGTGCCACTTCCAGGCCACGTCCCCATGTCTCCATCCATTCCATGTAAAGGAGGCCTTGGAGATGATCACAAAGCAGGGCTACGATTCGGTCTTCGCCGTGGTCAGGAGGCATCAGTTCCGCTGGAAGGAAGTTAAGAAAGAATGCAAGTCAAGTTTTTTATATTTCATAGATAATGGGTCTTTAATCTGTAATGCTGCCTTTACACAGGGGTGGAGATCATTGGGAGATCAAAAATTGGCCATCTCAATGATTTCTCAGTGATCTTCCAGTAATCTCCATTGTCACCCCAGTCTCCTCAAAGTTTTGACTCGGTTCAAAACACACAAGGATCTCCAGAATATTTACACAGAAACTGCTTTTCATGACTTTAGGAGATTGACAGACCGGGACAATTTTTGATCTCTCAAGGGTCTTCGTGCTGTGTAAAAGCACCCTTACTCTTTAAAAAAATAAAATAAAATAAAAAAAAAAAAAGTCATATTTAAACAGAAAAAGTGTCAAAGAAAACCTGCAAATTTTGGAGATAAAAATGTGCAAATTTTACAAGAAAAAAAAGAAAAAAATTACAGAAAAAATTGAAATATATGATAATAATAATAATAATAATAATAGAAAATAATAAAAATAAAAAACCCATCACATTAAAAACAGATGTTTTTAAAACATTAATTGTAAAAACATTAATAAGAAAAGAGTAAGAGGAGGGAAAAACACACAAGTTGTAAATTTTCAAGAAAAAAGTTGATAATTTAAAAGAAATCTAAAAAAAGCTTCAAAAACTCAAAAAATTTAAGTGAAAATCCTCACAAATTTACAAGAAAAATGTTAAATGAAATGGACAAGACAAGCTGCAATTGTATAGACAAACTTTATAAATTTAAGACTTATTATTTTGTGTGCAAATTTATGGGAAAAAAATTGCACATTTACAGGGGGAAGAAGCTGGTAGTTTGCAAGAAAAGGTCACAAATCTAAGGGGAAAAATGCAAGAAAAAGTTGCAAATTTATGAGAAAAAAATGTATTATTGTTATATATACAGTATGTGGCTTCATACAAATGCCATTTATTAGGTTAATTTGGTTCCAGCAACACCTGCAAGTTTCCCACTTCTTGCAGTGAATTTTCACACGTTCTGGTGGGGAATTGGCTCACTTTTGTATCCAGCCTGGTGTGGCCGTTTTGTGGAATTGCACTCTTTGACTCTAGCTTTGACATACAACCTCATCTCCAAATGATAAATCAAACTTGTCAGTTTCACACGTCATACTTACTCCAATAACAAAAAAGGGAGGAAAAATTGTGTCATTGTCAGGATTTAAGGGACGGGAAACCAACTGAAAACCAGTTTCGAGGAACTGGGACCATCCAAGTACCCGATGAGGGTGGACAGCATTGAAAACCTGAAAGTTCTTTTCCTGGGCTCATCTCTGACAGTCAGATGGCTTTCTCATGAAAAGTTGCAGATATTAACAAATTGTTAAAGGATGCACTCGTATAAAAAGCTTCAGCAGTCAGTGTTTTCAATGAGTTTTGTAACCAAGCCCAGTTTGCCATGAATGGAATCAAGGTAACGTTGCCAGCCAGTCGGCTCACAGACAGGTTCCAGGCCATTTGGAACGATATTTTTCCCCCAGTACATTAGGCTGCATCTTGCTAGCTTTGCTCGCGCCTTTGTTTCATCTCCAAAACCAGCGAATATCGATGTTTTCTTTGCATTTATTGGCTTCTCCTTCCTTTGTAGCTGACGAGCAAACGGAACCTTTCAATCTGGATGTGGCCAACCGCCCTCGGCGTCAGGACTGGCCCGGAGAGCTGGTTGAGAATGGCTCGTTTTACTTCACCACCAAGGACGTCCTTGATAAAGGACTTATGCAGGTAGTCAAGTTAGCCATGAGAAGTGAACATGCTGTTTGTGGAATAGCCCCTCTTTTTTATATTAATGTTGTGCTTTTATTTTATGTCTTTGCAGGGTGGTAAATTATCTTACTATGAGATGCTGCCGGAGTACAGTGTTGACATCGACGTGGACATAGATTGGCCAGTAGCGGAACAGAGGGTCCTCAGGTGGGACACACACAAAAAATCTTTTCACTAACTAGTATGACGAAAAGCTTTGACTCTATAAAAGTTGTTCATTGCTTTAAGCCAATCCACAGATTATAAAATTAACATAGAGAAAACAAACTAATACAAAATTGGCTGTCCCTGGGGTGTAATAATCACAAAAACAATCCCCATAACTGAATGGTTGTCTCTGCTAATGGCAGCTAACCACCACTTTTCAAGGAGCCATCCTGGCCAATATCTAAGCTACAGTAAAATGAGCTCAAACGACATCCAACTGCGACCCCCAGCTAATCTTGCGCTGAAGGACTGATCTTCCAATCTATGCGGCTGGGATGATGACTACCCGGTCACCAGACCCGGGCCAGTCTCACATTAGCATCAACTACCTGGCTATCACAACCAAAATATAACAAAACAACCCAAATTGATGCAAGATATGTTATCACCTGTTGATTAATGAACCAGATGAGAACATAGATGTCTAGTGGGGATGGATGGAATATGCAGGTGCACCTCAATAAATTAGAATGTCCCCAAAAAGTTAAATTTATTCCAGTAATTCAATTCAAAAAGGGAAACTCTTATATAGATTCATTACACACAGATTGATATATTTCAAGCGCTTCTTTCTTTTAATTTTGATGATTATGGCTCATGAAAACCAAAAATTCAGTTTCACAAAAAAAATAATTATTACATAAGATCAATTTTTTTTTTTTTTGTAACTTAGATTTTTATTCATTTTTCATCATATATATTGCATTCAGATCACAGTCTACATTTAAAAACAAAGGGGCTAGAGTAAGAAAGGGGAAAAAAAAGGGGGGGGGACAAATGTTGGAGCATCAAGTTTTTAGTTTCCATCTCTTAATTCTTCTGGTTTTTCCAGCGTCTTTGGTTATTCTTTCAATTACTGTCTCGTTGTTGCACTTTGTAGTGTGTCCGTTTCCGCCATTTTTTTTCCCATAGTCCTTCTTGCATTCTTTGTCGATATGTTAGTTTTTCCATCATACGTATGTCCTCAACAATGTCAGTCCATTGCTCTTGGTCAGGAAGAACTTCTGATCGCCATTTTTTTGTGATTGTTTTTTTACATGCAATCAACAAGATTTTAACTAGATATCTGTCCTCAGCCTGTATTACATTGTCTCTTTTAAGATCACATAAGTACATCAGGTTACAGTTCATTGGTATATTATATCCTAATATCCTCTGTATTGTCGCATGTATAGATTTCCAGAATGATGAGATTTTGCAGCATTTCCAAAACATATGTGAGTGGTCTGCATTTTGAGCCCCACATCCCCCCCAGCATATAGATTGGGTATTTGTATATTTTCCTTGAATCTGTGGTGTAATGAAAAAGCGAATCAGGTTTTTCCATCCAAATTCCCTCCATGGCCTTGAATTTGTTGATGTGTGTTGTGTTTTCCATATTTCCTGCCAGCTTTCTTCTGTTATGTTTAAATTTAGCTCTTTCTCCCATTTCTCCTTTATATAGTTACTTGAATGTTTGTTTGCCATAAGTTTCTGATATAGCTTTGAAATAATTCTTATTTTATTTCCTGTATATGAGCTTAAAATGAATTGTATAATCTCGCTCACATCTGTTTGGAGGTTATGCCTAATCTTCTTCATATAATAGTCTCTCATCTGCAGATATCTGAAGAATTCCGATCTTTCTAGTTTAAATTTTCTTCTGATGTTTACAAAGCTCCCGAGATCTTTTTTTCCGATATTGCCCCATGCTGTGATTCCCTTGTTCACCAGATTTTTGTATCCCCTATCTTGCTTTGCCGGTTCAAACTGACTGTCAAATGCTACCCATTTCAATAGTTTTATGTCTTCCTTTATATTATACTTTTGTACTATTTTATACCACAGTTCCAAAGTAAATTTAGTGATTGGGTCTATTTGTTTGATTTGCTTATATGCATCTTTATCTCCTATTATGCTTTGTACTGGGAGTCCCTCAATTTCCTTTTCCATTTCTTTCCATTTTGCCTCTCATATCCTTCGTCGCACCAACATATGATATATCTTATTTGTGCTGAGTAGTAATATTCCTTTAGACTCGGTAGGCCCATGCCTCCTTTCTCTTTTGGTAACTGGAGAGTTTTATATTTCACTCTTGGTTTTTTACCTCCCCAAACAAATCTCGATATCATCCTGTCCCACTTTGAGAACTGGGCACCTGGAATCTCTGTTGGTAGAGCCTGGAAGAGGTAAAGCAGTCTAGGTTGTATGCTGATTTTGACTGTCTCAATTTTTGAATTCAGATCCATATTTAAGATTGACCATCTATCAATATCTTTTTTTATTTCTTGTTCCAACCTATCATAGTTTGCTTTATAGATTTTGCTTAGATCTTTAGGTATGTTCACTCCAAGGTATTTTATTTCTTTTTGTTTCCAGTTTAGTTTGATCTTATCAGTTATCTGGTTTAGAGGGTTACAGTGGAATGTCAGTATTTGTGTTTTTATTTATCTTGTATCCTGATAATTTTCCAAAATTTTCTATCAAGTTCATCATTTCCATTATTGATTCATCTGGTTGTTCAAGGTAAACTATAATATCGTCTGCAAATAGCCCAATCTTGTGTTCCGCCCCCTTTATTGTTACACCTTTTAATTTCTTATTTTGTCCTATCTCTTGAGCCAGTGGCTCTATGAACAGAGCAAACAAGGTGGGCGATAAGCAGCATCCCTGCCTAGTTGATCTTTGTATATTTACTTTGTCTGTTAAGCTACCGTTTATCTTGATTCTTGCCACAGGTTCTTGATACAGCGTCCTTATGCATTGCACTGATTTTTCGTTAAATCCAAAGCGTTCCAGCACACTATATAGGAATTTCCAGTTAACCCTGTCAAATGCTTTTTCTGCGTCTAAACTCATTATTACTGCGCTTTTCTTTTCTTTATGTATTTGATTAATTATATGTATTGTTCTCCTGATATTGTCATGTGTTTGACGTCCCTCTATGAAACCAGTTTGATCATCTTCTATCAATTCCGTCAAGAATGTCTTTATTCGTTTACATATAATTGTTGTATATGTGGGGAGACTTGAATAACGAAACCGACTCACAACACAGCCATAGTATATATTTTATAATCCACATTTAATAAAGAGATTGGTCTATAGTTTCCGCATTGTTCTCTATCTTTCCCTGGCTTTAAAATAACTGAAATAATGGCTTCGTTCCATGATGGAGGTATTTTGTTGTTGTTCAACGTCCAATTAAATGACTTTAGGAGCTGTGGCATGAGTTCTTCTATAAACAGTTTATAAAACTCAGAGGGGTATCCATCACTACCTGGTGATTTACCGTTTTTAAGTGACTTAATCACATCTCTAATCTCTTGTGTTGTTATTTCTGCTGTTAGCTTTTCATTTTGTTGATTTCCTATTGATGGCAAGTCCAATGTGCATAGAAATTTTTTAATATCTTTAGTATTTGTTTCTTCAGGTTGCGAGTATAGTTATTGATAGAAATTATGGAATATTTCTTCGATGTTTTCTGGGTTAACTGTGGTTTTATTTGTGATGGGGTCTTTAATCTTATATACATTATTCATTGTTTGTTGCTTTCTTAACCGTTTTGCCAGCAGTTTTGTGGCTTTTGGTCCCGTTTCATAATATTTTTGCTTTAGATATCTATTTTTCCTTTCAATTTCATCTGTGTTTCTTTTATCTTTATTTTTTCTTCTTTAATTTCTTGGTATATTTTTGGGTCATTTGTGCTTTGATGTTTACGTTCTAATTCCCTCAGTCTCTCACATCTTTGTTCATATGTTTCCAGTTTAGACTTATTTGCTTTTCCTGTTTCAACAATTAATTTACCTCTTAACACGGCTTTTAGTGCATCCCATAGTGTTGGGTCCACTTCTTCATCGTCATTCTCTTGGATATACTCGTTTATGTTTACTTTTATTCTTTCTTTCATTTTCTCATCATTTAACAGTCCTACATTAAGTTTCCATGTTGTTTGTCGTTTTCTATTGTTTAAATATATTTCCATGTATATAGGATTATGATCTGATATTTCTGCCCCTCCAATCCGACAATTTCTCACCCTGTGTCTGTCACCTTCATTCATAAGGAAGTAATCTATTCTAGAGTGTACTTTATGGACTGCTGAATAATGTGTATAGTCTTTTTCGAGTGGGTGCAGGTCCCTCCATATGTCTACCATACCCATTTCTGCCAGTGAGGTTCTTATGAACTTTGTTACATGTTTTTTTGTCTTCTTAACACTTGTTGTATCAACTTCATGATCCATGACGGCATTTAAGTCTCCTCCACAAATTAGGACTCCTTCACTGTGTGTTGCTATGAGATCAAACAGATGTTGAAAAAAACCCTTGTCACTTTCTGGTGGGGCATAGATGTTCACTAATGTGATCTGCATACCATCTATTCTTCCCTTTATTATTACATACCTGCCTTCTTTATCCTGGATTTCTTGTTCACATTCAAATTGTATTTTATTTGAAATTAGTATCATAACCCCCCTTTTAGTTCCTCCCTTAAATGAACTGTAGTAGGAGTTCTTATAGCCAAATCTCTTTAGTTTCACATGCTCTGTCTTGCTCAAATGTGTCTCTTGCATAAATATAATTTCGGCTTTTTCCTTCTTGAATTTTCTTATTATTCTTTCCCTTTTAACAGGTGAGTTCAGACCATTCACGTTTAGTGTTATTATCTTAAGATTTTTACCCATATTCATGTTTTTCCATTTTTTTAACTTGTGCTCCTAGCCCCTTTAACAACAAAACTAACACATATTTATATAAAAACACATTAAAAAATCTCGACCTCCGTACTTTGGGCCTTTCTTCTGCCCAATGGTCCCTGTTGGTGGGTGGAGGGAATGTCCTCACCGAGTGTAGGGCCCTCCCTAGACCTCTAGTTACTATCCAAGTAATAGTCATTAGTCTAGAAATGTCCAACAAAAATCACTTAAACCTCTCCTAGCCGTTTGTTTCTCTTTTACCTTGTCTTCTTGGCCTTCATTTCTTCTGTGCCTTTCTTAATCTTTGTTATAATCTAGGCTTTCAGTTGAAAGCCTTGCAGTTTTTCCTGGGCCCGCTGCTCCACGTCTCCTCCCGTCTTCTGCCGCTCACTCGCCTCCACTCCGGCTGTCGTGATGCGTTCAGTGCCGCTGGTGCTCCAGCCGCTTCCTCCGGCACGCTCACTACAAAGCCGCGCTGCCTCTCTGGCTGTGTTGTATGTCTTCACGCCGTCCTCCCAATGAATCCTCATCTTCGTTAGTGGCGTTTGGAATCAAATTTTTTTCTCTTTCAGCTTTTTTTTAATGTTGGCATATTTCTTTCGCTGCTGCACAATTTCTGTCGGGTAGTCATGATCAAAGAATATCTGCTTGTCGCCGATTCGTATCTTTTTTTTTTCCACGCTTGTGTCAGGATTCTTTCCTTTACATCATATTTCAGAAAGTTTACCACAACTGACCTGGGTGGAGAGTTTGGTTTTGGGTTCTGTGCCGAGGCTCTGTGCGCTCGTTGAATCTGCAGGTCCGCTTCACCGGGCAGCTCCAGCTCTTTTTTTAAGAACTTATCCATGAATTTCGTCATCGAGTTGCCTTCAATGCCCTCCGGGATCCCGAAGATGCCTATATTGCTCCGTCTGGACCTGCTCTCCAGGTCGGTTATTTTCTCCTGCATCCTCTGCGTTTGCGCCGTCAGGGTCTGCAGCTGCTCGCTTGCCTTGCTCTTCCAATCTTCCAGCTCTGATATTCGGGCCTGTGCTTCTGTCATACACGCCCGTTGAGAGCGCAGCTCCTCCATGTTTTCTGCTAGCTTGCGCTCCATTTCTCTTCGGAGGCCCATAATTTCCTTCTTATTCTCTTTTTTCAGCTCCTCCTTAAGAGCCGCTAAATCCTGTTGTAGTTGCCGCTTGAAGTCTTTCAACTCTTTACCCAAACTGGCGAAGCCAGTGTTCATGGTATCGAGCCTGGCGTCCTCCATTTTCTCTGCTGCAGTCACCTCGTTTTTTTGGGCCTCGTGTTCAGCGATTTCTCCTGCGTTGTTGAAGAGGAATTCTTTAATTTTACCCTGCTTTTGTCCTTGTTCCCGGCTCCTTCGTGTTTTCATCCCTTGGTTTATTGATCCGCTTATGTCGAGTTGGCCATTTACCGATGATTTTTAATCCGGCTAGGGAGAGCTCTCTGTTTAAGCGTTATGTCTCTCCGCCATCATCCCGGAAGTCTTCTCACATAAGATCAATTTTTTAAAAAATAGATTTTTAATAGAAACGTTGGCCGACTGAAAATTATGTCCATGTACACACTCAATATTTGGTCAGGGCTCCTTTTGGCTGAATTACTGCATCAAAGCGACGTGGCATGGAGGTGATCAGCCTGTGGTACTGCTGAGGTGTTATGAAGGTCCAGGTTGCTTTGATAGTGACCTTCAGCTCATCTGCATTGTTGGGTCTGGTGTCTCATCTTCCTCTTGACAATACCCCATAGATTCTCTATGGGGTTTAGGTCAGGAGAGTTCGCTGGCCAGTTAAGCACAGTGATGCCAAGGTCATTACACCAGGTTTTGGTAGTTTTGACAGTGTAGGCAGGTGCCAAGTCCTGCTGGAGAATGAAATCAGCTTCTCCATAAAGCTTGTCAGCAGAGGGAAGCATGAAGTGCTCTAAAATTTAATGGTAGATGGCTGTGCTGACTTTGGACCAACACCAGCAGATGAAATGGCTCCCCAAATCAGTTACCAAGTCCTGACATTTGGAACTCATGGTCCTAGAGCCTGGAGGAAGAGCGGAGAGGAACAGAATCTCCAAAGTTGATTTGAGGTCCAATGTGACGTTTCCACAGTCAGTGATGATTTGGGCAGCCATGTCATCTGCTGCTGTTTGTCCACTGGTCTTGGATAGAACACATGCATTTGAATTCTGTAACAATTGCAGACTTGAAATTGTCTTTTTTGGGAAGACTGGAGAGCAGGGCAGTAGAGTGATCAATACGGCTGGTGATCAAGGCACGCACCAGTATCTCCATGTTTCACCCAAGAGAGAAATGGGCAGACTCTGGCTATGTTCTTTAGATGGTAAAATCCTGGTTGTTATATTTTTAAGATGTGGAGTAAAACCAAGCTCGGAGTCTAAAATGAGGCCCAAGTTCTTAACACATTGGGTCGGGGTTAAAGAGAGACTGTAGTTTTGATAGAATTTTCTCTCTCTGAGCTTCAGGACAGGTGAGTAACTTCAGTTTTGTCCTGGTTGAACTGAAGAAAGTTTGACATCATCCATGATTTATTGTCTAAAATATAGTTTTAAAAGGTATTGATTGGGTCCATGTCATCAGGAGACACAGCAATATAAGCAGTGTTTCCTTGTAGACTACAAGACTTAAGGACCGTATCAACCACTTGAGTTAGAATGATTTTTTTTTTTTTTTTATAACTTTTTTTTTAGTTATCGTTTTCTTTATAGTGCTTGGTGTGCACTGCCCTTTATATACTCTCAGGTGTTTGTAACCTATAAAAGTACATTTATTCCTTTCCCGTTTGTCATTCCATTTGTGTTTCTTCCTACAGGTTTGGTTACTTCGGTCGGGTGAGGCCCGAGGTGGTTCGGCTGATGTTTTGCACTGTGTCCGGATGTTTGACAGATGGGAGGATCACCCTGTCCAGATCTGGAGAGGAGATGGTGACCTTGAACGTCAGAGACATAAGAGGCCTCCGGATGTTGCAGGAAGATGACGTGGAGGTTAGAATTATTGGCTAATCCATCCGATACAGCCGTCTGCAACTTATGGCTCTAGAGCACCTTGCTTTTTTGACCACAACTTAAACATAAATAACTTAACCTACACATTTTCAAGAGAATAGTCGCACATTTAAAAGAAAAAAGCCATGCATTTACAAGAGAATAAAGTCGCTTGATCATCAGAGAAAGTTGTACCTTTATTACCTCCACCAGGCCGAAAAGGCCAGGAGGAGGTAATGTTTTTGCCGGGGTTTGTCTGTGTGTTTGTCTGTTTGTCTGTCTGTCTGTCTGTCTGTCTGTCTGTCTGTCTGTTTGTCTGTTGGTTAGCAAGATAACTCAAAAAGTCTTGGACGGATTTCCATGAAACTTTCAGGCGTTGTTGGAAATGGTACAAGGAAGAACTGATTAAATTTTGGGGATGATCCGGATCACCGTCTGGATACAGGAATTTTTTAAAGCATTCTTTAACACTGTGACATACGGCTATTTTCAACATGTGCGCAGGCGCAATGGAGGGCGCTGGTCATCGTGTCTGACCAACATAAACTCCGCGTTCTTCAACGTTTTAGGCACAAAAGCACACGGAAAACACTGGTGCGCTGGGCCCGCCACCGTGCCTGTGTTTGCGCGACGCTGCAAAAGCTGAGACGGGCAGCTGTCCGCCGCCGGATTATTTGGCAGAAATTCCCCGGCCAGCCATAGGCGCTGCGCAAAAATGAGCTGCTCGGCAGCGTGCCTGTGTTTGCGCAATGCTGCAAAAGCTCAGACGGCCAGCTGTCCGCCGCTAGATTATTTGGCAGAAATTCCCCGGTCAGCCATAGTAGCTCCGCAAAAAGAAGCTCTCTGCCGGGGAAGTTTCCAAATCCTCTTTGGCCGCGGAGCGCAACCCCAATAAAGATAAAGATTAGATGTACCACGAAGGTCGAGTGCAAGCAAGATGTTTGTGTCTGTGAACATTCCGTCTTTTGGCGAGTTGATACGTAACAATGTTTAGTTTGATGAGAAGGTTGCTGCCATGTAACAATCATCTTATATCAGCAATTGTCAACTCGTCACTCACACTTCACTCCAGCATTTGGAAGTGGTGGCGTTCCATTTTATACTGAGTCCAATATTGTATGTTATTGTTGTTACAAGACCGCCGACTGTCTGCTGATCTGTATATACTTTTATTTATTTATTTATTTATTTTCTACTCCTTTTAGTTCTGCATTTAATATGAACCCTGAGTTTGAAATAAACGTTTGCATTTTGAATAAAACCCACGCCAACCCGTCTACCTAATTGCCATCCGTCAGTGAAGCCCTCAGTGCTGCTTTCAGTGATCTAAAACGCTCACATAACCCATTGGCCTGTGGGTTGTACGCAGTTGTGTCATGACTTCTTTTGTTTTTTCTTTTGAATTCTTGGATGGAACATGGGTGGGCAATATAAGCTGCGGATTCAGCCATCACTTATTTCGGATAACTTATGTTGAACTGTATAATCAGAGGAGCTATTGCCTAATTTGACCTTGTTGGATTTTATTACCCCCTTTGTTATATTATTCACTTTCTTTTAACCTGTACTCTTAATCTATTCGAAATAAAGACTAATTCATTCATTCATTCAATTGCAACGCCCCCAGCCTGGGAGTTTGCAGATGCAGGACATGGACACAACACCAACACTTCAGTTTATTACCTCCGCCAAGGAGGTAATGCTTTTACTAATGAACCACTAATCCTATCATTGTGAATCCAATTGCTACTCAGATGCTTTCATGGTCAAGAAATCTGACAACGTACACACAAACACTGTATGGGGGGAACTGTGGCGCTTGGCGGAGGTCTGCGCTCTCCGAGTGCTTTTCTAGTTCGCTCATGAAGTCGCATGTTTACACTAACAAAGTCACCTCTTTATGTGAGGAAACAGGCATTTTCAAGAATAAAGTTACAAATTTACAAGACTCAAAGTTTCTCATTTATGAGAAGATGAGAGCAGCTTTTATGAAAGAATAAACTTTCACACTGATGAGAACAGACTTGATGTTAAACGCAATGTCACACTCCATGTCCACCTTGAAGAAAAATCAAAATAAGACAACTATTATCCACATATGTTTATGAAACACATTAGCAAATGTTTATTCATTTATTTTTCTTTTCTTATTTTTCCTTTTATCTCTGACCAACTTAATTTTGAATGTATTATCTATTTATGAAGTATTTTTTTAAATAATCTGTATAATAATAATTAATAATAATAATAATTATTAATAATAATATAATGATAATAATAATATAATAATAATATAATTAATAATAATATAATAATAATTAATAATAATTTTTTAAATCTTATAATCTTTAATAATCTTTTTTTTTTTCCGGTTCCGCCGGACCGGCGGCGCCACACGAGTCGGCTGCCTGTTGCAACAGCGTTTTTTTTTTTTTTATCTTCCTTCTTCTTTCTACACCTTTCACTCTGTATATATATCACGGACGCACGGATCACCCCGGGGATCTCCCGGGTCGGCGGACGGAGCCACGGTTTGCAGCGGGAGACGTTACAGCGGGGAGGAGCTAGTGCTAGCTAGCACTTGGCCGCCGCCCGGTGCTAATGGGAAACTCGACATACCGGGAGCTGTAGCGAAAATGACGCGGGTACCGGGCTGGAGTTTAGGCGGCGTGAAAGAAATATAAGACAGAATAATAAAGAGCGATGGCAAGAACCAAGCAGACCGCCCGTAAAATCTACTGGAGGAAGAAGCCCCCCCCCCCCCAGGAGACAGCTAGCCACCAGGGCTGCTCGGAGAGGCGCTCCGGCCACCGGCAGAGTGAAGAGGCCTCGCCGTCACAGGCCCGTGGCTCTGAGAGAGATCTGTCGCTGCCAGAAATCCACGGAGCTGCTCATCCGTAAGCTGCCCGTCCAGCGCCTGGTGAGGGAGATCGCTCAGGACTTCAAGACCGTCCTGCGTTTCCTGAGCTTCGCCGTCATGGCTCTGCAGGAGACCAGCGAGGCCCACCTGGTGGTCTCTTCTTCGCTAAGGGGGTCACCATCATGCCCAAAGACTTCCAGCTGGCCTGCTGCATCCGCGGAGAGAGAGCTTAGACTTTCTGCTGCACATTCACCAGCCATAATGCTCTGCACTGTGTGTCTATATATATATACATTTATAGTAATATGGACATATGTTTACTAGATGTTGTTTTTTCTTGCCTTCTGATTGTTGCTCTGAGTGTTGCTATCCCTGTGCTGTTGCAATCCTGGAATTTCCCCATTGTGGGACTAATAAAGGCTTATCTTATCTTATCTTATCTTAATATACAGTCATGTGAAAAAATTAGGACACCCTGTATAAGCCTGTTTTTTTTTTTTTAATATATTTGGACATATGGATATTTAATATCAATGTTAAAAGTACTGGGAGATTCACATAATACAACTAAACAATTAAAATTAATTAGACATTTTTCAAATTTTCTGTAAAATGTAATTCTAAACAAATAGTGAGGAATAAATTAGGACATCCCCACATTCAGTCCCACATAAAATGGCTAAAATAAATTTAAAAAATGCAAATAAAAACTAAAACAAAGTTAGACATAGATATGTGAACATTTCTTAATAAGAACTGAATATTTAAAGGGGTGTCCAAATTTTTTTCACATGACTGTATATCTGCACAGAACACTGGGATATTCTATAGCAGGGCTCACCAACTAAAACTGCAAAAGGTCCAATAAGTCGGTCCTCCTCCCCAGCCGAGGTCCGAACTAGGTGTGGGAAACTTTAGGCACCTCGTGATTCGATTATGATTCAGAACTCCGACTTGATTCTAAAACAAGTATCAGGTTCAGGTTACTTTATTTGTACCTGTAGGTAGATTTGTTTTGCAGTCAGGTGACATCCTTTTAGACACTTATTACAAACCACAATAGCATTCAACATGAACACACACACAGACACACATGAAGCTGACTATAAACACGATAAAATTACTCAAGGCTCCACCAATCAGGACATAAGACAAAGAGATAAGAGAAAAAACAAATGTATAAGAGAGAAGGGTCATTAAAAAAGTTAAAAACTATGTCAAAGAGATTAAAAACTCAATAAAAGTCTAAAACCCAAATAAAAAACCTACAAAAATAAGCAAATATAAAATAAAAATTAATAAATAGATAACTAAATTATGTGCAGTATATTGCTACATCTTGTTCAACTCTTTGACGGCAGCAGGAACAAAGCTGTTTTTGTAGCGCTGGGTTTTACATTTTGGGACAACAAACCTCCATCTGGAGGGGAGAGGCTGACAGTGGCAGTGCAAAGGATGGGAGTCATCATTTAAAATGGAGGTAGGAATCCTCTGTACCTGTCTGGTGTACAGGGATGTCAGGCTCAGCTGTGACTCACCAAGCAAACAACTGGACCATCTAACTACCTGGTCCAAGGATTTCCTCTGTTTCAGTTTTATCTGACCAAACCATGACACTAAAAAGGATAACAGATTCAATAAAAGCCAGATAAAACATTGTCATTATGGTTTGATCAATTTGGAAGTGTGCGAGTTTCCTTAAAACAATGCAAATGTTGCTGACCCTTTTTGCACACCCTTTCACAGTTCTCTTCAAAGTTTAAATTACTATCAATAATCATCCCAAGATATTTTTAAGATTGCATGCATTCAGTGGTCTGGCCCTTTAGTACAGTGACTTCGTGCCTGGGAGTTTTCCTCCTAAAGTCAATAATCATATCTTTAGTTTTTGTTGTATTCAGCTGCAGGTAGGAATCCTCACACCAGTGAACAAAATCATCAACTACGGGGCCGTGGCCACTCCCACCGTCCTGAAGGAGACTGACAATAACTGAATCATCAGCATACTTTATAATGTGTCTGTTGTCATGTCTGCTCTGACACATTTGTGTACAGGATGAAGAGTAGTGGTGACAATACACACCCCTGAGGAGAGCCAGTAGAAGAACACTTTTGGTCAGACAATGTACCTTGCATCTTGATGCATTTTTTTTTTTTCTATTTAAGATTTTTGCCTCCCACTGTGTGACAGCTTGGCCCTTTTAAATAAAGTATTTGCAGTGTCACATGAATTTACTTCTGACATCTTTTATTAAAACAAATGGAAGAGAACTCTGACACATGGTGGGCAGTGGTGGCCTAATGGTTAGGGATGTGAACTGGTGAGCAGAGGGTCACGGGTTCAATCTCTGGACTAGCAGGATTAGATATGGGTGGGACAGATAACATAGCAGTGTTTTCCCCACCCTCCTTAACCCCACTGTGGTGCCCTTGAGCAAGGACTCAACTCCAACTGCTCCGGTGGAGCTGCTCAGTGGCCACAGGTCAGTCTGTGGTTGTACTGGGCAGCTTCCTGGTCTGAACGTGTAAGTGTGAACAGGGTGTTCTTGAAAAAGAGAGGTTGCCTCTCAATGGAACTACCTTGTATAAATAAAGGTTAAATAAAAAAAATAAAATAAACATGGACAGCTTTATCTCAAAATGTGCTTTTAACAATTGACTTTGTTCTAGAAGACCACAGCTGCCTCCAGGCAGGCCAATATCATTTAACTTGCTTTCAGACATTATTTTATTAAGCTCATGTTTTAGCTGCTTTTAGAGCTATATTAATTTTTAAACAAAAAAAAATATTAAAATGAATTCTTTGTTCAATTTCAAACAAAACGTAATATAAAATTTTATAATACAGGAGAACACTAAATGTTTTTGACTCCAAATAAATAGGTCTAAAATTCAAAAATCTGCAACTAAAATTCTAAAAATGTTTTACAGGAGAACACAAACTAAATTGTATTGCATTGAAAAAAAGATTAATATCTTAAAAAAATCACAAAAAGTCCACCTCTATACAATATTTTCAGTGCAGAAAAAACTGTTTCAAACTAAGACAAAAAAAATACACAAAATATAATTCCAGGACAGAATTCCTTGACATCTTTTTTTTTTTTTTTTTTAATCGGCAGTAAACTCTGTTACAGCATGGATGGAGCTGTAACTCCATGATTACAGGGATAGGGGAGGTGGAACTTTATATGTTCAGTAACACACAGAGCTTTTACTAAGTTTTTATGTGATAACAGGCAGCCTCACCTCTGCATCCCAGCATGGTCTACTCTCGGCTCACAACAGTGCTTCTTTTTGTGGGTACAGACCGGTCTGTCCAGGGTGGATGTCGGCCTTGTGTGTGGGGACGGGGGAAGCGAACCATTTTGCAACCCCCTGCATACTCTCTGGAGCAGTTGGAGCCACAGAGTCTCTGCAGAGAGTGGCGTTCGTGGGACAGCGAAGAGGGGAGTCTGCAGCAAGAGAGTGCCCTAGGGTTCGTGCCATAATCTGTCGACAGTCGCCGATGCAGCAGTTTAGTTCGGCTTTTTCCACTTTTTTCTCCACCAAAATAAAACGGTCTCCCTTTTCCCCAAATTGTATCAAAAGGCTTCGGGGTCCGGATCCAGACTGGAGTCCGCCAGTTGGTGACCCCTGGTCTATTGTATTGTCTATTTGTATGTCTGTTGTCAATATAAGTGTAATTGGGCCCCTGATTATAAGTTTTAAGTAGCTTCCTTAGGGTGACCCTCTCACACATCTACTCAATGCTGAAATGTTAATTTACACGTATTTGGCTTGTGATGTGCGAATAAACTTGAAACTTGAGAGAATTTTTTTTTTTTTTTTTTTTTTTTGATTTTGTATACTTTATTGATCCCCAGAGGGGAAATTGAGGGCATCCACCGGGATACCTAGGGCCACTTTAGAGTCTCCAGTTAACCTAACCTGCATGTTTTTGGCCTGTGGGAGGAAACCCGAGAAATCCCGGAGTAAACCCACGCAGATACGGGGAGAACAAGCAAACTCCACACAGATCACTATTGGTCAGGGGCTGGGATCGAACCAGGGATCCCATGGCCAAGGGTGAGTTGCTGTGCTGGTGCAGTGCTAACCACTGCGCCACCGCACCGCCCAGAATGGAGAATAGTCACATTTAGCCGGCCATTGGCGAGGGAATGAAGCCGGCCGTTGACATACGACTGTTTCTTTCATAAAGTCACACACTTAAGAGAATGAGAATACAGTTGAGGAATTTTAAGAGAAGTTTGCACCTGTATGAGAATCAAGTTTCAAAGAAAAGGAAAAAGTCTCCAAATTGCAAGGAAAAAGAAAATCTTAAATCTAATAAACTTAATAAATTCATAAGAAAAAAGTTGCCCATTAATGACAGAAAACCTACAGATTTTCAGTGGAAAAGGGAAATTTACGTTGGAAAAAAAAATTAAGAGAAAGGTTGCATATGAGGAAAAAAACTCACCAAACAAACTATTGTTTGTTATACCATCCCTGTTTTATCTTCATTTCCAGTCTCAACTATGTATATTTTGCTACTCCATACAGATTTTTTGGCCATATAAAATTGTAGAGGTCGCCCACCCCTGAGCCCTCAGAATCATGCCCATTTACTAAGCTTTCTCTGTCCTCTCCAGGTCATCTTGCTGACCTCTTGTGAGGATCAGATGACTCAGGCATTGTGTGACAAACTGGTTACGTGGACAGGTTGCCAGGTCATGCAGGTGGGGTTGAATCCGCTGGAAGATCTGAAGCCGATCATCGAGCAGAAGAATCTGGAGTGGAAGGATGTGGCCTTCATGGGTGAAGTACCTCTGATTATGTTTTGACTTTCACAAATTTCTTTTAATATACTGTATAGAAAACAAGATGATCAGGGGTTGGTAGATAATTTTATTTTATGGCCTAATTACATTTTCTCTTCCCGTTCTCAGGCCATGACATATTGGATACCAGCTGCATGAACCTGGCAGGTTTGAGCGCTGTACCTGGAGACGCTCCAATTGCCGCCATTAACGCCTCCAAGTACAAATGCTGCAGCTCTGGCGGCGCAGGCGCCGTGAGGGAGTTCGCCGAACACCTCCTGCTGCAGAAGAAGATGGCCAAGTCCCACCGGGAGCAGGACCGCATCGACCGTTTGAACTTCTAATGAAGAATCATCTCAACATATGCAAAATGTCAAGTGACTGTCAGTGGTGCACATGATTTCCAGCAATCACCTTTTTAGTTTAAATTATAGTGTTGATTTGTGTGTCTGCTGTTTAAATAATTCAGAGGAGAGGAAGGGATTTGGGTAATGCTGTGACTATTGCACATGAATCATATGGTTCGTAATCTCTGAAGCAGCAGGATGATCACGCCACCACGAAAAACATTCAGTGAAGTATGACAGAAGTTGCAAAACAGTTGCTAAGCTTTTCATGCCACGGTTTAATTTTCCAAACAGCCAAATTTGACACTTTTTTCTCATAAATTTGCAAAGCTCAGCTAACAATTTGCTGTTAATTTCAGAGTTTGATGCTCATGTTTTCTTGTTGCTGTTATGTAAGACAGTATAATTTATGAGCTTGAAGTTTAAAAAGTTTTTTTTTTTTCTGTTCAGTCTTAAGTGAGCATGCATATTTCCTTGAAATGTTATAATGCTTCTTTGACTGGCTACCAGCTGTGCTTCAGTATGTTGTTTTTTTCGTTTATTGGTGGGTGGGCTTTTAAGGATGAATTGGGGCCTGATGGTTGTTAAGTGAACAGTGGGGGTGGTTTAAATCAGTCGGCACTGGATCTGAATCTCTGCTTATTACTTATAAGGATTGCCTGAGTATCTTTATAAAACTGCAAACTTGCAGCTTTTTTCTTACAAGTTTGCTACTTTTTGTGGTTGTGGTTTAAGTTGGTCAGCAACAAGATCCAAATCTCTACCCATGACTTATTTTCAGGATTACTTGAGTATCTTTATTGAAGTGTGAGGTGTGGCATTGTGTGAGTCTCTGCTGTTCTTTCTATGATCAGATGCTTTTTATTTTTTCTGATATGTGCCTGTTTTGTTTGAATGTCAATTTTTCTTTTGTTCCTATGAGGTTTATTTTACTTTTTCCTTCCTTTTTAATGATGGTGTGATTTTTTTTTTTTTTTTTTTTTTTTTTGTATCAACAGTGTTCAATGAAGGTCTCAATCCAGCCTTGGTCTTGTGTGATTATTATCAACAGGCTTTAACATGGCCACAAAACACTTATGAATTAGACTTGAAGGGAGTTAAATAATAAAGTTTAATGCTTGAAGTGGTGCCTATCACGATTCCAGTCTGTTATACTGCAATATTTTCTGTGTGTCTCATTTCATATTTATAAAAAGCAAGTCGTCATCACTGCCAGCTGTATTACATTCCTTAAGAAAGAAGGAGCCCCTTTGTTTTTCCTTTAGAACAAATTGTCATCTGGATCCAGTTTGTCTTGTCTACAGTTCAAACTTTGCATACCTGTATACCTCTGAAGTTCAAACTTTCAAACACTACATACAGAACACGATTTATATTTTCTTTTCCCACAACAAAACAGTTAAGACTTCAGGTTACTTCTCAACATTTCATGTGGACCAGAGGGGTGCACTATGAGACAGAGTATTCAGTGTCAGGAAGTGATTTACCTGGCCAGGTCACCATGGTAACGCTATTAAGTTTTGGTTGGAGGTATGCAGGTTCTTCAATTTTTTTTCTCATGAAATTTTTTTCTCTTAAATTTGCAACTTTTTCTTGGAAATTTGCGTTTTTTTTCTCATGAATTTCTTTCTTGTAAATCTGCAACTTTGTCTCATAAATGTGCAACTTTTTTCTTGCAATTTTGCTACTTTTGTCATGAATTTTGAACTTTTTTCCTTCTAAATTTGCTACATTTTCTTGTAAATTTGTATTTTTTCTCATGATTTTCCTTCATGTAAATTTGCAACTTATTCTCCAAATTTTCCAGATTTTTTTCTTGTAAATTTGCATTTTTACCTCGTGAATTTTTTTCTTGTAATTTTGCAACTTTTTTCCTCATAAATTTGCAACTTTTTCTTACAATTTTGTTACTTTTTTGTCATGAATTTGTAACTTTTTTCCTTTTAAATTTGCTACCTTGTAAATTTTTTTTCCTCATGAATTTTTTTATGTACTTTGCAACTTTTTTTTGTAAAACTACTTTTTCTCCAAAATTTCCAGATTTTTTCTTATGAATTTACAAAATTTTCTTCTGAATTTGCAGTTTTCCTTCTTCTAAACTTGCAAGAATTTTTGTAAATTTTTTTCTCATGAATTGTTTTGCTTGCAACTTTTTCTCCAAATTTTCTAGATTTTTTTCTTGTAAATTTGCATTTTTTTCCTCATGAACTTTTTCTTGTAAATCTGAAACTTTTTCTTCTAAATTTGCTACTTTTTTCTTGCAATTTTGCTACTTTTTTTAGTCATGGATTTGTAACCTTTTTACTTCTAAATTTACTACCTTGTAAATTTTTTTTCGTCATGAAATTTTTTTCATGTAATTTGCAACTTTTTTGTAAAATTGCTACTTTTTCTCCAAAATTTCCAGATTTTTTCTTGTGAATTTACAAAATTTTCTCCTGAATTTGCAGTTTTCCTTCTTCTAAACTTACAAGTTTTTTTTTTTTGTAAATTTTCTTTTCTCTAGAATTTTTTCATGTAAATTTCCAACTTTTTTCCTAAATTTCACTCTTACTTGTAAATTTGCATTTTTTTTCTCATGAATTTGTTTTTGTCTTGTAAATTTGCAACTTTTTTCTCATAAATTTTAAATTTTTCTAAATTTGCTACTTTTTCTCTCAAAAGCCAGTTTAGGAAGGCTGGGATCACACCGCCAAGGTCTCTGCCTTCGACCGCCACCTGATGCACATAGCACAGGACCCCCATGGTCCCTCCTGCAGGTGGTGAGCCCACTGGAGGGCAAACTTATGTAACTCCTTCGGGCTGAGCCTGGCCGGGTCCCATGGGCAGAAACCTGGCCACCAGGCGCTTGCCACTGAGCCCCTCCCCCAGGCCTGGCTCCAGGGTGGGGCCCCAGTAACTCCATACCGGGTGGGGTACACTGAATCTTTGTTCTAACATTCATCACAAGAGTCTGTTGGATGGTTCTTAGTCTTGCCCTTCACCCAGGACCAGTTTATCTTGGGTCACCCTACCAGAGGCATATTGCCCTGGACAACATTGCTCCTGGGATCACTAGGGCACGCAAACCCCCACTATGATAAAGTGACGATTCATGAGAGCACATCGGACCAGCTCTTTACCCCTCGAGAGTCCTCAAGGGTTCGTGAATTTTTTTCTTTTAAATTTTTCAACTTTTTTCCTCATAAATTTTCAACTTTTTCTTTTAAATTTCAGACAGTTGGTCAGAGCATCCTGACCAACTGTGTCACAGTCTGGTATGGGAGCTGCTCTGTCGCTGACCGTAAGGCGCTGCAGCGGGTGGTGAAAACTGCCCAACATATCACAGGGACTCCACTTTCAGCTATAGAGGACGTCTACAGGAAAAGATGTTTGCATCGGGCACACAACATTCTTTGGGACTCCACCCATCCTGTCCATGGACTGTTCCAGCTCCTCCCCTCCAGAAGGCATTTCAGAAGCCTTCGGACTAGAACCAGCAGGTTTAGGAACAGCTTCTTCCCGACAGCTGTCACGCTATTGAACTCAGTTCCCCACTGAACATCCACTTTTCTCCCCTTTGACACCCTCCCCCTCCCCCGTGCCCCGCCCATGGATATACCACCCAGATCACTTTCCTGTATATATATTGTTATGGTCTTCTTATAGTCAGTTGCAGCTTTCCTGGATTACTGTACATACAGTGTTATAGTCTTCTTATAGTTTGTTCAGCTCTTTACATTACTGTATATACATTGTTATATTTTTATTATAGCCTGTTCATAGCTCTTTATATTACTGTATATATATTGTGGTAGTCTTCTTATAGTCTGTTCACAGCTCTTCTACATTATTGTACATACACCGTTATATTCTTCTTATAGTTTTTAACTTCTTATAGTTTATTCACAGCGTTTTCTCATACTGTATATACAGTACATATATATATCACACTTGCATATTGTCATTATATATTGATACATACCGCTCTTTTGTATATTATCATCACATATTTAACTACATACTGTTCTGTATATTGTCAATACATATGTATCTATATACTGCTCTTCTGTATATTGTCAATACATATTTATCTACATACTGTTCTCCTGTATATTGCCACTCTGTATAGTTAGATTGTCTGCTACTTACCTCACTTCACCTGTACTTTGTTCTTCTGTAATTTATGCTAACTTATTCTCACCTCTTACCACCCTTACCTGTACATAACTGCCCACCTAACTTATCTGTACATTATTGCACATAACTGTACTCCAGCGTTCTACACTGACCTCAAATTTAATCTTCATATAAAGAAAATTTCAAAAACAGTAAAAAAAAATCTGAACTGCTTTAAATTAATTAGATATTACATACCTTACGAAGCAGCTGCACTGTATATGCATTCTATGGTTTTTTCTCATATATCATACTGTTTGACAGTCTGGGCTCAAGCAGCCCCTTCCACAATAAGACATATAGGTTCATTATATAATCAAACCCTAAAAATCTTGGACAAAAAGCCCATTAGGTGGCATCACTGTAATGTTTTAAAAAAATACAACCTATTGAGTTTTGAGAGCTTCATTGACCTCTGTCTTCTGAAATTAACGTTCAAATGTTTCCATAAATCAGCACCCGAGCCACTTGCTGGTTTCGTCCAAAGACAGGACAGCAGCAGAGCCACCAGGAGTTCTGTTAACAATAACTGTAAAATATTCCACCGCAGAACCACATTTGGACAAACAGCTTTCTCTATAAAGGGCAGTCACATCTGGAACACAATGCCAAATGAAATTAAAATAATAACGGACTTTAAAACATTCACTAAAAATGTTAAAAACTGGCTGAAAAATAAACAAGAATGTACTCATGTATGAATTATTTGTCTGCAAAGTGAGAGTGAATGAAGGGAAGGAATAAATGTGTTTGTTTATAGTGAGTGACGGAGGGAGGAAGGCCTGAAATAGGCAAATGTGAGTTATGTTATATGTGTTAAATGTGAGTCAGGCTGTTATATTTGTGTATTTATAATATTTATGTTAAAGGTGAGTCAGGCTGTTATATTTGTGTATTTATAATATTTATAATATTTATAATTGTGTATTTATAATTTTTCTGCATTGATGTATGTGGTTATTGTGTATATTTTTATCTTGATTCTTTTTTCTAAAGCCCATCCAGGGACAAGAGTTGCAAATTAGCTAATAGCTATACACTCTATGTGCAACACATCAGATTGATTGTCTTTGATTAATTGTCTATGTTTATTGCACTGTCCCTGTCAAATAAACTAATCTACTACTACTATCTGTATATATCTGCTTAAATTGTACATACAGTTAATTATTGTATATACTGCACTGCTGTCCTTTGCACTTCTGATTGGATGCTAAACTGTATTT
Organism: Pholidichthys leucotaenia; assembly: GCA_020510985.1. Taxonomy (NCBI): domain Eukaryota; kingdom Metazoa; phylum Chordata; class Actinopteri; order Cichliformes; family Pholidichthyidae; genus Pholidichthys; species Pholidichthys leucotaenia. The sequence goes on along the minus strand of CM035836.1, from coordinate 119,754,681 downwards.
CTTTACTTTGTATTCATACATGTGTAATGACAATAAAGTTGAATCTAATCTAATCTAATCTAATCTAATCTAATCTAAATTTGCAACTTTTTCCACTGGATCCAGTTTGTCTTGTCTGTGCAGTTTAAACTTTGCATACCTGCATATCTCTGAAGTTCAAATCTCCGAATATTACATATAGAAAGCAATTTATATCTTCTTTTCCCACAACAAAAAAGGAGTTAGGGTTACTTTTCATCATGTCATGCGGAGCAGACGGCCAGAAAGGTGCACTATGAGACGGAGTATTCAGTATCAGGAAGTGTTTTACCTGGCCAGGTCACCATGGTAACGCTATTAAGTTTTGGTTGGAGGTATGCAGGTTCTTCAATTTTTTTTCTCATGAAATTTTTTTCTCTTAAATTTGCAACTTTTTCTTGTAAATTTGCATTTTTTTTCTCATGAATTTCTTTCTTGTAAATCTGCAACTTTGTCTCATAAATGTGCAACTTTTTTCTTGCAATTTTGCTACTTTTGTCATGAATTTTGAACTTTTTTCCTTCTAAATTTGCTACATTTTCTTGTAAATTTGTATTTTTTCTCATGATTTTCCTTCATGTAAATTTGCAACTTATTCTCCAAATTTTCCAGATTTTTTTCTTGTAAATTTGCATTTTTACCTCGTGAATTTTTTTCTTGTAATTTTGCAACTTTTTTCCTCATAAATTTGCAACTTTTTCTTACAATTTTGTTACTTTTTTGTCATGAATTTGTAACTTTTTTCCTTTTAAATTTGCTACCTTGTAAATTTTTTTTCCTCATGAATTTTTTTATGTACTTTGCAACTTTTTTTTGTAAAACTGCTACTTTTTCTCCAAAATTTCCAGATTTTTTCTTATGAATTTACAAAATTTTCTTCTGAATTTGCAGTTTTCCTTCTTCTAAACTTGCAAGAATTTTTGTAAATTTCTTTTCTCATGAATTGTTTTGCTTGCAACTTTTTCTCCAAATTTTCTAGATTTTTTTCTTGTAAATTTGCATTTTTTTCCTCATGAACTTTTTCTTGTAAATCTGAAACTTTTTCTTCTAAATTTGCTACTTTTTCTTGCAATTTTGCTACTTTTTTTTAGTCATGGATTTGTAACCTTTTTACTTCTAAATTTACTACCTTGTAAATTTTTTTTCGTCATGAAATTTTTTTCATGTAATTTGCAACTTTTTTGTAAAATTGCTACTTTTTCTCCAAAATTTCCAGATTTTTTCTTGTGAATTTACAAAATTTTCTCCTGAATTTGCAGTTTTCCTTCTTCTAAACTTACAAGTTTTTTTTTTTTGTAAATTTTCTTTTCTCTAGAATTTTTTCATGTAAATTTCCAACTTTTTTCCTAAATTTCACTCTTACTTGTAAATTTGCATTTTTTTTTCTCATGAATTTGTTTTTGTCTTGTAAATTTGCAACTTTTTTCTCATAAATTTTAAATTTTTCTAAATTTGCTACTTTTTCTCTCAAAAGCCAGTTTAGAAAGGCTGGGATCACACCGCCAAGGTCTCTGCCTTCGACCGCCACCTGATGCACATAGCACAGGACCCCCATGGTCCCTCCTGCAGGTGGTGAGCCCACTGGAGGGCAAACTTATGTAACTCCTTCGGGCTGAGCCTGGCCGGGTCCCATGGGCAGAAACCTGGCCACCAGGCGCTTGCCACTGAGCCCCTCCCCCAGGCCTGGCTCCAGGGTGGGGCCCCAGTAACCCCATACCGGGTGGGGTACACTGAATCTTTGTTCTAACATTCATCACAAGAGTCTGTTGGATGGTTCTTAGTCTTGCTCTTCATCCAGGACCAGTTTATCTTGGGTCACCCTACCAGAGGCATATTGCCCTGGACAACATTGCTCCTGGGATCACTAGGGCACGCAAACCCCCACTATGTTAAGGTGACGATTCATGAGAGCACATCGGACCAGCTCTTTACCCCTCGAGAGTCCTCAAGGGTTCGTGAATTTTTTTCTTTTAAATTTCTCAACTTTTTTCCTCATAAATTTTTAACTTTTTCTTTTAAATTTCAGACAGTTGGTCAGAGCATCCTGACCAACTGTGTCACAGTCTGGTATGGGAGCTGCTCTGTCGCTGACCGTAAGGCGCTGCAGCGGGTGGTGAAAACTGCCCAACATATCACAGGGACTCCACTTTCAGCTATAGAGGACGTCTACAGGAAAAGATGTTTGCATCGGGCACACAGCATTCTTTGGGACTCCACCCATCCTGTCCATGGACTGTTCCAGCTCCTCCCCTCCAGAAGGCATTTCAGAAGCCTTCGGACTAGAACCAGCAGGTTTAGGAACAGCTTCTTCCCGACAGCTGTCACGCTATTGAACTCAGTTCCCCACTGAACATCCACTTTTCTCCCCTTTGACACCCTACCCCTCCCCCGTGCCCCGCCCATGGATATACCACCCAGATCACTTTCCTGTATATATATTGTTATGGTCTTCTTATAGTCAGTTGCAGCTTTCCTGGATTACTGTACATACAGTGTTATAGTCTTCTTATAGTTTGTTCAGCTCTTTACATTACTGTATATACATTGTTATATTTTTATTATAGCCTGTTCATAGCTCTTTATATTACTGTATATATATTGTGGTAGTCTTCTTATAGTCTGTTCACAGCTCTTCTACATTATTGTACATACACCGTTATATTCTTCTTATAGTTTTTAACTTCTTATAGTTTATTCACAGCGTTTTCTCAAACTGTATATACAGTACATATATATATCACACTTGCATATTGTCATTATATATTGATACATACCGCTCTTTTGTATATTATCATCACATATTTAACTACATACTGTTCTGTATATTGTCAATACATATGTATCTATATACTGCTCTTCTGTATATTGTCAATACATATTTATCTACATACTGTTCTCCTGTATATTGCCACTCTGTATAGTTAGATTGTCTGCTACTTACCTCACTTCACCTGTACTTTGTTCTTCTGTAATTTATGCTAACTTATTCTCACCTCTTACCACCCTTACCTGTACATAACTGCCCACCTAACTTATCTGTACATTATTGCACATAACTGTACTCCAGCGTTCTACACTGACCTATCTGTATATATCTGCTTAAATTGTACATACAGTTAATTATTGTATATACTGCACTGCTGTCCTTTGCACTTCTGATTGGATGCTAAACTGTATTTCGTTACTTTGTATTCATACATGTGTAATGACAATAAAGTTGAATCTAATCTAATCTAATCTAATCTAATCTAATCTAAATTTGCAACTTTTTCCACTGGATCCAGTTTGTCTTGTCTGTGCAGTTTAAACTTTGCATACCTGCATATCTCTGAAGTTCAAATCTCCGAATATTACATATAGAAAGCAATTTATATCTTCTTTTCCCACAACAAAAAAGGAGTTAGGGTTACTTTTCATCATGTCATGCGGAGCAGACGGCCAGAAAGGTGCACTATGAGACGGAGTATTCAGTATCAGGAAGTGTTTTACCTGGCCACGTCACCATGGTAAAGCTATTAAGTTTTGGATGGAGGAATGCAGGTTCTTCTATTCTGTCTCAGAAAGTGTTTCATTTACACTACTCACAAAAAGTTAGGGATATTTGGATTTCAGGTGAAATTTATGGAACATGTCAAAAGTTCACACTACAGTGATATTATATCATGAAAGTAGGGTATTTAAGTAGAAGCATGCAATGGTGAATTCCTCATCTCAAACAATTTATTGAAACAAAAGCCAACACCAGTGGTAGGTATACCACAACAAAAAATGTCATTGTCTCACTAACTTGTCATGTGCCCTTGAGTATCAATTACAGCTTGACAGTGATATCTCATGCTGTTCACAAGTCAACTTATTGTCTGCTGAGACATGGCATTCCACTCTTCTTGAAGGGTGGCCCTCAGGTCATTGAGATTGTGGGGTGCAGGGTTACGAGCCTCTCCACGGCGACTCAGGGGATCCCATAGGTTTTCTATGGGATTCAGGTCTGGAGAAAGTGCAGGCCACTCCATTTGAGGTACCCCAGCCTCCAGCAGCTGTTCCCTAATCATGTGACTTTGATGAGCTGGAGCATTCTCGTCCATGAAGATGAAATTAGGCCTGTGTTGTTTATGCAGGGGCACAATGACTGGATTAATGATGTCATTCAGGTAGCATTAGCTTGTCACTGTACCATTCACAAGCTGTAAGGCAATTTTGTATTGACTAGACTCACCTGCCCAGACTGTAACACCACCACCACAAAAAGCTCGTCTGGTGACAACAGTGGCTGATGCATAGCACTCTCCTTGACGTCTCCAACATCGTTGGCAGCCATTATTTTTGCTTAATGTAACCCTTGCCTTATGTTAATTAAGTAAGGGAAATTATTAAGTGTAGACCAGTTGCTAGGTTCATAAGGGTTACAATAGGGAATTAAAATGAGTGTGGAATGAAATAGCTGGAGGCAAGAAATGAGCAATAATGGTTGTTATTTGTAGAGATAAAGCGAACAATATATACAAACAATTTACAACTATACAAATATAACAACGGCCGGCATGAAATAAAGCCCCAAAAATGTCCTACTGAGCTCAGTGTTTGTTTGTCCTTTTGGTTTAGTTGTTTGACCAGTCAAGATATCTTGTATCTCCAGACTCAGGCTTCTTTTCCTCTTTTAAAGCGGCAGCTTGAGTTGTTACCACTTTGAATTCTGGGCACTGGAGAGAGGAAGGATGTTCTTCAATCGAGATCTTGGTCAGATCTCGGTTCAGTCTCGGTTCAGTCTCGGTTCAGGTCTCGGGTCAGGCTCGCCATCTCCATTCGGAGAGAATCCAGGATCCAGAAGGTCCTTGATCGGCAACCAAAAAAAACCTAGCCAAGATGAGGTATCAGTGTGAACACAGCAAAAGTCACAGCCTCACGGCCTCTCAAGCTCGTGCTCCCATCAACAAGAAGAGGTATCAGTGTGAACCAGACCGTCCACAGCCTCTCTCGTCCGCTCTCAGATCGTAAAAGACCAAAACCCGAGTGCGCGCCTGCTGCCTCTGCTCGGAAGGCAGGGCTAATATCGCTCTTAACGAATGAAAAGACCACAATCGCCCAACGTGACCATGAAACGGGAATTAAAAGTTGGATAACGAGGATCACACTTCCTCTTCCCAAAATAATCATTTTTCAAAATAAAATTACACAATTGTATTAATACAATTGACATCTGAAAAAAAGGGTCATTTTCTCAGCTGGGTTACATTAACATGAATCAATTTTCATCAGAGAACAGCACACTGAGGCCCACTGGTTCCTTGTCCAACATAAATGCTCCCTGGTCCATGTAAGACAGTGACGCCTGTGCCTGGTGGTGTGGTCAGGTACCCTTATAGGTCGCCTAGCACACAGGTCATGCTGATGTAAACGATTTTGAATGGTCTGATGTGACAATCGGGTGCTTCTCACCTCCCTTAAATGTGCCTGGAGTTGAGTGGCATTCATCATCCGGTTCTGCAGGGCACTGTTCACAACGAAGCAGTCATCAACGTAGGATGTGGCCAAAGCACATCCATTTCTATGCCTTTCTGTGACTCTTCCAGTCTCTATCTCTGTTGCAACCTGCTGATGACATTTTGTGACACTCTAAGCTCAATGGTTATTTCCCTCTGAGGACATCCTGTTTGAAACCTCGCAATGGAAAGGTACTGTTGATCAGTTGTTAGGTGTCGTCTTGGTCTCATGACATCAAAATGTGAACAGCATGATGAAGAGGACTGGTAAAATACCAATTCTAACTGAACCAGAAAATTTATTTGTCGATTCATGGATCAAACACCTGTTGTGAATTTTGTGGTTTAACACCTTGTTAGAGGACATCAAGTTATACAAAAAGTACTAAAACATTGAACAGTTGGCCATGTGCATTCAAAAGGTTAGAGAAGGTCAAATTAAGTTCACCTGTAAAGGTTATAGTGCATTTTCGGTGCATCCTGAAATTTTACCAGAAAGCTGAATATCCCGAACTTTTTGTAGGTAGTGTATATCCCTATGGGCGACACTATGAATTCATCAGTCTGTCCAATGCCAATACTGAGTCAATTTATATTTTAACAACACAAACTATATACATTGCAGACTGTTTTGAAATTCTGTGGGGATATTTCTTAGATCAGTGTTTGGACAGCATGTATTCCTGCAGAAAGAGACATAGGCTGAAATTTGTGTGACTTTTTTTCTTGTAAATTTCCAACTTTTTCTCATAAATTTGCAACTTTTTTCTTCTAAATTTGCTACTTTTTCTTGTAAATTTGCATTTTTTTCTTATAAATTTTTTTCTTGTAAAGTTGTGACTTTTTCTTGTAGATTTGTAAATTTTTCCTCATAAATTTGCAATTTTTGTTCTTCTAAATTTGCTAGTTTTTCTTGTATATTTGCATTTTTTTCTTGTGAATTTTTTTTCCTGTAAATTTGCAACTTTTTTTGAGCAATTTTTCTACTTTGTTATAAATTTGCAACTATTTTCCTTGTAATTTTGCTACTTTTTCTTGTAAATTTCAGGGTTTCCTCTGGCAACATTTCTCCGTGGCGACCCACCTCGCCAGAAATCGTATCGCCACGCCAAGCCGATATGATTTTATTAATAAAAATATATGAAGCAATGACTTTCCACAAGCGTGCACACGAACAACGAGCGTGGCTGTCATCCGTGTTGACTTTAGAAGGGCCCCGCTCACAGCAGTTTTCCAGTCAGTCAGCAGTGTCTCGCTAAGCGTGACCGTCCAACAGAAACATGAGTTTATTAAAGTACTTTAAACGCGGAAAAAAATCATAAGAGGTACTGTATGTAAGTGCTGGTGTTTATCATGGTTTTAACCCGCTGGTAACGGGAGCCATAACGGAAGAGTCGCTTAGCTAAGAGATGTGGTTTGAATTCACATGCAGCCAGCTTCATATGAAGGGAAAGGCAAGGGGGACTGATGAATTGCTGAGGATATATTTCACCAGCCACTACAATATTAAGTTATGAGACTGGCAATTTCTCCCTTTTCTCGTATGAGCAGGCGTGCCGTTTTTATTTTCCAGCGGTAGTAACAAAGCAACAGCTAAAAACGCTAGCTCTAAACTGAGGTCCTTCAGCGGCTGCCTAGAGAGGTGCCTGATGAGAAAGCCTGAGCACATAACTATAACGGCCATTGCTAAACATTTATGTCTGCACTACGTGGCCAGGAGCCACTTAGTGAATGAAAAACCCACGTGCAGGAGTGGTTTCGTGCGTTGTATTGAACAAAACCCCAAAATGTGTTAGTGGGAATGAATGAAGTGTGGATGTGTATGTGTGTGAAACACCTGAGCTGCTGAGCGCCCGAGCTGTCGGACCCAAAGGGCGCCCTGATGCGCCTGATGGAAAATAAATACAGTAAATGTGCTGTGGAGGTAATAGAACAGGCGAGAGGCAACGAGCTGGAAGGGTACAAGGTGTAGAAGAGCTTGGAATAACGAGGCAATGTGACTTATAAACCAAAGTTTATTATCAGCTTCGCTCCTCTAACAAGTCTCATCTAGTGCAGCAGCAGAAGAAGTAAGAGAGCGAACACATTCGGCTCTGTGTACTTATACTCACACACAACAAAAGACATGCATATCAAAGCTGACATCCCCCATTAACTTAATCCCCTCCTTTGTCTCCGTACCCCTCCACCTGGCCCTGGGAGGTCAGGGCGACCTATCTGGTCTCCACCGCAGTGCCTCGGATGCTCTTTGATCTTCCCTGGCGGTTGAGACCCTTTGTCCTGTTCTGAGGTGTGAAGTCGCTTTACATATGTAGTCACCAAACATTCTCACATGCTTATACATATGTAGGTTATGGGATATATGATTAATATAGACCACAGCCCCCCCCAAACGACTAAGAAAAGGACAATAGAAAAATTCACAGTTTAAGATAATTATTATGACATACTAACTGCTACACCTCTTGAAAAAGAAGAAACTTTCCAGCAGCTATGCTCCTGTAGAGAATTCAGTGGTAATCATAACAGCATAGTAATATCACAAATCAGTCCTAAACTGTTACAGCACCATTAGTGAACAACTTTTGAGTAGTTTGCATCAGTCCCTGTGCCGTCTGGGCTTAAATCTTCTTCCGAATCTGCTGTGGGTCCGTTCGGGCGTCCTGGTGGGACCTTCCTGTAAGGAATCTGCAGCTTGGGAAGGAGAGTGATTATTTGTTCCCTGCAGGGGGGCTGAGTCTTTTCTCTTGGGGGGGCCTACCCCGCCGAGGTGCTCTCGCCAACCATGCAGGCTCGTCTCTCAACAAGAAGGCAGGTTTAAGTCTGTCAATGCTGACTGTTTCTTTTCTGTCCCCAAAATCAAGCACAAAATGCTTATCACCAGGTTCCAGCACTCTGAATGGTCCATCGTATGGTGGGCGGAAGGTTGGTTTTAAAGCTTCATGCCTAACAAAAACGAATTCAGCGTTTTTTAAAGCTTGGGGGACAAACACCCGTGGAAAAGAGTGATGTGCCGGCCCGGGGAGAGAGTCCGGTCCGTTGCTGCTTAAAAACCTCGGGGCTGGAAGATGCCCTGGCTCTGGGTTCTCTGGTAAAGATTCACCTGGGAGCCTGAGAGGTTGTGCAAAAACTAATTCTGCTGGGGAGGCGTCTAGATCCTCTTTAGGTGCAGCACGCAACCCCAATAAAACCCAAGGAAGTTTATTTACCCAATTTGTATCCGTTAGTGAGGCTCTGAGGGCGGCCTTTAAAGACCTGTGAAAACGCTCGCATAACCCATTAGCCTGAGGGTGATAAGCGGTGGTGCGGTGAATTGTCGCTCCTAAGCTGCTGGCCATGGCTGACCAAAGCTCCGAGACAAATTGAGGCCCCCTATCGGACGTGATGTCCGATGGGACGCCGAAACGTGCCACCCAGTTTGTCAAAAAAACGCGAGCGACTTCCTCCGCTGTGGTTGACGCCAGAGGGACCGCCTCAGGCCAGCGCGTAGTGCGGTCTATTTTTGAAAAAATGTGCGCACCCGCCAGATGTAGTGAAAAATCTTGGATGTGAGGAATAGGGTAGCGGTCATGCGCTGTCGCATTGTTTAATCTGTGGTAATTGCCGCACGGTCTCCAAGAACCGTCGGATTTCGGGACCATGTGAAGCGGTGACGCCCAGGGGCTTTTTGAGCGCCTGATAATGCCTAGTTTTTCAAGGGTGGTAAACTCGTCCCGAACTATGGCGAGCTTGGTCGCGTCTAAGCGCCGAGCTTTGGCGAATACGGGTGGGCCCGTTGTGGGGATAAAGTGTTCGACCCCGTGCTTAGCCACTGTAGCTGAGAATTTGGGAATTGTGAGCGCTGGAAATTGGGTGAGGAGTTGATCAAACTTACCTCCTGCTGTGGTGACGCTGGCCTGCATGGGTGGTGGAGAAACTCGAGCTGAGCAGGGAATAGAAGCAAAGGACAGTGCATTAACCAAGCGTCTGTTCGCTAGATCGACTAATAACCCATGTGCACACAAAAAATCTGCGCCCAACAAGTTAAAACTCACCGCCGCTACAACAAATGTCCATCTGTAGTTGCAGCCATGGATGCGGAGGGGCAGGTTCCTTTTGCCAAAAGTGTCGATGATGGAGCCGTTGGCTGCCACTGCTCCATTGCCCCGGGGGCCCATGGCCCAGTCTGCTTGGGAGGGCATGATAAAACTCAGTTGAGCTCCCGTGTCAATGAGGAACTGCTTGCCGGTGTGTCCGTCCGTCACATATAGAAGCTTGCTTTTTTCGCCGAGAACCGCCGCTGTTAACGGTTCTCGGCTTTGGCGTTTCCCGAAATCGTGAATTTTCAGGGGGGAACGCACTTGTAGGCCTTCTCGGCGAAGCGGTGGTGGTAATAACAGACGTCGCTCCGTCTGTTACGTCTTGGCCGTGTCGCTGTCATGGCGGGCGGATTCTACTCCGTGGTTTGTGGCTCCCCATGGCTCCGGACATCAGCGTTGAGGTCTGCGGATGCTGCTGTGGGTGTCTGTTCCTTGCAGGCGTTGACGAGTTGCTGCGCTTCGTGAGCCAGAGTGCGGAAGTCTTGCTGGGTGCTGCATCGCATGTTGGCAAGTGTCCCTCTCATGTGTGGCGGCAGCGTACTGAGGAATATAAATTGGAAGAGGAAATTGTCATTGTCCTCTTCTTTAAGTTGCAGCAAGTCTTCCATGAGGGCCTTGGGTCTGCATCCTCTGTGGCCGTAGACCGCCAGGATCCTCTCGGCTCTCTCCTCGGCAGAGGGGACGAAATTCGCCACGATGGTCGCTTTCAGTTCTTTGTATTTGTCCTGGGCCGGCGGCCGCTGGATGATGCTCTGCGCACATCTCGAAGTGGTGGCGTCGAGTTTGGCGACGATGTGATAGAACTTTGTATCGTCAGCCGTGATGCCCGCAAGTGCAAACTGGGCTTCAGCCTGCTGAAACCACGAGGCGGGGTCTCCCTGCCAGAAGTCCGGCAGCTTGACGGTGATGGCATTTGTGTGGACCGTCACTGATGTGTCCGCAGGGTGAGAGTGCCTTCCTTCGGCTCTCGCCGCGGTGCTGGTGCTCGGTTGAGCCCTCTCTATCACTTCTGCCGTGGGGGAACGTCGTCCATCTGTTCCCCTGTCTGCATGGGCGCCGGCGTCTGCCTGGGTCGCCACAGATGAGTCGATCGCGGGGGAACGCCTCTGGTCCATCCTCGCGTCAGGGTCACCAGTGTAGAAGAGCTTGGAATAACGAGGCGATGTGACTTATAAACCAAAGTTTATTATCAGCTTCGCTCCTCTAACAAGTCTCATCTAGTGCAGCAGCAGAAGAAGTAAGAGAGCGAACACATTCGGCTCTGTGTACTTATACTCACACACAACAAAAGACATGCATATCAAAGCTGACATCCCCCATTAACTTAATCCCCTCCTTTGTCTCCGTACCCCTCCACCTGGCCCTGGGAGGTCAGGGCGACCTATCTGGTCTCCACCGCAGTGCCTCGGATGCTCTTTGATCTTCCCTGGCGGTTGAGACCCTTTGTCCTGTTCTGAGGTGTGAAGTCGCTTTACATATGTAGTCACCAAACATTCTCACATGCTTATACATATGTAGGTTATGGGATATATGATTAATATAGACCACAAAAGGTTTTATTTCCTCCAACATACTGAAACACGCTTCGTAGCTCGGTGAGCTACTGCGCTGCTGAGGCGTGTGTCACAAGCTCTTTATACCTGTTTTACAGACAGAGAGAATGCATGGCACATTAGCATAGTGATTGTCATCTAATACATATCAGTCAATACACATCATTAACATGACATCAGCTGGTTCCCAGATGTTCTCTCCATCCTCTGGGGACGTATACATAACAGTCCATTGTTCTGCCCCTCTTCCTGCTTTTGGGTGTGAGAAGAATGTCCACCTGCTGTGTCTAGTGTCACCACAGTGCATTTGTTTTAACCTAATAGCCAAACTAGGAGGTATTTACTTGTATTATTAGCGTATTTGTAATTTGTGTGTATTTTCTACTATTGAATAAAAAAAAGAATCGAATTGTAGGCGCTTCCTGGTCAGATATTGTGATACTAGGAGACCGGTTCCCGGCCATGTCACTTCGCGATTTATAACTGCCTAAACAGATCATTCTGTACATGAACACATATTGTGGTGAATTATGTCTTTAGAGTCCGCTACAGTTCCCTATTATGTACCTGGCAGGTTAAGATGACTGAAATTCACGAAGTCAATGACTTTAATCTGTCAGCAGCCTTCAGACAAACCAAACGTGTTGTGGAGAGTGCAAATAACGGAGGCAGACTCATGCAGCAGACGACTTTATTCACTCTCACATCAGTCATAAACAGAAAAAGCATCTCTCAATACACCAGGGTGTCTCCTTTTATATCAACCGCCCATCTCACATCTGCATGACATCTCGCATCACAATATATTCAACCCTTCTCCCCCCACTACTTCTTCCTGCTACCTCACCATAATCTCTCAGAATCAGAATCAGAATCAGAATCAGATTTACTGCCATTGTTCATGTAGTACACAAACTAGGAATTTGTCTCGGTGCCATGCTGCAACATTGAATTGAATTTGAATTTATTGAATTGAATTGAATTTATTTATTTATTTCGGATAGTACATTACAGGTTAAAAGAAACTGTATAATATAACAACAAGGTCAAATTAGACAAAGACTCTTTCTACTATACAATTCCACGTGAGTTATCCGAAATGGGTGATGGCTGAAGCCGCAGCTTATATTGCCCACCCATATTCCATCCAAGAATTCAAAGGAGAAAAAGAGAAAAACAAGACAAGAGCGATTACAATTTAAAACAAGGCTAAGACAAAATGTGACTGAGAGAAAAAAGAAAACTGAGCTAGTCTAAGTTAAGCGGTTACTATTCAAAAACAAATCTAAGACATAATGTCACAGAGAAAAGAAGAAAAAAAAGAAAAACTAAGCTACAACACAACACAGGCTGGAAATGTCAATCCTTATGTGAGTTTACATGTCGTCTTGTAAATATGTTTGGAGTATTTCTTCCTTTAGTTTTTGTTTAAATTGTCCAAGCGTTGTACATGATTTTAATTCAGGTCCAAAATCGTTCCATAATCTGACTCCTTGCACTGAAATACAGTGTTGCTTGGTGGTTGTTCTCACTGTAGGCTTTTGAAATATACATGTTCCTCTGAGGTGATATCGTTTCTCCCTTGTTTGGAACAACTTTTGGATATTTGCGGGCATTGATAGATTCTTCACTTTGAACATTATTATTGCAGTTTTAAAGTCAATCAGATCTTTCACCTTGAGAGTTTTTTGTTTAAGAAAAAGTGGGTTTGTTGGTTCCCTGTAAGCTGCTTTGTTGATTATTCTAATAGCTCTCTTTTGAAGCATAAAGAGTGGATATATGTTTGTTTTATATGTATTTCCCCATACTTCATTACAATATGTCATGTATGGGAGTATTAATGAATGATACAAGGTGTATAGTGTGGGTTGATTCAGCAAATTTTTCACTCTGTGTAATATTGCAATTGATTTGGATACTTTACCTTTAATATAATTAATATGTGGCTTCCAACACAGTTTGTTATCAATTATTACTCCAAGGAATTTAGTTTCAGATACCCTTTCAATCTCTACACCATTTACACTGAGTTTGGGTACTGGGTTGTTGTGATGGTTGTTAAAGACTATAAATTTTGTCTTGCTTAAATTGAGCGTTAATTTGTTTGAATCAAACCACAGTTTAAACTTTCCTAATTCTTTTCCGAGTGTATCCAGAAGTTGTTCCAAATTGTTTCCACTGCATAGCAGATTAATGTCATCAGCAAACAATATTAAGTCCATTTTTTCTGAAACTTTACATATATCGTTTATATACATATTGAATAATAATGGTCCCAAAACTGAACCCTGTGGGACTCCACAGGTGACCTTCAGTAACTCTGAGTTTTTGTTGCTAACACATACATACTGATATCTATTCTTTAAGTAACTACTTAACCAGGACAGTGCTACCCCTCTTATACCACAGTTTTGTAATTTCTTTAATAATAGATTGTGATCTACTGTATCAAATGCTTTTTTAAGATCCAGGAATACTCCAACTGAATACTCTTTATTTTCAATGGCTGTTGATATTTTTTCTGTAAATTCCATTAAGGCATATGCTGTTGTCCTTTTGTGTCTGAACCCATATTGCTGCTCACACAATAAATCATTCTTCAGTATGAAGTTGTCAATTCTCTCATAGAATATTTTTTCAAGTATCTTGGAAAATTGCAGTAATAGTGAAATTGGTCTATAGTTTGAGAGTTCCCCTCTGTCGCCTGTCTTGTAAATCGGAATTACTTTAGCTATTTTCATTGCATTGGGAAATATGCCTGATTGGAGAGACAGGTTACAGATATACGTCAGTGGTTTTACTATGCATTCGATAACAGTTTTGACTAGTAGCATGTCAATACCATCGCAGTCAGTAGATGTTTTACTTTTGAACGATTTAACAATTTCAATGACCTCTCTTTCGTCTGTGTTCTTTATGAAGATGGTGTCTTTTACAGCAGTGTTATTGCATATTGTATCACCTGTAGGCACCGTAGTGGGTATTTCTCGGGCCAGTTTAGGTCCAATGTTAACAAAAAAATTATTAAATTCATCTGCAGGTGAAGCTATATTCACACTCGGAGTCGTTTTATTATTTTTTGGAATATTAGTTGGGTAGCTAGTATTTCTGCTTTTATTTCCATGGATATTGTTGATTATTGTCCATGTATTTTTAATATTGTCTTTGTTTTTTTCCAGTTCTTTACTGTAATAGTCTCTTTTACTACATCTTATTATATATGTTAACTTATTTTTGTATGTTTTATACCGTTGCTCTGTTTCTTTTGTCCTTTTCTTTAGGAAAGCTTTATATAATAAATTTTTCTTTTTACATGCCTTTTGTAGTCCTTTGGTTAACCATGGTTTGTCAGCAAATTTGTGTTTAAGCTTTTTTTTAACTAATGGGCAGTTTTTTTCATAAAGAGTGGTTACAATGTTTATAAATGTGTCATAGGCTTCATTTACATCTGATACATAGACTTCTGTCCAGTCTTGCTTCAGCAAGTCCTCTTTAAAAGAGCTGATTGCATTTGGTGATTTGTGTCTGAACGATTTTGAAATTTTTTCTGGGTTGGGCCCCGTGTGGCCATGGATAAGTGCAAAGGTTGGCAAGTGGTCGCTTATATCATTTATCAATAATCCACTTTCTATTTTCTTATCGAGAACATTGACAAACAGGTTGTCAATAAGTGTAGCAGAGTGAACAGTGATTCTACTGGGATGTGTTATTGTGGGATATAGACTCATGCTGTACATAGAGTTCATGAACTCTGTAACTACATTTTGTTGATGTGGATTCAGTAGATCAATATTGAAATCTCCACAAATTGCTACCCTTTTCTTCCTAGTAATATTATTGTACAGCTCGACTAATTTATCTCTGAATGTCTCAATGCAAGTTCCCGGCGTTCTATATATGCAGCTTATGATTAGATTTTTTGTTTTGTCTAGGTCAATCTCAACAGTAACACATTCCAAAATCCCTGGTAGTGCTGAGGACATTTCATTTACAAGCTTACATCTATATAGGTCATCAATATACAGTGCAACACCACCACCCTTTTTTTGAGATCTGTTAATGTAAAACATCTGATATCCCTCTATTGCCATCAGGGGGGCCTGATCTTCATTAAGCCAGGTTTCAGAGACTGCAATAGCTGTGAATTTTCTGTCTAGCTGTTTTAAATAGTCCTGAATCTGTGAGAAGTTTTTGTTGAGACTTCTGCTATTGAAGTGTATTATTGACAGTTTACCATCTATTTGCACTTGACTTTTGAATTGCTTTTCAGTGTAATATTCACAGTGGTTATGAATATTATTGAAAAAGTGGTTATCAGGATCAATATCATTCTCCATCTCTTGTGGTTTATGTTCAGCATAGTGGCATATTTTTAGAGTTTGAGTTTCCTCACTCTGTGTTTCATAGTCAGTGTTCATCTGTATTTATCTAAGTCAGTAGCATCTTTGATCATTATACTCTTTGCTTGCTCAGGTGTACCATTTAGTTTAATCCAAATTCTACAATTTCTTGTCCATGTTGTCTGTATCTTATTTTGTTTTTTTAGCATCCGTGCCTGCCGTACTAATTCAGCGTTTTTTTTTTGTCAGGTGTTCATTTAGGTAAACTTGAGTTTCCTTTAGCTTTCTGGCCTGCCTCAGTATGTCATTTTTCACCCTCCTGTTCACAAAGCGCATCACAATTGATTTCTTTGTTTTGTTATCTTTCTTCGGTAAAGCATAACAGGCTGAGATCGCATTGGCTTCTACCTTAATGTCTTTATCATTAAGGAACTGAAGCACTTGGTTTTCTAAGGACATTGATTCACTTATGGAATTTATTCACTTATTGGAATTTTAACATTAAAATTTATTATTTTATTCATTTATTCACTTATTGGAATTTTAACATTAAAAACATGATGAGATAAAGAGATAAACTAAAAAACTAAAGGACTAAAAACGTGCAATAAGTGTAGAAAAATAAGTAATAGTAATAATAATAATAATAGTAATAATGAGTAATACTAGTCAAGGCAGTTTTAAATAAATTAGCAAGTAGCAGATAATATGGGGTACCACAGTGCAGTTGATAATGCAACAGAAAAACATTGATGAATGTCATGAGTCTGGTTGAGCTGCTGTACATAGTGCACGAGAGTCAATAAGTCACTTAATGTTCAGCAGTCTGATGGCAGAGGGGAAAAAGCTATTCATGTGCCGGGAGGTTTTAGTCCGAATGGACCGAAGTCTTCTACCTGAGGGGAGGGGGGCAAACAGTACGTGACCAGGGTGTGAAGGATCGGCTATGATCCGGCCAGCACGCCTCCGGGTCCTGGAGATGTACAGGTCCTGGAGAGATGGGAGCTTGCAGCCGATCACCTTCTCAGCAGTGCGCACGACGCGCTGCAGCCTTAGTCTGTCCCTGGCGGTGGCTCCTGCATACCACACAGTTATGGAGGAGGTGAGGATGGACTCGATGATGGCCGTGTAGAACTGCACTAACATCTTGGTGGGTAGCTTGAGCTTCCTCAGCTGCCGCAGAAAGAACATCCTCTGCTGGGCCTTTTTGATGAGGGAGCTGATGGTTGGCTCCCATTTGAGGTCCCGGGTGATGGTGGTGCCCAAGAAGCGGAAGAAATCTGCAATGGTGATGGGAGAGCCTGTGATGGTGAGGGGGGGCAGGGGGGTTGTGACTTTCCTGAAGTCCACAATCATCTCCGCTGTCTTCAGAGCGTTCAGCTGCAGGTTGTTGTGGCTGCACCAGGACACCAGCTGGGCCACCTCTTTCTTGTAGACGGACTCGTCGCCGTTGGAGATGAGCCCGATGAGGGTGGTGTCGTCCGCAAACTTAATCAGCTTAACAGACTGGTGGGAGGAGGTGCAGGAGTTGGTATAAAGGGAGAAGAGTAGGGGGGAAAGTACACAGCCCTGGGGTGATCCGATGCTGATGCTAACAGAGTCCGAGACAGACTTCCCCAGCCGCACATGCTGCCTCCGGTCCGTCAGGAAGTCGGTGATCCACCTGCAGAGGGAGTCAAGCACATCGAGCAGGGACAGCTTGTCCTGGAGCAGAGCGGGGCGGATGGTGTTGAATGCAGAGCTGAAGTCCACAAACAGAATCCTGGCGTAGGTTCCCGGGGAGTCCAGGTGCTGCAGGATGGAGTGGAGGGCCAGGTTGACTGCGTCGTCCACAGACCTGTTGGCATGGTAGGCAAACTACAGCGGGTCCAGGAGGGGAGTGGTGATGGACTTGAGGTGAGACAGGACCAGGCGCTCAAAGGACTTCATGACTACAGAGGTGAGCGCTACAGGTCTGTAGTCGTTAAGTCCAGTAATCCGTGGCTTCTTGGGGACAGGGATGATGGTGGAGGATTTGAGGCAGGTCGGCACGTGACATTGCTTAAGGGAGGTGTTAAAAATGTCTGTGAAGACAGGAGCCAGCTCTTTCGCACAGTGTCTCAGGGTGGAGGGAGACACACCGTCCGGCCCAGGGGCCTTGCACGGGTTCAGTCTGGAGAACTGTCTGTGCACGTCCTGCTCACTGATGACAAGGGCAGGGGGGGAGGAGGAGGGGGGGGACCGCTTTTGATGAATTAGGGGCTCTCTCATCTTAATACCTATTGTCCTTCTCTGTTTACCCTCTGCATCCAGTCTGAGATGATTAACCCAGCTTCTACAGTGTCAACATTTGATTTCAAAATAAGGGAGGTTTTTCCTGCTGTCTGAGGGGTGAGGAGATTTCTAAAAAGCAAAAAAAACAAACAACTGACTCCTTTCAATGTGGAGGAGCAGCGGTTCTACTCTGAGCCTCTCCCGGATGACTGAGCTCCTCACCCTATCTCTGAGGGTGAGTCCAGCAATCCTACGAAGAAAGCTCATTTCATCCGCTTGTATCCGCGATCTCGTTCTTTCGGTCATTACCCAAAGCTCGTGACCATACTGAAAGGAGTCAGTTGAGGTGGTATGGGCATCTGATTAGGATGCCTCCTGGACGCCTCCCACTTGAGGTGTTTCAGGCACGTCCCACTGGGAGGAGACCCCGGGGCAGACCCAGGACTCGGTGGAGAGACTATGTCTCCCAGCTGGTCTGGGAATGCCTTGGTATCCCCTCTGAAGAGCTGGAGCAGGTGGCTGGGGAGAGGGAAGTCTGGGCTTCTCTGCTTGAACTGCTGCCTCCGCGACCCGGACCTCCGGATAAGCGGTAAAAGATGGATGGATGGAAAAAAACAAACAAACAAAAAAAACTATAAATATAAAGAAATATTATAACAGAAATAACGGCATCCTTGGATATTTAAGTTAATTATTTCATTAAATAATAGCTTAGAGGACAAGCTGCAACAGAGCGACATCAGCGGGGTCTGGAGAAACCTTAAAACCATCTCTGGGCTCCAGAATACCTCCCCCCAGGCTACGGGGGGCAGGGAGTGGGCGAACAATCTGAATCTGTTTTTCAATAGGTTTGACCAACCGCCCTCCCCCCTGACTGCACAACAACCACTGCTGCCTCTAAAGACATCAAGTCCTGCTGCCCACTCCCCACTCCACCAACACCCCCCCACTCCCAACACACAGCCCCCCAACCTGACCCTGACCAAGACCCAGGTGAGGACGGAGCTGAGGAAGATCAAGGCGAGGAAGGCGTCAGGACCGGATGGCATCAGCGCAAAGCTCCTCAAGTCCTGTGCAGACCAGCTGTGTGGGATTGTGGCGTACATCTTCAACCTGAGCCTGAAGCTGGGGAGGGTACCACAGCTGTGGAAAACATCTTGTGTGGTACCTGTACCAAAAACTTCCCACCCCAAAGACCTGAACAGCTACAGACCGGTGGCCTTGACATCCCACATGATGAAGGCCCTGGAGAGACTGCTCCTTGCTCACCTCTGACCCCTGGTGGGACCAGCGATGGATCCACTCCAGTTCGCCTACCAGCATGGCATTGGGGTGGAGGATGCAGTGATCTTCCTCCTTCACCGTTCTCTGTCCCACCTAGAGAAGCCCGGAAATGTGGTGAGGATCATGTTCTTTGACTTCTCCAGTGCTTTCAACACCATCCAACCGATGATCCTGAAGGACAAGCTACTGTGCGCAGGGGTGGACCAGCACCTGTCATCATGGATCCTGGACTACCTCACGAACCGGCCTCAGTTTGTGAGAACCCGGGACTGTGTGTCCGACACGATCATTGGTAGCACGGGGGCCCCCCAGGGAACGGTTTTGGCTCCCTTCCTGTTCACCCTTTATACTGTGGACTTCTCACACAACACAACACACTGCCATCTACAGAAGTTCTCTGATGACTCCGCGATTGTTGGCCTCATCTCCAATGGAGATGAAGCTGAGTACAGAGGGCTTATCCAGGACTTCGTGGACTGGTGCCATCGGAACTGCCTCCAGATCAACGCGAGGAAAACTAAGGAGCTGGTGGTGGACTGCCACAGGCAAGGACAACTCCTCACAGCACCAGTAAATATACAGGGAACAGACATCGAGATGGTGACATCCTACAAGTACCTGGGTGTTCATCTGAACAATAAACTAGACTGGTCACACAATACTGACGCACTCTACAAGAAGGGACAGCGCAGGCTGTTCCTACTGAGGAGACTCAGGTCTTTTGGTGTACAAGGGGCGCTGCTGAAGACATTCTATGACACGGTGGTGGCATCAGCCATCACTTTTGGAGTGGTCTGCTGGGGCAGTGGCATTACCGCAGCCGATAGGAAGAGACTGAACAAACTGATCAAGAAAGCTAGCTCTGTCCTGGGGCAGCACCTTGACCCAGTGGAGGAGATAGGAGAGAGAAGGACGGTGGCTAAACTGTCATCTCTGCTGGAGTGCGAGTTCCACCCTATGCAGGACATACTGAATGCACTGAGGAGCTCATTTAGCAGCAGACTACATCATCCCAGGTGCACAACCGAGAGGTTTCGCAGGTCCTTCCTACCAATGGCTGTCAGACTGTACAACCTAAGCAGGGCTGCTCGCAGAGATAGCAAAAAGACGTAACAACCTACTAGTTTTGAATGCAAAAGATGCAATAGAATTACACAATGGTCCCCTCCGGCATACAACTAGGAAAATACCGGTCGCTATGGAGGGTGAGAATATGTATGGGTACATAATCATACCATGTAGGATAACTAAGTAGACGGTTGTGCTGTTTCATCCCATCTAGCAACAATGCTCTGCACTGTGTGTGTTTATATATTTACATATTTATTCCATCTAGCTACAATGCTCCGCACTGTGTGTGTTTATATATTTACATATTTATTCCACCTAGCTGCAATGCTCCGTACTGTGTGTGTTTATATATGTTTATATACTTATTGTAGAAGAGCTTGGAAATGAAGAGGCGATTTGATTTATAAACAAAGTTTAATAATCAGCTCTCCTAACAAGTCTCATCTGGTGCAGAGTGGCAGAAGGAAAAGAGGCAGAATGTCTCCGGCTCACTGGCTTTATACTTGCACACAACAAAAGACATGCATAACAAAGGCTGACATCCCTCATTATCTTAATCCCCCCATTGTCTTGGTATTTCCTCTCCTCGCCTTAGGGGGTGAGGGTGGCTCCTCCGGTCTCCTCCGCCGTGTCTGGGAACGTCTTTGTTCTTCACTCGGCGGTTGAGAGCCTTTGTCCTTTCAGAGGTGTGAAGTCCTTTACATATGTAATTACTAAACATTTCCACATGCTTCAACATATGTAGGTTATGGAATATATGATTAATATAGACCACAGGCCCCCCAAACAACTAAGAAAGGACAATAGAAAGGTTCACAGTCTAAGATAGTTACTATGACATACTAAGTGTTACATCTCTTGCCACGGAAGAAACTTTCCAGCAGCCATGCTCCTAAGAGAGTTCAGTGGTAATCATAACAGCATAGTAAAATCATAAGTCAGTCCTAAACTGTTGCAGCACAATTAGTGAACAATTGTGGAGTGGTTTGTATCAGTCCCTGTGCTGTCTGGGTTTTAATCTTCTCCCAAAACTGCTGTAGGTTGGTTTAGGCGCACTGCTGGGACCTTCTTGTGAGGAATCTGCAGTATGGGAAGGAGAGAGGTTAATTGTTCCCTGCCGGGGGGCTGAGTCTTTTCTCTTGGGGGGTCTACCCCGCCGAGGTGATCTCGCCAACTGTGCAGGCTCGTCTTTCAACAAGAAGGCAGGTTTAAGTCTGTCAATGCTGACTGTTTCTTTTCTATCCCCAAAATCAAAAACAAAGTGTTTATCACCAGGTTCCAGCACTCTGAATGGCCCATCGTATGCTGGGTGGAAAGTTGGTTTTAAAGCTTCATGCTTAACAAAAACGAACTCGGCGTTTTTTAAAGCTTGAGGGACAAAAACCCGTGGGAAGGAGTGATGAGCTGGACCGGGGAGAGAGCCCGGTCCGTTGCTGCCTAAAAACCTTGGGACTGAAAGGTGCCCTGGCTCTGGGTTCTCTGGTAAAAATTCACCTGGAAGCCTGAGAGGTTGTGCAAAGACTAATTCTCCGGGAGAGGCGTCTAGATCCTCTTTAGGTGCAGCACGCAACCCCAATAAAACCCAGGGAAGTTTATTTACCCAATTTGTGTCCGTTAGTGAGGCTCTGAGGGCAGCCTTTAAAGACTTGTGAAAACGCTCGCATAACCCATTAGCCTGAGGGTGATAAGCGGTGGTGCGATGAATTGTTGCCCCTAAGCTGTTGGACATGGCTGACCAGAGCTCTGAGACAAATTGAGGCCCCCTATCGGACGTGATGTCCGATGGGACGCTGAAACGTGCCACCCAGTTTGTCAAAAAAACGCGAGCGACTTCCTCCGCTGTGGTTGCCGCTAGAGGGACTGCCTCTGGCCAGCGTGTGGTGCGGTCTATCATTGTTAACAGGTGTGTGAAACCTTGGGAGGAAGGTAGTGGCCCCACGAGGTCGACATGAACGTGGTCGAACCTTCTAGCAGGGATTGGAAAAGGCTCCAGAGGGGCTTTTGTGTGTCTGTGTATTTTGGCGTGTTGACAAGAAATGCAAGTTTTTGCCCATTCTTTTACGTTTTTGCGCAGGCCTGGCCACACAAACTTTTCGGCGACCATTTTAACCGAGGCGCGCACACCTGGGTGCGCGAGGGAGTGAATTGCGTCGAAAATACGGCGGCGCCATGTAGCTGGTACTAACGGGCAAGGTCGTCCGGTTGAAACATCACATATTAGGGGGGGTACGCCATCGCGTAAACCCTTTTTCTCCAGCCTTAACCCTGTTGGTCCAGACAGGAGTGCGCGCACGTCCGCGTCACCGCTTTGTTCCTCCACCATGGCTGCATAATCTATCCCTGCATGGATAGGTGCTGCGTATGTGTCTGCGTTAGTGAAGAGTTCTGCTGCTGAGGCAGTATAATCTGTCTCCCCGCGCTCTGGTGGTGTCACAGCGCGAGAGAGACAGTCTGCTACTACGTTAAGTTTGCCTGCCACGTGTCGAATGTCTGTGGTGAACTCTGAAATTGCAGCTAGCTGTCTTTGTTGCCTGCCTGACCATGGTTCTGAAATTTTAGCCATAGCAAAGGTGAGCGGTTTATGGTCTACAAAAGCCGTGAAACTCCGCCCTTCTAACCAGAACTGGAAGTGGCGGATGGATAAATGAAGCGCCAGCAGCTCTCTGTCAAAAGTGCTGTATTTACGCTCAGTTTGGTTTAGCGATTTGCTAAAGAATGCTAAAGGTTGCCAGACCCCGCTGACAAGTTGTTCTACAACTGCCCCTATAGCTAGGTCTGAAGCGTCTGTGGTTAGCGCGATGCAGGCCAAGGGATCTGGGTGAACTAACAATGTGGCATTAGCTAGGGCGCTTTTTACTTCTGCGAAAGCGCGTTCGCGCTCCGGGGTCCATTCGACCGCATTGGAAGCTTTCTTTTTTTTGAGCGCGTCATATAGGGGCTGCATGAGCTGAGCTGCGTGGGGGAGGAAACGGTTGTAAAAATTAACCATCCCTAAAAATTCCTGTAGCGATTTGACCGTTTGTGGCCGTGGGAAACTTTCTATCGCGTGAACTTTGTCTGGAAGTGGAACTGCCCCCTTCGGAGAGACTTTGTGTCCTAAAAAATCAATTTGTGACACGCCGAATTTGCATTTGGCTGGATTGATTATTAGCCCGTGCTCTTCTAGCCTCTGAAAAACCGTAGTGAGGTGCTGCTCGTGTTCTTCCTCAGACGAGATGGCTACCAGCATGTCGTCGAGGTAGACGAAGACAAAAGGAAGGTCGCGTAGGACCGCGTCCATCATTCGTTGAAAAGTTTGAGCAGTGCCTTTGAGGCCGAAAGGCATTCGCAGAAATTCAAAAAGGCCGAAAGGGGTTATTACCGCTGTTTTAGGAATGTCTTCTGCTCGGACTGGGACTTGGTGATAACCGCGGACTAAGTCTATTTTTGAAAAAATGCGCGCACCCGCCAGATGTAGTGAAAAATCTTGAATGTGAGGAATTGGGTAACGGTCATGCGCTGTAGCATTGTTTAATCTGCGGTAATCTCCGCACGGTCTCCAAGAACCGTCGGATTTCGGAACCATGTGAAGTGGTGAGGCCCAGGGGCTCTTCGAGCGTCTAACAATGCCCAATTTTTCAAGAGTTGTAAACTCGTCCCGTGCTATGTTGAGCTTGGCTGCGTCTAAGCGGCGAGCTTTGGCAAAAACGGGTGGTCCCGTTGTGGGAATGAAGTGTTCAACCCCGTGTTTAGCCACAGTGGCTGAGAATTTGGGAATTGTGAGTGCTGGAAATTGGGTGAGGAGTTGCTCAAACTTACCTCCTGCCGTGGTGACGTTGGCCTGCACAGGTGGTGGAGAAACTCGGGCTGAGCATGGGATAGAAGCAAAGGACAGTGCATTAACCAGGCGCCTATTTGCTAGATCCACTAATAACCCATGTGCACACAAAAAATCTGCGCCTAATAAGTTAAAACTCACTGCCGCTACAACAAATGTCCATCTGTAGCTGCGGCCATGGATGAGGAGGTGCAGGCTCTTTTCGCCGAACGTGTCGATGCTAGAGCCGTTAGCTGCCACGGCTCCGTTGCCCCGGGTGCCCGTGGCTCGATCTGCGTGGGAGGGCATGACGAAACTCAGCTGGGCTCCTGTGTCGATGAGGAACTGCTTGCCTGTGTGTCCATCCATCACGTACAACAGCTTATTCTTTTCGCCGAGAACCGCTGCCGTTAACGGCTCTCGACTTTGGCGTTTCCCAAAATCGCAAATTTGCAGGAGGGAACGCATTTGCGGGCCTTCTCGGCGAAGTGGTGGTGATAGTAACAGACGTCGCTCTGTCTGTTACGTTTTGGCCGTGTCGCTGTCACCGTGGGCTGTGGCTCCTCATGGCTCGGGGCGTCAGCTTTGAGGTCTGCGGATGCTGCTGTGGGTGTCAGCTCCTTGCAGGCGTTGACGAGCCGATGAGCTTCGTTGGCCAGTGCGCGGAAGTCTTGGTGGTTGTTGCATTTCATGCTGGCGAGTGTCCCTCTCATGTGTGGCGGCAGCGTGCTGAGGAATATAAACTGGAAGAGGAAGTTGTCATTGTCCTCTTCTTTGAGCTGTAGCAAATCCTCCATGAGGGCCTTCGGTTTGCACCCTCTGTGGCCGTAGACCGCCAGGATCTTCTCGGCTCTCTCTTCAGCTGATGGGACGTAGTTCGCCACGATGGTTGCTTTGAGCGTCTCATATTTGTCCCGGGCCGGTGGTCGCCGGATCACGCTCCGCACACACTTCGAAGTGGCGGCGTCGAGTTTGGAGACGATATGGTAGAATTTGGTATCGTCAGCCGTGATGCCCGCCAGTGTAAACTGGGCTTCAGCCTGCTGAAACCAAGAGGCGGGGTCTTCTTGTCAGAAGTCTGGCAGCTTGACAGCGATGGCATTCGTGTATACCATCACTGCTGTGCCCGCCGGGTGAGAGTGCCTTGCCTCGGCTCTCACGGCGGTGCTGGTGCTCGGTTGAGCCCTCTCAATCTCTTCTGCTGGGGGGAACAGTTGTCCATCTGTTCCCTCGTCTGCGTGGTCGCTGGCGTCTGCCTGGGTCGCCACGGATGAGTCGATTGCGGGGGAACGCCTCAGGTCCATACTCGCGTCAGGGTCACCAGTGTAGAAGAGCTTGGAAATGAAGAGGCGATTTGATTTATAAACAAAGTTTAATAATCAGCTCTCCTAACAAGTCTCATCTGGTGCAGAGTGGCAGAAGGAAAAGAGGCAGAATGTCTCCGGCTCACTGGCTTTATACTTGCACACAACAAAAGACATGCATAACAAAGGCTGACATCCCTCATTATCTTAATCCCCCCATTGTCTTGGTATTTCCTCTCCTCGTCTTAGGGGGTGAGGGTGGCTCCTCCGGTCTCCTCTGCCATGTCTGGGAACGTCTTTGTTCTTCACTCGGCGGTTGAGAGCCTTTGTCCTTTCAGAGGTGTGAAGTCCTTTACATATGTAATTACTAAACATTTCCACATGCTTCAACATATGTAGGTTATGGAATATATGATTAATATAGACCACACTTATATATTTATTCCATCCAGCTACAATGCTCTGCACTGTGTGTCTGTGTATATATATATATATATATTTATAGTAATATGTACATATGTATATTAGCTGCTCTTGTTTTTTGTTTTTTTCTTGCCTTCTGATTGTTGCTCTGAGTGTTGCTATCCCTGTGCTGTTGCAATCCTGGAATTTCCCCATTGTGGGACTAATAAAGGCTTATCTTATCTTAAATACAATTTTATTAATATTTTTTCTTTGTAATCAGAGATAAATTATTGTTCTGTTCTGACTGCAAAATTATGGTCAAAAATGTAAATTGTTATAAGGAAAAAGTAAAAAAAAATACCACAGTCTGTTTCAAATTTATCTAAAAAAAAAACCCAGTAATTTTATTTTTAAAAAAAACAGACAAAAATTAGTCATAAAATAATCCACAAATTTATAATAAAGTTTCAAATGTGCAAGAAAAGTCAATTTTACAAGAGGAAATTACAAATTTGAGGAACATGGTTTCAACTTTAGATTTACAGAGAAAAGTAGAAAACTTTAAGAAAATTGTTATAAATTTTTGAGAAAAACCTCAAACCTTGAAGACTGAAGTCATTACTCAAGTTTTTAAGCGGGTGCTCTTTGTACCCTTAACTCAATTAGAAATTTTTGGTTGCCTACTTTTAATTATTAATTTCAAAGCACTGCTTTTACATGAGTAGAATTTCTGGTTACTATACCCACCTGATCATATAATTTAAGTATGCTTGAGTACATTACTATTATAAATGTTTCTTTCCCTTCCCTACTCTCTCAATGGAAAAAAGAAACACTAGAATAAAAATACAAAAAATACATATACTTTTGTCATTTATACAAACCATGACAAAAAAATCCTGCAGGACAAAACATGACACTTGATATTTTCTAATCTGTTTGTATACCACGGTAGACAGAGAGAGAACCTGAATTAGACAGAGCTCAGAGAGGGCAAGATGAGACAGAAGAGAGGAGCCAAGGAGAGGGAAGTGTTCAGGCAGAGGAAGGAGAGAAGGATAACACCACTAAAAAGTCAAAACACAGGATGTCTGGGTGGGACCCCAACTGGCCCAATATTCAAGCCTTGGTTGTACAATACTTCAAATGGTAAGTTCCATATGCAATGTTACTGCGTAAAATTTTAAAAAGAAATAAATAGTATAAAATTAACATATTCTGGTATGTTCCCCCCCCCCTCCCCGGGGAAAATATGTTGCCACTGCATCAAGGTCTTTAAGCCAGAGGAAACACTGAAATTTGTATTTTTTTCTTGTGAAGTTTTTTTCTTGTAAATTTGCAACTTTTTTCTTATAAATTTGCAACTTTTTCTCCAAAATTTCCAGCTTTTTTCTTGGAAATTTTTCTCATGAATTTGGAATTTTTGTTCTTCTAAATTTGCTAGTTTTTCTTGTAAATTTGCAAAAGAAAAAAATTCTCATCAGTTTTTTTTGTTGTGAATTTGCCACTTTTTTCTCATAAATTTGCAACTTTTTTGCAGTTTTGCTACTTTTTTCTTCCAAATTTACTGCTTTTTCTTGTAATTGTCACATTTTTTGTGAATTTTTTCTTTTAATTTTACATCTGTCCCTCATAAATTTGCAACTTTTTTCTTGCAAATTTGCAACGTTTCCTCACAATTTTGCAGCTTTTTTCTTCTTAATTTCCTACTTTTTCTCATAAATTTGCTATTTTTTTCTTGTCAAAGTAGTCATGAAATGTTTTGAGCGACTGGTGTCTGTGGTGTAGAGTGTGGCGTGTGTGTGTGTGTGTGCTGCCGTACCCGCCCCTGGTGTTACGTCAGGCGGGCACAGCCCTTGTGTATAAATAGTTTGGCTCTCGATAATAAAGGGTTGTTGTAGGCTGCATGAAGATCAACTCTGACTTTCTCATTATTCATACATAACATTTTGGCAACGAGAAGAAAACTATGGAAGCATATGGGCTACCTCAACCCCTGATACCGTTCCTAGAGTACACAGGAGAGCCGGTGATCCTGTGGCTGCAGTGGCAGGCCATGTTTGAGGGTTACATCGGGGCACTGGGCCTAAGCAGACTCGATGAAAGATGACGACGAGCGCTTTTGGCTCACCATCTCAGCGCGGAGGGCCAAAGAATTCTTGGTATGTTGGATGTGACGGAGTTGTATGAGAATGTTCTTGAGCGGCTGGCAGAATTCTTCGCTGGGCAGATGAGGACCATGAAGCTGTGGGTGGTGGGAGTATTGGCGCCAAGAATGGTTAGGCTAGTTAGCTTGGAGAAGCTGACGGCCCATTTGGTGCCAATGGCATGTTAGCCGTAAAGCTAACTAAGTGCCAAAAGAGAGCTCCAAGCTGCCAGCTAGACTTTGTGGTGGGACCAGGACTGCGAGAGTCCCCAGTCACTGAAGATGGCGGGCCAGCCGCGAAACGCAGGAAGGTGGAAGACCAGAGCGCTGATGAGTTGGACAGTGCGGTGTGCAACAACAGAGGAGAGGGAGAGCAGCAGGAGTCATCCCCGCAGCTGGAGGCTAGGCAGCGAGTGAGCGGGGCAATGGAGGCTGAGAGCCCCGGGGAAGAGCAGCAACAGTCGGGCACAGAGATGACGCAGCAGAGCGCCTGGGACGAGGGTGCTGAGAGCAGTGATGAAGTGCCTGGGTCGGAGAGTGGACCCAACGAGAGTGACGCTGAGAGCCCCGAGGGAGAGCAGCTGCAGCCGGACATGGAGTCAATGCAGCAGAGTGCCTGGGACGAGGGTGCTGAAAGCAGCGACAAGGCGTATGGGTTGGAGAGTGACGTCGACCAGAGCGAAGCTGAGAGCCCCGGGAGAGAGCAGCTATGACCGGGCATGGAGACAGTGCAGCAGAGCGCCTGGAGTGAGGGTGCTGCAAGCAGCGGCGAGGTGCCTGGGTCGGGAAACGACACCAGCGAAAGTGATGCTGTGAGCCTCGGGAGAGAGCAGCTACGGCTGGGCACAGAGACAGCGCAGCAGAGCGCCTGAGATGAGGGTGCTGAGAGCAGTAGCGAGGTGCCCGGGTTGGCGAGTGACGCTGACGAGCAGGCTTCAAGTTTCCCTGGAGTGTGGTCACAGGGAGCTGGAGTGTTTAGAGCCTCAACAGCAGATCTAAAAGCGGTTGGGGGCGGACCGATGAGCACGGAGGGACAGCGTGCCAGACAGCAGCACTGCGGGTCCCGGGAAAAGGAGCAGGCGAGGGTGAAGAGGGACACTCTCGCGGGAGAGATTGTTTTTGATCCCGGGGGCAGACAGCGGCCAGGGGCGCCCACGTCGTGGGGCTGCCCAGGGCCTCCGAGCCTGGCTTATTTTTGGTGGCCAAGGGAGTGGATGGTTTAGAGCTGTCCTGGGCCACTGGGCCGGTTTTACCCCTGGCTGCCAATGGGCATTGGTGTTACTTAAGTGTTAAAATGTAAATATGTACATATATATATATTGCTGGTGTGCATGACAGTATGTATGTGGTGCTATGGGATTATTTTTTTATATGTTTTAAGAGACTTGGTCCAATTTTGTTATTGTTTTGGATGAGTGTGTTAGGATATTTTATTACAGTTAATTATTCCTTGTTCCCTTAGTGCGTGATTCAAGTCCTAAATTGGGGAGGGTCTCAATTGTGGGTATGGTCTTGCACTTTTGTAAGGGGGAGGGGAATTGTGGTGTAGTGAGTGTGGCGTGTGTGTGTGCTGCTGTACCCGCCCCTGGCATGACGTCAGGTGGACATGGCCCTTGTGTATAAATAATTTGGTTCTCTATAATAAAGGGTTGTTGTTGTTGTTATTGGCTGCATGAAAATCGACTCTGACTTTCTCATTATTCATACATAACAGTGTCCCAGCACATCAGGGACTGTCTTCCCTCCTCTTTTGACCCCCACCAATTCACCTACAAGGAGAACCAGTCTACAGAAGACACCATCGCCACCACTTTCCACAGAGCACTGAGCCACCTGGAGAACCCAAGGAGCTACGTGAGGATGCTCTTTGTGGACTACAGCTCAGCTTTTAACATCATCATCCTGGACATCCTGATCAACAAACTGCACCTCCTCCAGCCCCCCACCCCCACCCCCACCCACCCACCTACCTGCTCCGGATAAAGAACTTTCTCATCAACAGCCCACAAACAGTCAGACTTGGCCCTCACCACTCCTCCACACTGTCCCTCAGCACTGGCTCACCCCAAGGCTGCGTGCTTAGCCCTCTGCTGTACTCCCTGTACACCTTTGACTGTATTCCAACCCACCCAACCACTGTCATCGTGAAATACGTGGACGACCCCACCTTGGTTGAGCTCATCACTGACAATGATGAGAAGGCATACAGGGCAGAGGTAGAGAATCTCCTGCTGAGGTGCCAAGCAAACAACCTGAAACTGAATGTTCAAAAAAACAAAGAAGTCATTCTGGACTTCAGGAAGAACAGACAGGACCCCTCCCCATAAATGGCCACCACGTGGAAAACGTCCCCGCCTTCAGGTTCCTGGACACCCACATCTCCTCTGGCCTCTCCTGGACTGTCAACACCAAGGCCCTGGTGAAGAAAGCCCAGCAGCAGCTGCACTTCATGTCCTGACGAAGAACAACCTGGACCAGAAGCTGCTGCTGACCTTCTACCGCTGTTCAGTGGAGAGCGTGCTCACCTACTGTCTGGGAGTGTGATACACCGGCTCCACGGCCGAGAACAGGAAGGCTGTACAGAGGGTCATCAACACCACCCCAAAAATTATCAGCAGCCCTCTGCCCTCCCTGGAAGACATCTCCAGAGCCTCCTGTCTCAGAAAGAGTAAAGCCATCACAGGAGACCCCTCACATCCCGCCCACCACCTGTTCGACCTGCTTCCCTCTGGACGACGGTTCAGATCAATCAGGTCCCACACCTCCAGACTGACAAACAGTTTCTTCCCCTGGGTCATCCTAACTGCAAACAGTCAGAGACCCCATCCCCTCCCTTTGAACCCTCTCATGCTCAGAATTGAGGACCTTTTAACTATCACAGTAACTCACCTGTCTTTGCACTCCTCAATTTCATGTATATTGACCCATCCATGAAATCACTACTGTACATATTTTCCATAATCCTTGGGCCATTTTACTCTATTACGTGTTCTGCACTCCGCACTCCTGTGTACATAGTTCCACCCGTGAAGTCACTACCTGTGTATATACCTATGGGCTATTTGTTATTTTTACTTTTATTTTTATTTCAGTCAGATGGTTAACTGTGTGTCCTGTCACTCTTTTATTTTCAAATTCTTCTCACTTACTGTATTACGCAGTAGCCTGTTGGAGCACCCACAATTTCATTGTGCTGTGCAACTGTAGAATGACAATAAAGCATATTTTATTCTATTCTATTCTATTTATAAATTTGCAACCTATTTCTCATAAATTTGCAACTTTTTTTGAAGATGCACTCCGGTGGCTATAAATCCCCTTTATACAATGGTTAGTTCTGACCAAGCAATTTGATTGGACAATAGGGATTCCAGGAGTTAGTGGTGGGTTGTCTATCGGATCCGATGATGACGTATTGCATTCTGCAGCTCATCGATGCACACGAAGGTGGCTCTGCAGTCCTAGCCTGGTTGTGCAGAGTCTTGAACAGTGGGGGCATTGGAAGTCCGTTGTTGTGATCACTGCTGATGCAGCTCTGTGTCGCTTTTCTCTGGCATCAGTGAGTTTCTGGCGTCGTGCTTCTTCGTAGTTGGCAGCAGCTTTGTGGATTAAGGCTCTCTATTCTGGTCTGTCCATAGCACGCTCCTCCAGTTCCTTCGGCTTGACGTGACACCACTGGATGTTTGCTTTCACAGTATCTTTGTATCGCAGCTTTGGGCGGCCTCGGTTTCTCTTGTCGAGCTGGAGCTCACCATACATCAGGCGTCTTGACATCCTAAACTCCTCCATTCGGATGACATGCCCCACCCATCGAAGTTGGGCCTTAATGAGCATGGCCTCAATACTGGTGGAGTTGGCACGCTCCAGGACCTCCAGGTTGGTGATGTGGTCTTGCCAGCTGATTCCGAGTATGGAACGGAGAGCTCACATGTGGAAGTACTCCAGCTTTTTGACGTGTCTGCGATACAGCATCCATGTTTCACAACCGTAGAGGAGGGAGGGGAGTACCACAGCATTGTAAACTTTCAGTTTCGTTGATAGCCGGATACTGTGTTAGTTGAGCACTCGGGTGCGGAGTCTGCCCAGTGCCTGGCTAGCCTTGCCGATTCTCGAGGCGATTTCTTTGTCCAGGGAGCCATCACAGGAAATGGTGCTTCCTAGGTACTTGAAATGTTCGACATTGGCAAGTGGTGTGTCATCGATGACAATGTTGGGTGCATGTGGATGAGTGTTTGGTGCAGGTTGGTGAAACATCTCCGTCTTGCCGAGGCTGACGGTCAGGCCGAAGAGCTTTGAAGCCTCAGAGAAGTGGTCTAACATCATCTGCAGGTTGGATTCTGCATGGGCCACAAGGGCGCAGTCATCAGCAAAGAGGACTTCTTGGAGGAGGGTTTGCAGGCTCTTTGTCTTGGCGGTGAGACGACGCAGGTCAAAGAGGGAGCCATCCAAACGGTAGCGAATGTAGACCCCCTTCACCAGGTCTCGGACGGCATGGGACAGCATGCAGGTGAAGAGCAAGTTAAATAGGACTGGAGCTAGGACACAGCCCTGCTTCACTCCGTTGCTGATTGCAAAGGCTTCCGACACATTCCCGCTGGAGATGACTTGGCCAGTCATACCGTCGTGGAAAAGCCTGATCATGGATATAAACTTTGGCGGGCATCCGATACGCTCTAAGACTGTCCAGAGGGCCTCTCTATTGACCGTGTCAAAAGCCTTGGTAAGATCTATGAAGACAGAGAATAGGGGCATGTTTTGTTCAATGCACTTCTTTTGGAGTTGTCTCATGGCAAAAATCATATCAACAGTACTTCTGCCAGGCCTGAAGCCGCACTGTGCCTCTGGGAGATTCTGCTCTGATACTGTGATAAGTCTGTTGAGTATGACTCTGGCAAATATCTTCCCTGCGATAGAGAGGAGGGAGATGCCCCTATAGTTTCCACAGTCGGATTTGCTTCCCTTGTTCTTGTAGATGGAGACAATCAGGGCATCACGGAAGTCATCAGGCATCTCCTCCTCTTCCCAGATACTCTGCAGGACATCATGAAAGGCTTCAAGGGCGTTGGGGCCTGCCACCTTGTAGATCTTGGCAGGAATGCCATCCTTTCCCGATGCTCTGCCTGAGTTCGTCTGAAGGATCACCTTCTTAATTTCGTCTATGGATGGGGGTTCTGTGAGCGAGTCTTGCATTAGCTGCTGGGGGATCTGGTTCAGTACGTCTGCGTCAACTGATGAGGGTCGGTTAAGCAGATTACTGAAGTGCTCTTGCCAGCGCTTGATCAAGCCCTCTTGGTCTTTAATCAGGGTCGAACCGTCCGAGGACAGCAACGGGGAGCAGCCTGATGCGGAGGAGCCCAAGACTGTCTTCAGAGCACTGAAGAATTTCTTGGAATTGTGGGTGTCCGTATAGTGCTGGACTTCGGCCACTTTATCCTGCCACCACTGGTCCTGCATCAGTCGAAGGTCGGACTGGACTTTTGCCTGCAGAGTTTTGAATCTTTCACGCTTGGAGACGGAGGACGGGTCATTCTGCCACTCGATGTAAGCCTTGTTCTTAGTATGGAGGGCTTCTCTAATCTTGTCATCGTTTTCGTCAAACCAGTCTTCATGGGTTCTAGTTTTGGATCCGAGCACTTCCTTTGCAGTCTCAGTGATGGTATCTTTGAAGGAGGACCATTTCTCGGAGCTGCTTTCGGAGGTCAGACCATCTTGGAGTTTTTCATCAAGTGCTTCTTGGAACTCTATCAGACAGATTGGATTCTTCAGTCTGGTGACATTGTAGGAGGCCTTGACAGTCTTGGGTCGATTTCTGTGAGGCGGAGCGATGTGCAGTGTCATTACAGCCCTGACCAGCCTGTGACCAGTCCAGCATTCAGCACCTCTCATGGCACGGGTCACTCGGATGTCCCTGATGTCACGTTGGTGTACAATGACAAAATCGATCATGTGCCAGTGTTTTGACCTCGGGTGCATTCAGATGGTCTTGTACTTGTCTGCCATCCTGAACAAGGTGTTAGTGATGCAAAGGCTGTGTTCTGCACACTTGCTGAGGAGGAGCAGGCCGTTGTCGTTGATCTTGCCTACTCCGTGTCTACCCAGAACGCCTTTCCAGGTGCTGGGGTCCTTTCCTATTCTAGCATTGAAATCGCCAAGCACAACAAGTTTGTCACTCTGTGAGGTTGACCTGATGACCTGGTCAAAGAGTTCATAGAAGTGCTCTTTGTCTTTGTCCGGGCTGGTGAGCGTAGGAGCGTATGCACTGATGACTGTGAGGTATCGGGACTTGCTGAGAGGAATGCGCAATTTCATGAGAAGCTCGCTGATTCCAACTGGCAGGGCTGGTATGTTCTTCAGCAGTGCTGTTCTAATGGCAAATCCAACACCATGTATCCTGTCTTCAGCTTGCGGCTTTCCTTTCCAGAAGAAGGTGTACCCACCTCCCTCTTCTCTCAGAGACCCTTCATCAGCAAGGCGGATTTCGCTGAGTGCGGCAATGTCTATCCGGTATCGCTGGAGCTCTTTTGCAACGAGCGTCATTCTTCTCTCCGGTCTCAATGTACCGGCTCTATCCAGAAGTGTTCGGACATTCCAGGCTCCCAAAATGAACCTCTTGAGTTTTTTCTTCTTTTGTATTATTCGACCGCTGTGAGGATGAGTCCGTCAGCCGCGGTAAGCTGACCAGACACTAAAAGGGCAAGCATTTGTCTGGGGCACCTTTTCTAGCCCCCTCCCTCATGTGAGGGTGGGCAGTGCTGTCCTAAAGAGGCTGTCCAGTCGCCCACAGGTGCTGCTGAACTGTCCTGTTGCCCTTGGATTCAGGAGCAGAGCGACCACTTGCCCATGGACTGCCTGCGTGCAGGTTTGTGACTACAACCGCCAGTGATCTTTTCCACCTGTTGCTTCGCCACGCGCCCATCGCCGCAGGACTTGAGGGGTGTGGGTTGACAGATCAGTAATGAGTTGCAAAAGGGACCTGTGCATGAAGGCTTTATAGTGAGAAGACCGTTGCACAGGGGCAATCCCACTCTCTCGGCCTGGGGAGTCTTGATCCAGTGGCATGGGAAACCGTTACGACAGGAGGCTGCCAGGCTGCAGTGGATGACCAGGACTTCTATCGGTGCCATGTCCTGCTCTAGGCGCTCCACAACACTTGCTGCCACCGTCTTCACAACCGTTGGATCTCAGGTGATCTCTTCCGCTCATTCTGCCGGGAGTCAGTCTTCATGTGCAATAGGGCTGACACGGCCCAAGCCTAACTCACTGAGGGTTTCAGACCCGTCAGCTACCTTCACCTGGTTCAGCCGGCTTGCCAAAGCCATTGTCCGGGGGGTGGCCACTGTTGCATGCAACAGCTTCGAGGAGCCACAGGTGAAAGTTGAGTGTCAGGTGAGGACCAGTGGCAGGCGAGCTGCCAGTAAAGGACATGGCGTGCCCCCCTTGCCAAAGGTACTACCTCTCCCTGACACCCCAAACCCCAAACCCCAAGTTAGCATAATCTGCAATAATTGCACTCCAATTTCACTGGATATGTATCACTCCGCTTCAAAGGTGTTCTAGAAACCGTTAATTGCTATTTTTCTATCAACTCTCTGACAATAAGCGACTTTCGCATCTTGGCTCACGCAAAACATCATGGGATCGTGGCTACCAAACAAACTACCAAAATGGGGGAGGTTAATCTAAATGTGGATGAAACATGCTCTATCGATACATTTAATTTATGGAAAGTTCCTGATCTACGAGCGTATTGTACGCGTAGGGGTCTTCCTGGTTGTACCCGCAAACGCAAGGATGAACTAGTTGCGCTTGCATTCACAGCCACATTGCAGAAATTGCCAATAGTGTTGTCAATGGCTGAGGAATCTGAGCAGATTCAAAGTGACTATGCCAGCTTGTTGACATTTGAAGTGGAGGGTGAAATGCTGACAATTCCCGACCCCTTGGGACTTAAGAAAGGCTGGGAGATGGAACTTGATGCTGTGTCAAAATGGCCCCCCATGTGTACGCTGACATAGCAGATGTTTTGTTGTCAAAGGACCAAGCACCCTAACTTGCGAGACTCCGAAATGACTACAACGAAGGTAAGCGAGTGGTTTGACAGTTCAACTTTGGTTTTGCCATTTTGAGTAAATTTCACTACAAGGCATAGCCTGCTTACTTAGATCTATAGGTCGATACTACTATAGTTTAAGTACCACACATTTGCAATGATTTGCAATTTTATTTTATACCAGCCTACTTATCAATGGCCTTAATTACATGTGTGTGTAGATCAAGCTTCATTACCAATATACAAAGAACTATATCCTAAATCCAGGCCTGCCTTTCCGTATCTACTACTTCAGGGTTTAGACTTGTACAGGTCTAAATATGACATTTTATATTACACATTTTATAAAAAAAATATAATTGCCATTACCTATTACCAGACTTGTGTCAGCTAAGGCCTATTTTTAACGTATAACGCATAACGGAGATTTAAAGCTTAAAGCAGACTTTAAGCAGCAATTGTTCAGGTGTGACAGCACTGTTTCTATACAAAAGCAAGCCGGCTAGCGGAATGTTTGGTAGTCGTAACCTTTGAACTGGATGTCGAGTCACATAGTCCGCACATGCGCACTTGTAATGCGAAAGTCACTTATTGCAGTACTGTTTTGGATACCTTAATTTCCACAGTGAGGCGCTATTCGAAAAGAAATTATGCATCCGTCACCTGGAAGTCCC
Source organism: Pholidichthys leucotaenia (assembly GCA_020510985.1). NCBI lineage: Eukaryota > Metazoa > Chordata > Actinopteri > Cichliformes > Pholidichthyidae > Pholidichthys > Pholidichthys leucotaenia. The sequence goes on along the minus strand of CM035836.1, from coordinate 119,718,228 downwards.
ACCCTTTTGAAATCAACCGCTTCCTTCTGCCCGTCATTAAGCCATTTCACATCTGTTTAAAAAAATGGGCGGTGCTAGAGTTTGATTTATTGTCTTGATTAACAAACCACAATACCTTTGTGGTGACGGACTCTTTGTTTCATCAGAAAATGTGAAGCCAAACAAGCATCCATCCATCCATCCATCTTCTACCACTTTTCCGGAGGTCCGGGTCGCGGAGGCAGCAGTTCAAGCAGAGAAGCCCAGACTTCCCTCTCCCCAGCCACCTGCTCCAGCACTTCAGAGAGGATACCAAGGCGTTCCCAGACCAGCTGGGAGACATAGTCTCTCCAGTGAGTCCCAGTGGGACATGCCCGAAACACCTCAAGTGGGAGGCGTCGAGGAAGCATTCTAATCAGATGCCCATACCACTTCAACTGGCTCCTTTCAATGTGGAGGAGCAGCGGTTCTACTCTGAGCATCTCCACCTCCAGTGTTTCAGCTTCTCTGCATCAGGCTCTAGACTTGGTGGCCCCCTTAAAAAAGAAAAAGTCTAATCAGAGATTTTTAACTCCTTGGTTCAACACAGAAACTCGTAGCTTAAAACAGAAGACTCGTCAATTAGAAAGAAAATGGCGCTCTACTAATTTAGATGAAATCTATTTAGCTTGGAGAAATCATCTTTTAATTTATAAAAAATCTCTTAGAAAAGCTAGAACGAGTTATTACTCTGCATTAATAGAAGAGAACAAGAATAATCCCAGGTTTCTTTTCAGTACTGTAGCCAGGTTGACAAAGAGTCAGGACTCTGTCAATCCTAGCATCCCCTTAGAGCTTACTAGTCAGGACTTTATGAACTTTTTCAATAATAAAATTTCATCCATCAGAGATAAAATCAATCAGATTCTTCCCACAGTTAACTTAAATACTGTAACTACTACAACTCCTTCTATTGATGTCTGTCTTGATGAGTTTACTCCAATCGACCTTTGTGAGTTAGACAAAATAGTTTCCTCATCCAAACCTTCAACTTGTCTTTTAGACCCTATTCCTACCAGGTTATTTAAAGAAGTCTTCCCACTTATTGGTAGCTTTATTCTTCATATAATCAATTCTTCATTAACTTTAGGCCATGTACCGCAGGCTTTTAAAACGGCTGTAATTAAACCCTTACTCAAAAAGCCAACGCTAGATCCAGGAGCTTTAGCTAACTATAGACCAATCTCTAATCTCCCTTTCATTTCAAAAATCTTAGAAAGAGTTGTTGCTACGCAATTATTTGACCACCTGCAGGGAAATGGTTTATTTGAGGAGTTTCAATCTGGGTTTAGAATCCATCATAGCACTGAAACAGCCTTAGCGAAGGTCACTAACGACCTCCTCATTGCATCTGATAATGGACTAGTTTCTGTACTTGTCCTTTTAGATCTTAGTGCAGCTTTTGATACTATTGATCATAATATTCTACTTGATAGATTAGAACACTATGTTGGACTTAATGGAACTTCGTTGCAGTGGTTTAGATCTTATTTATCTGATAGGTTCCAGTTTGTTCATGTAAATGATGAGTTTTCTCTCAGCTCAAAGCTTAGTCATGGAGTTCCACAGGGATCTGTGCTTGGCCCTACTCTTTTTAGTTTATATATGCTTCCGTTAGGCAACATTATTAGAAAGCACTGTATACATTTTCACTGTTATGCAGATGACACACAATTATACCTGTCAATGAAGCCAGATGATACTAATCAATTAGCCAAGTTAGAAGCCTGTCTTAAGGAAATCAAAGTTTGGATGACTTGTAATTTCCTGCTATTAAATTCAGATAAGACTGAAGTCATTCTTGTTGGTCCAAAAAACCTTAGAAATTCCTTTCCAAATCAAACTTTCAGTTTGGATGCAGTTACTCTTTCTCTTAATAGCTCTGTGAGGAACCTTGGAGTTATTTTTGATCAGGATTTGTCCTTCAATTCACATATTAAATTTGTTTCTAAGACTGCCTTCTATCATTTGCGTAATATTGCCAAGATTAGGAGCATCTTGTCTCAGAGTGATGCTGAGAAGCTGATCCACGCTTTTGTTAGCTCGAGATTAGATTATTGTAATTCTTTATTATCAGGCTGTCCTAAAACATCTTTAAAAAGTCTTCAGCTGATCCAAAATGCTGCAGCAAGAGTTTTAACAGGTACTAGAAAGAGAGATCATATCTCTCCGGTTCTGGCCTCCCTTCATTGGCTTCCCATAGAGTTTAGAATTAAGTTTAAAATCCTTCTTCTTACTTACAAAGCTCTAAACAATCAGGCTCCTTTTTATTTAAAAGATCTGATACTACCGTATCATCCTAACAGAGCACTACGCTCCCAAAATGCAGGTTTACTTGTAATACCTAGAATCTCCAAAAGTACAATGGGAGGCAGAGCCTTCAGTTATCAAGCTCCTCTCCTGTGGAATCAGCTGCCAATCTGGATTCGGGAGTCAGACTCGATCTCTGTTTTTAAGAATAGGGCGAAAACCTACCTTTTTGATATAGCCTACAATTAGGGAGGGATCATGTGTTTTCTGAACCCTCCCTTAGTTATGCTGCTAATAGGTTTAGTCAGCCGGGGGACCTCCAGTAATGCACTGGGCCTCACTCCTTTCCTCACTCTCTATGAAATATTTTTTTTTTGCTGGTCATTAACATTTGTTTGTTCTCTCCCATAGATTGAGTCCCCATCGTGCTGTTTGCTCTCTACATGTCTGTTCTTTTCTTCTTCTCTGTCCCCTCACCCCCCAGCCAGTCGCAGCAGATGACTGCCCCTCCCTGAGCCTGGTTCTGCTGGAGGTTTCTTCCTGTTAAAAGGGAGTTTTTCCTCTCCACCGTCGCCAAGTGCTTGCTCACAGGGGATCGCCTGATTGCTGGGGTCTTTCTGCAACTGTGGGGGTCCTCCCTACAGTTGATAGTGCTATGAGATGACTGTTGTTGTGAAATGGCGCTATATAAATAAAGTTGAATTGAATTGAATTGAATTGAATCTCCTAGATGACTGAGCTCCTCACCCTATCTCTGAGGGTGAGGCCAGCAATCCTCCGGAGAAAGCTCATTTCAGACGCTTTTATCTGCGATCTCGTTCTTTCGGTCATTACCGAAAGCTCGTGACCATAGGTGAGAGTAGGAACGTAGATTGACTGGTAAATCGACAGCTTTGCCTTAGAACTAAGCTCCCTCTTCACCACAACAGACCGATACAACGTCCGCATCACTGCAGATGCTGCTCCGATCCGTCTGTCAATCTCTCGCTCCATTCTCCCCTTACTCGTGAATAAGACCCCAAGATACTTAAACTCCTCCACTTGGGGCAGGAGCCTGTCCCCAACCCGGAGAGGACAATCCACCTTTTTCCGGCTGAGGACCATGGACTCGGACTTGGAGGTGTTGATTCTCATCCAAGCCGCTTCACACTCAGCGGCAAACCGTCCCAGCAAGAACTGTAGGTCATTGCTGGATGAAGCCAACAGAACAATATCATCTGCAAACAACAGAGATGAGATCCTGTGGTCACCAAGCATGACACCCTCCGTTCCCTGGCTGTGACTAGATATCCTGTCCATAAAAATTATAAACAGGATCGGTGACAAAGGACAGCCCTGGCAGAGTCCAACTCTCACCGGGAATGAGTCTGATCGAGTGTTGGCAATACAAACCAAACTCTCACAACGGTTGTACAGAGACCGAATAGCTTGTAACAACAAGCCCGATTTCCCATACTCCCGAAGTACCCCCCACAAAAAACCATGAGGAACGTGGTCGAATGCCTTCTCCAAGACCACAAAACACATGTAAACTGGTTGAGCAAACTCCCACAAACCCTCGAGAATTCTCGAGAGGGTAAAGAGCTGGTCCGATGTGCCACAGCCAGGACGAAAACCACATTGCTCCTCCTGAATCCGAGGTTCAACCAACAGCTGGACTCTCCTCTCCAGTACCTTGGCAGAGACCTTCCCAGGGAGGCTGAGGAGTATGATCCCTCTAAAGTTGGAGCACACCCTCCGGTCCCCTTTTTTGAAGAGAGGAACCACCACCCTGATTTGCCATGCCAAAGACACTACCCCCAACCTCCACGCAAGGTTGCAGAGACGTGTCAACCATGACAGCCCTACAACATCTAGGGCCTTGAGGTACTCAGGACGAATCTCGTCCACCCCCAGGGCCCAGCCACCAAAGAGATTTTTTTTTTTGTAACTTAGATTTTTATTCATTTTTCATCATATATAATGCATTCAGATCACATTCTACATTTAAAAAACAAAGGGGTTAGGGTAGGGAAAAATAAAAAAAAAAAAAAAATAAAAAATAAAAAAAAATAAATAAATAAAAGGGGGGGGGGGGACAAATGTTGGAGCATCAAGTTTTTAGTTTCCATCTCTTAATTCTTCTGTTTTTTTCAGTGTCTTTGGTTATTCTTTCAATTTCTGCCTCGTTGTTGCACTTTGTAGTGTGTCCATTTCCGCCATTTTTTCTCCCATATTCCTTCTTGCATTCTTCGTCAATATGTTAGTTTTTCCATCATACGTATGTCCTCAACAATGTCAGTCCATTGTTCTTGGTCAGGAAGAACTTCTGATCGCCATTTTTTTGTGATAGTTTTTTTACATGCAATCAACAAGATTTTAACTAGATATCTGTCCTCAGCCTGTATAACATTGTCTTTTTTAAGATCACATAAGTACATCAGGTTACAGTTCATTGGTATATTATATCCTAATATCCTCTGTATTGTCACATGCATAGATTTCCAAAATGATGATATTTTGTAGCATTTCCAAAACATATGTGAGTGGTCTGCATTTTGAGCCCCACATCCCCTCCAGCATAAAGATTGGGTATTTGTATATTTTCCTTGAATCTGTGGTGTAATGAAAAAGCGAATCAGGTTTTTCCATCCAAATTCCCTCCATGTCCTTGAATTTGTTGATGTGTGTTGTGTTTTCCATATTTCCTGCCAGCTTTCTTCTGTTATGTTTAAATTGAGCTCTTTCTCCCATTTCTCCTTTATATAGTTACTTGTATGATTGTTTGTCATAAGTTTCTGATATAGTTTTGAAATAATTCTTATTTTATTTCCTGCATATGAGCTTAAAATAAGTTGTATAATCTCGTTCACATCTGTTTGGAGGTTATGCCTAATCTTCTTCATATAGTAATCTCTCATCTGCAGATATCTGAAAAATTCCGATCTTTCTAATTTAAATTTTCTCCTGATATTTACAAAGCTCCCGAGATCTTTTTTTCCGATATTGCCCCATGCTGTGATTCCCTTGTTCACCAGATTTTTGTATCCCCTATCTTGTTTTGCCGGTTCAAACTGACTGTCAAATGCTACCCATTTCAATAGTTTTATGTCTTCCCTTATATTATATTTTTGTACTATTTTATACCACAGTTCTAAAGTAAATTTAGTGATTGGGTCTATTTGTTTGATTTGCTTATATGCATCTTTATCCCCTATTATGCTTTGTACTGGGAGTCCCTCAATTTCCTTTTCCATTTCTTTCCATTTTGCCTCATATCCCTCGTCGCACCAACATATGATATATCTTATTTGTGCTGAGTAGTAATATTCCTTTAGACTCGGTAGGCCCATGCCTCCTTTCTCTTTTGGTAATTGGAGGGTTTTATATTTCACTCTTGGTTTTTTACCTCCCCAAACAAATCTCGATATCATCCTGTCCCACTTTGAGAATTGGGCATCTGGAATCTCTGTTGGTATAGCCTGGAAGAGGTAAAGTAATCTAGGTTGTATGCTGATTTTGACTGTCTCAATTTTTGAATTCAGATCCATATTTAAGATTGATCATCTATCAATATCTTTTTTTATTTCTTGTTCCAACCTATCATAGTTTGCTTTATATATTTTGCTTAGGTCTTTAGGTATGTTCACTCCAAGGTATTTTATTTCTTTTTGCTTCCAGTTTAGTTTGATCTTATCAGTTATCTGGTTTAGAGGGTTATAGTGGAATGTCAGTATTTGTGTTTTTGTTATGTTTATCTTGTATCCTGATAATTTTCCAAAATTTTCTATCAAGTTCATCATTTCCATTATTGATTTATCTGGTTGTTCAAGGTAAACTATAATATCGTCTGCAAATAGCCCAATCTTGTGTTCCGCCCCCTTTATTGTTACACCTTTTAATTTCTTAAATTTTGTCGTATCGCTTGAGCCAATGGTTCTATGAACAGAGCAAACAAGGTGGGCGATAAGCAGCATCCCTGCCTAGTTGATCTTTGTATATTTACTTTGTCTGTTAAGCTACCGTTTATCTTGATTCTTGCCACAGGTTCTTGATATAGCGTCCTTATGCATTGTACTGATTTTTCGTTAAATCCAAAGCGCTCCAGTACACTATATAGGAATTTCCAGTTAACCCTGTCAAATGCTTTTTCTGCGTCTAAACTCATTATTACTGCGCTTTTCTTTTCTTTATGTATTTGGTTAATTATATGTATTGTTCTCCTGATATTGTCATGTGTTTGGCGTCCCTCTATGAATCCAGTTTGATCATCTTCTATCAATTCCGTCAAGAATGTCTTTATTCGTTTACATATAATTGTTGTGTATATTTTATAATCTACATTTAATAAAGAGATTGGTCTATAGTTTCCGCATTGTTCTTTATCTTTCCCTGGTTTTAAAATAACTGAAATGATTGCTTCGTTCCATGATGGAGGTATTTTGTTGTTGTTCAGCGTCCAATTAAATGACTTTAGGAGTTGTGGCGTGAGTTCTTCTATAAACAGTTTATAAAACTCAGATGGGTATCCATCACTACCTGGTGATTTACCGTTTTTAAGTGACTTAATCACATCTCTGATCTCTTGTGTTGTTATTTCTGCTGTTAGTTTTTCATTTTGTTGATTTCCTATTGATGGCAAGTCCAGTGTGTCTAGAAATTTTTTGATATCTTTAGTATTTGTTTCTTCAGGTTGCGAGTATAGTTCTTGGTAGAAATTATGGAAAATTTCTTCGATGTTTTCTGGGTTAACTGTGGTTTTATTTGTGGTGGGGTCTTTAATCTTGTATACATTATTCATTGTTTGTTGTTTTCTTAACCGTTTTGCCAGCAGTTTTGTGGCTTTTGGCCCCGTTTCATAATATTTTTGCTTTAGATATCTATTTTTCCTTTCAATTTCATCCATTTGTGTTTCTTTTATCTTTGTTTTTTCTTCTTTAATTTCTTGATATATTTTTGGATCATTTGTGCTTTGATGTTTACGTTCTAATTCCCTCAGTCTCTCACATCTTTGTTCATACGCTTCCAGTTTAGTCTTATTTGCTTTTCCTGTTTCAACAATTAATTTACCCCTTAACACGGCTTTTAGTGCGTCCCATACTATTGTTGGGTCCACTTCTTCATTGTCATTCTCTTGGATATATTCGTTTATGTTTATTTTTATTCTTTCTTTCATTTTCTCATCATTTAACAGTCCTACGTTAAGTTTCCATGTTGTTTGTCGTTTTCTATTGTTTAAATATATTTCCATGTATATAGGATTATGATCTGATATTTCTGCCCCTCCAATCCAACAATTTCTCACCCTGTGTCTGTCACCTTCATTCATAAGGAAGTAATCTATTCTAGAGTGTACTTTATGGGCTGCTGAATAATGTGTATAGTCTTTTTCGAGTGGGTGTAGGTCCCTCCATATGTCTACCATACCCATTTCTGCCAGTGAGGTTCTTATGAACTTTGTTACATGTTTTTTTGTCTTCTTAACACTTGTTGTGTCAACTTCATGATCCATGACAGCATTTAAGTCTCCTCCACAAATTAGGACTCCTTCACTGTGTGTTGCTATGAGATCAAACAGATGTTGAAAAAAACCCTTGTCACTTTCTGGTGGGGCATAGATGTTCACTAATGTAATCTGCATACCATCTATTCTTCCCTTTATTATTACATACCTGCCTTCTTTATCCTGGATTTCCTGTTCACTTTCAAATTGTATTTTGTTTGAGATTAGTATCATAACCCCCCTTTTTGCTCCTCCCTTAAATGAACTGTAGTAGGAGTTCTTATAGCCAAATCTCTTTAGTTTCACATGTTCTGCCTTGCTCAAATGTGTCTCTTGCATAAATATAATTTCAGCTTTTTCCTTCTTGAATTTTCTTATTATTCTTTCCCTTTTAACAGGTGAGTTCAGACCATTCACGTTTAGTGTCATTATCTTAAGATTTTTACCCATATTCATGTTTTTCCATTTTTTTAACTTGTGCTCCTAGCCCCTTTAACAACAAAAATAACACATATTTATATAAAAACACATTAAAAAATCTCGACCTCCGTACTTTGGGCCTTTCTTCTGCCCACTGGTCCCTGTTGGTGGGTGGGGGGTTTGTCTTCACAGAGTGAAGGGCCCTCCCTAGACTTCTAATTACTATCAAAGTAATAGTCATAAGTCTAGAAATGTCCAACAAATATCACTTAAACCTCTCCTAGCCGTCTGTTTCTCTTTTACCTTGTCTTCTTGGCCTTCATTTCTTCTGTGCCTTTCTTAATCTTTGTTATGATCTAGGCTTTCAGTTGAAAGCCTTGTAGCTTGTCCTGGGCCCGCTGCTCTACGTCTCTCCCCCTTCTTCCGCCGTTCACTCATCTCCACTCCGTCTGTCGTGGTGCGTTCAGGGCCGCCGCTGCTCCAGCCGTCTCCTTCGGCACGCTCACCTCAAGGCCCCGCTCCATCATATCCAGCGCTGCCTCTTCGGCCGTGTTGTAGGTTCTTGTGCCTTCCTCCCAATGAATCCTCATTTTCGTTAGCGGCGTTTGGAATCTAATTTTTTTCTCTTTCAGCATTTTTTTAATGTTGGCATATTTCTTCCGCTGCTGCACGATTTCTGTCGGGTAGTCATGGTCAAAAAATACCTGTTTGTCGCCGATTCGTATCTTTTTTTTCCATGCTTGCGTCAGGATTCTTTCCTTTATGTCATATTTCACAAAGTTTACCACAACTGACCTGGGTGTAGCGTTTGTTTTCGGGTTCTGTGCCGGTGTTCTGTGCGCCCGTTGAATCTGCAGATCCGTTTCTCCGGGTATTTCCAGTTCTTTTTTTAAGAACTGATCCATGAATTTTGTCATCGAGTTGCCTTCAATGCCCTCCGGAATTCCAAAGATGCGCATATTGCTTCGTCTGGATCTGCTCTCCAAGTCGTTTATTTTCTCCTGCATCCTCTGCGTTTGCGTCGTCAGGGTCTGTAGTTGTTCGTTTGCCTCGCTTTTCCAATCTTCTAGTTCCGAAATTCGGGTCTGCACTTCTGTCATACACGCCCGCTGGGAGCGCAGCTCCTCCATGTTTTCCGTTAATTTACGCTCCATTTCTCTTCGGAGGTCCATGATTTCCTCCTTAATTTCTTTTTTCAGTTCCTCCTTAAGAGCCGCTAAATCCTGTTGTAGCTGTCGCTTGAATTCTCTTAACTCTTCACCCAAACTGGCGATGCCAGTGGTCATGTTGTCGAGTCTGGTGTCCTCCATTTTTTCTGCTGTAGACATCTCGTTTTTTTGGGCTTTGCGTACAGCGGTTTTTCCTGCGTTGTTGGAGAGGAATTCTTCAATTTTACCCTGTTTTTGTCCTTGTGCCCGGTTCCTTCGTGTTTTCATCCCTTAGTTTATTGATCCGTTTATGTCGAGTTGGCCATTTACCGATGATTTTTAATCCGGCTAGGGAGAGCTCTTTGTTTAAGTGTTATGTCTCTCCGCCATCTTCCCGGAAGTCCCACCAAAGAGATTTTTAACCACCTTGGCAACCTCAGCCCCTGTGAAAGGCAAGTCGTCCCCCTCGTCCACAAGCCCTGCTTCCTCTGTGGAAAGCGTATCAGTGGAATTGAGGAGATCCTCAAAGTATTCCTTCCACCGCCCGACGATATCCCCAGTCGAAGTCAACAGCGCCCCATCCGCACCATACACAGTGTGGACAGAGAGCTGCTTCCCCCTCCTGAACCACTGGACAGTTTGCCAGAATCTCTTTGAGGCCGACCGAAAGTCTTGTTCCATGGCCTCATTGAACTTGGGTCTACCAGGTCTGAATGGTATCCTCCCCTGCCATCAGATCCAACTCACCACCAGGTGGTGATCAGTTGACAGCTCTGCACCTCTCTTTACCCGAGTGTCCAAGACATATGGTCGCAGGTCTGATGACAAAATCGATCATCGACCTGCAACCTAGGGTGTCCTGGTACCAGGTGAACATATGGACACCCTTATTCTTGAACATGGTGTTTGTTATGGACAAACTGTGGTTAGCACAGAAGTCCAATAACTGAACACCACTCAGGTTCAGATCGGGCAGGCCGTTCCTCCCAGTCACCCCCTTCCAGGTTTCACTGTCATTGTCCACGTGCGCATTGAAGTCCCCCAATAGGACACTGGAGTCTCCAAGAGGAGCACCCTCCAGCACCCCAGTCAGATACTCCAAAAAGGGTGGGTACTCTGAAACATTTATTTGGTGCATAGGCACAAATGATGGTCAGGACCCGTTTCCCAACCCGAAGGCGCAGGGAAGGAACCCTTTCATCCACCAGGGAAAACTCCAATATAGAGGCAGCAAGGTGAGGGGATACAAGAATACCCATCCCTGCTCATCGCCTCTTGCCCGGGGCAACTCCAGAGAAGGCCAAGCTCCAGCCCGTCTCCAGGAGACCGGTTCCGGAACTGGAGCTGTGTGTTGAGGTGAGGCCGACTATATCTAGCCAGTATCTCTCAACCTCATGCACCAGCTCAGGCTCCTTCCCCACCAGAGAGGTGACATTCCACGTACCAAAAGCCAGTTTAGAAAGCTTGGGATCAGTCCACCACCTGATCCACATTTGACCGCCACCTGATCCACATAGCACCAGACCCCCATGATCCCTCCTGCAGGTGGTGAGCCCACTGGAGGGCAGACCCATGTAACTCCTTCGGGCTGAGCCTGGCCGGGTCCCATGGGTGGAAACCCGGCCACCAGACACTAGCCATTGAGTCCCTCCCACAGGCCTGGCTCCAGGGTGGGGCCCCGGTAACCCCATACCTGACGGGTACACTGAATCCTTGATCTAGTATTTATCATGAGAGTCTGTTGGATCGTTCTTAGTCTGGCCCTTCACCTAGGACCAGTTTATCTTGGGTGACCCTATCAGAGGCAAATTGCCCTGGACAACATAGTTCTTGGGATCACTGGGGTACACAAACCCCCCACCACGATAAGGTGACGATCCATGAGGGGGCAAAACAAGCAAAATTTGCTAAATTGCTAGCATGCTAACTACTAGCTACCGGTTGACTACTGATGGTTCTGGCGATCGGCATTGGATACCTACTGATTCAACAGGTACTATGTATGTTTTATAAACACTTATTACTTTGGTATTTGACAATATTTAATTTGTTTACGTGTGTGAAATGACAGTAGATGTCTTCATGCTGATTGAGATGTTTAGCAGCAGTTACTGCAGCTGCATTCAGAAGGGACTATTTTGTTCTCAGCTGCGCAAAATAGCTGGTTAAAACAAATAAATCATAATATTTTGTCCAGTATTGCTGTCATTTAATAATTTGTGCTTGCAGAACTGTTGAATAAAAGCAACATTACAGTCAAATTCATTATGGTATCATGAATATAGTAACTCTGGGTGTGATACTCTTGTGACCTCGGCACATCGCACCCGGAGTTGTGTATTTGCGATACTGTAACTCACTCTTGTGTAATATTGTTAAATAAAAACAAATCTACATTGTCTAAAATGGTATCTGATGCCCTTTTTTTTCTATAAACAAAACCTTTTATTACAGTTTAATGGCAGTCTTTTCAATGTCCTCCCTCCTTCAAGTGCCAGGTTTGCGATTACTGGGCCCAACCACATACCATAAGGCTAGCACTGCATTATCAGCATAAATCCTGTGATAAAAAGACTTACTGGTTGAAGGACATGTCCAGTTGTATGCATAGTGGCCCAGGATAATAACTGAAACTGCATCGGTCCTTAAAAAATCTTAATTTGGGTCAACTTTTCAAAGCAGTTTGTTAAAAATATGCCAACTAGCCTGGAGGATAACTTCAGTTAGGCCAGAGAATCCTGATTAGCTCAACACTATCCACGTCAGCTTCATTCACGTCACCAAAACTGCTCCATCTCAACTTGGGGCTTAAGTGAAACTTTACAGCAAAAAAAAAACCAAAAAAAACCCCCCAGATATGAGACATTTGAGTGACTTCACTCTTGATATGTCTTGTAAGTCATAAAAAACATGTTACAGACATGTTAACACGAAAAAAAGACTTGATTTTTGGCCGAGTGTCACTTTAAAACACAGTTCTTTCATTCATTTGCCACTTTTTCTTGTAAGTTTACCTTTTTCTTGTAAATGTGCAGCTTTTTTGTTATGTCTGGAAACCTGGAATGACCAATGGAGAGATGAGCTGTGCTGGAACTAAAACTTTATTACAACACGTTATTGACATAACAGTACAGGCAGGTTGCTGTGTATCATCTACTATATGGCTAAGAGTGGAGAGAGCCGAAAGAGGTCTAAGATGGCCGATTCTCCCTATTTATTGGCTCGGCGTGATGATATCACCACACGGCTTGCGTCATCACGCCGGTGCCCATTAACCCTTTTATAACATTCACCCCCCCTTCCTAGGAAAAACACAGAACACATTGTCTAATTTAACCCTCCCCAATTTGTTATCATACAAACAACAATACAAACAACACTAGCTAGGGCTAGTGGGTGGATCACCGAGTAGCCCAGTGTGGCTGAGTGGATTATTCTGCCACTCTCAACTGGCAGCTGCACCCTGAGCTAAACAGTCCCTTCTTTCTTACTTTCTTCCATGAGGAAGGCAGTTCTGTTGAAGGGGCCTTGTAGCGGGCCCACGGTGTACATGCCCCTGGAGGTGCTGGGTCCCCCGGACCGGAACCATCTCCCACAAAACTCCAGTCCAGGTCCCACACCGTGTGAGCCGACTCCCGCGAAGTCTCGTCCTCTGGAGCTGTCACTCGACCTCGATGGAGACGATTAGCGTGCCACACCAAACCATCTTTCAGCCAGAAGGTTGTTGGTCTCAGCTGCGCAGCTATCACCATGGGTGTCTGTGGTGCTGTTGGCCACAATGTGGTTGACTGTGGGTGTGGTCGCTCAATTTTGCAAACCCAAACCCTGACGTCTCACATGGTGAAGACCCTGGAGAGACTGCTCCTTGCTCACCTCCGCCCCCTGGTGGGACCAGCGATAGATCCACTCCAGTTTGCCTACCAGCATGGCACTGGGGCGGAGGATTCAGTGATCTTCCTCCTTCACCATTCTCTGTCCCACCTGGAGAAGCCCAGGAATGCGGTGAGGATCATGTTCTTTGACTTCTCCAGTGCTTTCAACACCATTCAACCGATAATCCTGAAGGACAAGCTGCTGTGCGCAGGGGTGGACCAGCACCTGTCATCTTGGATCCTGGACTACCTCACTAACTGGCCACAGTTTGTGAGAACCCAAGATTGTGTGTCTGACACGATCATCGGCAGCACGGGGGCCCCCCAGGGAACGGTTTTGACTCCCTTCCTGTTCACCCTTTATACTGCGGACTTCACACACAACACAACACACTGCCATCTACAGAAGTTCTCTGACGATTCTGCGATCGTCGGCCTCATCTCCAACGGAGATGAAGCTGAGTACAGAGGACTTATCCAGGACTTCGTGGACTGGTGCCATCGGGACTGCTCCAGATCAACGCGAGGAAAACTATGGAGCTGGTGGTGGACTGCCGCAGGCAAGGACAACCCCTCACAGCACCAGTAAACATACAGGGAACAGACATTGAGAAGGTGACATCCTACAAGTACCTTGGTGTTCATCTGAACAATAAACTAGACTGGTCACACAATACCGACACACTCTACAAGAAGGGACAGCGCAGGCTGTTCCTACTGAGGGGGCTCAGGTCTTTTGGTGTACAAGGGGTGCTGCTGAAGACATTCTACGACACGGTGGTGGCATCAACCATCACTTTTGGAGTGGTCTGCTGGGGCAACTGCATTACAGCAGCCGATAGGAAGAGACTGAACAAACTGATCAAGAAAGCTAGCTCTGTCCTGGGGAAACGCCTTGACCCAGTGGAGGAGATAGGAGAGAGAAGGATGGTGGCTAAACTGTCATCTCTGCTGGAGTCCGAGTCCCACCCTATGCAGGACATATTGAACGCACTGAGGAGCTCATTTAGGAGTAGACTACATCATCCTAGGTGCGCGACTGAGAGGTTTCGCAGGTCCTTCCTACCTACGGCTGTCAGACTGTATAACCTAAGTAGGGCTGCTCACACAGAGAGAGATAGCAAAAAACGTGACGACCTAGTAGTATTGAATGCAAAAAGACACAACAGACTTACACAAATGGTCCCCTCCAGTATACAACAAGGACAATATCAGTTGCTACGGAGGGTGACAATATGTATGGGTACATATTCATACTATGTAGGATAGCTAAGTAGACGGTTATGCTGTTTATTCCATCTTGCTACAATGCTCCGCACTTTGTATATATATTTATATATTTATGTGTATGTATGTATATCCACTGCTCTTATTTATATTTTTCGTATCTTCTTAATTATTGCTCTGAGTGTTGCTATCCCTGTGCTGTTGCAATCCTGGAATTTCCCCATTGTGGGACAAATAAAGGCTTATCTTATCTCATCTTATCTTATCTTATCTTAATCAAATACTGCAAGTGGCATTCTGTTCAGTTACACATGCTGCTGTGGTCGTGGTGATATAGTATCCACATCTGTCGTGGGCCATCCGTCAGGTAGTAATGGTTTCACTGTTACCTGGTGGGTCACAAACTCTTCATCCAGCGCTACTGTGGTGGTCCCTGGAGGCTGATGCTGGTTGTGGATTCGGAAGACATCCGGTGACTCTGCTGTGTCCTGTATGATCACAGACTCTTCATCCAGCGACTCAGCTGCATCTCCTGTAGACTGGTGCTGTGTGAGTGATAGAAAAATTCCATCCATCCATCCATCCATCCATCCATCTTCTTCCGCTTAATCCTTTTCGGGTCACGGGGGGGGGGGGGCTGGAGCCTATCCCAGCATCTTTGGGCAAGAGGTATTATCTATATTATTATTCTTATATTATTCCATGACTTTCGTATTTCATGTCTGATGTTTATATGTGCATTCTGTGTGGAATAAGTTCATATATTCCTCTGTATTATTCTTTCATATTATTCAATTCAATTCAACTTTATTTATATAGCGCCATTTCACAACAACAGTCATCTCATAGCACTTTCAACTGTAGGGGGAACCCCCACAGTTGCAGAAAGACCCCAGCAATCAGGCGATCCCCTGTGAGCAAGCACTTGGCGACGGTGGAGAGGAAAAACTCCCTTTTAACAGGAAGAAACCTCCAGCAGAACCAGGCTCAGGGAGGGGCAGTCATCTTCTGCGACTGGCTGGGGGGTGAGGGGACAGAGAAGATGAAAAGAACAGACATGTAGAGCGCAAACAGCACGATGGGGACTCAATCTATGGGAGAGAACAAACAGATGTTAATGACCAGCAAAAAAAAAATATTTCATTGAGAGTGAAGAAAGGAGTGAGGCCCAGTGCATTATTGGAGGTCCCCCGGCTGACTAAACCTATTAGCAGCATAACTAAAGGAGGGTTCAGAAACACATGATCCCTCCCTAATTGTAGGCTATATCAAAAAGGTAGATTTTAGCCCTATTCTTAAAAACAGGGATCGAGTCTGACTCCCGAATCCAGATTGGCAGCTGGTTCCACAGGAGAGGAGCTTGATAACTGAAGGCTCTGCCTCCCATTGTACTTTTGGAGATTCTAGGTATTACAAGTAAGATCTTTTAAATAAAAAGGAGCCTGATTGTTTAGAGCTTTGTAAGTAAGAAGGAGGATTTTAAACTTAATTCTAAACTCTATGGGAAG
Source organism: Pholidichthys leucotaenia (assembly GCA_020510985.1). Taxonomy (NCBI): domain Eukaryota; kingdom Metazoa; phylum Chordata; class Actinopteri; order Cichliformes; family Pholidichthyidae; genus Pholidichthys; species Pholidichthys leucotaenia. Next base: position 119,702,303 of record CM035836.1, on the reverse strand, counting down.
CCAATGAAGGGAGGCCAGAACCGGAGAGATATGATCTCTCTTTCTAGTACCTGTTAAAACTCTTGCTGCAGCATTTTGGATCAGCTGAAGACTTTTTAAAGATGTTTTAGGACAGCCTGATAATAAAGAATTACAATAATCTAATCTCGAGCTAACAAAAGCGTGGATCAGTTTCTCAGCATCACTCTGAGACAAGATGATTATATGTCTGACATGTCTGACAACAAGATTATATGTCTGATATATTTTTGGTGTGTTTTTGTGAGCAATTATTCTCTATCTGTGGCCTTCAGTGGATGTACGTGTGAGTGCTAAGAATGCAGGTCAGCAGAGATGTAAAGGATGACCTAGGATAATCTTTTTGTTTTATTAATTTGCTCTGTTAAGTTTCTGTGTCAGAGGAATGTGCTAAAACTTCCAATTCGTACAGATTATATTTGTAGACACTTAGTGTCCAGGAGATGTCTCTGAGAGATGCCACAAGGATGTCTCCCCCTTTGTTTATCTATCCTGAAGAGCTACAAATACCAAACTCAGAAATGTATGGTGAGGGATTTGGTGTGTGTGGACTGAGGGCTACACTCATGTAATTTCTTCCCCAGTGGCCATGGGGTAAATAAATATACTTACATTCAAATATTCCACCTGATTTTTGACTCAGAATGATTATGCTGAAAATTATTCTCTCATTTGGCACTTCAAACAAGGGACCCAGATAGCTCCGTCCTTCCAGCGCCTCTGCCCGATTTCAGCAAGTGCACAGCTGATGAAAGACCTTCCCAGGCTGAGTACAAGACTCAGTGTTACTGCAGTGAGGGCATTTCGGAACCGAGGTGCTGAAACGGACTGGGTGACGGGTCCAAGAACTCTAAAGGCGGCTTGAGTGTGAGTACATTTATTTGTTGTGTTTGTTCCCTGGTATGCAAGAGTCCCCGAGAGTAAAATGTTGTGCTAAGCACTTGACACCGCAAAGCCTGGTGTACGCTTCTGCTCGCCATAGCTGTGGTTTGGTTTGGTTCGATTTGGCTTCAGTCTGGAGCCGTTCGGGTTCGGCGAGGTGAATGCTTAGCTGTGTTGTCCACGTGGGATCAGTGCAAGAGACTCCAATATTGTTGCAAAATGAGCACTGATGTATTAATCTGTGCAAGATTCTTCAATAATATTGCAGTGAGCCCTGATGTACTAATCGGTGCAAGAGACTCCATTAATGTTGCAGTGAGCATTGATTTATGAATTGGTGCAAGATTCTCTGATTTAATTGCAATGAGCACTGATTAAAGTGACCGGTGTAAGGAGGGTTAACCTTTAAGTAATAGCGCTGGTTTTAAAATAACTGTAGTTTTGTTTGTCTGTCTGGTTGTTCTGTGTTATAAGGTTTGTCCTGGTGAGACCGCAGAGGCGGAAGTACAGGTGCCGCGATGGTTGGAAGCCATGTTTGTCCATTGTTTTCCGGTTATTGTGGAGTGTAAAGGGACGGTTATGTGATTATTAGCTCACGGGGTGATAATGAAAATTGTGGGAACTTGCAAGTAATACTTTTGGGTAAGAAATTGAATTGTGTTCTCAGAACGGTAGACAAAAAGTTGACATGAGAATGTTGGGTTGCCAGATTTGTTTTTACAAGTACTCTGGGAGTGTTTTTTTGTAAACTTTGGGTTGCCATTTCAAGCTTGTTTTACTAGTTGTTTGTGTGTGTGAGCAGCTGGCCAAAAGTGACCTTGAAGAGACAAAGAGAGAGAGCTGCGTGTGTGTGTATGTGTGGGCCCTTGTGTCTGATAGTGAGTGAGTGAGAAGAAGGGAATATATATATATATATATATATATATATATATATATATATATATATATATATATATATATATATATATATATATATACGTATATATATATATATACACACTACCGTTCAAAAGTTTGGGGTCACTTAGAAATTTCCTTATTTTTGAAAGAAAAGCACTGTTTTTTTCAATGAAGATAACTTTAAACTAATCAGAAATACACTCTAATATCTAATATACTGTACATTGCTAATGTGGTAAATGACTATTCTAGCTGCAAATGTCTGGTTTTTGGTGCAATATCTACATAGGTGTATAGAGGCCCATTTCCAGCAACTATCACTCCAGTGTTCTTATGGTACAATGTGTTTGCTCATTTCGTCAGAAGGCTAATGGATGATTAGAAAACCCTTGTGCAATCATGTTAGCACAGCTGAAAACAGTTTAGCTGGTTAGAGAAGCTATAAAACTGACCTTCCTTTGAGCAGGTTGAGTATCTGGAAAAAATTATTATTTCAAATACAAATCATTATTTCTAACTTTGTCAATGTCTTGACTATATTTTCTATTCATTTTACAACTCATGGTGGTAAATAAGTGTTACTTTTCATGGAAAACACAAAATAATTGTCTGGGTGACCCCAAACTTTTGAACGGTAGTGTATATATATATATGGGTATTTTTGCATAGCTTAGGAGTTTTTACAGTTTCTTTTTGTGGGCTTTTGAATATAATGTTGCATAACTGGTAAATATTCTCATATTTTTGAAGCCAACATTTTCAGTTACCAGATTTTTTTTCTTATTTTGGGTTTTTTACTTTTATCTTTTGGGACGCTTGAGGGCAGATGAACAACATTGGGTTATTTTTATTGAATTTTTTTGACGTATCAGTGTAATTTTTATTAACTCTGTTGCATTATCTCCCTGACTGAGGGATAGCAGTGAACTTTACAGGGAAAAGGACTTTGGACTAAGGGTCTGACATGACAACACCTGGGTTCCTCCCCCCTGCTCCTCGCTCTTGTACTGCTCAGCCATGACCCTGCCTCATGAGCCCAGTGAATGACGTTGCCTCACCCCTGCTCACTGCACTCCTCTCGTTGACAACCAAGCCATGTCGGATAGCCGATAAGTTAAGTAAAAGTGCATGCATATTAATCACTGCAACCATCACCAGTATGACAAATTAAACTGGAGATTATAGAGTAATGCTGTCACTAAATAATGCCCAATGACTGAAAACTTTAAATACAGCTCATATGACATGATTCAAAGCACAGAACAAGGTGATAATGACAATGTTTGTGCATGTGGTCTATATTAATCATATATCCCATAACCTACATATGTATAAGCATGTGAGAATGTTTGGTGATTACATATGTAAAGCGACTTCACACCTCAGAACAGGACAAAGGGTCTCAACCGCCAGTGAAGATCAAAGAGCATCCGAGGCACTGCGGTGGAGACCAGATAGGTCGCCCTGACCTCCCAGGGCCAGGTGGAGGGGTACGGAGACAAAGGAGGGGAATTAAGTTAATGGGGGATGTCAGCTTTGATATGCATGTCTTTTGTTGTGTGTGAGTGTAAGTACACAGAGCCGAAAGTGTTCGCTCTCTTACTTCTTCTGCTGCTGCACTAGATGAGACTTGTTAGAGGAGCGAAGCTGATAATAAACTTTGGTTTATAAGTCACATCACCTCGTTACTCCAAGCTCCTCTACACTGGTGACCCTGACGCGAGGATGGACCAGAGGCGTTCCCCCGCGATCGACTCATCTGTGGCGACCCAGGCAGGTGCCGGCACCCATGCAGACAGGGGAACAGATGGACGACGTTCCCCCACGGCAGAAGTGATAGAGAGGGCTCAACCGAGCACCAGCGCCGCTGCGAGAGCCGAAGGAAGGCACTCTCACCCTGCGGACACATCAGTGACGGTCCACACAAATGCCGTCACCGTCAAGCTGCCGGACTTCTGGCAGGAAGACCCCGCCTCGTGGTTTCTGCAAGCTGAAGCCCAGTTTGCACTTGCGGGCATCACGGCTGACCATACAAAGTTCTATCACATCGTGGCCAAACTCGACGCCCCCACTTCGAGATGTGCGCGGAGCATCATCCAGCAGCCGCCGGCCCAGGACAAATACAGAGAACTGAAAGCGACCATCATGGCGAATTTCGTCCCCTCTGCCGAGGAGAGAGCCGAGAGGATCCTGGCGGTCTACGGCCACAGAGGATGCAGACCCAAGGCCCTCATGGAGGACTTGCTGCAACTCAAAGAAGAGGACAATGACAATTTCCTCTTCCAATTTATATTCCTGCCGCCACACATGAGAGGGACACTTGCCAACATGCGATGCAGTACCCAGCAAGACTTCCGCACGCTGGCTCGTAAAGCGCAGCAACTCGTCAACGCCTGCAAGGAACAGACACCCACAGCAGCATCCGCAGACCTCAACGCTGATGTCCGGAGCCACGGGGAGCCACGAACCACGGAGCAGAATCCGCCCGCTGTGACAGCGACACGGCCAAGATGTAACAGACGGAGCGACGTCTGTTATTACCACCACCGCTTCACCGAGAAGGCCTACAAGTGCGTTCCCCCCCTGCAAATTCACGATTTCAGAAAACGCCAAAGCCGAGAACCGTTAACAGCGGCGGTTCTCAGCGAAAAAAGCAAGCTTCTATATGTGACGGACGGACACACCGGCAAGCAGTTCCTCATTGACACAGGAGCTCAGCTGAGTTTTATCATGCCCTCCCAAGCAGACCGGGCCATGGGCCCCCGGGGCAATGGAGCGGTGGCAGCCAACGGCTCTATCATCGGCACTGTTGGCGAAAGGAACCTGCCCCTCCGCATCCATGGCCACAACTACAGATGGACATTTGTTGTAGCGGCGGTGAGTTTTAACTTGTTGGGCGCAGATTTTTTGTGTGCACATGGGTTATTAGTCGATCTAGCGAACAGACGCTTGGTTAATGCATTGTCCTTTGCTTCTATTCCCTGCTCAGCTCGAGTTTCTCCTCCACCCGTGCAGGCCAGCGTCACTACAGCAGGAGGTAAGTTTGATCAACTCCTCACCCAATTTCCAGCACTCATAATTCCCAAATTCTCAGCCACAGTGGCTAAGCACGGGGTCGAACACTTTATTCCCACAACGGGCCCACTCGTATTCGCCAAAGCTCGGCGCTTAGACGCGACCAAGCTCGCCATAGCTCGGGACGAGTTTACCACCCTTGAAAAACTAGGCATTATCAGGCGCTCAAAAAGCCCCTGGGCGTCACCGCTTCACATGGTCCCGAAATCCGATGGTTCTTGGAGACCGTGCGGCGATTACCGCAGATTAAACAATGCGACAGCGCATGACCGCTACCCTATTCCTCATATCCAAGATTTTTCACTACATCTGGCGGGTGCGCGCATTTTTTCAAAAATAGACCTGGTCCGCGACTATCATCAAGTCCCCGTTAGAGCGGAAGACATTCCTAAAACAGCTGTAATAACCCCCTTTGGTCTTTATGAATTTTTGCGGATGCCTTTTGGCCTCAAAGGCGCTGCTCAAACCTTTCAGCAGATGATGGACGCAGTATTACGCGACCTCCCTTTCGTGTTCGTCTACCTTGACGATATGCTGGTAGCCAGCTCGTCTGAGGAAGAACATGAACAGCATCTCACTATGGTTTTTCAGAGACTAGAAGAGCACGGGTTAATAATCAATCCAGCCAAATGCAAATTCGGTGTGTCACAAATTGATTTTTTGGGACACAGAGTTTCACCAAAGGGGGCAGTCCCACTGCCAGACAAAGTTCACGCAGTAAAAAGTTTCCCATGGCCACAAACGGTCAAATCGCTGCAAGAATTTTTGGGAATGGTTAATTTTTACAACCGTTTCCTCCCCCGCGCAGCTCAGCTCATGCAGCCCCTATATGACGCGCTCAGAAAACAAAAACCTTCCAACGCGGTCGAATGGACCCCGGAGTGCAAACGCGCCTTCGCGGAAGTAAAAAGTGCCCTAGCTAATGCCACATTGTTAGTTCACCCTGATCCCTCGGCCCGCATTGCGCTAACCACAGACGCTTCAGACCTGGCCATAGGGGCGGTTGTAGAACAACACGTTGGCGGAACCTGGCAACCTTTGGCATTTTTCAGCAAATCGCTAAACCAAACTGAGCGTAAATACAGCACCTTTGACAGGGAGCTGCTAACGCTTCATTTATCCATCCGCCACTTCCAGTTCTGGTTGGAGGGGCGGCGTTTCATGGCTTTTGTAAACCACAAACCGCTCACCTTTGCGATGGCTAAAATTTCTGAACCGTGGTCAGGCAGGCAACACAGACAGCTAGCTGCGATTTCAGAGTTCACCACAGACATTCGACATGTGGCAGGCAAACTTAACATGGTAGCAGACTGCCTCTCTCGCGCTATGACATTGCCAGAGCGCGAGGAGACAGATTATACTACCTCAGCCGCAGAACTCTTCGCCAACGCGGACACATACGCGGCCCCAATCCACGTAGGGATAGATTATGCAGCCATGGCGGAGGAGCAAAGTAGTGACGCGGACGTGCGCGCACTCCTGTCTAGACCAACAGGGTTAAGGCTGGAGGAAAGGGGTTTACGCGACGGTGTGCCCCCCCTAATATGCGACATCTCAACCGGCCGACCTCGCCCGGTAGTCCCAGCTGCATGGCGCCGCCGTGTTTTCGACTCAATTCACTCCCTCGCGCACCCAGGTGTGCGCGCTTCGGTTAAAATGGTCGCCGAAAAGTTTGTGTGGCCTGGCCTGCGCAAAATCGTAAAAGAATGGGCAAAGACTTGCATTTCTTGTCAGCGCTCCAAAATACACAAACACACAAAAGCCCCTCTAGAGCCTTTTTGAATCCCTGCTAGAAGGTTCAACCACGTTCATGTCGACCTCGTGGGACCACTACCTTCCTCCCAAGGTTTCACACATCTGTTAACAATGATAGACCGTACTACGCGCTGGCCGGAGGCGGTCCCTCTGGCGTCAACCACAGCAGAGGAAGTCGCTCGCGTTTTTTTTGACAAACTGGGTGGCACGTTTCGGCGTCCCATCAGACATCACGTCCAATAGGGGGCCTCAATTTGTCTCGGAGCTTTGGTCAGCCATGGCCAGCAGCTTAGGAGTGACAATTCACCGCACCACCGCTTATCACCCTCAGGCTAATGGGTTATGCGAGCGTTTTCACAGGTCTTTAAAGGCCGCCCTCAGAGCCTCCCTAACGGATACAAATTGGGTAAATAAACTTCCTTGGGTTTTATTGGGGTTGCGTGCTGCACCTAAAGAGGATCTAGACGCCTCCCCAGCAGAATTAGTTTTTGCACAACCTCTCAGGCTCCCAGGTGAATTTTTACCAGAGAACCCAGAGCCAGGGTATCTTCCAGCCCCGAGGTTTTTAGGCAGCAACGGACCGGACTCTCTCCCCGGGCCGGCACATCACTCTTTTCCACGGGTTTTTGTCCCCCAAGCTTTGAAAAATGCTGAATTCGTTTTTGTTAGGCATGAAGCTTTAAAACCAACCTTCCGCCCACCATACGATGGACCATTCAGAGTGCTGGAACCTGGTGATAAGCATTTCGTGCTTGATTTTGGGGACAGAAAAGAAACAGTCAGCATTGACAGACTTAAACCTGCCTTCTTGTTGAGCGACGAGCCTGCACGGTTGGCGAGAGCACCTCGGCGGGGTAGACCCCCCAAGAGAAAAGACTCAGCCCCCCTGCAGGGAACAAATAATCACTCTCCTTCCCAAGCTGCAGATTCCTTACAGGAAGGTCCCACCAGGACGCCCGAACGGACCCACAGCAGATTCGGAAGAAGATTTAAGCCCAGACGGCACAGGGACTGATGCAAACTACTCAAAAGTTGTTCACTAATTGTGCTGTAACAGTTTAGGACTGACTTGTGATATTACTATGCTGCTATGATTACCACTGAATTCTCTACAGGAGCATAGCTGCTGGAAAGTTTCTTCTTTGTCAAGAGGTGTAGCAGTTAGTATGTCATAATAATTATCTTAAACTGTGAATTTTTCTATTGTCCTTTTCTTAGTCGTTTGGGGGGGGGGGCTGTGGTCTATATTAATCATATATCCCATAACCTACATATGTATAAGCATGTGAGAATGTTTGGTGATTACATATGTAAGGCGACTTCACACCTCAGAACAGGACAAAGGGTCTCAACCGCCAGTGAAGATCAAAGAGCATCCAAGGCACTGCGGTGGAGACCAGATAGGTCGCCCTGACCTCCCAGGGCCAGGTGGAGGGGTACGGAGACAAAGGAGGGGAATTAAGTTAATGGGGGATGTCAGCTTTGATATGCATGTCTTTTGTTGTGTGTGAGTATAAGTACACAGAGCCGAATGTGTTCGCTCTCTTACTTCTTCTGCTGCTGCACTAGATGAGACTTGTTAGAGGAGCGAAGCTGATAATAAACTTTGGTTTATAAGTCACATCGCCTCGTTATTCCAAGCTCCTCTACAGTGCATATGATTTACCTGAGGCTGCTAATTATCAAACAGAGGTTTTAATGCTTCTGTGTCATATTATTGTTCTTTTAGACATAGTAAAGTCACTCTAGGGCCTGAGCCACTGACAACGTCAGTCGGCGAAAGCCCTATTGCATCTGCTAGCGTTTCTTTATTTTTTTTTTCTATATTATTCTGCCTAAATGATCGCATTTTTCACCCTCTGAACGTTAACCAAAACGCGATTTTTTTTGGCAAACCCCTCTGACCGGGCAAAAAATTCGATAAACTGGAAAAAATATGTGCCCCCCCACCCCTCATTTTTGTGGGTGGGGTCAAACGTACAAGGTCTATGGAGACAGGAGACCATAAACTTTGCCGTAGACACATCAAATTTGGGTGAGATGTGAATCACCTCAAGACATGCAAAAAAAAATCATTCTGGCCCATACCCACCGCCAACAGGAAGGCCGCCATCTTGCCTCAAAGTCACCCCACCTCCAATTCGGAAAAAAGTCACACCTCGCATTTTAACACACTTGTCCTAGGGACCTGATCCAATTGAGCTCATTTTTACATGGGGGCATCTACAGGCATTGGCCATTAAAAATTGCATAAATTAAGTCAAAATCTCAAAAGGTGTGGTCAGGACGCCATGGCGAAGTTTGACTCCTCCCCTTACAAATTCAACCACCTGTAACTCGTCCAAAACTTGTCCGTTGTCCACAAAACTTTACATGAAGGAAAATAGTGTCACCCCGGACGCAATGACATCAAAATACCTGATAAAACATATAGCGCCAAATAGTGGTTAACGAATGAATTGCTGAAAACTGTTTTATTTATTACTCATGCGCGGCTGGCCAGAATGACCTGAAATTTTCAGAAATTCATCAGAACAGAGCCATGATCATAAATGATCATCAATGTTACTATGACATCATGCGTGTTACCATGGACACGCCCTTCTCGCCAACTCAACTAAAGGTGAAGCTAAAAAGTTTTATTTATATGGATTTGGACATGGACATTTCACCCTGTACTCTATCTGGTCTGCAAAAGCCCTGAGAAAAATCTCCCAAAACAAGGCAAACATGACGGGTAAGCAAATATCACAATATGGCAGAGGCTATACAGTTAAAGTACTGTTAGCACTGCTACTTCTGGCAGGGATATTCATCTTAACCCTGGACCTGCCACTATTAAACAGCAGACCACTGGGTTAGCACAAACATCTGAGCTGGCGAATTGGTTGTTTCTATCTACGGCCCTTCATAGCGAGTCGGGTGAGTCGAATTGCACTGAACAGACTCACATGTCTGATCCTGCTGTAAACAGCTGCGCTACGTCCAAACTTTTGGAAACAGGAGCGGTTAAACGAATTACAAATGAGGCGAGATCCTGAAACCGTGCTGTTCAAAAGCAAAAACAACATCTATTTTTCCAAACTGTTAATCATGCACGAGTTCTTTGGGACGCAAAGGCTAAACCAAAGGGGATCCTCGGCGGACATCTAAACATACGAAGCATAATCCCCAAAAGAGATGAGATTTCGGTGTTGCTGTCTGACTCAAATCTGGACTATCTTTGTCTCTCAGAAAGCTGGCTACACAGTAACATTGACACCAATATGATTGATATTGTGGGCTATCAGTGTTTTAGAAAAGACAGGCAGCCAGGGAGGGGAGGAGGTGTTTTAATTTACATCAAAGAGAAATTTAAATGTCAATTGGTTGATTTGAATACTTCACTTGAATGTTTAGCAGTTAATGTATGTCTCTCACCGGTAATGAATTTCAACATCGGAGTATTGTACAACCCACCCTCACACAATTCTTCTTTTTATAATGAATTAAGTGATCTGGTTAAACAACTTGAGAGGAGCAGAGAAACCATATTTTATGGTGATTTCAATATCAACTGGTCTGATAATAAGGAAAAACAGAAACTGAAAAGCCTCATGACTAAATTTAATTACAAACAAATGATCAAAGGACCCACCAGGATAACCAAACAATCGAGAACACTTATTGACATGGTATTCGCTAATAAACCAGAACGAATAACCAGAACCTATAATCTTGTAACTGGTCTCTCAGATCATAACATGGTTCTTGCTGTCAGAAAACTCACTAAAAAGCGACTACAGTATTTTGGAGGAGTCGATATTGACAAACCAAATTTTATTATTCCCAAATCAAAAAATGAGGAGTTTGAACATTACTTAGAAAATCAAAATTGGGAGCAGCTCATGTCAATAAACGAAGTAGATGATTGTTGTAACTTTATAACTGCAACAATTACTAAGTCCATAGAAAAATTTACAAAGCAAATTAAAAGTAGACAACAGAAGATTAACCTACCATGGTTAAATAATGAAATAAGAAAACTTATGAAGAGGCGAGACTCTGCATTGAAAACATCATTAACCTCTAAACTGCAAAATGATCACCTTGTGTACAAAAGTTTAAGAAATAAAGTGGTACAAGAGCTACGAAAATCAAAAGTATCTTATTACAATAAACTGATAGATCATGCAAAGGGTAACAACAGTTCCCTATGGAGGCATTTAAATAACTTAACTAATAAAAAAAATGTTCAGAAGGGGGTAAAGGAACTTAGAATCAATGGCAAGACCATCAGTGACAAGGCTACATTGGCAAATGAATTTAATTCATATTTTGTGGGCTCTGTGGAAGACTTGACAAAAAACTTTGTGCCGCCAAATGTGCTCAACAACACAAATTCAATACTTCCAACAGATTCTTTTCACATCAATGAGGTAAATGAGGAGTTAATTGCTGGTATTGTTAAAACACTGTCAAACTCAAAAACTAATGATATCTACAACATGAGCACCTCCTTTCTCAAAACGCACAGCAAAATATTAATCAAACCACTGACTCATCTCATTAATCTCTCCATTAGGTCTAGTACATTTCCATCTGGCTGGAAAAAAGCTGTCGTCATACCAGTTCATAAATCAGGCAGTAAAGACGATATATGCAATTACCGCCCAATCTCTATTTTACCAGTTCTGTCTAAGGTTCTTGAAAAAGTTGTAGCTACACAGATGATAGACTACTTACAAGACAGTCAACTTCTTCATCCACATCAATTTGGTTTTAGACCAGGATACTCAACAGAAACAGCAAATTGTTGCCTTATTGAAAATGTCAAACAGTCCTTGGACAGGGGTAATGTGGTAGGAGCTGTTTTTCTAGATCTCAAAAAGGCTTTCGATACTGTAAACCACAGTTTGCTTTTATCCAAAATGGTATCTTTTAACTTCTCTCCAGACACATTAGACTGGTTTGCATCTTATCTCCAGAATAGAGAACAGTGTGTAAAAGTTCACCAGGATAAATCCTCACTTTTAAATAACCGTATGGGTATCCCACAAGGGTCCATTCTTGGTCCTTTACTTTTCAGCATTTTTATTAATGACTTGCCACTACACTGCTCTGCTGCAACATGCCAACTTTATGCAGATGATGCAGTTATTTACACAGCTGCCAAGACTCCAGCACAGGCTGCAGATGTACTGTCTACAAGTATGGTTGATGTCCAAGAGTGGCTCCTCCAGAACCATCTATTGCTGAACCTTCAGAAAACAGTTTCAATGTGCTTTTCAATCAAAAAATATAACCTCCAATGTTTTAAAGTTAATATACATGATCATGACATCAGTTTAGTTACAGAATTCAAATACCTTGGCGTTGTACTAGATCCTCAACTCAAATTTAATCTTCATATAAAGAAAATTTCAAAAACAGTAAAAAAAAATCTGAACTGCTTTAAATTAATTAGATATTACATACCTTACGAACCTGCTGTACTGTATATGCATTCTATGGTTTTTTCTCATATATCATACTGTTTGACAGTCTGGGCTCAAGCAGCCCCTTCCACAATAAGACATATAGGTTCATTATATAATCAAACCCTAAAAATCTTGGACAAAAAGCCCATTAGGTGGCATCACTGTAATATTTTAAAAAAATACAACCTATTGAGTTTTGAGAGTTTCATTGACCTCTGTTTACTGAAATTAACTTTCAAATGTTTCCATAAATCAGCACCTGAGCCACTTGCTGGTTTCATCCAAAGACAGGACAGCAGCAGAGCCACCAGGAGTTCTGTTAAAAATAACTGTAAAATATTCCACCGCAGAACCACATTTGGACAAATAGCTTTCTCTATAAAGGGCAGTCACATCTGGAACACAATGCCAAATGAAATTAAAATAATAACGGACTTTAAAACATTCACTAAAAAGGTTAAAAACTGGCTGAAAAATAAACAAGAATGTACCCATGTATGAAATGATTGTCTGCAGGGTGAGAGTGAATGAAGGGAAGGAATGAATATGTTTGTTTATAGTGAGTGATGAAGGGAGGGAGGCCTGAAATAGGCAAATGTGTGTCAGGTTGTTATATTTGTGTATTTATAATATTTATAATATTTATAATTATGTATTTATAATGTATTTATGTTTTTTGCATTGATGTATGTGGTTATTGTGTATTCCTTTTTTTTTTTTTTTTCTTACTTGTTTCTCCTTTCTAAAGCCCATCCAGGGACAAGAGTTGCAAATTAGCTAATAGCTATACACTCTGTGCAACACATCAGATTGATTGTCATTGATTAATTGTCTATGTTTATTGCACTGTCCCTGTCAAATAAACAAATCTATCTATCTATCTTAAGGAATGGCTATGTGATTGTTAAAGTTTTAATCCTGTTATTGTTCATGACAAAAACAGCAAAGCTCTGAAAGGTTATAGGATTTGAAAAAAAACCCATACAATACTATAAAATGATCACTTTTTCTGTCTTACTATTTGTATGAGTGTGCTTGATTATTTTTCTCTGACCTATTGAAAATGAATCACCAACATTAAAAACAGAAAATATCATTTATGGTATTTACTTAAAAGAAAATGATTAAAATATCAAAGAACACAAAAATGTTACTTTTGATGAGTTTTTTGAATTAAGTAATGAAAAGAAAACAAGTTCATGTTACTCCTTGAGTGCTACAATGCTTAACATTTTATCTAGAGAAGGAACTCAGAAAGTTCTAGTCTGGTTCTCCCGTTTAAACAATATACTGTGTAGTCTTTGCAATTTTCTTTATTTTCTTTTAATGAAATGAAATACGCTTAAGGGCTCGGTACAAGGTGGGAAGCACCTTGTGGAATTTAAGCCTGCAAATTTCATCAATCAGTCCTTTACTACTTATCCAGTCACATGGACAGCAGTCTAAGCAGAGAAGACAGACTGCTGCCTGGCTGACTTACCACTATGACCGCTTCGACAAGATAACTAGGAAGACTTCAAAAGATTTAACATGAGGAGAGGACAGATCTGTCCCACTCCAGCAAAAAGATTACTAAATAAGCTCAGATCATTTTTTCTAAATGTACAGGCAAAAATGAAAACTGAACTATAACAGCCAGGCACATACATGTATTTGGCCTTCCTTGCGCTTATCTGCCCCACTTAAGGCGCTTTTCCACTAGGGTCAGTACGGTACGGTTCGGTATGGGACGGGACGGTACAGTTCGACCTGCTTTGTGTTTCCACTGCACTAGGTCCCATTTGAAGTGGGTGGGAAATAGTTACAGGGAGGCGGCACAACCCTCTCCCTCCCACTACGTAAAACAAGCATAACTGCGTAAATCAAGCGTAACATTACACAAAACATAAGTTGGCAGGATACGAGGCGTCTGTGTTCTCTGGCTGTTTTTGCCAGAATAAAGGCAAAAACGGAGAACAGAAGGCAAAGCCGGCGATACGACACACTGGAAAGGTACTGGAGCATTTAGGAAACCGTAGAGCAATATAAAGGAGAAGACATGAGGATACGAACTACATTATGTATGACTGTAAGCTAATGATTGCTAATGCTACTTTGCTTTTAAGTCCGCCGTACAACATTGTAATGTCGGCAAGTTATCGATATTGGGTACTGAAATATGTATTCTCTGTGTGTGTGTGTTTCAAATGGCTCTCTTGTGGAAAAAATATCGTTTCAAACCATCGGTCTGAACGTTCAACACAGTGATGTGACCCCAACTTCATGAGCGCAAAGTGGTTAAAAACTGCAGAATGTCTGTAGAAATGTTTAGCTTCCTGTGCAACAAATTGCTCTGATCTGTGTCAAAATCATGGAGAGACTGTTGAGACGTCATAGGATTTACCTGATCCAGCCAGTGGTGTCGTGGCAAAACATGATCAACCAGGTGGCATATTGTAGTACTGTGGGGTAAAAAAGTATTTAGTCAGCCACCAATTGTGCAAGTTCTCCCACTTAAAAGATAAGAGAGGTCTCCAATTTTCATCATAGGTATACCTCAACTATGAGAGACAAAATGAGAAAAAAAATCCAGAAAATCACATTGAAGGATTTTTAATGAATTAATAGGTAAATTCCTCAGTAAAATAAATATTTGGTCACCTACAAACAAGCAAGATTTCTGGCTCCCACAGACCTGTAACTTCTTCTTTAAAAGGATCCTCTGTCCTCCACTTGTTACCTGTATTAATGGCACCTGTTTGAACTCGTTATCAGTATAAAAGACACCTGTCCACAACCTCAAACAGTCAGACTCCAAACTCCACTATGGCCAAGACCAAAGAGCTGTCAAAGGACACCAGAAACAAAATTGTAGACCTGCACCAGGCTGGGAAGACTGAATCTGCAATAGGTAAGCAGCTTGGTGTGAAGAAATCAACTGTGGGAGCAATTATTAGAAAATGGAAGACATACAAGACCACTGATAATCTCCCTCGATCTGGGGCTCCACGCAAGAGCTCACCCCGTGGGGTCAAAATGATCATGAGAACGGTGAGCAAAAATCCCAGAACCACATGGCGGGACCTAGTGAATGACCTGCAGAGAGCTGGGACCAAAGTAACAAAGGCTACCATCAGTAACACACTACGCCGCCGGGGACTCAAATCCTGCAGTGCCAGACGTGTCCCCCTGCTTAAGCCAGTACATGTCCAGGCCCGTCTGAAGTTTGCTAGACAGCATTTGGGTGATCCAGAAGAGGATTGGGAGAATGTCATATGGTCAGATGAAACCAAAATAGAACTTTATTGTAAAAACTCAACTTGTCGTGTTTGGAGGAGAAAGAACACCATACCTACTGCGAAGCATGAGGGTGGAAACATCATGATTTGGGGCTGTTTTTCTGCAAAGGGACCAGGACGACTGATCCGTGTAAAGGAAAGAATGAATGGGGCCATGTATCGTGAGATTTTGAGTGAAAACCTCCTTTCATCAGCAAGGACATTGAAGATGAAATGTGGCTGGGTCTTTCAGCATGACAATGATCCCAAACACGCCGCCCGGGCAACGAAGGAGTGGCTTCGTAAGAAGCATTTCAAGGTCCTGGAGTGGCCTAGCCAGTCTCCAGATCTCAACCCCATAGAAAATCTTTGGAGGGAGTTGAAAGTCCGTGTTGCCCAGCAACAGCCCCAAAACATCACTGCTCTAGAGGAGATCTGCATGGAGGAATGGGCCAAAATACCAGCAACAGTGTGTGAAAACCTTGTGAAGACTTACAGAATGCGTTTGACCTCTGTCATTGCCAACAAAGGGTATATAATTTATATATTTACATATTTATTCCATCTAGCTACAATGCTCTGCACTGTGTGTTCATATATTCATATATTTATTCCATCCAGCTACAATGCTCTGCACTGTGTGTCTGTGTGTGTGTGTGTATATATATATATTTTATAGTAATACGTACATATGTATATTAGCTGCTCTTGCTTGCTTGTTTTTTTTCTTGCCTTCTGATTGTTGCTCTGAGTGTTGCTATCCCTGTGCTGTTGCAATCCTGGAATTTCCCCGTTGTGGGACTAATAAAGGCTTATCTTATCTTATCTTATAACAAAGTATTGAGATGAACTTTTGTTATTGACCAAATACTTATTTTACCGAGGAATTTACCAATTAATTCATTAAAAATCCTTCAAGGTGATTTTCTGGATTTTTTTTCCCTCATTTTGTCTCTCATAGTTGAGGTATACCTATGATGAAAATTGGAGACCTCTCTCATCTTTTAAGTGGGAGAACTTACACAATTGGTGGCTGACTAAATGCTTTTTTGCCACACTGTATATGAGCCGTTAACTATATATTTCAACAGGTTAACAGTACTGAGTTAGGCATAAGATATATTTAACAATTATGATGCATTTTAAGCCAAAGCAAATGGATCTAGGATTAAAAGTAATTAAAATAATGCAGTCACAAGGTTACATGGAGAAATACATGGATTAACTGGAACTATATCGTACTGAGTATTGCTGACGACATGTAGATACTGTATAAATATTTATTCTCTGCATCAACAGTGAACAATACTTGTATTCATATAGTACTGCCCTGGGAATTTTGACAATAAACCTTTGTATCTTTGCAGATGTGTCTCTACTTTTGTTTTATGTGTGAAGGTTACCACCAAGTGACATAAATTAGAGATTGGAAAAGCTGTCTAAGAACAATCCAGCAGTTTGACAAATCACTTTTGGTTTGGTGTAAGTCAGCCAACAGAATTATGAACCATAAAGCAGTTTGTGTTAAAATGCTAAATCCCATTAAACCCAAACTCAGGGGTGTCCAATCATGTGCCATGGAGGGTCAAGACCCTGCAGGTTCTCTCTTCTATCCCATTATTAGGAAATCCAGATGCTAATATGGCCCAGAATTCCTCCATATACTGGGACTATCACTAAAGTGTGTAGTGTCTTCCGCACTGGCACATTCAACAATACAGTCTTCAGCAAATAATTATTTTGGTTACTTTTCTAAAAAATGAGCCATTATTTTCAAAGTCACTGATAAATGGTTCGTACTGTTGACTCTTTTCCCACCAGCGTCTTAACAGAAAAAAATAGAAAATCATGATGCAAACACATAAATCACTAAATTGTTTATTACAATCAGCAGCAAATTACAGATTATTTAGAATGTGCAAAATTTAAACTGTAAAAAAAAAAAAAGAAGAAGAAATTGGAATGGGTCACACACGCCAGCCACGCTGCCTCACTGAGCAGCAACTGGATCGGCCCCTCGTACTGGTCCCGGTTCAGCAGATCTTCAGCCTGCATCTCTGTAAATAGTGAGGCAAGGTCCGGTTTGGGTAGATCATTTTCCCCTTGCCTAGATGAAAGACAGAAATGGGTGGTGGAAAATTAAAGCAAGTTTAAAACATATTTGAGAAATGAATGAATGACTGAATCTTTATTTCGGATAGATTAGATTAAAAGAAAGAAACAGAATAATAGAGCAAAGGGATAAAAAATCCAACAAGGTCAAATTAAACAGCAACTCCTCGGATTATACAATTCAACATAAGTTATCCGAAATGGGTGATGGCTGAAGCCACAGCTTATATTGCCCACCCATGTTCCATCTAAGAATTCAAAAAGAAAAGAAAATAAGAGTGATTACAAATCAGAACAAAGCCAAGACAAAACGTGACAAAAACTAAGCAACAGCACAACACAGACTGAATATGATAATCCTTATGTGATTTTACATGTCGTTTTGTATATATGTTTGGAGTATTTCTTCCTTTAGTTTTTGTTTAAATTGTCCAAGCGTTGTACATGATTTTAATTCAGGTCCAAAAGCGTTCCACAGTCTGACTCCCTGCATTGAGAACAATGTTGCTTGATGGTAGTTCTCACTGAAGGTTTTTGAAATATACATGTTCCTTTGAAATGATATTGTTTCTCCCTTATTTGGAACAACTTTGGATATTTGCGGGCAGTGATAGATTCTTAGCTTTAAACATTACTGCAGTTTTAAAGTCAACCAGATCTTTCAACTTGAGAGCTTTTAATCTAAGAAAAAATGGGTTTGTTGGTTCCCTGCGAGCAGCTTTGTTTATTATTCTAATAGCTCTCTTCTGAAGCATAAAGACTGGATATATGTTTTATATGTGTTTCCCCATACTTCAGTACAATATATCATGTATGGGAGATTAATGATTAATGATTAATGTCCTCTCTGGGTTGGGGACAGGCTCCTGCCCCAAGTGGAAGAGTTTAAGTATCTTGGGGTCTTGTTCACGAGTGAGGGGAAAATGGAGCGAGAGATCGACAGACGGATTGGAGCAGCATCTGCAGTGATGCGAACGTTGTACCGGTCTGTTGTGGTGAAGAGGGAGCTGAGTTCTAAGGCAAAGCTGTCGATTTACCAGTCAATCTACGTTCCTACTTTCACCTATGGTCACGAGCTTTGGGTAATGACCGAAAGAACGAGATCGCGGATACAAGCGGGTGAAATGAGCTTTCTCCGTAGGATTGCTGGACTCACCCTCAGAGATAGGGTGAGGAGCTCAGTCATCCGGGAGAGGCTCAGAGTAGAACCGCTGCTCCTCCACATTGAAAGGAGTCAGTTGAGGTGGTATGGGCGTCTGATTAAGATGCCTCCTGGACGCCTCCCACTTGAGGTGTTTCAGGCACGTCCCACTGGGAGAAGACCCCGGGGCAGACCCAGGACACGGTGGAGAGACTATGTCTCCCAGCTGGTCTGGGAACGCCTTGGTATCCTCTCTGAAGAGCTGGAGCAGGTTGCGGGGGAGAGGGAGGTCTGGGCTTCTCTGCTTGAACTGCTGCCTCTGCGACCCGGACCTCCGGAAAAGCGGTAGAAGATGGATGGATGGATGGATGGATGGGAGATTAATGAATGATACAAAGTATATAGTGTGGGTTGATTCAGCAAATATTTCACTCTGTGTAGTATTGCAATTGATTTGCATATTTTACCTTTAATATAATTAATATGTGACTTCCAACACAGTTTATTATCGATTATTACGCCAAGGATTTTAATTTTGGATACCCTTTCAATCTCTACACCATTTACACTGAGTTTAGATACTGAGTTGTTGTGATGGTGTGAAATAACGTTATCAATAAAAGTTTAGCCACCGCTGTGTCGCCCTGGTTTCAAATGTGGGTGGTGTTTTGTGCTTGTGTTGCTAAAATATAAAAGGAAGCACTGCAATGGGTCTCAAATATTTGTAATGTGTTCTTTTACTGGATGAGTTTAAAGATGAAATACTGTAGACTACACATATAAACTAAATTCTAATGGTGACTGAACAACTCCCATTCTCCAAGGTGCAAGATACACTATACAACCCATAAAGGATCACAGAAATGATCTGATAAAAAAATAAATAAATAAACAAAAGTAAATAAACAAGTGGTTTACCTATACTTTAACTTAACTCAGATAACTCACGTGGAATTGTATAGTAGAAGGAGTCTTTGTCTAATTTGACCTTGTTGTTATATTATACAGTTTCTTTTAACCTGTAATGTACTATCCGAAATAAACAAATTCATTCATTCATTCATACTCATTCATACTTAAAAAGCAAAAGATTTGACTGTAAATATGATGTGTTGTTTACCTGTCACAATACATTGCTGTCTAAAAGTCACCATTCCGAGCAGATCCTGTTTGGACTCTGCAATGACAAATACACACACCTTAAGTACATACACATCACGAAAGTGCAACATGTAAAAAACCCCACCTTTTTAACCATAATTACAACTCGCTTATTTCATCAGATATTGTCAACACAAAGCCTAGATACAACCATGGATGTAGCATTGAGCTAGGTCATCGTTTAAACACGATTAAGTTTTCGTCTGTCCAAATTGAATTTTCCACTGCTGGGAAAAATAATGTAAAACATGAATATCACATCACTCACCATCCTCTTATCACAATATCACGGCTTCAACTGCTGAAGTTGGGTGTTGTCACGGCCGTACATTCATTTCAATTCGGGTGACTGGGTCTAATTCCCGGTGCGTCTCCGTCTATTTTCTAGTGCGTCTGCTTGTGCTCTCCACTGCAAGCTCAGTCTGCTTCCCTCTGCATTATCTCATCAGCCGAAATGCACAGAAAACTCTGCTGGGCCACGGTGTTGATTTCTGCTGATTTCTGTTAAGCCATTCTATCGTTGTTGTTTATAACATCACTTGTTCGCGGGCTCACGGAGGAAAAATTGCAAATGGCAGCCAGCCAGCGATTCTGGAACGTCAGCGTAACGCCCACTCTCATGACGCTACGCCCGGTACCAATCAGTGGCCAGCAGTGGGTTGACGTAACAGTACCGGTACGCTTCGGACCTGCTCTGGAGCAGTGCCAAAAAAATAGGAATAGTTCTAAAAATTCAGAACTGTAAGGACTTCCGGTGCCTAATGGAAAAGCGGACAAACCGTGTCGAACCGTACCGAACCGTACCATACTGACCCTAGTGGAAAAGCGCCTTTAGTATCTGTGTGTGTGCAGAAGCTGCAAGGAGGAGGGGTCGTAGACCCCCCGCCCACTGCTCCACTGACCAGACTGTTTGTTTAAAAAAAAAAAGGCATGCTATAACTTCAGTAAAGCATTATTATGTGCTGAATTAATTAAAATAGGCCTTAAAAGATGGATCGCAAAATCAGATCCCTCTTTTGTTAATTCAACTTGTTGGAGATGGCGATGTTTTATTCAAGAGTGATCTTAAACTGATACTAACCTGTGCATATTGGTAAAAGATTTAGTGATTCACTGAATATTTAGCAAAAAGTTGTTTTTGTAATTACGAAATCACATTATTCAATTAATAGAAGCTTTAGGTGTTATTTAAACTTATTGTGTTATTCTGGGTTCACACTCATGTTTCTTCCACAGAAACAGGAAAGCATTAACCAACTATTTATCTTTCACCAGGATTTAAAATTCAAAAGTCAAAAAGGTGAAAGCTAACAATCAAACAATCACCATTAGCTTTAATTCTAACAAATCCTTGGTGACCAAAATACACAAAAACAATTCACTTGTGATTAACATTAAAAATTATAACCAACAGTGGAATAACCACTGTAAAAACTTAAAAGGACAAAAGTTGAATGACTGTAACAGTAATACTTACAAAAACAATTTATGAGAAGACAAAATTTGCACTCCTGTTTGTGTAATTTCTGACGCAAGGAGGGGGGAGCCTATGGTTTCCCATGATTTTTTTTTAGGGTGACCCCGGCATTGGACATTTGTGGTGGATGGGAGGATGGAGAGTGGTGTGGGGCAGGCTGGCTGTGGCAAGGGGAACACCACGTTTGTCATCAACCTGGACATCAGGCTCGATGCCTCTCACCAGATAATGGCATGACAGTATCACATTTCAGAAATGTGACAGGAATAAAGAATAATTGTGTTGTATGATTTTGATGTGCCTAAAGAGCTGAGCTGTGCTCCTGGTGCTTGGCCTCGGCTGAACCAGGCCTTAGGACTACAAACCACACCAAAATTTAGGAAGAAACATAGAAAATAAAGCATTCCTTGTACAAAATGAAACCAGATTCTAATTAAGCAATATGTCCACCTTTCCATTAACAGAAGGAGTGGGACATAACCTTTCACAAAGATGCACTAACACAAATCCAAACTGTCTGTGTTCAACAGGACAGACAGATGTGGCCTTAATGACTAATTCAGAATTGGTTGCAATACATGCTAAATCACATTAAATCTGCACACAACAGCTGGATTAATTGTCCTAACTGACATTTGTAAACTAGGTCAACGGAGGACACTCACAAAAAAGAGGCATGGTTACAGAAACCTCATTTTGGGTGTGTTATACTACTCACAAAGTTTCATCTAAATTAACCATGTGCCACATATACTAATGGCACATACTGTATCTTTAAGGAAAACATTTCCTTCTTCCAGTAAAAAAAAGGAGACAACCTCTCACACTGTTCAAGTACGCCATAACATTGATGCATGAGCATCTCCATGCATCGGGGGGGGGGGGGGTTTACCACAACAATAATTAGTAAAAATCCTCAGAAAAATAGAAAATAAATAAAAATTATCAATAAATGATCAATACTGTAGGAGAGAAAAATATAGGTGAAACCACTTGGTAATGGAAGCACAATATTCAATAGGAGAAGTTAAATTTACATCAATAGATTTGCAAGTATTTAAGAAAATTATGTGCTGAAAAATATTTGCAGATTATTGTAAAGAAAAAATATCATGTTTATAAGAAATAAAGTAAACTGATAAGAAAACACAAAACCATGCAAATTTATGGGAAAAGTTCCAAATGTCTAAGGAAGGTCCAATTTATGCTGATGGAGCTTACTATGGGACTCAATTTAGAATCTACTACAAAGACAAAACAGATTCTTACTCAATTATGTAAGAAGAGAACGATGCTTAGGGAGCTCAAAACAAAATAATTTGACCTTCCCTGCATAAACTTATTCCTTTCAAACCCTTTCAATGGATCTCATTGAGCTAAATAAGTGTGAAGGCAAAAATGTTGTTTAGAAATTATTAACGTACTTACTAACTAGACAAAGGCTCTCCCTTTCCCTAATCCAAATATTGCTATGGATTGCAATAATCTAAATACTGCTATGGTAACACTGAAATCCTTAACCAAAACAATATCGAGATTTAAAATAGCTGAAATGATTCACTTAGATAATGGAATACATTTAATGGAATACACTTTGTAAATAAAATCATATCACTTTTAGGTACAGTACCCAAATTGTTGGTACCCAACATTTACATAGGAAACCATTTATCTTACCATCAACCATCTACAGGATCAGCATAATGCACAATTAGGATTATGAAAGATGAGTTAGGGAAATAGTGACAAAGAAAAATAGGAAAATTGTGACTGGCAAACCCTACTATTGAAGCCATTTAACTTAGGTGATGAGGAAGGTTTCTGGTTGATTACATGCAAAAAATGACAACTGACAGAGATGTTATCCATGCTGCCCTTCCCAAGAGGGACCATGTGACGAAGGAACCATGGGAGGTGCACCCATCATTTGGCCGAACCAGGGGATCTGGTCATCAAAGAAAAACTGGACCAAAACTCCCTGGCAAGGACAACACAAAGGTTATCCTGGCGACACCAACAGCTGTGAAAGGCGAAGGACATAACATTTGGGTGCATCTAACATTTTACCCCACTTGGAACCCTCAGCAAGAGACTGTTTAATACACATTACATACTCATTAAAAAAAAAAAAAAACCTTGACAAGGTTCAAGTTCAGGTTACTTTATTTGTACCCGTAGGTAGATTTGCTTTGCAGTCAGGTGACCACAATTACATTCAACATGAACACAAACACAGGCACACATGAGGCTGACTATAAACATGATAAAAGTACTCAAGGCTCGATCAATCAGGACATAAGACAAAGGGATAAGAGAAAAAACAGAGATAAGAGAGAAGGGTCATATTAAAAAGTTAAAGACTAGTCAAACCCAATAAAAGATTTAGAACCCAAATAAAAAAAACCCTACAAAATCAAGTAAATATAAAATGAAATTAATAAATAGGTAACTAAATTATGTGCAATATATTGTTACAACTTGTTCAACTCTTTGACAGCAGCAGGAACAAAGATGTTTTTGTAGTGCTGGGTTTTACTTTTTGGGACAACAAACCTCCGTCTGGAGGGAAGAAGCTGAAAGTGGCAGTGCAAAGGGTGGGAGTCATCATTTAAAATGGAGGTAGCAATCCTCTGTACCTGTCTGGTGTACAGGGATGTCATGCTCAGCTGTGACTCACCAAGCAAACGACTGGACCATGTAACAACCTGATCCAAGGATTTCCTCTGTTTCAGTTTTATCTGACCAAACCATGATACTAAAGAAAAGGATAAAACAGATTCAATAAAAGCCCGATAAAACATTGTCATTATGGTTCAGTCAATTTGGAAGCATGCAAGTTTCCTTAAACAATGCAAATGTTGCTGACCCTTTTTGCACACCCTTTCACAGTTCTCTTCAAAGTTTAAATTACCATCAATAATCGTCCCAAGATATTTGTAGGATTGTACATATTCAGTGGTCTGGCCTTTTAGTACGGTGACTTTGTGCCTGGGAGTTTTCCTCCTAAAGTCAATAATCATATCTTTAGTTTTTGTCGTATTCAGCTGCAGGTAGGAATCCTCACACCAGTGAACAAAATCATCAACTACTGGGCCGTGGCCACTCTCACCATCCTGGAGGAGACTGACAACAACTGAATCATCAGCATGCTTTATAATGTGTCTGTTGTCATGTCTGCTCCGACACATGTTTGTGTACAGGATGAAGATTAGTGGTGACAACACACACCCCTGCGGAGAGCCAGTAGAAGAACACTTTTGGTCAGACAATGTACCATTGACCCTTACTCTCTATGTCCTGTTGGTTAAAAAATCCAGAATCCAACCCACCAGATTATTACTCAAATCAAATTGTTGCAGGAGCCTTTCAACTAAAATATGAGGTTGGATTGTATTAAAGGCGGAAGAAAAGTCCACAAATAAAAGCCTGGCGTGTGTCCCATTAAAATCCAGTTGTTCAAAAAGCATGTTAAACAGAGTGACAGTAGCATCCTCTACTCCTCTGTGGGGCCTATAGGCACACTGCAGAGGATCCAATGCATGCTCAGTCTGCTTTAGGACCTCAAATCTGACCAGTTTTTCAAAAATTTTCATTAAAATTGAAGTCAAAGCAACTGGTCTAAAATCATTTACCGTTTTAGGACAGCTGGATTTTGAAACAGGGACAACCACACCATCTTTCCAGATCTTAGGCACATGTTGTGTCTGTAAGGACTTATTGAAAATGTAGTGAAATACAGGACTCAATTCATGTGCACAGGACTTTACCAAGCGCCCACATATATTATCAGGGCCCTGACTTTGTTCACTTCTACAGCACAGAATGCCCTTTTAATATCCTGCACCTCAATATTAAAGTGCTGATTGTCTTTGAGTTTCTGTTTCAAATCTTGGGTTTCTGTGCTAAAATCAAAGGAATCAAAATGACCATAAAAACAATTAAGAGCATTAGTCAGCTCTGTGTCTGAATTAAAACCATCTAAAAACACACGATTACTGCGCTCTGTGCTCTGAAGGCCTGCAATAGTTTTCATACTGGCCCAGGCTGAACCAAGCTTCTTTGTTGCCATCTTGCTTTCCAATTCTGATTTATAATTCTGTTTTGCTCTTAAAATTTCGGACTTCAGCTCCTTTGTGGCAACCTGTAGCTCCGAAACATCCCCATGTTTAAAGGCAAGTGCTTTCCTCTGGAAGCAGGATTTAACTGATTTTGTAACCCATGGTTTGTTGTTGGGATATATTTTGACATGTTTACGTGGAACGATCATGTCTCTACAGAAAGCCATGTATGAGCATGTGACGTCCACCAAAGAGTCCAAATCTTCTCCGCAGGCCAGTGTGAACACCTTCCAGTCCGTACAGTTAAAGCATTCCTGGAGGCAGTGCACTGAATCCTCTGTCTACACGGTTATGTCTCTGGTCTTCGCCTTGTCTCTTCTGAGAGCAGTTTTATATGTGGGCAGCAAATGTACACAGTTATGATCTGAGGATCCTAAAGGAGGAAGGGGAAGTAATTTATAGGCCCTCTCTATGGAGCTGTAGCACAGGTCCAATGTCTTTTTTCACCTGGTAGGGCAGGAGACATACTGATAAAAGTTTTTAAGTGTCTTCTTTAAAGAAACATGGTTAAAATCCCCAAGAATAAAGTTTGGAGCTTCTGGGGAAATCGACTGCAACCGCTGTACCACATCAAAGACGGTGCTGGAGGCGGAGTCAGCATCCGCTCTCTGTTGAATGTACATAGTTGTTATGAAAAGTTGGGGGAACTCGCGGGGCAGATAAAAGGGGTGTAGCGATACGGACAGAAGCTCCACATCGGGTGTACAGATGTGCTCTCTGACCGTGACAGATGTACAGTACTGTTTATTAATATATAAACATACGCCGCCCCCCTGACGTTTCCCCGTTACCTCTTCCTGCCGATCCGAGCGAAGTGGGGCTCCAAAGCCGTCAATACACAGGTCCGTATCCCGGTCATGCGCCGTAAGCCACGTCTTGGTGTAAGCCATGACACAGCAGTTCTTGAAGTCCGTCTGATATCGTACATTCCCTTGAATTTCATCCACTTTATTTCTCAGGGATTGTACGTTCCCCATAATAATGGAAGGAAGAGGAATGCGGTTAAGCTGACGCCTCCTCAGGCTTAATTTTACGCCTCCACGCTTTCCGCTTTTCCTCCTCTTGTCTCTCTTTTCATCGCTGTGTCCATGAAAATCTCTTAAAATAAAGTCCGGCAGTGGCGGCACGGGCTCAAACGCAGATGCTGCATTTTGTCATCACTCGCCGCTCACGGGCATCCACCTCAGCTGCGTGCACATCTGCATCTTGTTAGTGCGCAGCTACTTATTCCACCTCGCCCTGAGCTGCAGTCTGGAGCCATCTGTCTCCCTGCGTACTGGAACCTTCAGCAGTTTCCTTCCCTCCAGGCCTGCTGATTCCTCTTCGCGACAAGTAAGCTGTCAGTTATTGTCTCACCTGTTTTCCTGTCAGCCTTCCCCTGTGCACAGGTGGATTTCCCGGCGGCGGACACTCTCTCCCTCGCCTCGCCGCTCCTCTGCCTCGCCGCTTCTCCTCGGACGCACAGCAGGACGCTGTCCCCCAGGCTCGGGACCTTGCCAACGCCAGCCACCACAATTACTACAAGTAAGCACACAACCTTGTCACTCTCCTGTGTGGTTTGCCCAGCTAACCCCTGTTCTCCTCTCGCCCATAGGGTTGTCTGGCTGCACGGCGTGCTGCTCTGTCCTGACCTGCATCCTCCACCCACAATACATCCTCATCTCTCACACACGCATCCATACACATTACATTGGTTAACAATAAAGCTTTCAAATCTGCCTGAGCCTGCGTGCGTGTTTCCTGGGCCAAATAATATGTCACATTTCCCATGTTTAACATGTCTCTGGAATACTGCATTCTTCCCGGCATGATCACGCTTAACTCCAAGATAAAGAGCCGATAGGAAAAAAGCGACAGTGCAAACACAAGGAGGAAATCCATACTGATGGAACCAGGAAGCTTTTCGTTATATAGTCCACAAACATTCAAGGACAAAAATGGCACAGAGAATTACGTTTAAACACATTAAAGTGCATAAAAACAAAGACACAGACATCAAACTTTTTTCACCCGCTGCCAGTCGCTGCGTGCGCACGCGCCCAACTCCTGTTTATAGCTCTAAAGATAGATAAACAAAGGGGGAGACGTCCTTGTGGCATCTCTCAGAGACATCTCCTGGAGACTAAGTGTCTATAAATCTAATCTATAGAACTGGGAGTTTTAGCACAAGTGACTGTTTAACTGTTTCTCTATGCAAATGTCGGCTGACGGCGCCCCCTGGCGTCCAGTAACGGCTTTTACATGGCTGATAGAAAAATTCCATATTATCCATATTATTATTATTATATTATTTCATGATTTCCTATTTCATGTCTGATGTTTATATGTGCATTCCATGTAGAATAAGTTCATATATTCCTCTTTATTATCCTTTCATATTATATGTCTGATATATTTTTGGTGTGTTTCTGTGAGCAATTATCTGTGGCCTTCAGTGGATGTGCATGTGAGTGCTAAGAATGCAGGTCAGCAGAAACGTAAAGGATGACCTAGATAATTTCATTGTTGTATTGACCTGCCCTGCTAAGTTTCTGTGACCAGGAATGTGCTAAAACTCCCAGTTCTATAGATTAGATTTATAGACACTTAGTCTTCAGGAGTTGTCTCTGAGAGATGCCACAAGGTCGTCTCCCCCTTTGTTTATCTATCTTTAGAGCTATAGAACACCAGGCTCAGATGTTCATGGTTAGAAAGGGGTGCATGTACGGCTCTGTGGACAGTTAAATCTACCTGTTTCTCCTCTGGCCAGAGTGGAAACTTGGAAACCGCCTATTAAATTTTTGACTCAGTCTTATTTAATTCAATATTATTCTATCAATGGCAAAACAGCTGTTTGTTTATCATGGAGGGGGAAAAATGCAAGGGAAAGAAGGGTATGCTTGGTGTTGTTGCCTTTTTCATCCTCATCATTCTCGTAGTGACACTATTGTTTTGGTTATTTTTAAGTTGTTCCTCTGCCTATACACCGTAGAGAATTGTTATGTTTGTTCCTTAATGCCACTACCAGCTGGACAAACTATCTGTTACTGCTAAAACAATGCAGCTACTACCGGCTGTTTGTTTCTTAAAAGGAACTCCGATTATATTGGCATGTTAGCTCTATATGCTTTATTTTGATGTTAGTAACATAACTATAATATAATTTTTTTGAAAATAATTCCCAGTTTTATATATTTTAAAGAAACTTTATTACGATGTAAATCGCCATTTTTGTTTACGTCGCAATGCATTCTGGGTAGTGACGTAGAATGGTTGCAGCCGTTTTTTCTGTCTTATACAAGCCAAGAAGCGAAGCTACGAGCTACTGCCATTTGTCAGTGAAAATGCCACATTGCGCAGCTTTTGGATGTAATTTCCAATCAAAGAGAAATAAAGAGAGCGGGGTAAGCCTCCATAGCTTTCCTAAAGAGGGAAAGTTGAGGAAAAAGTGGGGCGGCAGCAGCTCAGGAGGTAGAGTAGGTCGTCTAATAACCCGATGGTTGGTGGTTCGAATCAAGCTCTCCCCAGATATCCTGCTGTTGTGTCCCTGGGCAAGACACTTCACCCGCATTATTAGACGACCTGCTCTACCTCCTGAGTCGCTGCTACTTTTTACTTTTTACTGCTACTTTTTACATTCATTCTACACACGTTCCTTGTTTAAGTTTGAACCATTTCATAAGATTGCTGCTAGTCTGCAAAGACACATAACAACATGTAAATCCATACACCTATATATATCTTTAAATCATTTTTCATTATTATTCAATTTACTTTACTACCACTTTTTTTGATTATTTTTCTTTTAATCATGATGTTTTATTAAGCATCAAGGGGGGAATATGAAAAAGGCCGGAAAAAGGTGAATTGTCCTCTCCGGGTTGGGGACAGGGTCCTGCCCCAAGTGGAGGAGTTTAAGTATTTGGGGTCTTATTCACGAGTGAGGGGAGACTGGAGCGAGAGATTGACAGACGGATTGGAGCAGCATCTGCAGTGATGCGGACGTTGTACCGGTCTGTTGTGGTGAAGAGGGAGCTGAGTTCTAAGGCAAAGTTGTCGATTTGCCAGTCAATCTACGTTCCTACTCTCACCTATGGTCATGAGCTTTGGGTAATGACCGAAAGAATGAGATCGTGGATACAAGCGTCTGAAATGAGCTTTCTCCGTAGGATTGCTGGACTCACCCTCAGAGATAGGGTGAGGAGCTCAGTCATCCGTGAGAGGCTCAGAGTAGAACCGCTGCGCCTCCACATTGAAAGAAGCCAGTTGAGGTGGTATGGGCATCTGATCAGGATGCCTCCTGGACGCCTCCCACTTGGGGTGTTTCATGCACGTCCCACTGGGACATGAACATGAAACATGAAAGCAACATGAAACTGCAGGAAGAGAAACAGCAGAGAGGTGATTTTAAAAATCATTAACAAATATCATCCATGTGCACTTTGCTTATTTTATTCCAATCAGTGTGGCACACATTTATTTGCTACACTGATATAATGCATCATATGACTTCTATTTTGTATGCAACAACTCCTACTTTAGTTTCAGATGTAATCCCTGGTATCATGTGCTCATTGTCCTTTTTTAGACATGGTATTCTGTTCATTATATGAGTAAGAGGAGTGAAATGATATGTCAGTCTGAAAGGATACTGGTTATGTCGCATTCCTTCAAGAGTAACTGTTGACCAACTACAGATTTGGGCTCAAGTATCTTTTGTGAGCCCTTAACAGTAAATTTAAAAGGGGTCTTTGGCATTGTCCCACATGTTGACAGCTCCTACAGGCCTTAATGAAATGTTTGTGACATATTTTGGTCATATCTACAGTGCATCCGGAAAGTATTTGTAACGTGGCCGGCTGAGGCTGTAGTTAACATAGTATTGCATTTCTTCAAAAACCAGGTGAAGAGTCACAAGTAGCAATCAAAGGGGAAACTTTAAGACGAGGATGTTCAACAAGGAATTTATTTAAAATAAGTACAAAGTGGGGGGGGGTTTGCGTGCCCCAGCCCCCTCATGGATCGTCACCTTATCGAGGTGGGGGGGTTTGTGTGCCCCAGTGATCCCAAGAGCTGTGTTGTCCAGGGCAATTTGCCTCTGATAGGGTCACCCAAGACAAACTGGTCCTGGGTGAAGGGCCAGACTAAGAACGATCCAACAGACTCTCATGATAAATTCTATATCAAGGATTCAGTGTACCCTGCCCGGTATGGGGTTACCGGGGCCCCACCCTGGAGCCAGGCCTGGGAGAGGGGCTCGAAGGCTAGCGTCTGGTGGTCGGGTTTCCACCTATGGGACCCGGCCGGGCTCAGCCCGAAGGAGTTAAGTGGGTCCGCCCTCCAGTGGGCTCACCACCTGCAGGAGGGATCATGGGGGTCCGGTGCTATGTGGATTAGGTGGCCGTCAAAGGCAGAGACCTTGGCGGACTGATCCCAAGCTTTCTAAACTGGCTTTTGGTACGTGGAATGTCACCTCTCTGGTGGGGAAGGAGCCTGAGCTGGTGTACGAGGTTGAGAGATACCGGCTAGATATAGTTGGCCTCACATCAACACACAGCTCCAGTTCCGGAACCAGTCTCCTGAAGAGGGGCTGGAGCTTGGCCTTTTCTGGAGTTGCCCCGGGCGAGAGACAACGAGCGGGGGTGGGTATTCTTGTATCCCCCCACCTTGCTGCCTCTATATTGGAGTTTTCCCCGGTGGACGAAAGGGTTGCTTCCCTGCACCTTCGGGTTGGGAAACGGGTCCTGACCATCATTTGTGCCTATGCACCAAATGATGTTTCAGCGTACCCACCCTTTTTGGAGTCTGTGACTGGGGTGCTGGAGGGTGCTCCGCTTGGAGACTCCATTGTCCTACTGGGGGACTTCAATGCGCACGTGGGCAACGACAGTGAAACCTGGAGGGGGGTGATTGGGAGGAACGGCCTGCCCGATCTGAACCCGAGTGGTGTTCAGTTACTGGACTTCTGTGCTAACCACAGTTTGTCCATAATGAACACCATGTTCAAGCATAAGGGTGTCCATATGTGCACTTGGCACCAGAACACCCTAGGTCGCAGGTCGATGATCGATTCTGTTATTGTGTCATCAGACCTGCGACCGTATGTCTTGGACACCCGGGTAAAGAGAGGTGCAGAGCTGTCAACTGATCACCACCTGGTGGTGAGTTGGATCCGATGGCAGGGGAGGAAGCCATTCAGACCTGGTAGACCCAAACGTATAGTGAGGGTGTGCTGGGAACGTCTGGCTGAGGCCCCTGTCCGGGAGGCCTTCAACTCCAACCTCCAGAAGAACTTCAACCACATTCCGAGGGAGTCTGGAGACATGGAGTCTGAATGGGCCATGCTCTCCACCTCTGTTGTTGAAGCGGCGGCCCAGAGCTGCGGCCACAAGGTGGTCGGTGCATCTCGTGGTGGCAACCCCCGAACCAAGTGGTGGACACCAGTGGTGAGGGGGGCCATTAAGCTGAAGAAGGAGTCCTATCAAGCTTGGTTGGCTTGTGGGACTCCCGAAGCAGCTGAGGTGTACCGGTAGGCCAAGCGGAGTGCAGCTCGGGTGGTTGCTGAAGCAAAAACCCGGGTATGGGAGGAGTTTGGTGTGGCCATGGAGCAAGACTTTCGGTCGGCCTCGAAGAGATTCTGGCAAACTGTCCGGCACCTCAGGAGGGGAAAGCAGCTCCCTGTCCACACTGTGTATGGTGCGGATGGGACACTGTTGACTTTGACTGGGGATATTGTCGGGCGGCGGAAGGAATACTTCGAGGATCTCCTCAATTCCACTGATACGCCTTCCACAGAGGAAGCAGGGTTTGGGGACGAGGGGATGATTCGCCTATCACAGGGGCTGAGGTCGCCAAGGTGGTTAAAAATCTCCTTGGTGGCCGGGCCCCAGGGGTGGACGAGATTCGCCCTGAGTACCTCAAGGCCCTGGATGTTGTTGGGCCGTCATGGTTGACATGCCTCTGCAACATTGCGTGGATGTCGGGGGCAGTGCCTTTGGCATGGCAAACTGGGGTGGTGGTTCCTCTCTTCAAAAAGGGGACCGGAGGGTGTGCTCCAACTTTAGAGGGATCACACTCCTCAGCCTCCCTGGGAAGGTCTATGCCAAGGTACTGGGGAGGAGAGTCCGGCCATTGATCGAACCTCGGATTCAGGAGGAGCAATGTGGTTTTCATCCTGGCCGTGGCACATCAGACCAGCGCTTTACCCTCTCGAGAATTCTTGAGGGTTCGTGGGAGTTTGCCCAACCAGTATACATGTGTTTTGTGGACTTGGAGAAGGCATTTGACCGCATCCCTCGTGGTTTTTTGTGGGGGGTGCTTCGGGAGTATGGGGTATCAGGCTTGTTGTTACGAGCTATTCGGTCTCTGTATGACCGTTGTGAGAGTTTGGTTCGTATTGCCAACACTCGGTCGGAGTCATTCCCAGTGAGAGTGGGACTCCGCCAGGGCTGCCCTTTGTCACCGATCCTGTTCATAATTTTTATGGACAGGATTTCTAGGCGCAGCCAGGGAATGGAGGGTGTCATTCTTGGTGACCACAGGATCTCATCTCTGTTGTTTGCAGATGATGTTGTCCTGTTGGCTTCATCCAGCAATGACCTACAGCTCTTGCTGGGACGGTTTGCCGCTGAGTGTGAAGCGGCTGGGATGAGAATCAGCACCTCCAAGTCTGAGTCCATGGTCCTCAGCCGGAAAAAGGTGGATTGTCCTCTCTGGGTTGGGGACAGGCTCCTGCCCCAAGTGGAGGAGTTTAAGTATCTTGGGGTCTTGTTCACGAGTGAGGGGAAAATGGAGCAAGAGCTTGACAGACGGATCGGAGCAGCATCTGCAGTGATGCGGACGTTGTACCGGTCTGTTGTGGTGAAGAGGGAGCTTAGTTCTAAAGCAAAGCTGTCGATTTACCAGTCAATCTACGTTCCTACTCTCACCTATGGTCACGAGCTTTGGGTAATGACCGAAAGAACAAGATCGCGGATACAAGCGGCTGAAATGAGCTTTCTCTGTAGGATTGCTGGACTCACCCGCAGAGATAGGGTGAGGAGCTCAGTCATCCGGGAGAGGCTCAGAGTAGAACCACTGCTCCTCCACATTGAAAGGAGTCAGTTGAGGTGGTATGGGCATCTGATTAGGATGCCTCCTGGACGCCTCCCACTTGAGGTGTTTCGGGCACGTCCCACTGGGAGGAGACCCCGGGGCAGACCCAGGACTCGGTGGAGAGACTATGTCTCCCAGCTGGTCTGGGAACGCCTTGGTATCCTCTCTGGAGAGCTGGAGCAGGTTGCGGGGGAGAGGGAAGTCTGGGCTTCTCTGCTTGAACTGCTGCCTCCGCGACCCGAACCTCCGGAAAAGCGGTAGAAGATGGATGGATGGATGGATGAAATTATTAATTTCAGTTAGGATTATAATTATGACAAAAAGGCTTATTTCCACTGAATACTGCAGACAAACCTACAGAGATTTGTTTAAAAAGGTTCCTTGCTCACCTTGTTAATGGGGCACCCCAGAGTTGTCTGCAATAGACAGATGAAAGCTTTTTATCTGGTAACCCCAATGCATCAATGGCGCAGGCCAAAATGGCCAAAACCACATCGGGGTCACCAAGTTGTTGAAGTTTTTTCCTTCTTTCTAGGAGAGTGTTCAGAATTTTGACCAATTAGCACAACAACATATAAGATACATCAGAGAATCAAATATGACATGAGAAAATCTATTCCATACTTATCTTTTATTTTCAGAATCATGCAAAGAATAGTTTCACAGCTGTGGGGTCTCAGTCTCAGCTCAGATCTGAAGAGGCTGGACCCCGGACCAGAGAAAAGGTGATACATACTGTATATTCTTCAGCCTGGGGTGGGTGGGGGGGCATTCCCCCAGGACGTCCAACAATGTCTCTTCTTCCGGGGCTGGCCACATCTGGCCTCTCCATAAGATGTTCCTTTGTCCATCACCGGCAGGCTGGCAGCTGTCGGATGTTCTATATCCCATACACACTATGTTCTTTACTTCGCAACCCATACTTGAACCGTCTAATTCAATTCATATAACCCAATAGAATTCCCCTAAATGTACACAAAATACATTCTTTTGTAATAATGAGCAGATGCATGTGTGTAGAGCTAATTTCCTACATCCTGTTATGTAAGCTGTAAGCTGCAGTAACCTTTTGACATCCAGAGCATAGCACATTGTAGAGAAATTCTAATGTTTAACTTTATCTAAACAGCCTATCTGATCTAAACATTTTATGATGGAATAAAACATTTTTATCACAGTATGGTAGCCCAAGGCAGCAAGCTAACACTGGCTAGCTGATGCTAACTAACTACTATCGTCAGTTAGCCACCTTGGGTCTTGGTTAGAGAAACTAATGTCACGCGGTGGCCCTCGCGAGCCACCATAAGACGGCAAAAGTCGCCAGTGAGTTTTGCATTGATGTTTATTAACACGAACACAAGACACGAATACAACACAATGAGCCGCTGTGGGCAAAAACACACTACACAAGAGTCATAGGACTGGAAGGCTAAACCCAGCTACTTACGGTCTTGGTCAGAAACAAGGAAAGGTGACGTCTGAGATGAGAAGCCCTCGCTCAACGTCTGGCACCAGGTAATGTTAGATGATACTGCTGCATTAGGCTGCCGCCAGCGCCTGCCATAAAAAGCCGGCAGTTAACGAGCTGTAATGCAGAACAGCTGATCGGCTTTGACAGCAGGAAGCCCCACCGTGCACTGTCACAATAAGAGCCCGGGGAGCCAGAAGGTAATCCACTGCTGTCAAAGCCAGCAGAGATGATGTACAGCCCGAGCGTGGACGAGATCGGCGCTCGGGTCATAACAAGTAAACTATAATAAACTAAGCTAAAATCATGTCTAAGATTATGTCAAGTGTAGATAAAGAATTCCAGTAGGGGTGAAGAAAATTTGTTGAAGATAGTAATCAAAACCTGCCAAATCAATAGTTAAGCTAATGCCAGATGACCTGTCTGTCAAAGTTTTCCCTCCAAAGTAAGGCTGATGTATCATCATGGTAAAAATACAACAAAATAAGCCAGAATGATGCGTGATGTATATAATCACCCAAATTAGTAAAACAGGTGGAAACAGGGATGTCCATTACTGTGACTGAAATTTAAAGAAATAACAGCCATGCTTGGTAAGCTAACTCCCTAGTAGCACTGTTTGCTCAGAAGCTAACACCGTGGGCTCCTTGCTCATCTGGGCAGGGGACTGGATTGTTGCAGCCAACAGTACGATGATGGGTTGTAACTGAAGACCAGATTAATTGCCAAAGCAAAACTGGCTTCTGCCCATTCTGCTGAAATGTTAAAATATAATAGATTTTAACCTTTTTACTGTAGTCATGTTGTGCTAAATATCCTCCAAATAACCAGACTGAGAGGTGAAGTATAGTTTCACTTATTTTACTGAAGCTGAGATATGGTACAAGGTACAGCGCCAGAGCACTACTCTCAAGACGTATCAAGAGAGAGTGCTACCCCAACAGTGGGTCCTATGGTTTTTATAGAACTCTGCCACTCCCTCACGCAGGAGGGAGGGCTCCCCTCACGTGTATCAGCGTCCTTCTACTATGTGCCAACTCAGCTGAGGGCAGAGCTGATCCTATCTGGTTTCAGTGAGTGAATCCTTGGGTGTAATCTAAAGGCGGCAGTGTGACGTGAAAAGCAAGCAAGATGAAGTATGAAACCATAGTTCCAGAATAACTGACATTCTCAAAGCAAGCAGGATGAAGGTTGGAGAAACATAGTTGCAGAATAACCAACATTCTCAGACAGACAAGGGCATCATTGAAATTTACCAACAATTACCCCTGTTGAGGTGTCCTAATAAGATAAGATAAGATAAGATAAGATAAGATAAGATAAGCCTTTATTAGTCCCACAATGGGGAAATTCCAGGATTGCAACAGCACAGGAATAGCAACACTCAGAGCAACAATCAGAAGGCAAGAGAAAAAACAAGAGCAGCGAGTATACATAATATATATACTGTATATATATACACATATATATATATATATATATATATATAGACACACAGTGCGGAGCATTGTAGCTAGATGGGATAGATATATAAATATATAAACACAGTGCGGAGCATTGTAGCTGGATGGAATAAATATATGAGTATATAAACACAGTGCGGAGCATTGTAGCTGGATGGAATAATATGTAGATATATAAACACACACAGTGCGGAGCATTGTAGCTAGATGGAATAAATATGTAAATATATAAACACAGTGTGGAGCATTGTTGCTAGATGGAATAAATATATAAATATACTGAACTGCAAAAAAAAGTTACCCTTTTTCAAAATTGGTAATCAGTTTAATTCACATAAATGTAAACAACAAAATAATTGGCGGAATGATTTTAAAATGGACATGTTTGATCATCAGCATTTAGAGATAAAGTTCCATGAGTTTCAAGTGAAAGTGATGACAGGTGGCGCTACAGCGCGATCTCAAAGTCAATAGCGTGTATGACCTCCCTGGGCGTTGAATACAGCGTTACATCGTCTGTACATGGAGTGGATGAGACGGTTGATGAAGGCCATAGGAACTTGGGCCCATACTCGCTGATACGCCTGAGTGAGTTGAGCTGCAGTTGTCGGCCTTGGTCGAACGTCATTGAGTCTCCTCTGAATCTCGTCCCACAAGTGTTTAATCGGGTTTAGGTCAGGACTGAGGGCAGGCCATGGAAGAGTCTGTATCCCATGTTGACGGAGGAAGTCTCTCGTTGCTCTGGCAGTATGGGCACAAGCGTTGTCCTGCTGGAAGATGTGGTTTCCATGACGACCGAAATGGGGTACGATGAAGGGTCTCAGCGCTTGATCAATGTAGCGGGCAGCTGTAACACCGTTGCCTCTACCATGACCGATATTCTGGAACACCATAGGGCCTAGTTTGTGGTTCAGAGCAATAGCACCCCATACCATGATGCTCGGACCTCCCCACGAGTCTCTTTCCTGAACACACCCATCTGCAAAACGCTCCCCTCGTCTTTGCCACACTCTCATTCTGCCATCAGCTGTTGAGATGCAGTATCGGCTTTCGTCAGAGAAGACTACAGTCCGCCATGTCCCGGTTACGCCAGTTCCGATGCAGTGTAGCCCACTGGAGACGAGCGCGACGATGTTGAACAGTGAGGATCGGACCCGTGTAAGGCCTGTGACATCTGACATTTCTCTGCCTCAAACGCCTGCGCACTGTGTCATCGCTGATTGGTCTCTGATGACTGCCAATGGTTGTCCGTGCAGTTTCTGTAGCTCTGGCGAAGAGGTTTTGCAGGTGGTGTCAGACGATCTGTCGATCTTGCCTCAACATTGTAACAGGCGGTCTGCCACTACGAGGACGATCGGCTGTGCTTCCAGTGGCTTGGACACGTTGCTGCAGGCGGTATATTGTTCGGACATGAACATTGAAGTGATTGGCAACGTGTCTTGCAGTCTGGCCGGCGTGGAGTCTTCCCAGGGCTTGGTCTCTCTGCTCCCTTGTCAGTTGTGGCATGTCGCTGCAGTCGAATCGCGAGTGATTTGGGGCATGTTCGGTGGCTCTTTTTATAGGGACGACACCTCAGAATGCACGTGCATTGTCACTTTCAGGAAAAGCGCACAGCAACCGTACCCCATCATTACTTTATTGACTGCGTTTTGGCGATGTGTTTTTGATATCAATTACAGAATCTGAAAGCAAATTTTCCTGACCAATAGCTTCGAACCACGTCTAGCAAGAACATAAAATGATTTTAAAAAATCAAAATTAAAACGAAACTTATATTACCAAAACTTTAGTAGGGTGACGTTTCTTTTGCGGTTGAGTATATATACACTGTAGAGGAGCTTGAAATAACGAGGCGATGCGATTCATAAACCAAAGTTTATTATCAGCTCCTCTAACAAGTCTCATCCAGGTGCAGCAGCAGAAGAAGTAAGAGAGCGAACACCTTCGGCTCTACGAACTTATACTTGCACATAACAAAAGACATGCATATCAAAAGCTGACATCCCTCATTATCTTAATCCCCCCATTGTCTTCGTACTCCTCCTCCTGGCCCTGGGGGGTCAGGGCAGCCCATCCTGTCTCCACCGCAGTGCCTTGGATGCTCTTTAATCCTCACTGGCGGTTGAGACTCTTTGTCCTGTTCTGAGGTGTGAAGTCGCCTTACATATGTAATCACCAAATACTCTCATATGCTTAAACATATGTTGGTTATGGAATATGTGATTAATATAGACCACAGCCCCCCCCCCCCCAAACGACTAAGAAAAGGACAATAGAAAAATTCACAGTTTAAGATAATTATTATGACATACTAACTGCTACACCTCTTGCCACAGGAGAAACTTTCCAGCAGCCATGCTCCTAAGAGAGTTCAGTGGTAATCATAACAGCATAGTAAAATCACAAGTCAGTCCTAAACTGTTACAGCACAATTAGTGAACAACTGTTGAGTAGTTTGCATCAGTCCCTGTGCTGTCTGGGTTTCAATCTTCTCCCGAATCTGCTGTGGGTCTGCTTGGGCGTCCTGCTGGGACCTTCCTGTAAGGAATCTGCAGCTTGGGAAGGAGAGTGATTATTTGTTCCCTGCAGGGGGGCTGAGTCTTTTCTCTTGGGGGGTCTACCCCGCCGAGGTGCTCTCGCCAACCGTGCAGGCTCGTCTCTCAACAAGAAGGCAGGTTTAAGTCTGTCAATGCTGACTGTTTCTTTTCTATCCCCAAAATCAAGCACAAAGTGTTTATCACCAGGTTCCAGCACTCTGAATGGCCCATCATATGGTGGACGGAAAGTTGGTTTTAAAGCTTCATGCCTAACAAAAACGAATTCAGCGTTTTTCAAAGCTTGGGGGACAAAAACCCGTGGAAAAGAGTGATGTGCCGGCCC
This sequence comes from Pholidichthys leucotaenia, assembly GCA_020510985.1. Taxonomy (NCBI): domain Eukaryota; kingdom Metazoa; phylum Chordata; class Actinopteri; order Cichliformes; family Pholidichthyidae; genus Pholidichthys; species Pholidichthys leucotaenia. The sequence goes on along the minus strand of CM035836.1, from coordinate 119,663,064 downwards.
GGGGAGAGAGTCCGGTCCGTTGCTGCCTAAAAACCTCGGGGCTGGAAAATGCCCTGGCTCTGGGTTCTCTGGTAAAAATTCACCTGGGAGCCTGAGAGATTGTGCAAAAACTAATTCTGCTGGGGAGGCGTCTAGATCCTCTTTGGGCACAGCACGCAACCCCAATAAAACCCAAGGAAGTTTATTTACCCAATTTGTATCCGTTAGTGAGGCTCTGAGGGCGGCCTTTAAAGATCTGTGAAAACGCTCGCATAACCCATTAGCCTGAGGGTGATAAGCGGTGGTGCGGTGAATTGTTGCCCCTAAGCTGCTGGACATGGCTGACCAAAGCTCCGAGACAAATTGAGGCCCCCTATCGGACGTGATGTCCGATGGGACGCCGAAACGTGCCACCCAGTTTGTCAAAAAAACGCGAGTGACTTCCTCCGCTGTGGTTGACGCCAGAGGGACTGCCTCTGGCCAGCGCGTGGTGCGGTCTATCATTGTTAACAGGTGTGTGAAACCTTGGGAGGAAGGTAGTGGCCCCACGAGGTCGACATGAACGTGGTCAAACCTTCTAGCAGGGATTCGAAAAGGCTCCAGAGGGGCTTTTGTGTGTTTGTGTACTTTGGCGCGCTGACAAGAAATGCAAGTCTTTGCCCATTCTTTTACGTTTTTGCGCAGGCCAGGCCACACAAACTTTTCGGCGACCATTTTAACTGAAGCGCACACACCTGGGTGCGCGAGGGAGTGAATCGAGTCGAAAATACGGCGGCGCCATGCAGCTGGAACTAACGGGCGAGGTCGGCCGGTTGAGATGTCGCATATTAGGGGGGGCACGCCGTCGCATAGACCCCTTTTCTCCAGCCTTAACCCTGTTGGTCCAGACAGGAGTGCACGCATGTCCGCGTCACTACTTTGTTCCTCTGCCATGGCTGCATAATCTATCCCTGCATGGATTGGGGCCGCGTATGTGTCCGCGTTGGTGAAGAGTTCCGCTGCTGAGGTAGTATAATCTGTCTCCTCGCGCTCTGGCGATGTCACAGCGCGAGAGAGGCAGTCTGCTACCACGTTAAGTTTGCCTGCCACATGTCGAATGTCTGTGGTGAACTCTGAAATCGCAGCTAGCTGTCTTTGTTGCCTGCCTGACCACGGTTCGGAAATTTTAGCCATAGCAAAGATGAGCGGTTTGTGGTCTACAAAAGCCGTAAAACGCCGCCCCTCTAACCAAAACTGGAAGTGGCGGATGGATAAATGGAGCGCTAGTAGCTCTCTGTCAAAAGTGCTGTATTTACGCTCAGTTTGGTTTAGCAATTTGCTGAAGAATGCCAAAGGTTGCCAGATTCCGCCGACGTGTTGTTCTACAACTGCCCCTATGGCCAGGTCTGAAGCGTCTGTGGTTAGCGCAATGCGGGCCGAGGGATCGGGGTAAACCAACAATATGGCATTAGCTAGGGCGCTTTTTACTTCCGCGAAGGCGCGTTTGCGCTCCGGGGTCCATTCGACCGCGTTGGAAGGTTTTTGTTTTCTGAGCGCGTCATATAGGGGCTGCATGAGCTGAGCTGCGTGGGGGAGGAAGCGGTTGTAAAAATTAACCATGCCCCAAAATTCCTGCAGCGATTTGACCGTTTGTGGCCGTGGGAAACTTTTTACTGCGTGAACTTTGTCTGGAAGTGGGACTGCCCCCTTCGGAGAAACTCTGTGTCCTAAAAAATCAATTTGTGACACGCCGAATTTGCATTTGGCTGGATTGATTATTAACCCGTGCTCTTCTAGTCTCTGAAAAACCATAGTGAGATGCTGCTCGTGGTCTTCCTCAGACGAGCTGGCTACCAGCATATCGTCGAGGTAGACGAACACGAAAGGGAGGTCGCGTAATACCGCGTCCATCATCCGCTGAAAGGTTTGAGCAGCGCCTTTGAGGCCGAAAGGCATCCGCAAAAATTCAAAAAGACCGAAGAGGGTTATTACAGCTGTTTTAGGAATGTCCTCTGCTCGAACTGGGACTTGGTGATAACCGCGGACAAGGTCTATTTTTGAAAAAATGCGCGCACCCGCCAGATGTAGTGAAAAATCTTGAATGTGAGGAATTGGGTAGCGGTCATGCGCTGTCGCATTGTTTAATCTGCGGTAATCGCCGCACGGTCTCCAAGAACTGTCGGATTTCAGAACCATGTGAAGTGGTGAGGCCCAGGGGCTTTTCGAGCGCCTGATAATGCCTAGTTTTTCAAGGGTGGTGAACTCGTCCCGAGCTATGGCGAGCTTGGTCGCGTCTAAGCGCCGAGCTTTGGCGAATACAGGTGGGCCCGTTGTGGGAATAAAGTGTTTGACCCCGTGTTTAGCCACTGTGGCTGAGAATTTGGGAATTGTGAGTGCTGGAAATTGGGTGAGGAGTTGATCAAACTTACCTCCTGCTGTGGTGACGCTAGCCTGCACGGGTGGTGGAGAAAGTCGAGCTGAGCAGGGAATAGAAGCAAAGGACAGTGCATTAACCAAGCGCCTGTTCGCTAGATCAACTAATAACCCATGTGCACACAAAAAATCTGCACCCAACAAGTTAAAACTCACCGCCGCTACAACAAATTTCCATCTGTAGTTGCGGCCGTGGATGCAGAGGGGCAGGCTCTTTTCGCCAAAAGTGTCGATGATGGAGCCGTTGGCTGCCACCGCTCCATTGCCCCGGGGGCCCATGGCCCGGTCTGCTTGGGAGGGCATGACAAAACTTAGTTGAGCTCCCGTGTCGGTAAGGAACCGCTTGCCGGTGTGTCCGTCCGTCACCTATAAAAGCTTGCTTTTTTCGCCGAGAACCGCCGCTGTTAACGGCTCTCGGCTTCGGCGTTTTCCCGAAATTGTGAATTTGCAGGGGGGAACACATTTGTAAGCCTTCTCAGCGAAGCAGTGGTGGTAATAACAAACGTTGCTCCGTCTGTTACGTCCTGGCCGTGTCGCTGTCACCGCGGGCTGATTCTGCTCGGTGTTTTGTGGCTCCTCGTGGCTCCGGACATCAGCGTTGAGGTCCGCGGATGCTGCTGTGGGTGTCTGCTCCTTGCAGGTGTTGACAAGCCGTTGAGCTTCGTGAGCCAGCGTGCGGAAGTCTTGCTGGGTGCTGCATCGCATGTTGGCCAGCGTCCCTCTCATGTGTGGCGGCAGCGTACTGAGGAATATGAAATGGAAGAGGAAGTTGTCATTGTTCTCTTCTTTAAGTTGCAGCAAGTCCTCCATGAGGGCCTTGGGTCTGCCTCCTCTGTGGCCGTAGACCGCCAGGATCCTCTTGGCTCTCTCCTCGGCTGAGGGGACGTAATTTGCCACAATGGTCGCTTTCAGTTCTTTATATTTGTCCTGGGCCGGCGGCCGTTGGATTATGCTCCGCGCACATCTCGAAGTGGCGGCGTTGAGTTTGGCGACGATGTGATAGAACTTTGTATCGTCAGCCGTGATGCCCGCAAGTGCAAACTGGGCTTCAGCTTGTTGAAACTACGAGGCGGGGTCTTCCTGCCAGAAGTCCGGCAGGTTGACGGTGACGGCGTTTGTGTGGACCGTCACTGATGTGTCCGCAGGGTGAGAGTGCCTTGCTTCGGCTCTCTCCGCGGCGCTGGTGCTCGGTTGAGCCCTCTCTATCACTTCTGCCGTGGGGGAATGTCGTCCATCTGTTCCCCTGTCTGCATGGGCGCCGGCGTCTGCCTGGGTCGCCACAGATGAGTCGATCGCGGGGGAACGCCTCTGGTCCATTCTCTCGTCAGGGTGACCAGTGTAGAGGAGCTTGAAATAACGAGGCGATGCGATTCATAAACCAAAGTTTATTATCAGCTCCTCTAACAAGTCTCATCCAGGTGCAGCAGCAGAAGAAGTAAGAGAGCGAACACCTTCGGCTCTACGAACTTATACTTGCACATAACAAAAGACATGCATATCAAAAGCTGACATCCCTCATTATCTTAATCCCCCCATTGTCTTCGTACTCCTCCTCCTGGCCCTGGGGGGTCAGGGCAGCCCATCCTGTCTCCACCGCAGTGCCTTGGATGCTCTTTAATCCTCACTGGCGGTTGAGACTCTTTGTCCTGTTCTGAGGTGTGAAGTCGTCTTACATATGTAATCACCAAACACTCTTACATGCTTAAACATATGTTGGTTATGGAATATATGATTAATATAGACCACATACACTACCGTTCAAAAGTTTGGGGTCACTTAGAAATTTCCTTATTTTTGAAAGAAAAGCACTTTTTTTTCAATGAAGATAACTTTAAACTAATCAGAAATACACTCTATACATTGCTAATGTGGTCAATGACTATTCTAGCTGGAAATGTCTGGTTTTTGGTGCAATATCTAGATAGGTGTATAGAGACCCATTTCCAGCAACTATCACTCCAGTGTTCTAATGGTACAATGTGTTTGCTCATTGTGTCAGAAGGCTAATGGATGATTAGAAAACCCTTGTGCAATCATGTTAGGTCTGCAATGCTGCAATTGCTGCAAATGGAGGATTCTTTGACGAAAGCAAAGTTTGAAGGAAAAAATTATTATTTCAAATACAAATCATTATTTCTAACCTTGTCAATGTCTTGACTATATTTTCTATTCATTTTACAACTCATGGTGGTAAATAAGTGTGACTTTTCATGGAAAACACAAAATAATTGTCTGGGTGACCCCAAACTTTTGAACGGTAGTGTATATAAACACACACAGTGCGGAGCATTGTAGCTAGATGGAATAAATATGTAAATATATAAACACACACAGTGCGGAGCATTGTAGCTAGATGGAATAAATATGTAAATATATAAACACACACAGCGTGGAGCATTGTTGCTAGATGGAATAAATATATAAACACACACAGTGCGGAGCATTGTAGCTAGATGGAATGAAACAGCATAACCATCTACTTAGTTATCCTACATGGTATGATTATGTACCCATACATATTCTCACCCTCCATAGCGACCGGTATTTTCCTAGTTGTATACCGGAGGGGACCATTGTGTAAGTCTATTGCGTCTTTTGCATTCAATACTATTAGGTTGTCACGTCTTTTTGCTATCTCTGCGAGCAGCCCTGCTTAGGTTGTACAGTCTGACAGCCGTAGGTAGGAAGGACCTGTGAAACCTCTCGGTTGTGCACCTCACTAACTTAATAGCAACTTATATTCGCATTTTTGCATCTCCCCCTGTTGAGATGGGCATAAACCCATCTTATAACCCTACTCTAGCCTCTGAGTGTAGTGTTTCTAAGTTTCTATATGTAACTGATGTCCCCTTCCAGCAGTCATGTGGACCTGCCCCCTTCAGATCGCCATCTCTCTGGTGGACATCAGGTGTGGTGCAAACATTGTGGGCCAATATGGCTAGCAATTCTATATGTGTAAAATATATCAAAATAATCTATCCCCCTATACGCATCTACATCCCATGAATCATATCTCACAAAAGAAACCTGTGGGGCAGAGTCACAGCGAAGCAAATGCTAACATCATGTAAGTATGCATTGTAAACCCTATTGCAGGCCCTAAACTATTTCCGGTGCATCTTCAAAGTCCTTTGTCCAGGTCCAGTCATGGCACAACTTCATCGTCATCCTCACAGTCGGAAAGCAGGTGGGCATCTTCCTGGACACCTTGGTATGGAGGAGGATCCTTGCAAGAGAAAGCTACTGAAATAGTTCTTTCAACAAGTCGTTTAATTATGGGAATACAACAACATCCACAGAAGACAAAGATCAATAAACTAATGATAATGCTTACAAGGACCCCTTGAATTATTTTTCCCCATTTGCCAAATATGCTGTCAAACCAACCTCCCAGGGAATCACTTTTGCCGGATTGGGCTCTCAGCTCGTCAGACAGGGCCCTTAATTTATTCAAAGTTTATAATGTGGCAATTGGCTGGATGGAGTAAGTCCTTCATGTTCCCTTCTGATATCATGGATAATAAAAGGTAAACTGACTGTCAAGCTAAACAGAATGACGCCTGCTCCTGTTTGCACCAACATTCTCCGGGCTCTGCTTCTGTTTGTTCTGATAGATGGCATACTTACAGATTATCTATACTGACAACTTATCTATTTTTGCATCTTTTTGCATCTGTTCAGATTCCAAAAAAGCCTGAGAGGCTATGGACTCACGAACTTCAGCCAGTGTCTGAGTTCCAGGATGCACTGGGCACTTGATACAATGGGATTTGTGCCAGTACCTGCTCAATTTCTTTTCAGCTTCATCTAAATAGACACAGAGTGCATGCGATGTTGAGTCGTGAACCTTATATGGGCCAACAAGGCGAGGGGCACTCCAAATCCTCTTGAAGTTCTTCCTATAGACGTAGTCACCCGGAGCGATGGTAGGCGGGTCAGGTCCTTGGAATTCCCAAAGAAGGTCGTCCTGTTGGAGAGGTGTGAGAAACTGGACAGCTAAACATAACTGTTCAATATAGTCAGAAAGTTCTTGTTCTTGTAGGTCCAAATCCGGTGTGGACCCTGATCGTAAATTAGCTGTCAAAGGGCAAGGCATTTTTCTGCCTGTTAACAACTCATGTGGCGTAAGGCCACTGTGTGAAGGGCTCTGTCTAATTGAAAATAGAGCCAAAGGAAGTGCCTTGACCCAAGTCAAACTAGAGTCAGCACAGATCTTGGCCAATGTGGTTTTCAACGTTTGGTTCATACGCTCCACTAAGCCTTGAGAAGCAGCATGATAGGCGCATCCGAGAGCCCTGCGAATGCCAAAGTATTGTTCCACCTCCTGCAACTGTTCTGAGGTGAAGTGTGTGCCAGCCCATATCCACAAAATCAATCACGATTTTGGCCCATGGGTACGGAGGGACAGGGAATGCTCCCATTCCCAACTTCATTGTTGGTCATGGATTGTATTTGATACAAATGGAACAAGCATTTACATAATATTTACAAATATCAGCGAGGTGTGGGTGCCACCAGCGTCGAGAGATCTGATCATGTAGGTCCTTGTGTCATCTGTGACCTACAGAGTGAGTTTCCTTGCATAGCAAAAGAAGCAAAGCTGCTAAGGCAGTGATCTTACCTGTATGGGAGCCCCAAATGCCCTCCTGGTCCTTGTGCGCCCCAGATCAAATTATTTTGCTTTGAGCTCCCTAAAGCATTGTTCCATTTTTCATTCATTGAATGAGAATCTGTATTGTCTTTATAGTAGATTCTAAATTAAGTCCCACAGTAAAACATAAATTCAGCACAAGTTGGACTTTCCTTAGACATTTGGAACTTTTCTCATAAATGTGCATAGTTTTCTTCCTTATCAGTTTACTTTGTTCCTTATAAACATAATATTTCCTTTACAGTAATCTACAGATCTACAGATATTTTCTTAAATATCTTGAAATTTATTGATGTAACTTTTAACTTTTCCTATTGAATGTTGTGATTTCCTTACCATGCGGTTTCATTTATATTTTTCCTCCTCATTATTGATCATCTATTGATCATTTTTATGTATTATCTATTTTCCTGAGGATTTTTCTAATTAATTTCTTTGGTCCCCCTTTGGTGCATGGAGACGCACATGCAGCAAAGTTACAGGGTATTTGCTTGATGGGTAGTATCTTTTACTGGAAGGAAGCGTGTTATCACTTTTATGTGTTACACACAGTTAATTTAGATGAAAATTTGTGAGTAGTACAGCTCATTCAAAATGAGGTTTCAATAATCATAGCTTCCTTGTGACGTCTCTTGAACTAATTTACAAATTCCATCTAAGAAAAACAACATAGCTGTCTGTGCCGATTTAATATGATTTAGCATTGATAAGTAAGATCAGTTTGTCCAGTTGAACACAGAGAGGTTGAATTTGTGTAAGTGAATCCCTGTGAAAGGTTGTGTCACACTCCTTCAGTCAATAGAAAGGTGGACATTTTGCCTAATTAGAATTTGGCTTAATTTTGTACAAGGAATGCCTCATTTTATACATTCCTTGGTAAATTATGGGGTGGACTGTAGTCCCGAGGCCCAGCTTGGCCACGGCTGAGCATCGGGAAAACACATTCCTTATTACTATCACATTTCTGAAATATGATATTGTCACACCATTATGTGGTGAGAAGCATCAGATGTATCCTGCAGTGTAAAGTCATATGAACACTACATTTTTAAAGTCAGAGTCTTTTAAATTGTTATGCTTTATGTCATCTGCAATGTCATTTGTTCTACTTAGCTTCAAAAAATGCTTGTCAACTGAGGGGTCCTTTTCCCTGTGGCCCTTTCCAGCCACTGAGCCCGTCACCCACACATCCACTGTCTGGCCTCCCTCCATCTCCCACAAAGGTCAAATCTCGGTGCTATCCTGCAAAGAAAAATTTGGGGAAAGCCTCACGGCTTCCCAATCTGCACATCAGTGTTTACATCAACAGGAGTGCAAATTTTATCACCTCATAAATTGATTTTACTTATGTTCCAGTGATCATCATTAGTTTTGTATCCCTTAAATGTTTATCCCAGTTGTTTATTATAACGTGTAATATTAAAAAACACAAGTGAATTATTTTTTTATTATTATTATTTTATTACATATTGCATATGTCACCAAGGATTTATTAAACTGAAAGGTAATGGTGATGTTATGATTCCTTGTTAATTTGGCAAATCTAATTCCTGGTGAAAGCTAAAAAAAAAAAATTATGAATGCTTTCACTTTCCTGTTGAAAAACAAAGAATGAAGAATAGCAGAAAAACCTTTAAATCACACATAAAGCTTCCACAATTTGAATGTAAGCTTGCTACTCACAACAAGTATTGGCTAAATATTCTGTGAATCAGTAAAGGTTTTACTAATTGACATGGGTAATCACTTAGTTTAAGATTATGTTCAAACAAAACAGTGTCATATATTAGAAGCCTTAAACTGTCACCATGGGTTGAGATGCCGTCTCGGCACTCAGCCCATGTTTTCCCTCATCCCTGCTTCCCATTGAGCAGCGTCTCAGCTGGCCCCCAGCTGGCAGCATTATGGACGGCTGGGGCCAATTAGTCTTCATCAGCTGGGGCGCTGCCAATGAGGATAAATAGGAGCAGCCTCGATGACTCGGGGCTGCGACATAAACACATTGCTAAGCTGAAGCCCCTTCGTCTGGTGTCAGCTTATACTCCTCTTGCAGCATTCCTGTGTTTGTATCCCGCTGTGAGTATGTACGTCTTGTTACCCCCACGTCCGGTACGAGCTGCTTACCTCTGCGCTGTGCAACCTGTGAGTGTACGTCTGCATGAGTATCTGTGCTCTCCTCATCCCTTCCCCTTTACCCTGAATAAAATATCACGACTCACTGGCTTGTCCCTGGCTCTGATTGCCCGGCTCCCTAGAGCCGGATATGACAGTATGTCGCAGCCAGAAGAGTTGCCGGCGGCCGTGAGTCGCTGTGGAAATGTACCTTTCTGTCCGGGTGTCAGCGCTGCTAGCATGCCGTTTCCCAGGAGTCACTTCCGGCGCCAGGGCGACGAGCTGAGGTCCATCTCGGAGGTTGTCGACGGGACGCTTTTCACCCTGCACGACGCCTCCAACGCGAGACGCTGGCATCCGGGCCGTGCTGAGGAACTCCTGGACTGTCACCCTCAGTCTCTGTACCATCTGGAGGACAGTGCCAGGATAGACGCTGCAGGTACACAGCGAGAGAAGCTCCACGGGGTGGATGGAAATCCCGGCAGGGAGTCGAAGTGGGCGACGTCTTTCCCCGCTTCGGAGTCCCGTTCCTGCCGCCATTCCAGTCCGGGAGTTCGCGCCAACCAGAGGACTTCCCCCGACCTGCGCCACGTCACTCGGGATTCCCTTCAAGGAGCCGCAGCTGACAGCAGTTATGTCCGGGGTCGAGTGGCTGTCGCGAGCTCTACTGTGTTTCCTGTCACCACCTTCAGGCATGTGGCGGCGGCAGTGAGGTTGATGGAGAGGACTTCAGGGCTACGAAGCTTTCCCGTGCTCGGCGCCTTCCTCGCCTCGATCTCCAATCTGGAGCGGCGAATCCTGGGTTTCCCCCTCGCTTCGTTCCCCAGGAATAGCCGCCATCACATCGCCGAGTCACCTCTGCACGAACCTCGTCCGGATCCAGTTCTGAGCCATCGTCAGGACAGTTCCTCCCACGCAGCTGTCACCTCTTCGCCTCGTCTGTGTGGAGATTCTACAGCCCCGTTCCCTGAGCCTCATTTCCCCGCTGTCATTCCTGGACATTCGGGCTGGCTCACCCCGGCTGTTTTCCCCTCCTCCTCGACGCGCTTCCTGACTGCTGTGTGTGCCTGGAATTCCGGCCTGGTGAGCTCTCTGCTGGAGACAACGCGAGCGATCCTCAGACGAACTCCCGGGGGGTCCTCCGTTATCGCCGGGCAGGGAGAGGAAGAAGCAGAATCCACTACAGCAGGCGATACTCAACCTCCAGGGGGCAGGCAAGTCATTGTTTTTTCACACCTGCTTAATGATTTGCTCTGTCACATCCCTGGAGGAGAAGTTCAGGGTTCGCAGCTCCCTGAACTCTCCCCACCTGCTGTAACTTGTATTCCTAATCCCGCATCCTCTGTGTCTCTCTCCGCCGAGCGGTCCCCGGCTCCGGGTCAACGTGGTGGGATATGGAGAGGGCCTGTGGTTCCGCAGCTACATTGCGGACGGAGGAGGGGGACTGACTGCTGCGTGGAGTCTACGCCGACGATTGAGCGTCCCCGGGTCTCCACGGAGGAGCGGTTCGGTCCAGCGGGACGAGATTCTTCTGGCTTCACGCCGAGTGGATCGTCGGCGGGGTTACCTGAGCTGGAGGGATCTCAAGCTGCGCTGACCATCGTGCTGGCTGCGGGGCCCGACGCGGCTAGATGGGAGCCTGACAACGACCTCCTGACGACGGATCCTGGATCTTCGCAGTCCTGGACGGCGTCAGAACCCGAGATCAGGCAAGTGCTCTCCTTTCTTTTCTCTCTTTTTATCCTCGAGCACTTCAGCCTATCTCCAGGGGAGACGAGCAGGGTGCAGCCGTCCGCTGCGTCTGAGCTCGTCTCGCCGGGTTCTGGCGCTGCCGGTGATCCTGATCCCGGTTCTGTTTTCTCTTCTGAGCCTTCTTCCAGGGTCACCGGCAAGGAGTTGCTGTTCCTCGTGGTGCTGGAGGGTCCGGGTTCAACGTTGGAGGTCGGTTCTGGTGCAGTATTCAACGTGGGTTCGCCCGAGACCCAGTCGGGGTCCAACGTGGGTTCGCCTGAGGCCCGATCGGGGTCCGACGTGGGTGCTGCCCCAGTATTGTCCAGGTCCGGTGAGGAGGTGGCCGTTTTCCTGCGGCCTGACGCCCGCCGCCCTCGTCATCGGCTCTCCCCTGAGCCTCTTCCACCGGGATCCGCTCTGATCCTTCGCCCGTCTCAACGGTCCTGGTGGTTGAGTGGTGCGGGTCGACGACCCGACCCACAGAACTTTCGGTTCGGTGATCTGGTTCCCCCCACTGGTCTGTTTCCCTCTGGGCAGCCTGGTTCGGCTGCCGGTGGACTGGATTCCTGGGATCTGGGTCCAGAGTTCGCCGTCCGAACACTTCTCTTTCCCTGATTCGCCAGCTGGACAATGGGCGGGGAGATCTCCGGAGCCATCTCGGCCATTTTTGGACTCTGCCTGCCATTCACCTCGGGTGTCACTTTTTCTTTTGTTATTAAGGTCACTCGGGTGTAATGTGTTGTCCTGTTGGTGGATTCGTTTTTATAGTGCTGTGTTTTCCATCGCTCATGCTCAGCATTTTACTTTTTGTGCCATGTTTTTAGCCTCGTTTTTTGTATTGTAGAGTTATGTTTTGTTTTCCGTAACACCATGCTCTGCAGTTATCCATTTATTCCAGTCACTTTCATTTCTTTAGGTGACTGGGTATTTATATATTCGTGTGTGTGGGTTTTTCTTTGCCTGCACTCAGTATTTCTTTTTTGTCCTGTTGGTTCATTATAGAGTCATGTGCCTTGTTTTCCGTAACACCATGCTCTATAATTGTCATTTGTTCCAGTCACCCTCACTTTTCTTGGTGACTGTGTGTGTATGTACTTAAATTAGCGCTGTGTATAGGTTCCCCTTTATTTAACCGTACTCAGCATTTTTTGCCCTGTACCTTTTTGGTGGTTCTTTTTTTCCTTGCTCTGGGTCACGCATGGTTGGTACTCTCTGGGTAGTATGTAACCGGCGTGCTGACCCAGTTCTTCTCCCCATCTGTACCTGGGTTAATTATTCTGTTTTGTCAGTATTGTATTTGGGTTTTTCTTTCCCGCTACCCTACATTGCCCCATTGGTGTTGTCCTTCCCTTGGCTTCTTCCCCTCCGGTCCGCCTCCCTTCCTCCCACCCTAGGTGGTGGTGGGGGGGGGGCTGGGATGTTCCTGGTCGTTCAGGAGCCCGACCTTGAGGGAGGGGCTCTGTCACCATGGGTTGAGATGCCGTCTCGGCACTCAGCCCATGTTTTCCCTCATCCCTGCTTCCCATTGAGCAGCGTCTCAGCTGGCCCCCAGCTGGCAGCATTATGGACGGCTGGGGCCAATTAGTCTTCATCAGCTGGGGCGCTGCCAATGAGGATAAATAGGAGCAGCCTCGATGACTCGGGGCTGCGACATAAACACATTGCTAAGCTGAAGCCCCTTCGTCTGGTGTCAGCTTATACTCCTCTTGCAGCATTCCTGTGTTTGTATCCCGCTGTGAGTATGTACGTCTTGTTACCCCCACGTCCGGTACGAGCTGCTTACCTCTGCGCTGTGCAACCTGTGAGTGTACGTCTGCATGAGTATCTGTGCTCTCCTCATCCCTTCCCCTTTACCCTGAATAAAATATCACGACTCACTGGCTTGTCCCTGGCTCTGATTGCCCGGCTCCCTAGAGCCGGATATGACATAAACCAATGCAGCATTTAGAATTAGTAACCGCAGGTGTAGACCTAATCTCTGTTTTCAGGAATTTATGGCACAGGACCACAATCTGTGGCCTGTGTGTTTTTCCCCTTTGAAGGCTGATTCTGTCTATTCTTATCTAGGTCAGCCTGACACAACTCACTAATCAGTCTGAGTTTACCATTGAAAGTAAATTCCCTTTCTCCATTTTATCAGAATTCTTGTGCTATTTCTGTCTTTTCTGTTCATAAATTTACCATCTCCCAATAATAAAAAAAAACTTCATTATCATCTTGCTGTGTTCTTTAGGAGGGAAAAAAGTCACAACATGGACTGTCTCAGAACCTGCTCTCGCGTTCTCCCCCTTTTATTATGGTCAGGCCTAGGGTCAAAATGACAGATAGATAGATAGATAGATAGATAGATAGATAGATAGATAGATAGATAGATAGATAGATAGATAGATACTTTATTTCGAACAAAAAAGTGTAACAAAAACAAAACAAATGACAAATGCAATAAAGTAACAGTATACAGTGTTCGAAAGGGAGAAGGAAGAAGTGAACACTTATTAATTCCATCTCCTCTTTTCCATAAATACACCCATGTGAATTATATACAAACTACCACATTTAAGACCCCAAGTAAACAATTAACTGTATTTTGTACATATCAACATTAACACCCATCCATCCTAGCATACATTGATGTCCATACATCAAAACCAACCTCAAACAACACAGATATACACAGTGCTGTCCCACCCACCATTCCACAGTGTCCCATAGTGTCCCAGATTGAGCATAGTGAATCGTACATATAAATACTACCCTTCTAACATATATCCTTTCAGCAAATAATGTTTGTACCTCTTTTTGAATTGATTTCTATTTGTACATAGTTTCAGTTCCGGCTCCAGACTGTTCCACAAATCCACACCACAGACAGATATGCACATACTTTTCTTGGTTGTTCGTATCTTGGGTTTTGTAAAGTTTAAGTCTCCTCTCAAATTAAGATCATTGTCTCTTTTTTTAAATATTTTTTGTATATTAGTTGGGAGTTGATTATTAATTGCCCTGTACATGACTTGTGCTGTCTTAAATTTAACTAAATCGATGAACTTTATGATATGTGACTTTAAAAACAAATGTAAATAAGATTGCATATGTCATTTATTAAAAAGTGAGTATAGTATTATTTAAACAAAGCAACAATATGACATACAATTACCAAGACCTCTGTTTGATAATCAGTAGTCTCTGGCAAATCATATGCATAAACACATTAATTATCAATCTTTTTTGAACCTCTATGCTTTGAATCATGTAATATAGGGTATACATAAAGCCTTCAGTGATTAGGCATTATTAAGTGACAGCATGATATTGTAATATTCAATTAATATCATCATTGTCATGCTGGTAGCACTGATTAAGATGCAAGCATTTGTACTTAACTTAGTGTTCTATGTGCCTGTGGTCATGTCAAGGGAGGCATGGACAGCTGCGAGGGGCCGGGTTGCAGAGGCTGGTTGTTTTGGCGATAGCAGGGAAATCGTTAGTCCTGCGTCCTTTTTCCCTGTAAAGTGCACTGTTATGCTTCATACATCAAAAAATTGCTTTAAAAATATATAAATAGTTTATCACGAATGCAACATTAGAGTTAAAAACCCGCAAAGTTAGACTGAAAAAATAAAACCCCAAAACTTTGCAAAAATACTCATATATAGATTACTTCTCTTTCACTCCCCTGTCACACAGGTCAGCACCCACACAGCCTGTGTTTTTTCATTCTCTTTTTTTTCTCAAGCAACCACACACACACACACACACACACACACACACGCAAACACAGAATTGCTCCTCTCTCCGTTATCTCCACAAAGTCGGAGCAGCATGAAGGGTCTTCCATTTTTTCTACACTGCCGTGACACACACACACAACTGTAGTCGACTCCTTGTGCTCAAAGCTACTATTTTCAAATACCTATAATTTTAAACATTTCTCAAAAGGATAACAATTAATTAACCAACCCTTTCACACTCCACAAATACCAGGAGGAAAAAAAAATCACAAACAATTTCACAGCCTGCTTCCCCCGCCTCCGCGGAGAATTCACTTTTTTTTTTCTCTTCCACACCAGAGCAGATTACACAGAGACAAAACAACCCAGACCACAGCAGCTTCTATCTAAAACTCACAAAATAAAATATTTCAACGGTCACGTTAACCCCTCCGCTGTGTGCCTCATATTTTTTATCCTTTTGAAGGAGACCTGCCTTTTCCTCCTCCTCTCTCACCTGTTCTTGTTGTGTATACAATCTTCCTAGATATGCAATTTTGTCTGCTTTCTTTGGTAGGGGATCCCCCATATGTCCAAATATTCTGTCTCTTTGTAGCCACTTCACTCAAGTTTTAAATTGTTTGCGTTCCTCTTCCTTTAATTTTTCACATCGTGCGGTCCCTCTTAACACTTCCTCCATTTCTTTCATTGCATATCCCAGAGTACCCAGACGATAATCAGAACTGTGTTTCTCATTGTCCATTTTATCGTTATCCAGTTCTATTGCCATTTAGTCCAACCAGTTTAAGTGCTATAGTCTAATATCAATATCTTATAACACAGAATGAGATTATTATTATGATCTTATTTATTTCCACTTCTTCTCGACAACATATTTGTCTCACACATCACCGTGTTTTTTACTTTAGTTTAGTTATTTTATTATATATCACCTATGAGTCAATCGCCCTGATCGAGTTTACTTAAAACTTATGTGTTTATTTCTGTGGTAGACTGCAAGTCTAAAATAAATCATTACTGGCACATGCCTCTAGGGGGAACTATCTGTATTGTTTAGCATTACTATGAAGGGGACACATTAGAGCAAGAGTGTGAAAACCCCGCGCAGAATCCATGTTCAGTCATATTGTGTGTGTTACAGAATAAACGGCAGAGTTAGCCAAAGAAATAACTCAAGTGTGATCATTGCTACACGGTAGGATATCACACAATTGGCGACGAGGATTAAAAGAAAAAAATCAGCGGCGAGAAACAGAGAACATTGCGAGTGTGGCGAACTCAAGTGACTCCAGTAGTTCGAGTGCAAGTTCAGAGGAGGAAAAACGAGGTTTCCCCACCACGACGAGCAATGGCGGCTGTAATCGGAACGGTAACCCCTTTTGATAACTCGACTCAGTCATGGGAAGAATATAGTGAAATGTTGGACTTTTTCTTCCAAGCTAATGACATTGAGGAGCCAGACAAAAGGAAGGCTGTACTGTTGAGTGGAGTTGGTGCAACTACTTACAGCTTGTTGAGAAATTTAATAAGCCCTGCATTACCGAAAGATAAAACGTACGACCAGCTTACTGCTGAGCTTCAGAAGCACTTCAGCCCCAAACCGAGTGAAATCGTGCAACGATTCAAATTTAATTCACGCATAAGGAGGAACACTGAGTCCATAGCAGAGTATGTGGCAGAATTGAAGAAATTAACACTGCACTGTGATTACAAAGACTCATTGGAAGAAATGTTAAGAGACAGACTTGTGTGTGGAGTGAATGATGACCGAATGCAACGGCGACTTTTATCTGAAACAAAACTCACTTTTGTGAAGGCTTTGGAATTATGCCAAGCGATGGAAACAGCATCTAAAGATGTGAGAGAAATGCAAGGGAAGCTAACAGAGGACACAGCAACGCATGTTCGTGTGCCTAAGACCCAAGTAGGTGTCCACAAAGTGTCGACTGACAAAACTCAGCACAAATTCCCCAGTTGTTATCGCTGCAAAGGCCAGCACAATGCCGCCGAGTGCAAATTTGCCACTGAGCTGTGTCATAATTGTGGCAAGCGAGGGCACATTAAGAAAGCATGTAGAATAAAGGTGGACAGCGCACAGGTGCTGAAAGCGACAGTTAATGGGCAAAAGTATGAAAACAAGGGCCCAGGAAAGGAACAGCGAGCGAATCAACTGAGAGGGGAGGGAGAAAGTGATACAGAAGACATGGGTTTTCACACAATTTACAACACGTCAGAGGAGCTGACCAAGGTAGCGCCCATCACGCGTACCATGAATGTTAATGGAATGAAAGTAACATTTGAAGTTGATACAGGCTGTGGAGTAACCATATTAAGTAAACAGCAATATACACAACTGTGGAAGAAAACAGACACAGCAGAATTAAATCCCTGTTCATTAAAATTAAAAACATACACAGGAGAGAAGCTAGACGTGCTAGGCATGGCACAAGTGAAGGTGCAGCACGAAAACAAAGAAAAGGACTTACCTGTAGTAGTAGTTGGGAGCGAAGGACCAAATCTACTAGGGCGAAGTTGGCTACAAGAACTGGCCATGATGGATCAGTTGGTGAATAAAGTGGAATCTCAGCCCAAATTGCAGCTGGAGGAGATCCTCGAAAGACACGCTGAGGTGTTCAAAGAAGGCTTAGGACAGCTAAAAGGTGTCACTGCAAAGATTAATGTGGACAAGGAGGCCCAACCACGATTCTGCAAACCCCGACCGGTACCCTATGCAGTCAAGCCACTGGTTGAAAGCGAGCTACAGAGGCTGCTGGATGACAAGATCATTGAGCCAGTGCAGGTTGCAGAATGGGCGGCGCCCATAGTCCCAGTGAGAAAGCCGGATGGCTCCATTAGAATATGTGGAGATTACAAACTCACTGTCAATCGAGCATCACGGGTGGATCAGTATCCAATTCCTAAAGTGGAGGACCTCTTCGCACAGCTGAACGGCGGCCGACACTTCACGAAATTAGACATGAGTCACGCCTACCAACAGATAGTCCTGGAAGAAGAATCAAGAAAGTATGTAACCATCAATACACACAAAGGCTTATATACCTACACACGCTTACCATTTGGAGTAGCTTCCAGTCCTGCTATATTCCAGAGAACTATGGAGGGCATCCTAGGTGGAATTCCGAATGTTGCCATTTATTTGGATGACATCCTTTGTACAGGACCAAATGAACAAGAACATCTGAAAACGCTGGAGGAAGTGCTTCAACGGTTGGAGAAAAGCGGTCTGAGGTTGAAAAGAAGCAAGTGTGAGTTCATGGGAAAAGAGGTGGTGTTCCTAGGCCACAAGATCAACGCCAGTGGTCTACACCCTCTAACAGACAAAGTGGAAGCCATTGCGGAGGCGCCTGAGCCACAAAATGTTACTGAGTTAAAAGCCTACCTGGGCTTGTTGAACTATTACCATAGGTTCCTCCCAAAGCTCTCCACGCTGCTGGCACCACTACATACCTTACTTAAGAAGGAAGAAAAATGGTCATGGGGGGTCAAGCAGCAGAAGGCGTTTGAAGAGTCCAAAGCGCTACTTCAGTCCTGTAGTGTGTTAGTGCACTATGATTCAAACAAACCACTCATCCTGGCGTGTGACGCATCACCCTACGGTGTGGGTGCTGTACTCTCTCATCGTATGGAGGATGGCTCAGAGAGACCCATAGGGTTCGTCTCAAGAACTCTTAGTGCAGCTGAGAAAAACTACTCCCAGCTAGACAAGGAGGGCCTTGCAGTAGTATTTGGTGTAAAAAAAATTCCACAAATACCTGTACGGGAGACAGTTCGCTATAGTGACTGACCACAAGCCACTAATTTCACTGTTCAGTGAAATGAGAGCCATACCCCAGATGACATCTCAGAGAATTCAGAGATGGGCCGTTACATTAGCAGCGTATGAGTACACCATCGTTTACAAAGCCGGACGGGACCATACGAATGCTGACGCGATGAGTAGGCTACCCTTGGATGGAGGAAGAGACAGCACGCCTGAGGAGGAGGAGAGAGTGCTATTGTTTGAAGATATCGGCGTGCCCCTGGTGAACGCACAACAAATAAAGAAGTGGACAGACAAAGACCCTGTTCTAGCAAGAGTGCGAGAATACATCTTGCGAGGATGGCCGAAGATGAACAGTCCTGAGTTCATTCCCTATGCCCGACGACAGGATGAGCTCAGCACCCAGGAAGGTTGTATCCTGTGGGGAGGACGCGTGGTTGTTCCACCACCTGGTAGGAATGCCTTACTGCAACAACTACACCAAGCACACCCTGGCATCACTCGCATGAAAGCGTTGGCGAGGAGTTACATGTGGTGGCCCAACATGGATGCAGAGGTGGAGGCGCTTGTGAAGTCATGTGCGGCATGCCAGGAGAACAGGAACAGTCCTCCAGCAGCCCCACTACATCCCTGGGAAGTTCCAGATAAACCATGGAGAAGAATTCACATTGACTACGCAGGTCCATGGATGGGAAGAAAGTTGAGGTCAACATTTGACTTAATACATCCAGACTTCAGAAACAAAGTGCATGACAAACAAGAGAAACAAAAAGGTTATCATGACATGCATGCTAGAGAGAGAATACTGAGAGAAGGAGACGTGGTCTACACCCGCAACTTTGGCTCAGGACCAGCCTGGGTACCAGGAGAAATAACAGAAAAGACAGGCCCTGTGTCATTCAAGGTGACATTAGGTCATGGACAAGTGGTGAGGCGACACATCGACCAAGTTCGTGGTAGGAGCTCCATTCCCCTGCCGATGGCACCAGAGGTGTTGTCTGACACCCATCCTGAGGAGAGCATCAACGAACCACCACTTCAGGTGAAACCTGAGGTAACCGTCTCTGCAGATTCTACGGGCAGCACTGCAGCAGCCGAAACAGTGGAGCAGTCTGAGTCTTCACCTGCAGTTGGCTCACCCGCCGTGAGAAGATCTCAGCGAGCTAGGAAAGCTCCAGACTACTTGAAGGACTATACTTAGTCAGTAGTGAGTTCCCCAGCCACAGGACAAGAATGCGTCCTGGAACCTCACTGGGATGCGGTAGTCAAACCAAATCCCCAGTTAGACTGTTATGTGTGTTATACATGTGAAAAAAAAAAAAAAAAAGAAAAGAAAAGAGAAAGAAATTATATGTATGGCACATGTGTTTAAGAAGTTAAAGTAACTGTGATTGTTTAGGATTAAATGGGAGTTCCAGGATGTCTAGCATAATTGGCTAAGGTAATTAAAAGTAGTTTAATCTAGAGGGGAGGGATGTGGTAGACTGCAAGTCTAAAATAAATCATTACTGGCACATGCCTCTAGGGGGAACTATCTGTATTGTTTAGCATTACTATGAAGGGGACACATTAGAGCAAGAGTGTGAAAACCCCGCGCAGAATCCATGTTCAGTCATATTGTGTGTGTTACAGAATAAACGGCAGAGTTAGCCAAAGAAATAACTCAAGTGTGATCATTGCTACACGGTAGGATATCACAATTTCACACACAGTAGGATTTCCTAACTATTGTGGTAAGACCAACTCCATTTTAGAGACGTGCCCATTGCAATTCTTTGGGAGTTAAAATCTTTTGGTCTGAGCTAAGTACGCTAGGGGTGTCAACTCTACTTTTTGAAATTAAGCAATAATTTCAAGGGGTTAAAACCTTTTGGCAAAGCTATGCACAACCGAGTAACACTTCTTTTTCGGCAAACCTATATCAGTTACCTCGGGGTTTAAACCTTTTACCCAGGCTATGCAAAGCTCAACAGGGCAACTCTACTTTTCGGTGGCCCTACAAGATTTTTTTTGTCTTTTTTTCTTATTGTTCACCCCGGGGTTCAAACCTCTTGCCCAAGCTGATCTCCAACTCTACTTTCTGGAACAGTATTAACGCGTACGACTTATTCCACGGGGTTAAAACCATTTGGAGATTTCCTTATCAAACTCAGTAAATATTCCTTAAAACAATATATCATAAATCCAAGACTATATCTCAGGTTCATTTCACAAATAAAATCACACGTACGTGAATAGTTAATCTCTACAGAAAGGTCTGTCCTCAAAGGGACAGACAGAAGTTTGTTGAAAAAGGTTTCTGCTTACCTTTTATAGTTTGTGGCCGCTGAACTGTAGAGAAAAAATTCCTCACGTCATCTACAAAACTAAAATTTAGCCTCGTAACCGGGCGGAAACACCAAAATTGTTGCGCTAAATATCTTAACCTCTGGCTGTTTTGGTACGAAGGCCAAATAACCAGACTGAGAAGTGGAGTATAGTTTCACTTATTTTACTGAAGCCGAGATATGGTACAAGGTACAACACCGGAGCACTACTCTTAAGATGTATCAAGAGAGAGTGCTACCCCAACAGTGGGTCCTATGGCTTTTATAGAACTCTGCCACTCCCTCACACAGGAGGGAGGGCTCCCCTCACGTGTATCAGCGTCCTTCTACTATGTGCCAACTCAGCTGAGGGCAGAGCTGATTCTATCTGGTTTCAGCGAGTGAATCCTTGGGTGTAATCTAAAGGCGGCAGTGTGGCATGCAAAACAAGCAAGATGAAGTATGAAACCATAGTTCCAGAATAACTGACATTCTAAAAGCAAGCAGGATGAAGGTTGGAGAAACATAGTTGCAGAATAACCAACATTCTCAGACAGACAAGGGCATCATTGAAATTTACCAAAAGTCACATGATCTAATAAAGCATTTAAGTAGGTTAAAACCCACAAACACACCATGGTAATAATAATATTGTAGCATCAGCTTCTCCTCAGGCTAATTCAGGAAATCACTCTTCTTCATCTTAAAGAAATTCTCACTCAACTCTGGTCAAGAATTGCTGTGTTTCTTCATCATCAGGACCCCCAGTGTAAACAACCTCCCTTTGCAGAGAAACCCGATAAGGACTTGCTTTTAAAGGATTAAAAAGTATGTCAGAAAATTCTCAAGCTTCCCCCTAAGCAGATAAGATGCCTTTGTACAAGGAACTGATACTCTTAAAAAGTCATAAACTTCAAACTTTCACTCCTTAACCCGTCAGGTTATGCTGATAAACTCTTGGAGCCTTTCCAGAAGCCCCATAAAACTCTGTAGGCTGCCCTCTCTTTACATACCAAGACCTAAAAATTATCTACAGCTCAACAGTACCTCCTAGTGGACATCTACGGAATATGTTTCATTACTTGTGCAATCTGGAACTGTTTATTTCTGACTGAACATTAACACTTTTTATAGTTTTCATTCCACAGGATAACTCTGGACACTGTGAAGATAATCACCCTTTGTGATGGACAATAATGGTTTACAATCATTCTTTAATCCTTCATTTAAATGTGAGTGCATGTCTTAGGAATGTTTTTTCATGAATGTTATTCAAATGAAGGTTAAACTTATTAGTGATAGTATAAATGCATGGTCACTGAATATTAGTCTTGAGTCACTTAATTTAGTTAGACTTTATATTGAGTATATTGTGGAAATGTGAAAATGATGAGGCAGAGTTTATCTCACGAGTCAGGTTTATTCACATCTTCCAACATCAGCAAAGCAGAGAAAGAGGGGAAAATAACCCAGACATTCGTCCTTTATATATCCAGGACCTTCAAAGCTCACAGTCACATTGCATTTAATCACAAGTCACAAAGCATCTCTCCTTCAAAGCTCACAGTCACATTGCATTTAATCCAAGTAACAATGCATCTCTCTTAAATCTTATAACATCCTCCTCATAGTCTCTGGCAGACGGGGAAATCCCCCAAGGCCGTCTCTTGCATGCCAAAGACCAAACTTTCACATCCTCCTGTTATCTCCAAGGAGACCCAGTTCTTTGTTCTCTCTGAGATGTGAAGCTTAAAGTGATACACGTGTCCCACAATATAATGAATTTCATAGGAACTGAACGAACATTTTCTGAAAACTTGAGTCAGCTATTTCTAATCAACCCCCCAGGCTGCCTCTCTGTTGGATAATGCCCTTGCATTTGATTGGCTGTTCACAGACAAAGAATTGTTCCCTCATTGGGCAAAAGCCCATTCAAACTCCTCTTTGTGGAAGATAATTGGTCTGTCTTGCTGCCAGTCCTATGTTTATGACTCTGCAGCGCACTTCAGTCAAATGCAAACAGAGCTGCCCCGGCCGCTCAGTTTTTCAGTGTTCTGTAAGCTCATATTTTGTCTAAGTTTCTGTGAGTTCTGTATGTCTGAACCTTGTCAAGTCCTGTGCTAGCTTTCTTAAATTGTCTTTTGATAAGTTTTTGCCTGTTTTTCTGGTTGCTGAGGGGAAACCATACTTTTTTTTGTGATCTCGCCTTTAAATGATGGTCAAACTCTCAACTTTTTCCTTCTTTGCCTCAGAAGCTGTTCTTTTCCCTGCCTCACCCACTTATGACAACGGTAAGAAACCAGGAGTTGGTGGGTGAAACTGACTAAATACATTTTCCTTCAGACTTTGGGGTTGTCCTGTGTGCCAAGGACATCCTAAATTTAGACTGGTTGCTAAAAGACGTCACGCCTAGCCTAGGGTCTTAGCTGCTAACTCCACCGGCTACACTCCGTGACCCCCCCCCCCCCCGTTTAGTCCTGTGTTCCGAACACTGTCTGGGAGAGCCGCTGAGCCTTTCCTGAACAATACCACTGGCTGGCACCGACCACCACTGAATACCTGGAGCTACAGCTGTTCATAAGTGACACTCCCACTTTCCTATCTGCTGGGTTTAAACGAGATGTCCTAAATATCAATTATAATTGAACATAACCAACATTTCATGGTACAATTAGTCCCTCAGCCGTAGGACAAGCTTTAAACTGAAGGAAAATTCTTATTCTTTTTATGTAACCTCCGTTCATTTTTGTAGATTAATTCAGAAGTTCCTTTTCAGATAATCAGCTTATGTAATTTTTCCCCATAAAATTGCATTCTGATTTTGTTAGATATCTCAGCCTTCTATTGCATTACAGTTGAAATATAAAGTCTGGTTCCTCTTGGTTCCACGAAGGTTTAACTATAGACTTTATTCTCAGTAATCCATTAACAGCTGATATGATATTTGGCACCTGCTGATCAATCATTTGAATGTAATGTCATTTAAGCTGAATGAGTTTCATTTAATAAACTTGTAAATGAGAGAATTTGAAGTGTTTTTCTTTGCATATATGCTTTCCTGGTCACGGCAGTAAAGGACTCACTAATTTTTGAGACTGATTCATTAAGTTAATTGAAGGTACAGAAATTAATTAATCAGTAATTTGTTCTTTTAGAATTGGTGCCCCCTTTTATGAGTGCTTTTCTATTTCATTTAGTGAGTGTTGTGGTGACTGTTTAACTCTGTCCCCCCTGCACATCAACTTCTAAATAAAATAAATAATTCCTGTACCTTATTACACTATGTTTTATTAAATATTGCTACATATTTTGGTTCCCCATACAAGACTGTGTGCACCCAGAAAAGCATACGTATGCAAAAGAAAAATCATTAAAACATAAGCTGTATGTTTTTGCTCAAATATTGATCCACTTTATATGGTGAACCTGTGTGTGTGTTGTGTTTGGGAGAGCTGCTGCAGGCAGGTCTGTGTCTCTGTGTGTGTTTGTTTACCCCGCCTCCTGCAGAGAGGTGATAGCTGCAAGGAAGGGGGGTGTGTGTGTGTGAGTTGATTCACCCCACTGCCTGAGTTGAACAGAAAAGCTGTGTTCAGGCATGCTAGGAAGTTTTAAGCAGTATTATATGCCGAATTAAGAAAAATAAAGGCCTAGAGTACAGAAACACGAAGCAAGCTGTTCTGCCTACTTGTCAGTTTAACCTACCGGCAAATTATCCCGGTGGAACGAATTAAACCGACCAGTTCTGTATTGCCCAAGTGTTTGGTGATGTCAGATTAGGCTGGACGCAGCCGATCAAGTCACTGTGAGCAAACTGGGAGTAGTGCTTAACTATACCCGGAATTAAAGGGGAAAGATTATTTGTGCACGAATAAAGAAAAGTTGGGGATTAAATCTCTTCAGTTTTGAAAAAGCGAGGTGTGGTGTTGTCGATAGACCCGCGCCCGCATCCACATGTCACGTGCATGCTCACATGCGTGCGTGACCGATAGGCTGTGCATGAAAAACTGCGCGTGCGCAGATTGAGAGTGTAGACGCCATTTTGAAGGAGCTAAGAGGGAGTCACCCTAGCCACCATTTTGAGTGAGACCGGTAGACCACCCAGAGCAACATCACTGGTGTCTCCTCCTCTTGGGAGTGCAGAGATAACTGCCTCCATCTTGTGGGCAACTATAGGAGTTGCATTTCTTGCATGAAATGGGCTGCACGGTGGCACAGTGGTTAGCACTGCAGCAGCACAGTTTACCCTTGGCCGGGGGATTGTGGGGATCGTGGGATCATGGGTTCGATCCCAGCCCCCGACCAACAGTGATCTGTATGGAGTTTGCATGTTCTCCCCGTGTTTGCGTGGGTTTACTCCGGGATTTCTCCGGTTTCCTCCCACATGCCAAAAAACATGCAGGCTAGGTTAATTGGAGACTCTAAAGTGGCCCTAGGTGTGAGTGTGTGTGTGAATGGTTAAGGGATAGCACCGTATCGTGGCTGCGTCATCCATCCAGGTGGTGGATGCCCTCAATTTCCCCTCTGGGGATCAATAAAGTATACTAAATCTAAAATCTAAAAAAAAATGAATGCACACTTAGATTGAAGCGGAGCGAATCTATTAAGCTCATTTATAATCAAATCGAGCTCCCAAATTAACTTCAAATCAACCCGGATTATCCGGAACAACCTAAATTTAAACCCAATTCAAAGTTTTATGCCAAGAACAAAAGGAAAAGAGAAACTTGTTGGTTTTGAGAGGTTGTTCTCATTGGTGGAAGAGCTTTTGACTGCATATATACACAGTGAAAGAAAAAAAAAGCATAGACTTTGTATTTACTCACGTATGTTAACCACATATTTAAATCTTTAAAGTTAACAAAAAACATATATTCACATATTTTATGCAACAAAACTGCAAACTTTTGAAACTATATATCTGTGTTTTGTTTTAAATACTGCTATGCATGATTTCTTTCACAGGAAGCCATTCAACAGGGATTCAAATAAACAACAATGTTTATTCAAACTTAAGTTAATGTTAATCCTGTGCATGTTGGTGAAGTATTTAGTGATTTATTAAATACCCCCCCCCCCCAATTTCCAAACTTAGGAAACCACATTCAGCAATTAACACTTGAAAGCTTAAGCTTATTTACAGTCACTGTGTTGGTTTTGATTCATGTTTCCTCCACTGGAAAAGGAAAACATTTAACCAACTCACCATTTCTCACCAAGATTTAACATTAGAAGTCAAAAGGTGAAAACATTGATTAGTCTGTAAATATGTTTTTTTTTTAATACAGGTGCATCTCAAAAAATTAGAATATCATGAAAAAGTTGAATATTTTTTGTTACTCGTTTCAGAAAGTGAAACCCATTTATTATATAGATTCATTACACAGAGAGTGATATATTTCAAGTGTTTATTTATTTTAATTTTGATGATTATGGCATAGAGCCTATGAAAACCCCAAATTCAGTTTCTCAAAAAATTAGAATATTACATAAAATTAATTTTAAAAAATGTTTTTTTAATAGAAATGTTGGCCGACTGAAAAGTATGTCCATGTACACACTCAATACTTGATCGGGGCAAATTTTGGATTAATTACTGTATCAATGTGGCGTGGCATGGAGGTGATCAGCGTGTGGCACTGCTGAGGTGTTATGAAGGTCCAGGTTGCTTTGATAGTGACTTTCAGCTTGTCTGCGTTGTTGGGTCTGGTGTCTCTCATCTTCCTCTTGACAATACTCCATAGATTCTCTATGGGGTTTAGGTCAGGAGAGTTTGCTGGCTAATCAAACACAGTGATGCCATGGTCATTAAACCAGGTTTTGATACTTTTGGCAGTGTGTGTGGGGGGGTGCCAAGTCCTGCTGAAAAGTGAAATCAGCTTCTCCCTAAAGCTTGTCAGAAGAGGGAAGAAGGAAGTGCTCTAAAATTTCCTGGTAGACGACTGCGCTGACTTTGATTACGATATAACACATTGGACAAACAGCAGCAGATGACCTCTGTTCAGATAAAAGTAAATTTTGCATTTCCTTTGGAAATCAAAGTCCCAGAGTCTGGAGAAAGAGTGAAGAGGTACAGAATCTAAATTGCTTGAGGTTTAGTGTGACGTTTCCACATGCAGTGATGATTTGAGGAAACATGTCATCTGCTGGTGTTGGTCCTCTCTGTTTTATCAAGACCAAAGTCAGCGCAGTCGTCTACCAGGAAATTTTAGAGCACTTCATGCTTCCGTCTGCTGACAAGCTTTATAGAGAAGCTGATTTCATTTTCCAGCAGGACTTGGCACCCCCACACACTGCCAAAAGTATCAAAACCTGGTTAAATGACCATGGAATCACTATGTTTGATTGGGCAGCAAACTCTCCTGACCTAAACCCCATAGAGAGTCTATGGAGTATTGTCAAGAGGAAGATGAGAGACACCAGACCCAACAATGCGGGCGAGCTGAAGGTCACTATCAAAGCAACCTGGACCTTCATGACACCTCAGTAGTTCCACAAGCTGATTACCTCCATGCCACGCCACATTGATACAGTAATTAATACAAAATTTGCCCCAACCAAGTATTGAGTGTGTACATGGACATACTTTTCAGTCAGCCAACGTTTCTATTAAAAATCTATTTTTTTTTAAATTAATTTTATGTAATATTCTAATTTTTTGAGAAACTGAATTTGGGGTTTTCATAGGCTGTAAGCCATAATCATCAAAATTAAAATAAATAAACACTTGAAATATATCACTCTCTATGTAATGACTCTATATAATATATGGGTTTCACTTTCTGAAATGAGTAACAAAAAATATTGAACTTTTTCATGATATTCTAATTTTCTGAGATGCACCTGTAGATCACCAGTAACTTTTTTTTTCCACAACATTTTTTATTGAACCTTTTTTTACACACATGGCACAGACAGTCAAACACTAACACTAAAGTAATTTAAAAATTAAAAAACAAACACTAACAACAACAAAAAAAATATACTAAAAACAACAACAACCATTAACAAAAGCAAATCAACAACAATGCTCCTCTGTTTAGTCTAGGTAATCTATTACATAAGTATACATAATATACATTCACCAGTTTGGAATTTGCAAAGTCCACACATATCATTCACCTTCTTCTTCAGAAGTTATGTTTATTTTCTTTACATAATCAATGAAAGGTCTCCATATATTCTCAAACACATTTTCCTTTGATTTCAGTATGTATGTTATTCTTTCTAGTGGAAGGTTTGTTAACATCTGTCTTAACCACTGAGTCACATCTGGTCTATGAGTTTTTTTCCACAGTAGTGCAATACATTTTTTGGCATTAAGCAAACCGAGGTCTATGAATGCTCTTTCACTCTTATTAAAGTTATGTTTTTCTGGATACAGACCCAACAAAAACAGTTTAGGGTTCAATGTGAATTGTTTTGAAATTATTTTTTCAATTGTTACCCTCACCTCTTCCCAAAACATTCTGATTTTTCTACATTCCCATAAACAGTGAATATAGGGTTCCTTTACTTTCCATACATTTTGTGCATGTATCTGGTATGTTTTTGTTATATCTATTTAACTCCACTGGTGTAACATACATCCGCATTAACCATTTAAAATGTATCAGTTTAAGACGTACATTTATTGATTTGGTTTGAGCTTCTGCACAAGCCATTTCCCATTGTTCCTCTGAAATTTCAATTTGCAGGTCTTCTTTCCAATAATTCAGTCTTTTCTGTGAGTTTTCACTTGAGAATAGTGTCAATGAGTTATAAAACTCTGAAATAATACCCTTTCTCTTACTATCTTTCGTCAAAATTTTTTCCAAGGATGAATAAGTAGGTCGGGTGAGAGCATTATTTTGATTTGATCGAATAAAATTTCTAAGCTGATGATATTTAAAAAAAATGTGTTCTATTAAGATTGAATTTAATCCTCAGTTCTTCAAAAGACATTATGTTATCTGAACGTGACAAATATAAATCTTGAATCTTTTGAATCCCTTTTAAATTCCATACTTTAAACACAGCATCTGCTCTCCCTGGTGTAAAATATTGATTACCCCATATTGGGCTAAATTGTGACAGTGAGTGTGGTTCTTTTAAATATTTTTTGGTTTCACACCATATTTTGATCATGTGCTTTACAATTGGATTTTTAACTTGTTTCTGTAATTTTTTAGCCGAGTCTGAGTATATGAATAAGGGAAGAGGTAAAGGTAAATTGTATGATTCCATTTCAGTCCAGTGAGGAGGATCATTTGATGAAAAATAATATGTCATAGACCTCAGTTGGTCGAACCTCGGATTCAGGAGGAGCAATGTGGTTTTCGTCCTGGCCGTGGCACATCGGACCAGCTCTTTACCCTCTCGAGAATTCTTGAGGGTTCGTGGGAGTTTGCCCAACCAGTTTACATGTGTTTTGTGGACTTGGAGAAGGCGTTTGACCGCGTCCCTCGTGGATTTTTGTGGGGGGTGCTTCGGGAGTATGGGGTATCAGGCTTGTTGTTACGAGCTATTCGGTCTCTGTACGACCGTTGTGAGAGTTTGGTTCGTATTGCCAACTCTCGGTCGGAGTCATTCCCAGTGAGAGTTGGACTCCACCAGGGCTGCCCTTTGTCACCGATCCTGTTCATAATTTTTATGGACAGGATTTCTAGGCGCAGCCAGGGAATGGAGGGTGTCATGCTTGGTGACCACAGGATCTCATCTCTGTTGTTTGCAGATGATGTTGTCCTGTTGGCTTCATCCAGCAATGACCTACAGCTCTTGCTGGGACGGTTTGCCGCTGAGTGTGAAGCGGCTGGAATGAGAATCAGCACCTCCAAGTCCGAGTCCATGGTCCTCAGCCGGAAAAAGGTGGATTGTCCTCTCCGGGTTGGGGACAGGCTACTGCCCCAAGTGGAGGAGTTTAAGTATCTTGGGGTCTTGTTCACGAGTGAGGGGAAAATGGAGCGAGAGATCGACAGACGGATTGGAGCAGCATCTGCAGTGATGCGGACGTTGTACCGGTCTGTTGTGGTGAAGAGGGAGCTTAGTTGTAAGGCAAAGCTGTCGATTTACCAGTCAATCTATGTTCCTACTCTCACCTATGGTCACGAGCTTTGGGTAATGACCGAAAGAACGAGATCGTGGATACAAGCGGGTGAAATGAGCTTTCTCCGTAGGATTGCTGGACTCACCCTCAGAGATAGGGTGAGGAGCTCAGTTATCCGGGAGAGGCTCAGAGTAGAACCGCTGCTCCTCCACATTGAAAGGAGTCAGTTGAGGTGGTATGGGCATCTGATTAGGATGCCTCCTGGACGCCTCCCACTTGAGGTGTTTCAGGCACGTCCCACTGGGAGGAGACCCCGGGGCAGACCCAGGACTCGGTGGAGAGACTATGTCTCCCAGCTGGTCTGGGAACGCCTTGGTATCCCCTCTGAAGAGCTGGAGCAGGTGGCTGGGGAGAGGGAAGTCTGGGCTTCTCTGCTTGAACTGCTGCCTCCGCGACCCCGACCTCCGGAAAAGCGGTAGAAGATGGATGAATGGATGAATGGATGGATAGACCTCAGTTGTGCTGACCAGTAATACAACATAAAGTTTGGACATTTCAGACCTCCTCAATCAAATGGTAAATATAGTAAGGACAAACGTAATCTAGCCTTCCTATTGTTCCATATAAATTCCACTAACTTTTTTTTAATTCTTGAGAATAGATCTGAAGGTGGTGGTAAAGGAATGCTTTGAAATAAATAAAGTATTTTTGGTAAGATATTACTTTTAAGTATATTAATTCTCCCGATCATCGACATTGGTAGTGACATCCATCTCTGAAGTAACTCATTAATATCTGTCATTAAGGCTTCATAGTTGGCACTGGCGACTGATTCTAGCTTAGGCAAAATTTGAATTCCTAAATATTTAAACTGATTTACAACATTGAATTGATTTACCTCAGGAGCTGGGTGATTTCTCTGGGTCTCATTTAACATTAATATTGAAGATTTTGTTTTATTTATTTTATATCCTGATATTTCCCCAAAGTTCTTTATTAAATTTAACAAAGTCGGTATTGATTTTTTAAAATTCGACATAAACAAAATTATGTCATCGGCATACAGGGAGATTTTATGTTCTGTTGGTCCTACTTTAATTCCATATATTTGTGCATGTAAACATACTGCCATCGCTAAAGGTTCAATTGCCATAGTAAACAATAAAGGTGAAAGTGGACAGCCTTGTCGACATCCTCTGTTGATTTTTATTGATTTTGAGATATTGCTGTTTGTTAGGATTTCTGCTGTAGCATTATTGTATATTATCTGGATCCATTTTATGAAATTATTTCCAAGTCCAAACCTTTGTAGGACTTCAAAAAGAAAGGGCCATTCGACCCTATCAAAGGTCTTTTCGGTGTCCAATGATAGGAGAGCTGTATCCGGTGCTTCTTTATTGGAATAAATAATATTAAATAGTCTTCTTACATTATGGAAGCCTTGTCTTCCCATTATAAAGCCATTCTGATCTTGGTTAATAATATTTGGTAATATTTCTTGTAGTCGTTTTGCTAAAATTTTACAGATTATCTTAAGATCAACATTTAATAGGCTTATTGGTCTCATGTTTTCACATTTATTAGGGGGTTTACCTGGTTTTGGCAACAGTATAATTAAGGCATTATTCATGTATGGTGGTAAATTACCATTTTGAAATGCTTCTAAAACCATTTCCAAAAGTGGTTTTATTAATTTATTCTTAAATTTTTTTTATAGAGGTCAACTGGAAGACCATCTGGTCCTGCTCTTTTTCCTGATTTCATATTATCAATGGCTAGCCCAACTTCTTCTTGACTAATTTTAGACTCCAGTATCTCCCTGTTTTCATTTGGAATACACAGTATAGATAATCCACCCCAAAACCCATTTAGTTTTGTTAAGTCAGTTTCATTTTTTGTATCATATAGTTTTTCATAATAATCTCTAAAGGCACTATTAATTTCTAAAGGATCTATAACTACCTGTCCATTACTTATAATACTGGTAATTGGTGTTTTAGATTCTAATTGTTTAATCTGCCATGTCAATAATTTTCCTGATTTTTCACCTTGTTCATAAAAAGTTTGCTTCAATCTTAGAAGACTCGAGGCAGCTCTATTCGCTGATTTTTTTTTTATCATATTCAGCTCTCAGAATCAGTAATTCGTTCTCTAACTGTGGGTTACTTCCTGCATACACCTTTTCTTGAAGAATTTTAATTTTACGTTCCAATTGGACTCTCTCCTCTCGAGTCTTCTTAGATTTTGAACCTGTATAACTAATAATATGCCCCCTAATAAAAGCTTTTAAAGCCTCCCACTTTATACATGCCGTTGTTTGTGTAGTATTAATATCAAAGAACTCATCTATCTGTTTTTCTATGTACTTAACAAATTCCTCATCCTGAAACCATTTATGCTGAAAATGCCACCTACCTGGATCCTTTGTCAATTTCTTATCTACATATATTAGACAGCAGGGTGCATGATCAGAGATCACAATGTTATCATAGAAACAGTTTTGAATCTTGGACCTTAATTCTGCAGAGATCAAAAAGTAGTCAATACGTGAGAATGTCTTATAGGTATTAGAATAACAAGAATTTGCTTTGACTTGTGGTTTCATTTCTCTCCATATATCTAGCAATCTCAATTCTTTCATAAAATGATTAATGGTCATCCTGCATCCATTGTGCGTACAGTCCAGTCCTGTTGACCTATCTATACTGGGATTCAATGTACAATTAAAATCCTCTGCTATTATATGTTGCCCTGTAAGTGATGATAAAATAAGGAATAAATTAACAAAGAAATTTTGATCATCAATATTGGGGCTGTATAAGTTCACCAGATTTATATTTTCTAATAACAAAGATCCTTGGATGATTAGATATCTTCCAAATTTGTCTCCAATTACATTTTTCACTTGAAATGGGACTGTTTTATGTATGAGAATCATAACTCCCCTGGCTCGGGATGAAAATGATGAGGTGAACACATTACCTTGCCATCTTCTCCTAATTCTTTTCACATCCTCCTCTATTAGATGAGTTTCTTGTAAAAATACAATTTTTGAATCTATAGCTTTTATTTTATTCATAACTTGTTTAAGTTTTTTTAGATTTTGTAGACCTCTGCAATTACATGAAGTTAAATTAAGATTAACGCTTTGGTTTATGATCAATAAGGAGTTTGAGATTACCTTGCAATATGAACATGCTCATACAGAGAAGCAAAAACATGGATGATAGAACATTCATCCTACAAACCAAACAAAAACAAAAACAAATTCCCTTTCCCCACATTCGTGGTAATCCCCCCCCCCCAAAAATCAAAAAAAATTCTGTCTCCCGTTATAGCTAGTGACTGTTCCACACCTGCGAGGATCAGTCAAACCACTCTCTCTTTCTCCTCTCAATCACCCTGACTCTACTACTATTTTTAATGACATTAACTGTCTTTTGTAGTTTTTTCAACATAACTTCAAAGTTTTATAGCAACTTTGTACATCATAGCTTTTTTTTTTTTTAATACAGTCTGTATTTTGTAGACATGTTATATGTTTCAGATCAATCAGATGCCTGTACAAATGCTTAAAAGTTCTACCTTTGTCATGTTCATGCTTAGCTCCCACCAGTTTCCTCCTGGATCTGCTTAATGAGCTCCTGCGCCTCTTGAGGGGTCTTAAAGATGTGGGTTCTTCCCTTATATGCGACCAGCAGTCTTGCCGGGTGAATCACTCTGTGACGAATCCCGAGGTTGCGCAGCTTTTTGCGGGCGGGGTCAAACTGTTTCCTTAATTGATGAATTCTTGTGGCCAAATCTGGGTAGAACCGCACCTGTTGATCCTGGTATTTAATTTCCCCTTTAGCTCGCGCTGCGTTGGTGACCGTCATCTTGTCCCTGTAGTTGAGGAACTTCATAATCAGCATCCTCGGTGGTGTTTTATTATCTCTCAGTGGGCCGATTCGGTGAGCTCTCTCTAAGACGACCGATGACTGCAGATCCGCGTTGTTCAGCGCTTCTGGAATCCACTTTTCCAAAAAGGAACATAAGTCCCGTCCCTCCGCTCCCTCCGGGAGGCCCACCAGCCTCAAATTATTCCGTCGCGAACGGGACTCCAAATCCAGGACGTTATCTTCCAGACGTTTCCATTTTAATTCCAATGTTTGCACCTTTAATTGTAGGCTGGTGACGTCATCTTCAGCGCTTGAAATTCGGAGCTCCGCCTGCGATACTCGTTCCATACAGTCGCTTATTTACTTTCTCATTCCTTCTATCGCTGCTATAATCCCATCAAATTTAGACAAAAACTCTGCTCTCATAGAGTTGATGGCAGTGAGCACTGCGTTAGTCCCCTCCCCAGCAGTTCCCGCTCCACCGCTGGCTCCATCCTCCGCCATAGTCTCTGGAGTTTTTTGTGCTTCGCCTCGAGCGTGGAAGTCTGTTAGCTTGGGTTGTTTTGTCGAATTGCTTTTTCCGCCACCTGATTTCCCAGCCTTGGTCTTTACCATATCCGTGCCTAAGCGCTGGGATGGGTTTTTGTTCCAATTGAGAGAGCTTAAGCAAACTTTTTATTTTTAGGAGCAGAGCAGTGTGAAACACGTCTTCCTACATGGCCACCATAACCGGAAGTCAGATCACCAGTAACTTTAATCCTAAGGAAGCCTTAGTGACAATACAATACACAAAGACGATCCACTTGTGTTTCCTAATCTGTAAATTTTAAAACATTTAAAAGCTTTAAATGAAAATAGGCTTTAACAAATAAAAACAAAAAGCTAACTTTAACTTGTTGCACTTCTGTGTACCGCGGGCGGGCACGTCTCTGCGTCCTAGAGCGCACGAGGGTGCACGAGGGCGCACCAGAGCGCTGCGTCCTAGAGCGCACTGAAAAAAAAAGCTGCATTTCCGTTCTTCCACTACAGACACAGCCGCGAACAGATTAGATATGATTGACCTCTCATTCGACTAATAAGAGCCTTGAATTGGGTTTCTGAAACCTTGAAGAACCAATGACTGAAAACCTAGCAAGAAGGACCCGCCTACCAACGCTGCGAATGCAGCCAGCCAATTGAAGCACAGAAGTTCGAAAGCTGTTTTGTGTAAGGCTGGGTGAAGAGAGACTGACTGCTGCAGCAGATGAAAAAAGGACCCGCAGGAAGAACCGCCACAGACCCAGCAGCACGGAGACCACCCACAAGTGCGACCTGTGTGACAGGGACTGCCATTTGCGCATCGGCCTGTTCAGCCACAGGTGGTGCTGTCCCAGCAGAATAGACGTTTAGGATTCTCTTCCATGGTCATCATAGACCGACAGAGGCCGACGACGAAGGCTGGTTGACACACACGCGTTCACCAGTCTTTTTTAATTACTACTGTTATTTGTTTTGAAAAATCGTTCGCCAAAACCGCAATCATGGAAGCGCAAAACCGCAATAATGGAATTATGTTTTGACCGGGTCGCGAGACCAGAACCACGAGTCCGTAACAAGCGGACCAGCGTCGCGTTCATCTGACAATGAGGAAGAGAAGTTCGCCAGCTACGCTGCTGTTGTGAACAAGTAAGTGTTATAAGCTAAATTATTCTTTATCCCTGAAAATTGTAATCAAAAATGACTTTTGACCGATCGGTAAATTACAGCTGTGCGTCGTAGACCACGGCGCAACGGGCGATGTCCGTCCTCTGTAGCGGGGGGGACAACCCCCCCCCCCCCACACACACACACACACACAGCCCTGAGTGTCACCTTTCATTAGAGCCCAAGATGAAGCTTCTATATTGAATCATTCAAAAGTTACAGACGTTTTTCCAAACCGTGCCATTTGGCACAATTTGGCACAGTTCAAAAACGCCTGGGAACAACCTGAGAACAAAGCTGTGTAATATATTCATTTTTTGTGGTATTGTTACAAAATTTTGACCTCAGCTGGATAACACTTGGTTCTACATTTCTGTTGCATATTCCAGCCCGGATCTGAAGCTGTGTGTTATTTGCAAGCATTTGTATCCAAAAAAACACCCAGGCGAAATTTATTTTCTTCAAGTTCAGTATGTTTAGATGACTGTTACTCAGTGGCCGGAGCACTTAGAGAGATTATGACTGTTTTGCCAAAAAATTCAAAGTGTTTTCTTTTAAATGAGACCAACCCCATGAAGATGCTGCAAAGAGTTGAAGAACAGCTTTTGATTTACTTTGGGCACGTTATTTTTTGGCGTTTTTAGGGAAATTGACCAGAGTGCAAGGGGTTAACTTTAAGACAAAGTGAAAATTTATAACTCTAAACCCTTAAAGCATTTAACCTTTTCCGTTTTTGTTATTTCTTTTTTGTAATTAAAATCATTACTTTAAAGTGATATTCAACAAAAATTCACAACTTAGTTAGTGATGACAATTCCAAAACTATACTTTGATAATTGAACTAAAGTCAATCCACACAATTTTTGTTTGCTTTAGTTTTGTCTTGTGAAATACAAATCAAAATCCAGTGTCAATAAATAAATTAAAATATATTCCAATTTCAAAATAATTCCAAAATTCCACTTCCCTTCTTACAAGCCTGTAAGTTGAAGCAAGTTCTAAAAAGGAGCTTATAACTGCCCTCACTGTAGAGTAATTAGCTATAATCAACAAATTGATTTCAAGCTAACAGTTACACAAACGGTAAAACATGTCGAATCCACTTGCCGAATTGGATGACCTTCAAGCAACATTGGAAGGTTTGGCTTCCGACCTTATACCCGGCTTCTCCAAACAAGTTCAGAAAACTCCACCCAAAGATTTGAAGCAAATCACGGAAAAACTTTTGGATGAATGCACGACTAACCCACCGAAAGCAAAGGACATCCCCAGTGTGTTAGGAAAGTTCGCAGTAGCATTAGTTGCAAGGTTGAGAGTAGCTGAATCCCAAGTATTCTATGCCAAAAAGGAACTGGTGAAACAGCAATCAACCATCCTCTCTCTCTCCAGGAGCATAACAAATCACTTATGAGAAAGCAGGAACAAGCTCGCCTAAAACAGGGAGATACCCAAGCTACACTTGATCACGAGTTGCTAAATTTGGAACAAGCAAAGCAAGAAAAGCAATACGAAAAGCAAGGACGACAATACATCATTGCAGCAAGAAAACGAGGAATGAGGAACCACCCTTCGGGACAGACAGAACCAACTCAGGAGAGTTGAAGGTCAACTGGACGACACAAAATCCGACTACAGGAAATGTAAACTGCTCCTATGAGAAGCACAAAAAGGCCTTCAGGACATCAAAGAAGAGCTGGAAGATTACAGCAAACAAAGGGAACCAAGATCAGAAGCCATGAACAGGCCAGTTCCTTTAACAAAGGGGGGCATCCCCTCATGGGACGGGGACTACCCCGGCGCGCGCTCGTCTGACCCGCTCGACGAACCCGAATGGCAATGCAAAAGACGTTTGCAAATCCCGTCCGATAGAGACCTCGATAAGATCGCTCACCACGTCACCAAATTTGACTCATTTGCAAGACATTGACTACTAGTTGCGCAAATACCCTGATGCTACGGTTGATGATCGCATTTATTTGATCAAGTTAACATCCAACAGGTTGGTATCAAAATTTATAGACCTACAACCATCGGATATCAAGATGAACCACCAGAAACTCTATGAAGCCATCGAAAAGGAGTTCTCCAATGACTGCCTACAGTCAGGGCTAGCGACAGCCCTAGGTGTGAAACAGGGTCACTCAGAGCCCCCACAAGCCTACTACCAGCAACTCCTGCATGCATATTTCGGATCTCAAAACACGCCAGGGATGGAAGAAGACCACAATTTCAAGGCTGTCTTCATTCAGAATCTCCATCCCACGGTCAGACACCACCTTGGAGTCATGGCTAACCCAAGGTCAAACTCAATAAACCAGCTAAGAGAGTTTGTACATTATGCATTCCAGAAACAACAACAAAGTTATCAGAAGCATACCAAGCCTACCACGGTGCTGGCTGTCAACACCGTGTCGGACATCCTGGACCTAGAGGGCGCGCCAAGGCAAGCCCCTGTTCCAGCACCTCAGTCACAAGTAAAACCATGACAGTCCTCTAGCCAAGCTAAGTCAAGTCAGACCCCCGACCAAATCTTCAACACCCAGCTCAAAGTCAACATCACCCAAACTTGACTACCATCGGAGGCCAAGCCCTCCAGGTAAGTCACAAGAATATGGTACGGATACTCAGGATGACAGATATCGATTTCGAGACTTGCATAACCGCGGGAAATGGTCACCTCTGTTGTACCGCTGTAAAAACTTTGACAGAGAAGCAAGACCTCCCCTGGTAAATTTAGCTCAAAATCCTGGGAGAAGAAAGAAACGTCCATTTTCAGTCTAGGAGACATGTAAGCTCTCAAACATATACTTGACGAACTGAAGAGGAAAAAGGACAAGAAAGAGGACAAGAAGCCAGATGTCCTAGCCATCAATATTGTGACAACCCCAAATGATCCTTTAGGGCTGCCACAACCCAACCCTGAGGAATCTCCTACTACAAATGGGAGGGATACCGAAGACACAACTGAACATCCTCCACCCGAGGCTCCGGAGGGGCCTGAAAACGCAACGCCATCCAGTGCCATTTTGGTAGTCCAGCTACCTGAAAAACTTCACTCTCCAGAAACAGACGACTCCTTAATCTGTGTTGAACTGCCGATCTAACAATTTCTGTGTGATTTGACTGAAAGGGGGGTTTCACAAAAATTTTTCCTTTTACTGACCCTGGAAGATGTGATGACGCATGAAGCCCTACTGGATACCGCAGCGGACATCACTCTAATGTCGCAGGATCTTTTTGACCACCTACGTGTTGCTGCTAATTGCGTGAACAAAGACTTGAAACTACGACCTTGCTCCTTAGCTATTCAACCTTTTGCACCCTCCAACACGACTCTGTCACACATGTTGTTGGTAAAGATCTCCATTGGACCCATGACCTTGATCCATCCAGTCTATGTGTCCAATCTCAACTCAATTCCATTGCTGATAGGCAAGAATCTGCTTAATCGTTTGAGCCTCTGATAGATTTCAAGAATCTCAAACTTGACATGGTTGTAGACCCAAAGAGCAGACACGACTCAAGAATGACACAATTAACCATTTATTGGATACAGTGAGAGAGTGTGAGTGCATGTATGCGTATCTGTATATGTGTATAATGTGAAGGTGGATCAGCTGGAGTGAGCAGAGCACCATACAACCTGGCAACCCTATGGAGAGACAAAGAGGGAGTTAGATGCTGTCTAGGCAGGGTTTGCACCAAATAGTTCTGCGCTTACTGTTTGTAATGGTGAAGAGGAGCACAGGTTAGCTCAGTAGCTTCGGCCAGGAGGATAGTGCCAGCAGACCCACAGGAGATGATGAACGTCGGTGTAGAGAGCCGGTGAGTCCGCCGCCAGGTAGAAGGAATCCGCCACCACGGATCTCCACCTGTGCACAGGGGATCACGGAAAGGTGAGTGGAACAGATGGTAGCTTACTTGGAAGCGGGAGGACAAGGAGTCCAGTAGGAGAAGGCCAGACAGGAACTTGACGAGGCTAGGAAGCTCGGCATGGAAAAACTTGGTGAGGCTAGGAAGCTCGACGTGGAGTAGGCGAATGCAGGTCTCATGCAAAGGAGACAGACGACTCCTCACCGATCACAGGACCTGATGGAATAAATAGCCAGACCAGGATGAAGAGCAGGTGTGCGCACAGGTGCGGTTAATTGGCAGCCATGACAGTAACCCCCCCCACATGACTCGTCTCTTGGCGGTCGTTCCAATCTTCCTGGGTGCATCTGGTGGAAGTCCCTGATGAGCTGCTTGTCTAGCACAAAAGAGGGATGCACCCAGGATCTCCACTCCGGCCCGTAACCCTCCTAGTCCACCAGATAGTGTAGGCTATGGCCCTGGCGACGGAGGTCCAGGATGGCTGTGATTGGCCACTCCGGTTCGCCATCAATCACCATTGGTGGTGGTGGAGTCCTGGGAGGAGGACACAATGGGCTGGAGCAGATGGGCTTGACCTGGGAGACATGGAAAGTTGGACAGATGCGGAGGGAGGGGGGGAGAGTTAAGCGCACAGAGACAGGATTAATGATCCGGCTGATGGGAAAATGCCCAATGAACCACTGCGACATCTTCCTTTCAGCCTTCAAATTAATGTTTTGTAGACAGCCATACCTGCTGGCCCACCTGATAGGCGGGAGCCGGAACTCTGTGACGGTTAGCCACTACAGTGTCACGCTCCGCTGTACGTTGCAATGCTGCCCTGGTAGCCCTCCAGATCCGATGGCAGTGCTTCAGGTGCACACGAATGGAGGAAACAGCGATGTCCCCCTCCTCCTCAGGGAACAGTGGGGGATTGTAGCCCAGCGAGGCTTTGAAGGGAGACATGGTGATAGCAGTAGAAATAGTAGTGTTATGAGCATATTCAATCCAGGGAAGGTGAGAGTTCCATGACGATGGGTTAGCAGTGGCAACGCACGGCAGCGCAGCCTCCAGCTCCTGGTTTGCTCATTCACACTGCCCATTGGTCTGTGGATGGTAGCCTGAAGATAGACTTGCCGTAGCCCCCAGAATGTTACAAAAAGACTTCCAGACCTGGGAGACAAACTGGGGACCCCGGTCGGAGACAACATCCAGGGGAATCCCATGCAGCCTAACCACATGCTGGACAAGAAGGTCCACTGTCTCCTTAGCTGTGGGCAGCCCCCACAGGGGAACGAAATGGGCAGCCTTGGAGAATCTATCGACCAGGGTGAGGATAGCCATATGCTGATTGGACGTTGGGAGGCCGGTAATAAAATCCAAAGCCACATGGGACCATGGTCTGCTGAGGAGAGGAAGGGGGTGGAGCAGCCCAGCTGGTGGGGAGGAAGATGTCTTACCAACGGCACACTGGGGACAGGCCCGGATGTACTCCCCCACGTCCTTCTGCAGGGATGGCCACCAAAATGTCGTCTGAAAAAGGGCCACAGTACGCGCCCTCCCTGGGTGACATGCAAACTTGGATGAGTGACCCCACTGAATAATTTCCCCCCGAGCAGCCGATGGGACAAACAGTTTACCCGCTGGCCCCCCGCCCGGGTCAGCCTCATCAGCCTGTGCTCTCAGGACCTTGTCCTTGATACCCCAAGAGAGGGCGCCCACGACACACGATGAAGGGAGAATAGGGTGCTCGGTCATCTCCGCCGTTTCCGGGGCAAACTGACGGGACAGGGCATCCGGCTTCGTTTTCTTAGACCTGGGGCAGTAGGTAATAGTGAAGTTGAATTTTCCAAAGAACAGAGACCAGCGACCCTGCCGTGCGTTCAGACGCTTGGCCGTCCGAAGGTACTCCAGGTTCTTGTGGTCAGTCCAAACGATGAACGGCTGGGAAGCGCCCTCCAGCCAATGACGCCACTCCTCCAAGGCGAGCTTGACAGCCTATAGCTTCCTGTCGCCGATGTCGTAGTTGCACTCAGCCGGGGATAGGCGACGAGAGAAGAACGCACAGGGACGTATCTTGCCATCCTCCGGGGAGCGCTGAGACAGGACCACGAATCCGATGCATCCACTTCCACCAGACATTGGAGAGCGGGGTCCACTTGCGTCAGAATAGGGGAGGATGAGAACTTGGCCTTCAGATAAGCAAACGCCGCAGCCGCCGCCTCTGTCCACCGGAAGGGCACCTTGGTAGAGGTCAGACTGGTCAGAGGGAGAGCAATAAGACTGTAATTTTGAATAAAGCGGCGGTAGAAATTAGCAAAGCCCAGGAACTGCAGTAGCTGCTTCCTGGATGATGGAGTGGGCCATTCCACCACCGCCTTTACCTTCACCGGGTCGGGGATGATCTTGCTGTGGGCGATCACAAACCCAGGGAAAGACATTTGGGAGACATGAAACTCACATTTTTCAGCCTTCACGAAGAGTTTATTCTCCAACAGCCGCTGCAGTACCTGCCTTACGTGCACACGATGTTCATCCAGAGACTGGGAAAAAATCAGAATATCATCCAAGTAAACAAATACAAACGTGCCCCAAAAAATCTCTTAACACATTATTAATCAACCGCTGGAAGACGGCAGGGGCATTGGTCAGCCCGAACGGCATGACCAGATACTCAAATTGCCCACTAGGGGTCCGGAATGCCGTCTTCCATTCATCACCCTCCCAGATCCGCACCAGTTGGTAGGCGTTGCGCAGATCCAACTTAGTAAACCAAGAGGCCCCCTGGAGGGAATCAAAAGTGGAGTTAATGAGTGGGAGAGTGTATTTGTCCTTGATGGTTATATTATTTAACTCCCGAAAGTCAATACACGGCCTTAGTGAGCCATCCTTCTTGCCGACGAAAAAGAACCCCGCCCCACCGCTGACGATGACGGCCGGATTATGCCTGAGCTCAAGGACTCCTTGATGTATTGATCCATAGCTGCACGCTCCGGGGCAGACAGATTGTAGAGTCTACTAGAGGGCAGCGGAGCTCCGGCTCGGAGATTGATAGCACAATCATACGGGCGGTGAGGGGGAAGAGAAAGGGGCTGGGTCTTACTGAAGGCAGCCCCTAAGTCGTGATATTCAAATGGGATCTTGGACAAATCGGGAGGAGGAGCGACAGGGACACCCAGAGGCATGGATGGCGAGCATGCAGCAGACTGTAAACAAGCACTCAGACAGAAGGAACTCCAGGCTAAAACACTCCCAGAATGCCAGTTAATCGAAGGGTTGTGGAGACGAAGCCAGGGATAGCCGAGAATAACCGGGGTGGAGGACACCGGCAGAACATACAGTCTTTGCTCCTCTCGATGATTACCCAATATGATTACTGACACAGGAGCGGTCCAAAGGGAGACCGTGGCCAAAGGGGCTTTAGACAGAGTGATGAGTTTTAAGGGGGTCTCTAGTAACTGGATGGGAAGCCCCAACCGGGTTGCTAGCTCCCCAGAAATAAAGCTCTGCTTGGCCCCCAAATCAATGAGTGCATGTGTGATTATCTCTCTATGACCATAACTGAAGCGGATAGGAATCAGAAAACGGGAGAAGGGATTTTTGCGAGGTGAGTCTGTGAGTCCCCCTACTGCGACTCACGGACTTCCCCTTTTGGCCGTTTGGGACATGACTCGATCTCATGCTCCTCACTCCCGCAATAAAGGCATAACCCCAGCTCCCGGCGGCGCTGTTTCTCTGCCGACGATAGCTTGAATCCACCCATCACCATAGGTTCTGGATCGTCCAGGTAATCAGCAGAGGGTAGGACCAGCGGGGGGGGGGGGGGGGGCTGTAGGGAGCAGCATAACTGACTACCTGATCAACCGGATGTTCTCTTCTCGGCCACCTGCTCCCTCAGTTTATTATCAAGGCTAATAGCTAGTGAGATGAGAGTTCATTTAGGCTAGTGGGCTTATCTAAGTGGGCTAACTCATCCCGCAGGCTAGGGCAAAGGCTCCTAACAAAAATGCTGCACAATGAGGCATATTCCCACCCCACCTCCGTGGCTACCACCCGGAAGTCAACAGCGTAATTGGCAACGGCTCTAGCCCCTTCCTTAAGATTCAGCAGTCGGGAGGTAAGCACACTATCTCGGTCGGAGTGGTCAAACACCTCCTTAAACTCGCTGACAAACTGTGCGTAGGTTAGGGATGTATAATTAGCCCTAGCCATAACGGTGTAAGCCCAAGCTAAAGCCTGTCCTTCAAACAAATTTATCACATAACCCATACAGCTATGGTCAGTGGGAAAATCCCCCGGCACCCGCTGAAACACAAAGTCACACTGCATGAGGAATCCCCTAGCTTCCCCTAATTTGCCACAAAAACAGGTGGGAGTTGGGTCGGGAGTAAGCCGTAATGGGTTACCTGGTGTAGCCTGACTAGCGGTGGAGCTAGCGGGAACAGAGGAGCTAACGGGAACCGAAGGGAAAGCCTGTTGACTAACCAGGCGATCAGTCAGTCTGTCAGTTACCCGAGCTAGCTGTGTCAGGATAATCTACTGTTGGTAGGCTAACTGGTCAACTCGAGCCTCTAAGTTGTTAACCTTGTGCACTAAAGCGCTGTCTGCTGGGTCATGTTGGCAGCGTCGTACTGACATGGTTGTAGACCCAAAGAGCAGACATGACTCGAGAATGACACAATTAACCATTTATTGGATACAGTGAGAGTGTGTGAGTGCGTGTATGCATATCTGTATATGTGTATAGTGTGAAGGTGGATCAGCTGGGGCGAGCAGAGCACCATACAACCTGGCAACCCTAAGGAGAAACAGAGAGGGAGTTAGATGCTGTCTTGGCAGGGTTTGCACTAAATAGTTCTGCGCTTACTGTTTGTAATGGTGAAGAGGAGCACAGGTTAGCTCGGTAGCTTCAGCCAGGAGGATAGTGCCAGCAGACCCACAGGAGATGATGAACGTTGGTGTAGAGAGCCGGTGAGTCCACCACCAGGTGGAAGGAATCCACCGCCTCGGATCTCCGCCTGTGCACAGGGGATCACTGAAAGGTGAGTGGAACAGATGGTAGCTTACTTGGAAGCGGGAAGATGAGGAGTCCAGTAGGAGAAGGCCGAACAGGAACTTAACGAAGCTAGGAAGCTCGGCGTGGAAAAACCCGACGAGGCTAGGAAGCTCAACGTGGAGTAGGCGAATGCAGGTCACATGCAAAGGAGACAGACGACTCCGCGCTGATCACAGGACCTGATGGAATAAATAGCCAGACCAGGATGAAGAGCAGGTGTGCGCACAGGTGCGGTTAATTGGCAGCCATGACAAAACTATGGGCTCAAGTTTTACAATCTCACCCAACCGCTTTTCCAGAGGCAACCAGATCACGGTGCTATACTCTTGACACCTTGGA
Source organism: Pholidichthys leucotaenia (assembly GCA_020510985.1). Lineage (NCBI taxonomy): Eukaryota > Metazoa > Chordata > Actinopteri > Cichliformes > Pholidichthyidae > Pholidichthys > Pholidichthys leucotaenia. The sequence continues at coordinate 119,618,531 of CM035836.1, read as the reverse complement.
TGTTAAAGGAGTCACTCCACTTGCACTCCTGACCCAACCAAGTTTGACTGAAGGTGACCTTGAGGACCAGGCCAAAACAGGCACCCCTCCCGATGTCACCACATCTGACAACCCAACCCTAAATGAACATACAGTAGTTCATTCCTTTGCACCCTAAAGCCAGGGCAGCCAACGATGAGTACTGCCTCCAAGTGGTAAAGGATTGGTTGTTCAAAGCTCCCACATAGAAGACGTGGTTATTGCTCTCTGGGCTGATAAATTCACCATCAGCCACAAACTTTTCAATTCTCTGCACGAGAAATACCCTGACCTTATGGTCACTAACAAGTGTTTTCGTTTCCCTGTTGGAGCCAAGTCAAACAAAACATAGGTCGCCACAAACATCTGCGCCCTCCACCTTCAGTGGAACCACAGACTGCTAACTCACCCTTTCTTGGTCGTTCCCAACCTGCCACATGTAGTCTATATTGGCAGTGATTTCCTTGTGAGACTCGGAGCTCAGGTTGATACCATAAACAATGCTTTATGGTCTCTCACCCCAGTCCGAGACGCTCACTCTACACCAGATCTAGATGCTCTAAAGTCAGGCCAGACCATCCCTGAAGCCTGCAAGGTACTGAACACCCACCACTGTGTCATACCTGCTAATGTCACGTGCTACCCGGTCCAACTACACATTCAGACTGAACAGAAACTCATGCATCCGCAAGCATTTTTCCAACCGGCTCCTTTGTTTGACAATCTAGACTTAACTCTGGGGGCCACACCCCTTTTAAGCCTAGAATCTAGAACCATCACGTTGCCGGTAAACAATCCCACAGCAGAGACCATTGTCCTGCCCAAGGCCACGCCTCTCAGATGGCTCATCACCACTGATTTTCACGATTTTGAACTGACCGTTCCAGTGTTAGGCGGCCTCCCTGATCCCTTTTGGGCCGACTCCCTGGAACCTACAGTCATGTACACTAAGCCTTCTAAGGCCATTGTACTTGTGTCAATGTCAACCCTTGACAAAGAGTCAGTGGGACAGATTGACTTGACCAATGATGACTAAATGCTTGTCCATGCCACTGAACTCCTTCCATCGGTATCCAATCAGCAGACCCCTGACAATCCCAGCGATGGTCCACCGAAACCGGTCCCCACCATCACCGAAGATATTGCACAGGTGGTAGCTGATGCTGATGCCCTAACCTCTGATGAAGAACACGAAAAACTTCGCCAGGTTCTTCTTAAGTACGAACAATTGTTCTGGGCTAACCACAATCCACTCTGTATGCATTCCTACACCACCTGACGCTCCTCTCACCTATGTCAAGCAGTACAAGATTCTCTTGGCCTCGTACAGCCCAGTACAGGAAATAATCGATGACCTACTGGACCTTGGCATAATCAGGCCATGCAACAGTACCTACTCGGCCTCCTTGCGGCCTGTCCTAAAGCCCAATGGTAAGTGGTGACTCACCATTGACTACAGGAAATTAAGCACTCAAGTTCCTCTCTCTAGATGGCCTATGACTCAACTGGAGCAAGAACTTCCTAGAGTCAAAGATGCCAAATGCTTCTTGACGCTGGACATTGCTTCTGGTTTCTGGACTCTTCCTGTCTAAGCTGAAGACCAACACAAATTGGCCTTCACGTTTGCGAATTGCCAATATACATTCACCTGATGCCCTTTCGGGTATGCTAACTTTCCTGCAGAGTTTAACATCTTCTTGACCAAAGCATGTCCGGACACCCGAGACAGAGGTAATCTCATCAACGTCAACGACATTCTCATTTGGAGTCCAACCCTGGACGCCCACCTGACTGAAATCGACCATGTCCTTGGCCAGCTCACCCGAGCAGGAGCCAAAATGTCTCTTTCCAAGTGCCAATGGTGCAAAACCAAAGTCAACTATGTTGGTCTCTTGGTTGGATCCAACAGGGTCCTACCACAAACAGCACGAATTCAAGGCGTCCTAAACATCAAGACCCCTACCAATATCTCCGAACTTCGGAGCTTTTAAGGGGTATGCAACTACTCACGCCAGTTCATTGAGGATTATGCAGACTTGGCAAAACCCCTTACATACCTCCTATGAAAGGATACTCCTTTCACCTGGTTTGAGGCTCAAAAACAAGCTATGCTAGCTTTGAAGCAAAAGTTATGCACAGCACCCTGTCTGGCCTATCCCAACTGCGACCAGCCATTCTTCCTACAAGTGGGGTTCTCTGCCAACTGCTTAAGTGCTGGATTATACCAAATCTATGACCATGACAAACGAGTCATGGCCTATGCCAGCAAAACCCTCTCTGGTCTGGAATTGAAATACTTGGACTGTGAAAAAGCCCTTCTGGCCACTGTATGGGCAATCAAACATTCCTCTAACTATGTGGGTGACCGGAGAATCACAGTTGAAACTCACCACCAACCAGTGGTTTTTCTTAACAGGCAACACATCAGAGAAGGCGTTGTGACGAATGCCAGAATAGCCTCCTGGTTGATGGCTCTACAAAGCTTTGACATGGAGGTCCGCTTCGCACAGTAGTTGAGAAGCCCTCTTGGCACGGACTTGGCTGCCTGCCAATGGTGCTCTGAGGACACTCCAGGACCATCCATTCGTGCAGAGCCACCTACAGTCACTGAAGACCCGAACCGTCACTACTTCGACCAGAACATCTGTCAAGATATGGTCACCACTTATGTCGATGGTTGTTCTTTCCACCATGAAACTCACATCCATGCTGGTGTGGGAGTGGCATGGTTAAACAATCAGCCTTGTGAACCCCACAATTTTCAACTGGGTTCCCAATCATCCCAGTATGCAGAAATCACAGGTGTGCTCATTACACTGCAATTTGCTGTAGACCATGGCATTCGCACATTGGTCATCTGCACCAACTCCAACTACGCATGCCTCAGTTTCATGTGTCATCTGGTACTCTGGAAGGCCAAAGGTTTTGTAACCACCAACCACAAATCAGTTAAACATCAAGACCTTTTCAGGGCGTGTGATCACCTGGTCACCTCCAACAACCTCCAGGTGTACTGGAAAAAGGTCAGAGGTCACTCACGCACACCAGGTCAGGACAAAAAATGGAACAACCTTGTGGACTCACTTGCAAAACAAGGAGCCATACAAGGCACCCCCTGGTCCTTTGATCCTGCTCTGGTGCCGACTGCAGAGTCCCACCCGCCCACCCCTACAATCTTTGCGGTCACCAGGGCCCAAACAAACAGGGCCCAGGACCTGACACAACCCACAGGTGCCCTAGTGGTTGACCCTGTTTTCTCTGACGCTGACCTTATCTCTCTTCAAGCTCTTGACCCTGCGATCCATAAAATGATACAATATCTCCTGGATCCTGTAAACACACCAGCCGATTCAGATCTCGCTGACATTTCAGGATTTAAGCCACTTTATGCCACATGATCTTCCCTGCAGCTGCGCAATGGCATTCTAGTTCATGTTTCCAGTGAACTCCCTGCGCCTGCACTTGTGGTCCCTCGTAACCAGAGGGGGGTGATGATTTTTCATGCCCACGATCTCCCAGCTGCAGGACACAAAGGCATCAAAGCAATGTACAACGTGCTCAAACAAGTGGCATATTGACCATACATGCGAAAGGATGTAGCGGACTACATCAAGGTATGTCTCATATGTTGCCAGTTTCAACCGACCAACCCAATTCACCGAGCACCCCTACAGAAAAGAGGCATATCATTCCCATGGTCTGACCTCCAAATCGACTGGGTAGGTCCCCTTCCACGGTCAGCCAGAGGTAACAAATACTTCCTCACAGTCACATGTGCTTTCACCAAATGGGTCCAGTGTTTTCCTGCTCCTAATGACACGGCAGAAACCACGGCCTACTTGTTGATGAACCATGTGTTCTCCAGATTCAGTCTGCCAAGCCGAATCAACTCTGACTGCGGTACTCATTTCACCACCGAAGTCAACTGTGGGAAACCTTGGGAGTTAAAGCTAACTTCCATATTAGCCACCATCCACAATCCTCCAGACAGGTTGAAAGAACCCACTGAAATGTGATCAACATACTGAAGAAGTATGTTTCACCACACCAAAAAGACTGGGATGTAAAACTCCCCCTGGTCTTGATGACCATCCGAGCCACACCCCATGAAGCTACTGGGGTCTCACCTTTTGAAATGATGACAGGTTGGCAAATGACTTTGCCCCTGCATTTGCTCTACCAACCTGGAGAGGCCAGTGTTGCCACAGCTTACACTACTCACCAGTACATGACCGACCTTACCAAACATCTCCAACAGACTTTTGCCTTTGCTCAAAAACATTTGGACCGATCAGCTGAAGGACACAAAGCCTACTACGATCAGAAAGCCTCACATGACGAACTCCAAATGAGAGACAAGGTTTTCTACCACTCCTTCATTCCTCAAACAGGACAGACCAACGTACGGGCAGGAAAACTTGCTCGGAAATTCCTCCCCAGATGGACGGGTCCATACACGATCACAGACAAACTCTCACCGGTTGTTTACCAAATCAAGATACGCAAAGGTCGCCAGGACCCCATCTCCAAATGGGTCTATCATAATCAGATCAAAGCTCACAAAAACCCCATGGGACTTGTCGGGGACAACACTGTTCCATTTAGTCAATAAATAAACTTAAAAGCTTGTTTGCGCCCGATAGATAACTGTTAGCTAACTATAAGCCTCGGGTATACCTGGTCGTATTTCTCTGTCTCAATCAGTTAACTGTATTAAACCTCCAAAAAGAAATAGTTAACCCAAACTAACTGACTTCCTTAAAACCTAACCTTAAAAGGCCCTGCAAAGTTTCATTCAGTGTCATCAACCTACTATTTCAAAATAGTACACACAAAACCTCCAATATCATTAGCTGGAGGTAGTAACAACAAAACCCCACTAAAGGTGATAAACACTAAAAGCCTAGAGCTCAATCTCTAACAAAGGTGTTCCATCTCTGAGAATAAGTTTCACCTACCACTCAGGTATCTGGAGAAAACCAACAAGAAGCTCAAAATTAAAATCACTCATTTCTACAGACGTGGACAAAATTGTTGGTATCCCTCTGTTAATGAAAGAAAAACCCACAATAGTCACAGAAATAACTTGAATCTGACAAAAGTGGTAATAAATAAAAATTCTATGAAAATTAACCATAGAAAATCAGACAATGCTTTTGAATTGTGGTTCAACAGAATTATTTTAAAAAACAAACTCATGAAACAGGCCTGGACAAAAATGATGGTACCCTTACTTAATATTTTGTTGCACAACCTTTTGAGGCAATCACTGCAATCAAACGATTTCTGTAACTGTCAATGAGACTTCTGCACCTCTCAGCAGGTATTTTGGCCCACTCCTCATGAGCAAACTGCTCCAGTTGTCTCAGGTTTGAAGGGTGCCTTCTCCAGACGGCATGTTTCAGCTCCTTCCACAGATGTTCAATAGGATTTAGATCAGGGCTCATAGAAGGCCACTTTAGAATAGTCCAATGTTTCGCTCTTAGCCATTCTTGGGTGTTTTTAGCTGTGTGTTTTGGGTCATTATCCTGTTGCAAGACCCATGGCCTGCGACTGAGACCAAGCTGTCTGACAATGGGCAGCACATTTCTCTCTAGAATACCTTGATAGTCTTGAGATTTCATTGTACCCTGCACAGATTCAAGACACCCTGTGCCAGATGCAGCAAAGCAGCCCCAGAACATAACAGAACCTCCTCCATGTTTCACAGTAGGGACAGTGTTCTTTTCTTGGTATGCTTCATTTTTGTGTCTGTTAACATAGAGCTGATGTGCCTTGCTAAAAAGCTCCAGTTTTGTCTTGTCTGTCCATAGGACATTCTCCCAGAAGCTTTGTGGCTTGTCAACATGCCGTTTGGCAAATTCCAGCCTGGCTTTTTTATGATTTGTTTTCAACAGTGGTGTCCTCCTTGGTTGTCTCCCATGAAGTCCACTTTGGCTCAAACAACGACGAATGGTGTGATCTGACACTGATGTACCTTGACCTTGGTGTTCACCTTGAATGTGTTTAGAGGTCGTTCTGGGCTCTTTTGTTACCATTCGTATTATCCGTCTCCTCCTGCGGCCACGTCCAGGGAGGTTGACTACAGTCCTGTGGATCTTAAATTTCTGAATAATATGTGCAACTGTAGTCACAGGAACATCAAGCTGCTTGGAGATGGTCTTATAGTCTTTACCTTTAACATGATTGTCTACAATTTTCTTTCTAATCTCCTGAGACAACTCTCTCCTTTACTTCCTCTGGTCCATGTTTAGTGTGGTACACACCATGTCACCAAACAGCACAGTGACTACTTGTCACCCTTTAAATAGTCCGACTGACTGATTACAAGTTTGTAGACACCTGTGATGTTAATTAGAGGACACATCTTGGTTGAACATGTCCCTATGGTCGCATCGTTTTCAATCTTTTCTAGGGTTACCATCATTTTTGTCCAGACCTGTTTCATGAGTTTGTTTTTTAAAATAATTCTGTTGAACCACAATTCAAAAGCATTGTCTGATTTTTATTGGTTAATTTTCATAGAATTTTTATTTATTACCACTTTTGTCAGATTCAAGTTATTTCTGTGACCATTGTGGGTTTTTCTTTCATTAACAGAGGGGTACCAACAATTTTGTCCATGTCTGTATGTGTCTTTCCAGGATGATGGCCCTCCTGCTGTTTGGTTTAACCCTCTGCCTAACCATCACGTCTACCTTCACTGACCTTGTGAGCGAGGGTCCCGAGTCTGGAATAGCTTTGATCGACTAACCAGGACTTCTGATTACGGAATGTCAAATCCACACTCAAAAGATCTTTGTGTGGTTTGATCCCTCCACAGCGATCTACCAAAATCTTCTGCTAAGCTCAGGCTTGTCCTCTTTGGTCGGACAACACTGGATCAAGCAAGCTATAGACCATGCTGAATCCGATATCGTACATATTCTGGAACAACTAGAGAAGTTCACCATTACCCAGTTCAACTTAACTGCACCCAAAGTCAGAAACCAACAAGCTATAGGTGGATTCTTAGCAGCTGCCTCAGCCTTAAGATCGCTCCTTAGCTTAGGTACCTCTGCCGTTAATTCGGTCAATATCAATACCCTAAAACGTCAGGGAGGTGAGCTACAAACTGAACTCCCTCGGATTCAGGCCCAACTGGCGGTCCAGAAAACGAGCCTACAAGCTGTCCGCACCACCTTACAAGGTACGGTGGTAGTTGTGAACACTCATTCTCAAGCTTTAGTCAAACTCAACAAGTTGATGCAGTCGATGTTCTCTGTACTTCAGGTTGACTTTGCCCAAGCACAGCTAGTGTCTATGTTACTGTCAGATGTGATTAGGGACATCAGCTCTTCTGTTGATGCTTTGGCAATGGGTAGAATTCCACCCTACCTCGTCCCCATGTCATTGGTCACAGACTTGCTTGCTACAGCCACTCAGAGAACTGTCATACCGCTCCAAGCCCATTCAGCTTCTACCTTGGGCAATGCCATTCCTATCTACGTTGACCCTGAAAAGCACCAGATGGCTTTCATTGTCAACCTACCTATGATCACCTACGATAGCATCTACTGGTTGAAGAAGGTTGTCAATGTTGGGATTTGGAAGCAGGACACTCATGTCAAGGTCAAAACTCCCTCAGTGATGGCATATCATGACAACAGCTCTGGCCTTTACTTGGTCTCAAACCTACGCATGTGCACTCTCACCAGGGATGTCCACTATTTGTGCCCTAGTAAGCCTTTTCTTAAGGATAGCACCGGTGGCATCTGTGGGATCCAAGCATCCTCTCAGGACATGACTTGTCCCACCATCCTCACCCCACGATCTCAAGTAACAACCACACAGGCCCACATTGTTGGAAACCGGTGGCTTGTTAATACCCCAGTGCAATCTGCTACTGTCACCTACAACCAGCATGACACATTTTCCCAGATCCCACTTCCCTCCAACACTTTTTGGGTTCAAGTTCCTAAAGGCTCACTTTTTCATGTCGGCGATTTGGCCCTGTATCACCTCAACACTGACCAATACAATGGCAGTGTCGATGTGTCCGATTTCTTCTCTAAGCAAGCGCTCAAACTCAGCTCTTAGATCGTGGATAAAGTTGCCTTTGATGGCCCTCAAGTTGTTGACTTGGCTTCAATAGGGAATGAGCTCCAAGTCCTTGAGCCAGACCCTAAACCACTACGCCATCCCAGTTTGCACTCCTGGTCTCTACCAGATGCAGTGCTCATGTGCCTGGTCATTTTTGGGTACCTCCTGACATTTGCCGCAGCTGGTACCTACCTCTGGCAAACTAGAGCCCTCCAGAACCAACACAACCATTTGGCTACTAGTACTAGGCATAGTTTCAGACACCAAGACCTAGACCCGAGTCCCAACATTGAGATCCTATTTCCTGAAAAGGAGATTCTTGGTCTAGATGAACTACCCATCAAAGTTGCAGAAGTGGAACCATAAGCGGGTCTGCTAAATGGACCCCATGTTAACCTCCTTGAGTTACCTCAGTATTGCTTAGCCTAATCATCTCCCTCAAATATAAGCAATGGTTTTTGTTTTTGTATTCTTCGTTTTTGATATTTACTCCTAGAATTTTTGAATTTATATGCATGCTTATATACAAACATATCTATATTCCTTGCACTCTATTTTGATTTTCGTGCACTTTCAATTTTTGAACAATTCTAATAGCTGTTTTATTGTAAACCAAAACATTTGCCTCAGATATGTAAAACTACATACTTTTTATCTTTGTACTTTTGTAACCAGAATTTTTGAGTCATTTCCAGACATATACCGTATCTTTGTACCTTTAGAAAATTTTACAATTTACCTTTGTCCATATTCAAATTATTTTTGGAAATTCCTGGAAGTCTTTCCAGTAAACCAAATTCAAAGATCTCTACTTAGTAATAGATACCATTTACATGCTAGTGTGTATGGAGATCAAAACCTTTAGCCCAGTATTTAGGTCAAGTGTTGCCAAGGAGACACAGCTGCCAAGGATGTGTACCAATGTTGACTGACGCTCACCATTACTACAAAGGGGGGAATATGTAACATCAGCGTCTCCTCAGGCTAATTCAGGAAATCACACTTCTTCATCTTAAAGAAATTCTCACTCAGCTCTGGTCAAGAATTGCTGTGTTTCTTCATCATTAGGACCTACAGTGTAAACAACTTTCCTTTGTAGAGAAACCCGATAAGGACTTGCTTTGAAAGGATTAAAAAGTACATCATAAAATTCTCAAGCTTCCCCCTAAACAGATAAGAAGCCTGCGTTCCAGGAATTGATACTCTTAAAAAGTCATAAACTTCCAACTTTCACTCCTTAACCATCAGGTTATGCTGATATCCTTTACCGTTCCCTGTCCCAACTGGAGAAGCCCGGGAACGCGATGAGGATCATGTTCTTTGACTTCTCCAGTGCTTTCAAAACCATCCAACCGATGATCCTGAAGGACAAGCTGCTGTGCGCAGGGGTGGACCAGCACCTGTCATCATGGATCCTGGACTACCTCACTAACCGGCCACAGTTTGTGAGAACCAGGGATTGTGTGTCCGACATGATCATCGGCAGCAAGGGGCCCCCCCAGGGAACGGTTTTGGCTCCCTTCCTGTTCACCCTTTATACTTCGGACTTCTCACACAACACAACACACTGCCATTTACAGAAGTTCTCTGACGACTCTGCGATCGTTGGCCTCATCTCCAATGGAGATGAAGCTGAGTACAGAGGACTTATCCAGGACTTCGTGGACTGGTGCCATCAGAACTGCCTCCAGATCAACGCGAGGAAAACTAAGGAGCTGGTGGTGGACTGCCGCAGACAAGGACAACCCCTCACACCACCAGTAAACATCCAGGGAACAGACATTGAGATGGTGACATCCTACAAGTACCTGGGTGTTCATCTGAACAATAAACTAGACTGGTCATACAATACCGACGCACTCTACAAGAAGGGACAGCGCAGGCTGTTCCTACTGAGGAGGCTCAGGTCTTTTGGTGTACAAGGGGTGCTCTTGAAGACATTCTATGACACGGTGGTGGCATCAGCCATCACTTTTGGAGTGGTCTGCTGGGGCAACGGCATTACAGCAGCCGATAGGAAGAGACTGAACAAACTGATCAAGAAAGCTAGCTCTGTCCTGGGGCAGCGCCTTGACCCAGTGGAGGAGATGAGAGAGAGAAGGATGGTGGCTAAACTGTCATCTCTGCTGGAGTCCGAGTCCCACCCTATGCAGGACATACTGAACGCACTGAGGAGCTCATTTAGCAGTAGACTACATCATCCTAGGTGCGCGACCAAGAGGTTTCGCAGGTCCTTCCTACCTATGGCTGTCAGACTGTATAACCTAAGCAAGGCTGCTCGCAGAGACAGCAAAAAAACATGACGACCTAATAGTATTGAATACAAAAGACGCAACAGACTTACACAAATGGTCCCCTCCAGTATACAACTAGGATAATATCAGTCGCTATGGAGGGTGACAATATGTATGGGTACATATTCATACCATGTAGGGTAACTAAATAGACGGTTATGCCGTTTAGTCCATCTAGCTACAATGCTCCGCACTGTATAGTGCGGAGCAGTGTATAATGCTCCGCACTGTATATATATACAGTACACTACCGTTCAAAAGTTTGGGGTCACACAGACAATTATTTTGTGTTTTCCATGAAAAGTCACACTTATTTACCACCATGAGTTGTAAAATGAATAGAAAATATGGTCAAGACATTGACAAGGTTAGAAATAATGATTTGTATTTGAAATAATAATTTTTTCCTTCAAACTTTGCTTTCATCAAAGAAGCCTCCATTTGCAGCAATTACAGCATTGCAGACCTAACATGATTGCACAAGGGTTTTCTAATCATCCATTAGCCTTCTGACGCAATGAGCAAACACCTTGTACCATTAGAACACTGGAGTGATAGTTGCTGGAAATGGGCCTCTATACACCTGTCTAGATATTGCACCAAAAACCAGACATTTGCAGCTAGAATAGTCATTTCCCACATTAGCAATGTATAGAGTGTATTTCTGATAAGTTTAAAGTTATCTTCATTGAAAAAAGTGCTTTTCTTTCAAAAATAAGGAAATTTCTAAGTGACCCCAAACTTTTGAACAGTAGTGTATATATATATGTGTGTGTGTGTGTGTGTGTGTGTGTGTGTGTGTGTACATATGTATATTCACTGCTCTTATTTTCTTATCTTCTAAATTATTGCTCTGAGTGTTGCTAACCCTGTGCTGTTGCAATCCTGGAATTTCCCCATTGTGGGACTAATAAAGGCTTATCTTATCTCTTATCTTATAAACTCTTGGAGCCTTTCCAGAAGCCCCATAAAACTCTGTAGGCTGCCCTCTCTTTACATACCAAGACCTAAAAATTATCTACAGCTCAACGTACCTCCTAGTGGACATCTACGGAATATGTTTCATTACTTGTGCAATCTGGAATTGTTTATTTCTGACTGAACATTAACACTTTTTATAATTTACATTCCACAGGATAACTCTGGACACTGTGAAGATAATGGCCCTTTGTGATGGACAATAATGGTTTGCAATAATTCATTAATGCTTGATTTAAATGTGAGTGCATGTCTTAGGAATGTTTTTTTCATAAATGTTATTCAAATGAAGGTTAAACTTATTAGTAATAATATAAATGCATGCTCACTGAATATTAGTCTTGAGTCACTTAATTTAGTTAGATTTCATATTGAGTATATAATGAATTTCATAGGAACTGAATGAACGTTTTCTGAAAATTTGAGTCAGCTATTTCTAACCAATCCCCCAGGCTTCCTCTCTGTTGGATAACACCCTTGCATTTGATGGCTGTTCACAGACAAAAAACTGTTCCCTCATTGGACAAAAGCCCATTTCAACTTCGCTTTGTGGAAGATAATTGGTCCGTCTTGCTGCCAGTCCTAGTGTATGTTTATGACTCTCAGCGCACTTCAGTTAAATGCAAACAGAGCCGCCCCGGCCATTCAGTTTTTCAGTGTTCAGAAAGCCTAGTTTTTGTCTAAGTTTCTGTGAGTTCTATATGTTCTGTGTGTCTGAACCTTGTCAAGTCCTGTGCTAGCTTTCTTAAATTGTCTTTTGATAAGCTTTGCCTGTTTTTCTGGTAACTGAGGGGAAACCATCTGTGACGATGGAGTGTCACCACTGTTATGATTTATTATATGTGTGATTATATTTGTAATATTGTAAATGTTATTATGATTATTAGTCAAAGACATCGTCGGCCTCCATCGGTCTATGATGACCATGGAAGAGAATCCTAAACGTCTACTCTGGTGGAAGAGCACCGCCTGTGGCTGAACAGGCCGATGCGCACTGGTGTTCTACCTTCCAGTGTTGGGCACTGGTAGGATTCAAGTCTGGGCAGGAAGATATGGAGGACAAGATGTTACCCATGCAGCATGTCCCCCCTCTCCACGTCACTGATGAATCCAAAGGAACAGCAGGGCTGCTATAGTTTGGCACCAGCGCCGTCGCAGGAGCTGCCAGAACGATGTTGAGCACAACAGAGAACTGCCTTAGGGGCTCCGACTCCGGATTTTTCCTCAGGGTTGACTCCCGAAGCCTTTCCCGTGACCGGGTCTGCCGCAAGGCAGCGGAGGTTTGAAATCAGGGTTTACCTTCCCCTAGATGGGCTACCTTCCCAGGTTGACGAGCCACCATCTACCCGAAGCATCTGGTTTTAAGGCGCCAGAGATCCGCCCTCGCCCCTTCTCCTATTAGTAAAAGCAGTTCCGCCAGGCTTAGAGACTAAACCACACGGGCAGGCTAGGAGTTGGACTTAGTTGTCAGAGGCTTTTCGAGACGCATGCCATAAGGAGCATTTTATGAGCACTGGGAGCTTAACCCCAGTGCCGCTCCTGGCTATGACAACCTTGGAACCATAGTCAAAGACAGATCCTAGAAATAATGTGTGCACTTTTACAAATTGAAATGCCTTTTGTGAGATAATTGTTTGGTTAATTATTTGGGTAAACAATTGGTGATTATTTAATACACATACCTTTGCCAACATGCTTCCTGAGGGTGTCCGGGCAAAAGACTCTTTGGGGGTTGAACGCCTTTTTAAAGGACACCAGCAGGAAGGGAGCAGGTGATGGCAAGTTGAGGGGTGATTTAAAATATGTAAATAGGGGATTAAATTATTTAATGAATTATTTATAGTATTATTTATTCTGTACAATTTATATGTATTTTGTAAATAGGTGGGGATTATTTATGGACTTTTAGATGCTATTGGGTTTGTGTGAAAAATGGAAAATGTTTATTGTTTTACCTGGGGTTATGGTAGGGGCTAATTATCCCTAATTGTCTCACATAATATATAACAGGTGTTTATTGTGGAAAGAATGGTCTTCGTTGTCTTTCATTATTGTTGATGAGGAATCGTGTCGGATGTTTGGAGTTATTACTTGTAAGTTTATGAAATAAAAATGGAAAATTGAAGATTTGGTCTCGTCCCATATTCGTAGCCTTTGGCAAGACCGAGCCCCAGTTTGTTTCATTTGGTGGCAGCGGTGGTCTGTTCCCAGGACGAGATGTAACGTTTGGAAGTGGTGGATAGAGCACGGGACGGAAGGAGAGATGGCCAGAAGGAAAGTGACGAGACAAGAGGAGCAATCTGAACTGGACGCAGCTATGGCAGCTGAGGAGCCGGGAGTCAGCGGACTGGGCGAGCTCAAGTAGCTAACGTGCTTGGTGAAGTCTTTGGTTCGTTCGCTGACTGTCAGGGATCGTCGGATGGAGGAAGAAGCCGCTCTTCAGGACCAAAAGTGGCGGACTGTGGATGATCAAATTCGTCGGATGGAGTCGCGGGTTGCGGAGCTGAGAGAGGAGTATGGGAGCCGGGTTGAACGCAGTGGTGACGACGGCACTTTGGGGGAGGACCCCAGGGTGACGGCCAGTCGGGTCGGCCCGCAGGAGGATGATTTGCCGCTGCAGGTGCAGCCGAGGAGGACATGAATGCACTACGAGCCCAGGCTGAATCCTCTCTCTCCCAAGAATGGCATCGAGCACTACCTGGCGACGTTCGAGAGGATCGCTACAGTCTGCCGCTGGCGTGAAGAAGAGTGGGCTATCCAGCTAGCTCCTCTGCTTACAGGTAAAGCACGGAGTGCATATGTACTGATGGACATTGCTGACACAGACAATTATAAAAAACTGAAGGAAGCTATTTTAAGCAAGTATGAGATTACATCCGACACATATAGGAGAAGGTTTCGGTCCCTGGACATTCATCAGGACGAAACCCCTCGTGAACTTTACGTACGTTTAAAAGACCTGTTTTGTAAATGGATTAAACCAGAGATCTTGACGGTGAAAGACATTATGGAAATTATAATTTTGGAACAGTTTCTGCGGATGGTGAACCCGGAACTGGGAATCTGGATACAAGAGCGGGACCCGAAGACTGCAGAGGATGCTGCTCATCTGGCGGATGTTTTTCTGTCGGCCAGGTCTGGGAGCAGGAGAACTACTCTCGGCCGTGACAGCTCTTTCACCGCACGGAGTAAGTTTAATGAGGGTGAAAGGGGTGGTCCAGCTCAAAATAGGCTGTATCCCAGGTCCAGTCAGATCACAAATAGCAGATATAATAGTAGCAAAAAGTCACGTGTTGTTTCAAATAAAGATATATGCTGTTATCAGTGTAATAAAATCGGTCACACCCAGTATTCTTGTCCTGCCATAAAGAATGAGAAACCGTCATTATTATGTTCAGTTCCAAGACCCACTCTGTCAGCACCAATTCATAATGAAATATATAAAACTACCATTTTGCTTAATGGTCAGTGTGAAGAGGCCTTGTTAGACTCCGGTTGTTTCCAGACTGTTATTTTGCCTAGCTTAGTCCCGAGAGATTCATGGAGTGAGACTACAGTAAATATCAGTTGTGTTCATGGGGATAAGAAACTGTACCCGACTGCTGAGGTTTATTTAATAGTGGGGGGTCAAACTTATCTCCTTCCTGTAGCTCTTGTGCCTGATTTGCCTTATTCAATTATTCTTGGCAATGATGTTCCAGCTTTGTTGGACATTATACAACAGGTTAGAGACGAACAAACTGAGGGACAGGCAGGTGGCACTATTGAGCAGAGGCTTGATGCACCTGCTGGGAAAATTTGTAATATGGTGACAACCAGGGCGCAAAGGGCTGCCAATGCTCTTCAGGAGCTGCCTTTTTATGATTCTGAGATAGAGGCAGGCCCTAGTAAACAACCTAAATCCAAGGCTGAGAGGAGAAGAGATAAGGTGTTAGCTTCTGTAAAGAACTTGGGTGAAGAAACACCACAATTAAATCAGTCATTGGAGTTTGACATCCCTCCTGACATAGCTGTATTGCAGAAAGCTGACCCAGCACTTAGACCATGGTTTGATAAAGTCTTGGAGATTGAGGGTGTGAAACAGGGTAGAACGGATTGTTTGGCTGAGGCCATGTATGTCATTAAAAAGGGCATTTTATACCAGCAACAAGGTGAAGTTATGGCCATAGCTTTGCCACAGGACCTCATACCAAAAATTATGGAACTGGGACATGTTATTCCTTGGGCAGGTCATCTAGCATTTCAAAAAACTCTACAGAGAATTGCTAGAAGGTTTGTGTGGCCGGGAATGTATACTCAGATAAAGGAGTTCTGCACAACATGTCCAATATGTCAGATTACATCACCTAGGGGAGTAGCCCATGCCCAACTGCAACCATTACCAATCATTGGAACACCTTTTGACAGAATAGGGATGGATGTAGTTGGCCCCCTAGAGAGAAGCTCCTCTGGTAATAGATACATTTTGGTAATTTGTGACTATGCTACTCGGTACCCAGAAGCCTTTCCCCTGAAATCTATCAAGGCTAGGCAGGTTGCCAACTGCCTTATCCAGTTATTTTCAAGGGTAGGCATACCTAGAGAAATTCTGACAGACTGTGGAACAAATTTCTTGTCCAAACTGTTGCAGCAGGTATATAAGCTGTTGGGTATTAAGGGTATTAAGACAACCCCATATCACCCTCAGACTGATGGACTAGTGGAGCGATTTAATCAGACTCTAAAAAACATGCTGCGGAAATTTGTTTCTGAAACGGGCTCGGATTGGGACCAGTGGGTACCATACTTATTGTTTGCTTATCGGGAGGTGCCCCAGGCTTCAACAGGGTTCTCACCTTTTGAACTGCTGTATGGTCGTCAGGTGAGGGGCCCACTGGACTTATTAAAGGAGCACTGGGAGAGTTCACCGAGTGATCAGGACAATGTGGTCTCATATGTTATTAAGATGAGAGAGAAACTGGATCGAATGACTGCTTTGGCTCAGGAGCACATGAGGACGGCGCAGGCCAAACAAAAAAATTGGTATGACAAGAAGGCCAGAAAAAGGGTTTTTCACCCAGGTCAGCAGGTTTTGTTATTGCTGCCCTCGTGTGACAGTAAGCTGTTGGCCCAATGGCAGGGGCCGTATGAAATTTCTAAAAAACTAAGTGCAGTGACATATGAACTATATATGCCTGACAGGAAGGTAAAACATCAGACCTTCCATATTAACTTGTTGAAAGAGTTTCAGCAGCCTGGTCATCAGCAGCAGCAACCTGTTCTTCAGGAGACACATCAGCTCTTCATTTGTGCGACGGAAGTGGATGAGGAGAAAGAACAGTCTTTTTCCACAAATGTGTCAGAGCCTTACTTGTTTCAAGTGTCTCATTTGCAGGTGGATCAACAGAGAGAGTTAGAGGCACTATTAGATCCAGAATTGTTTCAGGAGAGACCTGGTTTCACCACATTGGTACGTCATAAAGTTTATTTGAAAGAAGAAGCTGTTCCACGTAGGAAATCTTATAGGATCCCGGAGCGATTGGTTCAAAAGATGAAGCAGGAGATTGATCTGATGTTGCAGCTGGGAGTGATCGAGGAGTCAGTCAGTGAGTGGTATAGCCCGATTGTGCTGGTACCCAAAAAGGATGGCTCTTTGAGATTCTGTATTGATTTCAGATATCTCAATTCAGTATCTAAGTTTGAGTCATACCCCATGCCCCGGATTGATGAACTGTTAGAGAAAGTGGGCAGGGCTAGGTTTATTTCTACACTGGACCTATGCAAGGGGTATTGGCAGGTGGCATTGGCACCGGAAACAAAAGAACTTACAGCCTTTAAAACACCTTATGGCAGTTTCCAATTTAGGGTCATGCCATTTGGCCTTCAGGGGGCACCTGCAACTTTTCAGCGGCTTATGGACCAAGTGTTAAGAAGGGTATCAAATTTTGCAGCTGCGTATTTGGATGACGTGGTCATCTATAGTCAGACTTGGGAAGAACATTTGGTACACCTTAGGCAGGTCCTTCAGTTGATTAAGAGGGCAGGATTGGCAATCAATCCACGCAAATGTGCGTTTGGACAGCAGCAGGTGGAGTACCTGGGACATGTGGTTGGTCAGGGGGTCATTAGACCATGAGTAGGTAAAGTGGATGCCATCCGGACCTACCCTGTGCCCACTACTAAGAAGAAGGTACGATCATTCATGGAAATGGTAGGATGGTATAGTAAGTTCATCCCCCATTTTGCTGAAAGAGCCACAGTTTTGACTGACCTCACTAAGGCTTCGGCACCAAATAGGGTTAAATGAACAGAGGAGTGTGACAGAGCTTTTGAGGATCTGAAGAGGGCTATTTCTGGGGAGAAGGTTCTCTACAGTCCAGACTTTGCTCCCCCATTCATTTTACAGACAGATGCTTCAGGAGTTGGCATTGGAGCAGTACTTCTCCAGGAGGAGAGGGGAGAGAGACACCCAGTACTGTTCTTGAGCCGTAAGTTGTTGGACCGGGAGACAAGATACTCTACAGTAGAGAAGGAATGTCTTGCCATGAAATGGGCAATAGGGTCTCTTAAATACTATTTACTAGGGCGTCATTTTGTGTTGGAGACAGATCATCGGGCCCTATAGTGGTTGGACAGGATGAAGGACGTAAACAGTCGTCTCACAGGGTGGTATGTGTCCCTTCAACCGTATAATTTTACTGTTCGGTATGTGGCAGGGAAGACCAACCTTGTGGCAGATAGCCTCTCAACAGTACATGACTCTTAGAGTACTGTACTCTTGGGAAAAGGGGGGAGGAAATGTGACGATGGAGTGTCACCACTGTTATGATTTATTATATGTGTGATTATGTTATATTTGTAATATTGTAAATGTTATTATGATTATTTGTAAAAGTGCACACATTATTTCTAGGCTCTGTCTTTGACTAATTGAAATGCCTTTTGTGAGATAATTGTTTGGTTAATTATTTGGGTAAACAATTGGTGATTATTTAATACACATACCTTTGCCAACATACTTCCTGAGGGTGTCTGGGCAAAAGACTCTTTGGGGGTTGAACGCCTTTTTAAAGGACACCAGCAGGAAGGGAGCAGGTGATGGCAAGTTGAGGGGTGATTTAAAATATGTAAATAGGGGATTAAATTATTTAACGAATTATTTATAGTATTATTTATTCTGTACTATTTATATGCATTTTGTAAATAGGTGGGGATTATTTATGGACTTTTAGATGTTATTGGGTTTGTGTGAAAAATGGAAAATGTTTATTGTTTTACCTGGGGTTATGGTAGGGGCTAATTATCCCTAATTGTCTCACATAATATATAACAGGTGTTTATTGTGGAAAGAATGGTCTTCGTTGTCTTTCATTATTGTTGATGAGGAATCATGTCGGATGTTTGGAGTTATTACTTGTAAGTTTATGAATTAAAAATGGAAAATTGAAGATTTTACCACTTCCTTGCTTTGCTTCCTCGCCATATCGTTACACCATCCTTTTTTTGTTAGCTCACCTTTAAATGAGGGTCAGACTCTCAACTTTTTTCCTTCTTCACCCCAGAAGCCGTTCTTATCCTATTTAAACATTTTTCCTGGACTTTTTGACTTTTCCTGCTGTTAAAGTGGACCTTTAATTTTCCTGCCTTTAAAGTGAACTGATAGAGATTTTTGGACCTTCTTTCCCTGCCTCACCCACGTATGACAACGTTAAGAAACCGGGAGTTGGTGGGTGAAACTGACTAAATACATTTTCCTTCAGCCTTTGGGGTTTTCCTGTGTGCCGGCGACATCCTAAATTTGGACTGGTTGCCAAAAGACGTCACACCTGGCCTGGGGCTTAGTTGCTAACTCCACCGGCAACACTCTCATGAGCCCCCCCCCCCCCCCCGTGTGTTAGTCCTGTGTTCCGAACACTGTTTGGGAGAGCCGCTGAGCCTTCCCCGAACAATACCACCGGCTGGCACCGACCACCGCTGAATAACTGGAGCTACAGCAGTCCATAAGTGAGACTCCCACTTTCCTATCTGTTGGGTTTAAATGAGATGTCCTAAATATCAATTATAATTGAACATAACCAATATTTCATGGTACAATTAGTCCCTCAGCCGTAGGACAAGCTTTAAACTGAAGGAAAATTCTTATTCTTATTCTTTTTCTGTAATTTCCCAGTTTGGGATCAATAAAATACATCTATCTATCTATCTTTTATGTAACCTCCGTTCATTTTTGTAGATTAATTCAGAAGTTCCTTTTCAGATAATCAGCTTATGTAATTTTCCCCCATAAAATTGCATTCTGATTTTGTTAGATACCTCAGCCTTCCTTTGCATTACAGTTGAAATATAAACTCTGGTTCCTCTTGGTTCCACAAAGGTTTAACTATAGACTTTATTCTCAGTAATCCATTAACAGCTGATGTGATATTTGACACCTGTTGATCAATCATTTGAATGTAATGTCACTTAACCTGAATGAGTTTCATTTAATAAACTTGTAAACGACAGAAGTTGAAGGGTTTTCCTTTGCATATATGCTTTCTTGGTCACGGCAGTAAAGGACACTAGTTTTTGAGACTGATTCATTAATTTAATTGAAGGTACAGAAATTAATTAATGAATAATTCATTCTTTTAGAACTGGTGCCCCCTTTTACGAGTGCTTTTCTATTTCATTTAGTGAGTGTTGTGGTGACTGTTTAACTCTGTCCCCCCTGCACAACCACTTCTAAATAAAATAAATAATTCCTGTACCTTATTACACTATATTTTATTAAATATTGCTATAATAATAATAATAATAATAATAATAATAATAATAATGTTTATTTGAAAGGGATATTACATACTATTGAACATTAATACAAATGTAAGTTTGCCAGATTTAGCAATTTGCATCTTAGTCCCCCAGCGGGTCACAAAAACACACAAACAGTCATACATGAGAAGAACATCTCAGAACATGAGAAGAACATCTAAATGGTGCCTTTAAAGATTACAGTTAGTGCAATCTTGTGCGCTGGCTGACAGTTTCCTTTACTATTTTCTCCACTTTGTCTGATTTGGCTTCATTGGTGCAATTTTCTGACATTCTCACTCTACTGTTGTGTTGTCTTTTTTTTCAGCATCTAAGGCAGACTTTTTGAAAACTCCGCATTCTGTTTGTGCACAATCCACCTGTCACACAAGCAGTTGTAAGTCATTTGGCTGTGGAACTCTGAGGGAGGGGCATTTACTTTGTAGGTGGGTGTTTGTGTTGGAGTCTAAAGCTTGTGTCAATATTTAGTTGGTATGTAATAGTGCCATCCACATGCATTATGCAGCAGGTGTGTGCTTTGTCTCATGAGCAGATATTTTATATCACTGTTGGGAGGGGCAATAAAAAGAACATTTTCTTTGAGGGGGACACTATCAGCATTATTGTAGTCGGGGCCCTATGCAAGATAGTGTTTAGAGACTCTTATATTTGTAACAAAGAAGAGTTCAAACCCTTAACAACAAAAACATTATAAAAATTTGAGCCATTGTTTAAATGAACATCCATCCATCTTCTACCGCTTTTCCGGAGGTCCGGGTCGCGGAGGCAGCAGTTCAAGCAGAGAAGCCCAGACTTCCCTCTCCCCAGCCACCTGCTCCAGCTCTTCAGAGAGGATACCAAGGCGTTCCCAGACCAGCTGGGAGACATAGTCTCCGAGTCCTAGGTCTGCCCCGGGGTCTCCTCCCAGTGGGACGTGCCTGAAACACCTCCAAAAAAGCTGCATATTTACAAGTAAAAAGCTGCAAATTTATGAGAAAAGGAGGGTTTGGGGACCTTGGGGAAGTCAGGTTATTTAGCACCTCAGACAGAGACAGGGAATAAGTATGGGAGAACAATGCCCAGGAAGGACAGAGGGGGTTGAAGGCAGTGTAGTGTAAATATTGTGCTGTGTGGAGAAGTGCCATGAAACTTGTGAAGTGTGACTTGAGATATACAGAGGAAAGCTTGCTGTAACCATACAGTCCATTCTGTGCCTCTTCATTTACACACTCCACACTGCTGACCCAAGACATATTATGGAACACGAGGCAAGAACCCCGGAGCCGGCCCGGTCGGGAAGCCCCAGGGACGTAGCAGCCATTCCACAGGCAGCCCGGACTGGAACCCCCAGCAACGCGTGTGCGGTTTCAGTCAAGCTACCGGATTTCTGGCAGCACAACCCACGCTCTTGGTTCCACCAAACCGAGGCCCACTTTGCCCTCCGGGGAGTAACGGCAGATGACACCAAGTTCTACAATGTGGTAGCAGCGCTGGACTCCTGCACAGCCCAGCAGGTAGCGAGCCTGCTCGATCAGCCACCAGTCCGCAACAAATACGAGACGCTCAAGGCTGCACTCACCCGGCATTACACGCTCTCGGAATGTGAGAGACCGGAGAGGCTCCTGACGCGGACTGAGTTAGGAGATGGGTCAGCTGTCGACCTGATGGAGAAGATGCTGGCGTTAATGGGCACGGACGACGGGCACTTTCTGTTTGCCCACCTTTTCCTCCGGAACCTTGCAACAGAGGTGAGAGCGGTTCTGGCCAATTCGCCGTTGCTGGCTGTGCGTGACTACTGTGCGCTAGCCCAGGAGGCAGACAGGTTCATTCTCACCACCAGGGCGATCACAGTCAATGCGGCGGCGGCAGAGCCCAGCGAGACGACCAGAGGAGGCAAGGAGCCACCGACAGTAGCAGCAGCGGGGGCCAAGGAGCGCCAGAGAGACACGCTCTGTTTCTACCACCACCGCTTTGGAGAGAACGCACGCAGATGTGCGCCACCGTGCCAATTCAAGCACTTGGGAAAACACCAAGGCCGGCAGTCGGCAGCAGCTGCGACCCTCGGTGAAGAGAACAAGCTGCTCTACATGACGGGCGCATGCTCGGGGAGGCGTTTCCTCGTGGACACCGGAGCCCAGAGGAGCATCATCCTGCCAGCCTACGCTGACCGGCTGGCAGGACCGAGCGGCCCTGGGATGTTGGCAGCAAACGGCTCAGAAATTAAGACCTTTGGTGAGAGGACACTGATCTTATCTCTACACGGCCGTACATACGAGTGGACTTTTGTCGTAGCAACACTGAATTACCATATCCTGGGGGCTGATTTTCTGTGTGCGCATGGTTTACTGGTTGATGTTGCTAACAGGCGCCTGGTTAATGCACTGTCCTTTGACTCTCTCCCCTGTATAGCTCGAGCGACCCAGCCAACAGCACAAGCCAAAGTCACAGCTCCAGGCAGTAAGTTCCACGCACTGCTCACTCAGTTCCCAGCACTCACGGTCCCGACGTTTTTGGCATCCATCGCTAAACACAGGGTGGAGCACTTTATCACCACCGGGCCATCCGTTTTTGCAAGACCTCAGCGCTTGGACGCAGCTAAACTGGCCATAGCGCGCGAGGAGTTCGCCAACCTGGAAAGGTTGGGCATCAGGCGATCAAACAGCCCATGGGCATCCCCGCTACACTTGGTCCATAAGGCTGAGGGATCGTGGCAACCGTGCGGTGATTTCCGCAGATTGAACAACGCCACAGCGCACGACCGCTACTCGATTCCCCACATAAAGGATTTTTCCGTTCACCTCGCCGGAGCACGCATTTTTTCCAAAATAGACCTGGTCCGCAGTTACCACCAAGTCCCAGTGTGTGCGGAGCACGTACCCAAAACAGCGGTAATAACTCCGTTCGGTTTATTCGAGTTCCTGCGCATGCCATTCGGGTTAAAAGGCACAGCACAGACGTTCCAGCGCATGATGGATGCAGTGCTGCTTTTTTTTTTTTTTGTTACTTCTTTGTACCCGTAGGTAGATTTGTTTTGCAGTCTGGTGACTTCCGTATTTACAAGCCACCAGCTGCTGGTCGCTGCGTGCGCGAGCGCCCCATATTCCTAACCTGCATGTTTTTTTAGCATGTGGGAGGAAACCGGAGAAATCCCGGAGTAAACCCATGCAACACGGGGAGAACATGCAAACTCCGCACAGATCACTGTTGGTCGGGGGCTGGGATCGAACTCACGATCCCCCGGCCAAGGGTAAACTGTGCTGCCGCAGTGCTAACCACTGTGCCGCTGTGCAGCCCGTGTGCTGCGTGATCTCCCATTCGTGTTTGTCTACCTGGACAATATCCTGGTAGCCAGTACATCCGAAGATGAACACGAAACCCACCTCAGGACGGTTTTCCGGAGGTTGGAGGAGCGCGGGTTGATAATCAACCTGGCGAAATGCCAGTTCGGCGTGACGGAGATTGATTTTTTTGGGGCACCGCATCTCTCCGGAAGGAGTGATCCCGTTGCCCGACAAAGTGAACGCCGTGGCAGATTTTCTCCGGCCTCAGACGGTCAGGGCACTGCAGGAATTTTTGGGGATGGTGAACTTTTATAACCGTTTCCTTCCCCGCGCGGCGCACCTCATGCAACCATTGTACGCCGCGCTCAAGAGACAGAAACCCGCGGATGGAGTCGAATGGACCCCGGAGTGAGAGCGGGCGTTCTCGGAGGTTAAAACAGCCCTGGCAAACGCCACACTGCTGGCGCATCCGGACCCGACGGCCCGGATAGCGCTCACCACTGACGCTTCAGACGTGGCCATAGGGGCTGTCGTGGAGCAGCGCCTCGCCGGGGCTTGGCAGCCACTCGCCTTTTTCAGCAGAACTTTGCGCGACAGCGAACATAAATACAACGCGTTCGACAGAGAGTTGCTGGCTCTCCACCTGGCCATACGCCACTTCCAGTTCTGGCTGGAAGGGCGCAGCTTCACCGCGTTCGTAGACCACAAGTCACTAACGTTTGCGATGGCCAAGGTTTCAGAACCGTGGTCGGGCCGGCAGCAGAGACAGCTGGCCGCAATCTCAGAGTTTACTACTGATATTCAGCATGTGTCGGGTAAACTGAATGTGGTGGCGGACTGCCTCTCGCGCCCCTTGGTGGCCCCGGTCTACGTGGGGATAGATTACGCAGTCATGGCCGTGGAGCAGATTAGCGATGCAGACGTGCGCGCGCTCCAGTCTGGACCAACAGGGTTAAGGCTGGAGAGCAGGGTACTGCAAGATGGCGCCCCCCCCCCCCAATCTGCGATGTCTCCACGGGACGCCTGCGTCCGGTGGTCCCGGTCGCGTGGCGCCGCCGCGTGTTTGAGTCGGTTCACACTCTGGCGCACCCAGGAGTGCGCGCGTCAGTCAAAATGGTGGGAGAGAAGTTTGTGTGGCCGAGCCTACACAAACAAGTAAAAGAGTGGGCTGCAGCCTGCGTGGCGTGCCAATGAGCCAAGGTACACAGGCACACGAAGTCTCCTTTGGAGCCATTTCCGGTACCGGCTAAAAGGTTCGACCATGTGCACGTGGACCTTGTGGGCCCCCTCCTGCCATCACAGGGGTGCACGCACCTCCTGACAGTGGTGGACCGCACCACGCACTGGCCAGAAGCAGTCCCGCTGGCGACAACCATGTCCGCGGACGTAGCACGCGCTTTTTTTTAACAGCATGGGTGGTGCGTTTTGGAGTCCCGTCGGACATTACGTACGACGGGGGCCCTCAATTTGTTTCCGAACTCTGGTCCGCGATGGCCCGCAGCCTGGGTGTTACAATTCTTCACACAACCGCGTACAACCCACAGGCCAATGGGTTATGCAAGCGTTTTCATAGATCACTGAAAGCAGCACTCAGGGCTTCACTGATGGATGCAAATTGGGTGGACATGTTGCCGTGGGTTTTACTGGAGTTGCGCTCCGCGCCAAAAGAGGATTTGGAAGCTTCCCCGGCAGAGCTCGTTTTTGCGCAGCCCCTACGGCTGCCCGGGGAATTTCTACCAGATAATCCCACGCCGGGCAGCTGCCCGTCTCAGCTTTTGCAGCGTAGCGCAGATACAGGCACGCTGCCGGGCCCTGCCCACCACAGTTTTCCGTGTGCCTTCATGCCTAAAACTTTGAAGAATGCGCAGTTTGTGTTCGTCAGACACGACGCCCACCGCCCCCCATTGCGCCCAACCTATGATGGACCATTCAGAGTGTTGGAAACAGGGGATAAGCATTTTGTGCTAGACTTGGGGGTGGACAGGAGAAAATTGTTATAGACAGACTCAAACCCACCTTTGTAGTGGCGGATGAGCAAGTGTTGTTGGCGGAGGCCCCTTGGCGTGGAAGACCCCCATGGAGAGCTCCCCAGGGAAACGATTCACCAGAGCAGCCACACGGGCAGAACAAAGTCCCCCCCCCCCACGGTTCACCCGCAGTCAGACACGCTCCCAGCAGCCCCCCACCGGCACAGCAGCACCACGGAGGCGGTAAACCCCAGTTACAGCAGATATGGGAGGAGACTGAAGCCAAAAGCGAGTGTGGACTAATGTCTGTCTTAGATGCTGGCGGTGGGGGGGAGGGGGCGGTTTGGGGACCTTGGGGAAGTCAGGTTATTTAGCACCTCAGACAGAGACAGGGAATAAGCATGGGAGAACAATGCCCAGGAAGGACAGAGGGGGCTGAAGGCAGTGTAGTGTAAATATCATGCTGTGTGAGGTGAAGTGCCACGAAACTTGTGAAGTGTGACTTGAGATATACAGAGGAGAGCTTGCTGTAACCATTCAGTCCATTCTGTGCTTGTGAGATGTGAGTGTGTAATAAATTGTCTGTCATGAATATTTAGCTTTTGTTCATATGAAAGACATATAATGTCACCTGGCAGCAATCAGCTGACTCTTCTGATGAAGGCTGCAGTGCAGTTGAAACATGTAAAGAAGGTAAAGACATCTTTCTATTTTATTTTTTGTCTTTCATATGAACAAAAGATAAATAATTAAAAGAAGACAAAATGAACCTATTTGACGTATTACGTGGAAGTTATGGACAAGATTGCATCAAAGACTTCTGCCGGCTGGAGAAAATGGAGAAAACACAGGCACACTTCAGAAACCACCTGCGATTTAACCGCCGTTGCAGAGATGAGGATGTCACACCAGTAAGCCTCAATATAAGAAATCCAATCCCGACCAAAAACGCAGAAAAAATTATCAACAAAGCACGGAAAGACCTCATCAAAGAACGTATAAGAATAACGGCAAATAACGTGGACAAAATCAACAACCAAATCAAGGAGGAAAGGGACATGTTCAAGCAACGCTACCCGACCGACCAAGAAACTCAGGAACAGATAACAGCACAATTGAAACATGCACACGAACAAGAATTCATTACAACGAAAAACCGCCAATTGAAAAAACTAAAAAAACTCACAGAAAGGAAGAACGGATGAAGATAAACATACACGGAAATGAACGCTAAGTGGGTCAAAAACCTATCACAAAGCACACTCACGGACACGGAGAAAACAGTGCTGAGCAGAGGACTGAACTTCGCCATCACACCAACTAAAATACCCCATGAAGAATACATCCTGGCAACAGAACTGGCATGCAAAAAAATCCAGGACCAAGGAGAAAAGGCAGCACTCCGGAACGCAGTCGCAGGAATCCTAAAAACGGCCAAATTACCACAAAGCAACGTTACAAGAAAAGAAGAAAAAGCATTAAACTCACTCAAGACAGATAAAACGATCACAATCCTCCCAGCAGATAAAGGTAGAACAACAGTAATTTTGGACACGGAAACATACGATCACAATCCTCCCAGCAGATAAAGGTAGAACAACAGTAATTTTGGACACGGAAACATACAAAAAACAGATGGAAACCATGTTGGCAGACAGCAGCACATATGAAATCATTAAAACAAACCCAACAGAAGAAAAGAAAAAAGTGCTAAAAGCCCTTCTCAAACCTCTATTAGAAAGCAAAAAAATCACAAAGGACACATATGATCACCTGATCCCCACAGCCAGCATCACCCCCCCGGATCTATGTAACCCCAAAAATACATAAAAAGGATATCCCACTGCAGCCAATAATAGACAGTATCGGATCAGTCACGTACAACTTATCAAAAGCCCTAGCTGAAATCATCAAACCCCTCCTCAGACTTCCACTGCAAAAATTCAAAAGAGCTGGCACAGGAACTCAAAGACATAAAAATAGAATCAGAAGAGATCCTCATTTCACATGACGTCATCTCTTTATTTACAAAGACTCCTGTTGACGTCACACTACATATAGTGCAAGAACGCCTCAACAATTAAACAACTAAAAAGACGCACCAACCTCACAGTCCATGACATATCCAAATTATTACAGTTTGTTGCAAAATCCACTTATTTTCAATTCAGAGGAAAAATCTACAGACAAAAAGAAGGATTTGCAATGGGAGACCCACTATCAACCATCATGAGCAGCTTTTTTATGGAGGATCTGGAAAATAAAGCCATCAACACAGCACCCACAATATGCAAACCCACCCTTTGGAAGAGATACGTAGAAGACATTCTGGAAAAAATAAGGAAAGGACATACACAAGAACTCACTGACCATCTGAACAGTACGGACAGCACTGGGAACACAAAATTCACACACGAAGAGGAGGAAAATGGCACCATAGCCTTTCTGGACATGAAAATCCACCACAACGAGGACGGCAGCATAAAAATCACAGTCTACAGGAAACCAACCCACACAGATCAATACCTATTATGGACATCGAAACACCCCACAGCACACAAGCTATCAGTCGTCAGGACATTAAATGAACAAGCCACCATCATCACGGAACAAGAAGACAGACAGGAGGAGGAAAACCACATAAAACATGCACTTATACGATGCCAATATCCAGTATGGGCTATAAACAAAGGGAAACAGCAAGTCAAAAACAAAGAAAATAAACAGGATACAAGACATAGAACAAAAGCCGAAATCAAAAACAAGGACACCATAACTATACCATACATACGAGGGATCACGGAACCAATTCAAAGGATCATGAAAAAATACAAAATAAACGCAGAAGTCAAACCACACAAAAAATTAAGACAGTTGTTAGTACACCCCAAGGACAGAATAGAACAAGAAAATAAATGCAATGTAATATATGAAATATCATGCAGATCATGCAACAAAATCTACATTGGAGAAAGTGGAAGATTATTCACCACAAGAAAAAAAGAACACCAGAAGGAATGTGAGAAGGAAACACAAGGACGACTCACAAGATCACAAAAAGAAAAGGCAGAACAAGAAACATTAAAATCAGCAATATCAGATCACTGCAAAAGAAATAATCACATCATGGACTGGGACAACACAAAAATTATTGGATCGGAGAGCAACAGACACAAACACTGGATCAAGGAGGCCATAGAGATCAGAAAGCGGGGAAAAGACACCATGAACCGAGATGAGGGAGCCTTTATGCTTTCTCACACCTGGGACCACATTCTCCAGAGACCATCTGACGGCGGGAGGCGGGGCCGGCTCGGTGGATCCGACAGATCTGCTGAGCTGGCCCCGCCTACGAAAATCAGCTGATAAATGTCACCTGGCAGCAATCAGCTGACTCGTCTGACGAAGGCTGCAGTGCACAGTTGAAACATGTAAAGAAGGTAAAGACATCTTTCTATTTTATTTTTTGTCTTTCATATGAACAAAAGATATGTGGAGCCCATAGTTATAACCTATGTAACTCACATGTGGCTGGCTGAATTCAGCCAAGAGAGACTTTGAGCTAGCCATGTGTATTGGCTTCACACCTCAAGAGGGAGACGTGTCTGCACCCCTTGGGGACTCAGGAGAGAGGAGAAGATTACCCGGCCTGACCTTTGGGGGTCGGAAAGGAGAACAGAAGGACTCTTGGTGTTCTATTAGAGATGAAAGGATGTAGCTGAGTATTGTGACTTTTGTGTGTGATGTATTGTTAGAAGATGAATATATAAATGTATGTGTGTGACTGCATCCTGTCTCTTTTCACTCTGATCGAGAGAGGACGTAGGATGAATGGGGAATTAAAGCAGTTACTGGAAAAATCATCCAGTCTCCTCAATTCTTGACACCTACAATTGGTGACCTACGCATGAATCTGAGCACGCCGAGGCTGGAGGACACCCTCGTGATCGATATGGAAGAGCTGGGAGACAGCCGCTCAGACCCGGATTCACCGGGGAATGCCAGCAGGGGCACAAGACTGATTAAGCTCCCCGAGTTCTGGCAAAGCGACCCGCACTCGTGGTTCCAGCATGTGGAGTCGCGGTTCCTGTTCGGGGGAGTTTCAGCGGATGACATTAAATTCCATAATGTCATCGCGACGCTCGACAGCCGCACGGCTCGGTGTGTGCGGAGCCTGGTGCAGCAACCACCCGCTTCCGGCAAATACGACGCGCTGAAAGCCACCCTCATCAGGAGCTTCGTGCCGTCGTCTGAGGCAAGAGCCAGGCAGCTGCTAGACCTGCGCGACAGAGGTGGACGCAGGCCGACTGTCCTCATGGAGGACATGCTGCAAATGATCGGGACGGACAACGACGCGTTCCTTTTCAAACATATTTTCCTGAGAACCCTCCCAGCGCACACGAGAGGTTCCCTGTCCAGCAGGAGATGTTTGACCCAGCAGGACTTCCGCGACCTGGCCCAAGAGGCGGAGCGGCTCCTCAACGCCTGCGAGGAACCAGAGGCTTCCGTGGCAGCGGCAGACCTCGGCGCGGCGGCCGGGGGCAGTGTGGAGCCAGAGACGGCAGTGACCACCCCAGCGGCGACAGCAGCGGCGAGATTCCGTGGCAGGGGAGATGACGGCCTCTGTTTTTACCATCAACGTTTCGCTGGGAAGGCGCACAAATGCATTCCGCCCTGCAAGTTCAAAAAAGCAGGGAAACGATCGGGCCGTGAGTCGTTAGCGGCTTCCACTCTCGGCGAACGGAACAAGCTGCTTTACCTTACAGACGCGGGCTCCGGGCGCCAATTCCTAGTGGACACCGGAGCCCAGAGGAGCTTCATCACTGCCACCTATGCTGATTGGGTCGCGGGACCCCGCGGAGACGGAGTGACAGCGGCCAACGGCTCCAGCATCAAGAAGTACGGAGAGAGAACCTTGTCTCTGTCCTTCCACGGCCGCGCCTATGAGTGGAATTTCATCATGGCGGCAGTGAGCTTCAATATGTTAGGTGCTGATTTTCTGTGTTCACATGGTTTGTTAGTTGATCTGGCCAACAAACGACTAGTAAATGCACTCTCTTTCTGTTCTATCCCTTGTGCAGCTCGGGTGTGCCCGCCGCCAGTACAGACCAACGTCGCCACAGCAGGTGGTAAGTTTCACAGCCTTCTACACCAGTTCCCAGCACTCACAGTTCCTACTTTTTCAGCTAAGGTGGCGAAGCACGGGGTGGAGCACTTTATTACCACGAGTGGCCCACCCGTTTTTGCGAAGGCTCGGCGCTTGGATGCAACTAAACTCTCCATTGCGCACGAGGAGTTCGCCAACCTGGAAAGGTTGGGCATAATTCGCCGCTCGAAGTCCGCTTGGGCTTCCCCCCTCCACATGGTACCTAAAGCTGACGGCTCATGGAGACCTTGTGGCGATTACCGCAGGTTGAACAATGCCACGGCGCAGGACCGGTACCCGATTCCGCACATCCAGGACTTTTCAGTGCATTTGGTGAAGGCGCAAATTTTTTCTAAAATAGACCTGGTCCGCGGTTATCACCAAGTCCCGGTCCGACCAGAGGACATCCCCAAAACAGCGGTAATAACCCCTTTCGGGCTTTTTGAGTTTTTACGAATGCCTTTTGACCTTAAAGGCGCCGCACAAACCTTCCAACGGATGATGGATGCAGTGTTGCGCGACCTTTCTTTCGTTTTTGTCTATTTAGACGACATTTTGGTAGCCAGCACCTCCGAGGAGGAGCACGCAAAACACCTCACGACAGTTTTTCAGAGGTTAGGAGAGCATGGGTTGATAATCAGCCCGGCCAAGTGCCATTTTGGCGTGGTACAAATCGACTTTTTAGGGCACCGCATTTCCTCGGAGGGAGCAGTTCCTCTGCCGACCAAAGTACGCGCGGTGGCAGATTTTCCCCAGCCTCGAACGGTAAAAGCGTTGCAAGAATTTTTGGGGATGGTGAATTTTTATAACCGTTTCATACCCCACGCAGCGCAGCTTATGCAGCCCTTGTACACCGCGCTCAAAAAGCAGAAGCCCTCCCATGTGATTGAATGGTCCCCGGAGCGGGAGCGCGCATTCACAGAGGTTAAACGGGCACTGGCAAACGCGGCACTGTTGGCCCACCCAGACCCAGCAGCCCGCATAGCACTAACCACAGACGCGTCAGATGTGGCCATAGGGGCCGTAGTGGAACAGCAGGTTGCCGGGGTTTGGCAACCACTCGCATTCTTCAGCAGGTCCCTACGCGAGGCTGAGCGAAAATACAGCGCGTTTGACAGGGAGCTGCTGGCGCTCCACTTGGCTATTCGCCATTTCCAGTTCTGGTTGGAAGGGCGGCGTTTCACCGCGTTTGTCGACCACAAACCGCTCACTTTTGCGATGTCCAAAACTTCAGAACCGTGGTCAGGGCAGCAACAGAGACAGCTGGCCGCAATTTCTGAATTTACCACCGATATTCAGCACATAGCCGGTAAAATCAATGTGGTGGCAGACTGTTTGTCACGCGCGGTAACAGCACCCGTCCACGCGGAAACGGATTGCGCGGCCGCTTACCCAGAGCGCGGTAACAGCGCAGACACGCGCGCGGCTCCGGTCCACGTGGGAATAGATTATGCAGCCATGGCGGCGGAGCAGAGCTAGGACTCGGACGTGCGCGCACTGCTGTCTGGACCAACAGGGATAAGGCTGGAACGCAGAAATCTACAAACCGGTTTCCCCCCGCTTATTTGCGATGTATCCACGGGGCGACCGCGCCCGGTGGTGCCATCCGCGGGGCGCCATCGCGTTTTTGACGCCGTGCACTCCCTAGCGCACCCAGAGGTGCGCGCTTCGGTGAAAATGGTGGCGGAGAAGTTTGTTTGGCCGAGCCTGCACAAGCACGTGAAGGAGTGGGCTAAAACCTGCATGGCTTGCCAGCGCGCTAAGATTCACAGGCACACTAAGGCGCCCTTAGAACCGTTCCACATTCCGGCTAAAAGGTTCGATCATGTGCACGTGGACCTCGTGGGCCCCCTGCCCACTTCACAAGGGTTCACACATCTCTTGACATTGGTAGACAGAACCACTCGTTGGCCGGAAGTGGTCCCGTTAACATTGACCACAGCGGCAGAGGTGGCACGCGCTTTTTTAACAGCCTGGGTAGCGCGGTTCGGGGTCCCGTCAGATATTATGTCTGATAGGGGACCTCAATTTGCGTCAGAACTGTGGTCAGCAGTGGCCAGCGGCTTAGGAGCGGCGGTACATTGCACGACCGCTTACCATCCCCAGGCCAACGGTTTATGCGAGCGTTTTCACAGGTCTTTGAAGGCAGCCCTCAGAGCGTCACTGACGGACACAGATTGGGTAAACAAACTACCATGGGTTTTATTGGGGTTGCGTTTGGCACCCAAAGAGGATCTAGATGCCTCACCAGCAGAATTGGTCTTTGCACAACCGCTCAGGCTGCCAGGCGAGTTTTTACCCGACTACACGGCACCAGGGCCCTCCCCGATCCGGGGGTCTCTGAGTAACACGGGAGCAGAAATGCTCCCGGGCCCCGCTCATCACTCTTTCCCGCGTGTGTTCGTGCCCCAGGCTTTACGAGACGCAGAGTTTGTTTTTGTCAGGCACAATGCTCAGCAGCATAGTCTCCGCCCACCTTACGACGGTCCATTCCGAGTGCTGGAAACCGGGGAGAAATATTTTGTGCTAGATTTGGGGGGCAGGAGGGAAACGATCAGTATCGATAGATTAAAGCCTGCTTTTGTGTTGCATAACGAGTCTGTACGGCCGGCGGGCGTGCCTCGACGCGGCAGGCCTCCAAAGGGGCGGCCCCGGGACCCCCCACGGGGGGCAAATAACCCTTCTCCCCCTCACTCCACAGATGCACAGCAGGACGGCCCAACACAGAGCAGGAGACCTGCATACAGCAGATTCGGGAGAAGATTGAAACCTAAGCTGCATGCAGAATGATGTGTTTTGTTTTTTTTGTTTTTTTGGTCAGGTTGTTTGAGTTGCTGTGAGATTCTGTTGGGGGGGTGACGTGCTGTATGCCTGTTGTATGACTGTATGTGGGTGCCCAGACTTTCGCGTGGAAGGGGGGAGTGATGTGGAGCCCATAGTTATAACCTATGTAACTCACATGTGGCTGGCTGAATTCAGCCAAGAGAGACTTTGAGCTAGCCATGTGCATTGGCTTCACACCTCAAGAGGAAGACATGTCTGCACCCCCTGGGGACTCAGGAGAGAGGAGAAGATTACCCGGCCTGACCTTTGGGGGTTGGAAAGGAGAACAGAAGGACTCTGGGTGTTCTATTAGAGATGAAAGGATGTAGCTGAGTATTGTGACTTTTGTGTGTGATGTATTGTCAGAAGATGAATGTATAAATATATGTGTGTGACTGCGTCCTGTCTCTTTTCACTCCGATCGAGAGAGGACTTAGGATGAATGGGGAATTAAAGCAGTTACTGGAAAAATTTTGAATGGGGAGCCATATCCTACACAGATCCTCATTCTTGATGATTTTCCACACAGCCAACACCGGCCCCTGCTTGTACACATTGGCCTACAACTTCCAGTCATATACAGCCCAAGGAAGATGCGCTGGAACTTCCGTAAAGCCAACTGGAAGAAATTCAGTGAAACTCTGGACCGGAGCGTTGTTACCATCCCACTCCACACCATCACTGTAGATGAAGCATACAACCGCTTCTGCAGCGCAATCTTCAAGGCTGCCCATACTGCAATCCCATGAGGCTACCGACCCTTCTATGTCCCATGTTTGGACGGAGAAAGTGCTGCCCTCCTACAATCCTATCAAACATCAGGGGACCCAGAGATAGCAGACCATCTCATTGAATCGCTAAATACAGCCCGGCGAAAGAAATGGGAGGAGACAGTTGCTGACCGGAGCTTTACCCACTCTAGCAGGAAATGTTGGAGCCTCATCCATCGCCTAGGAGCTGCACAGAAGCCCCCTAGCCAAAGCCGAGCATCCGTCACACCCAACCAAGTTGCATCCCACCTACTGACTATCGCCAAAGCACCCCAAGACAAAGACACCAGAAGAGCAGTTACAACTGAGCTAAAAAAACACCAAAAAAATGCCTGTAGAGGAAACGAACCCTGAACCCTTCAAGGCTGCTGAACTGGAGAAAGTCCTACAGAGCCTGAAATGTGGAAAGGCAGCAGGATACGATAACATCTTCCCAGAATTCATGAAAAATCTTGGCCCCCGAGCCCTAACCTGGTTGACACAATTCTACACAAGGATCACACAAACAAACTCGATCCCAAAGAAATGGCGGACAGCAAAGGTCATTGCCATCCCAAAACCTGGCAAAGACCACAAACTACCAGCAAGCTACCGCCCAATCTCCCTACTCAGCGTTCCTTACAAAATCATGGAGCGCCTAATACTGCAACACATTTCCCCAGAAATAGAAGATATTCTAAGTGTGGATCAAGCAGGTTTCCGCAAGGACCACAGTACAGGAGAACAAGTACTGGCCCTAACCACCTTCATCGAAAATGGCTTTGAGAGCAGACTGAAGACAGGGGCTGTGTTTCTCGATCTTACAGCCGCCTATGATACGGTCTGGCACAAAGGCCTCCTCCTGAAACTTATAAAGGCGATCCCTGCTTGGGCAACAGCAATTATAAAAACCCTGCTGACCAACCGAAGGTTCAGAGTCCACCTCAGTCAGAACACAAGTGCATGGAGAATGCAGAAAAACGGACTCCCACAAGGCTCAGTTCTAGCTCCAACTCTGTTCAACCTCTACATAAACGACCTGCCTACTACAAAATCCCGCAAATTCATCTATGCAGACGACATCTGTTTGGCATTCCAAGCACCAGACTTTGAACCACTGGAACGGGTGCTCACGGAAGATCTTGCCAAACTGGACCAGTTCTGCAAAATCTGGCGCCTAAAACCAAGCCCAGCAAAAACCGTCTCCAGTGTATTCCATCTCCACAATGCAAAAGCTGCCAGAGAACTAAACATCCACCTGAGCGGACTCAAGCTTAAGCATGCCCCAAATCCAACTTATCTTGGAGTGACCCTTGATAGGACCTTATCCTTCAAGGAACATCTAAAGGGGACGGCTGCTAAGGTGAAGGTATGAAACAACCTGCTCTGCAAGCTCGCTGGTGCAAAATGGGGGGCGGCAGTCTCCACCCTGCGCACCTCAGCACTGGCCCTTTCATACTCTGTAGCAGAATATTGTGCCCCTGTCTGGTCCAGGTCATCTTACACACACCATGTAGACACCCAGCTCAACACAACCATGAGAACTATAACTGGAACAATCCGCTCAACACCACTCCCCTGGCTCTCTGTACTGTCAAACATAGCCCCTCCACACATCCGGCGAGCAGCATTAACTCAAAGGATGCTCCAAAAAGTTAAAGATTCTCCTCACTTACCAGTCCATGCAGATATCTACACTCCACCCACTGCCCGACTTTCATCCAGACGGCCAATTTGGAAAAACCCTCCCCCAGCTGACTTTACCATCCAGACAGCTTGGCAAGAGGAATGGGAGACCAAGGAGGTCCCAAACAAACAGCTGGTGATAAACCCCAACCAACAGGTCCCGGGCACCAACCTCCCAAGGAGACAGTGGTCTACACTCAATCGCTTCAGGACTGGACGTGGCCCCTGCTTGGCCAGCCTTCACAGATGGGGCAGTAGCCCTAGCCCACTGTGCGCATGTGGAGAGGAGCAAACAATGGAACACATCATAGAGGCTTGCCTGCTCCAAAGACTGGAAGGAGGATTACACACCCTCCATACAGCAAACCAGGAGGCAACTGCTTGGCTTAAGGACTTTGCATTCGCTAAATAAATAAATAAACTGGAAAAATCATCCAGTCTCCTCAATTCTTGACACCTACAGATAAATAATTAAAAGAAGACAAAATGAACCTATTTGACGTGTCTGTCATGAATCTGCCTCTTCATTTACACACTCCACAAGGTGTTTAAATGAACAAAGAAAATTTAATCAGTTACACAGAATAAAAATTAAACCAGCATCCATATGAATGTTGTGGATTTAGAAAAAAACCCTCAAGTTTACAAGAAAAAAGTTGCAGATTTATGATAATAAAGTATTGAATTTATGAAGAAAAAATAGCAATTTTATGGAGTTGCAAATTAATAAGAAAAAAATCTGAAAATTTCTGAGAAAAAGTTGCAGTTTTACAAGAAACAAGTTCAAATTTAACAGAAAAATATTTTAAAAATTATGAGAAAAAAGTTGCTAAGTTACAATAAAACACTAAATTTATGAAAAAAGTTTTTAAATGTTTGAGAAAAATGCAAATTTACTAGAGAAAAGTTGCAAATTTATGATTAAAAAAAAGTTGTAGATTTAAAAGAAAAAAGCTGCAAATTTACAAGAAAAAAGTTGCAAATCTAAGAAAAAAGTTTAAAATTTATGAAAAAAAGTTGCAAGGTTGCAATAAAAACTGCAAATTTATGAAAAAGTTTTAAATGTATGAGAAAAAAGTTGCA
This sequence comes from Pholidichthys leucotaenia, assembly GCA_020510985.1. NCBI lineage: Eukaryota > Metazoa > Chordata > Actinopteri > Cichliformes > Pholidichthyidae > Pholidichthys > Pholidichthys leucotaenia. The sequence goes on along the minus strand of CM035836.1, from coordinate 119,581,652 downwards.
AATTTACTAGAAAAAAGTCGCAAATTTATGATAAAAAAGTCACAGATTTAAAAGAGAAAAGCTGCAAATTTATGAGAAAACAGTTGTAAATTTACGATAAAAAAGCTGCAAATTTATGAGGAAAAAGTTTTAATATTATAAGAAAAAAGTTGCACATTTACAATAAAATTTTTGCAAATTTACGAGTAAAAAGTTGCAAATTTACAAGAAAAAAGGTGTGGCATTAAAAGGCAAAAAGTTCCAAATTTATGAGAAAAAAACTGCAGATTTACAAGAAAAAAAAATTACAAGAAAATATTTGTAGATTTAAAAATTCAAAAGTTGCAAATTTACAAGAAAAAAGTTGCAGGTTTAAAAGTGGCACTTCAGATGCATTTTATTCTGTTATATAACATGATATAAAAAAGGTTTCTGATGACTTGGGTGTGTGTGTGTGGCAATTCTCAGTTTTTTCTAGGGCCCCCTCTTGATTTACACCTATGCTTTGTCTGCTCCCAGGCCTTTGCCAAGATTACATCTGCACATACAAATCAAGCTATAATGTCATCTCAGAAAATACAATGATGTGAAAAAGTGTTTGCCCCCTTCCTGATTTCTCTCTCTTTTTTTTTTTTTTTTTTTGCTTGTCACACTTAAATGTTTGATATCAAACAAATTTAAATATTAGACAAAGATAACACAAATAAACACAAAATGCAGTTTTCAAATGAAGGTGTTTATTATTAAGGGGAAAAAAAAAATCCAAACCTACATGGCCCTGTGTGAAAAAGTGATTGCCCCCTAAACCTAATAACTGATTGGGCCACCCTTAGCAGCAACAATTGCAATCAAGCGTTTGCCATAACTGGCAATGAGTCTTTTATAGCGCTGTGGATGAATTTTGGCCCACTCATCTTTGCAGAATTGTTGTAATTCAGCCACATTGGAGGGTTTTCGAGCATGAACCGCCTTTTTAAGATCATGCCACAGCATCTCAATTGGATTCAGGTCAGGACTGTCATGATTTCCCGTGTGCTGCATAAAAGCGCACAGCAAGAGACAAAGCCACTCGCAGGAGGACGTTGTGTGCAATTTATTGAACAAAAACGTGATAACAGTCCCACTGTCATGGGCCGAGCTGGCTTGGCTTTCCCCGGTTCAATCCTGATCTCTCTGTGGGGTTTGGTTCTCTTGTGTATGTGCATTTTGTGTATTTCTGTAACAATAGCCACTGTCTGACCAGCAGCTGTTAGTCAGCATCAGCGGTGGCGCAGTGGTTAGCACTGCAGCAGCACAGTTTACCCTTGGCCGGGGGATTGTGGGGATCATGGGATCGTGGGTTCGATCCCAGCCCCCGACCAACAGTGATCTGTGTGGAGTTTGCATGTTCTCCCCGTGTTGCGTGGGTTTACTCCGGGATTTCTCCGGTTTCCTCCCACATGCCAAAAACATGCATGTTAGGTTAATTGGCTGTTCTAAATTGTCCCTAGATATCTGTTTCCTATAGGCCCTTAGAATAGAGGGTTAGTATTAATGAAAGCGCTTTGAGTGGTCTTTGTGACTAGAAAAGCGCTATATAAGTGCAGGTTAGTTAGTTAGTTAGTAATCAGCAATCTACTTTCTCCCACGCTGCTGACAGTCTGTCGGTCCAACCACACCCCCTCGCTCTCCTTAGTTCCATCAGCTGTTCCCAGCCCCGGTAATTATCTTTCCCGCGCCTCGCCCAGGTGTGTCCAATTTGTGTGGCCAGCGGCGTTTGTATTTAAGCGGCTCTTCGCTAGACAAATGCCGCTGGACCATTATACGAGTCACACTATCGTTCTCCGTCGTGTGACCGTCAGTCATTGAAGGTTCGTGTTCGCTGTTCTACTGGGAGGACTTGGATTGCTAAAGGCTGTGATTAACTATAGCGTTTCTGTGTGGGGTTGTGCTGCTACGCTGGTAGCGTTTTCTTGTGCAGCACAACTGCTACGCTTACTCCCCATGCAGCCTAGCGTCTTAGAGAACTCTGTTGTTAGCCCAAGCTGCCTTACCATTTTGTATGGTTTGAGCAATTTCAGAGAGCTCAGACTGAGGATTAGTACAGGGTTAGTACATGCATAAGGAATGATCTAAGCCATTTATCACAATCTCTTTGACATAACTTGTTTTGGGTCACAGGAATGCACAGGAATTCCTCAGCCTGTACAGATCAGTGGTAGATGGACATTCTGTTAGATTTATGGATCTCATGACTTCATGACCCATGTCTCCAGAGTGTCTGACGTCCGCCTGGATCAGCTTAGTTATCAGGGACTGTCCCGTTCTGTCCCTTTCCTTATCCTCATCCTCCCTCTCCTTTCTCCTACCTATATAAAGGTAGGAGAAAGGCTTTCTCCTCTAAAGAAATCAAGTCCTGCTGCCCACTCCCCACTCCACCAACACCACCCCACCCCCAACACACAGCCCCCCATCCTGACCCTGACCAGGACCCAGGTGAGGACGGAGCTGAGGAAGATCAAGGCGAGGAAGGCGTCGGGACCGGACGGCATCAGCGCAAAGCTCCTCAAGTCCTGTGCAGACCAGCTGTGTGGGATTGTGACGTACATCTTCAACCTGAGCCTGAAGCTGGGGAGGGTACCACAGCTGTGGAAAACATCTTGTGTGGTACCTGTACCAAAAACTTCCCACCCCAAAGACCTGAACAGCTACAGACCGGTGGCCTTGACGTCCCACTTGATGAAGACCCTGGAGAGACTGCTCCTTGCTCACCTCCGCCCCCTAGTGGAACCAGCGATGGATCCACTCCAGTTCGCCTACCAGCATGGCATTGGGGTGGAGGATGCGGTGATCTTCCTCCTTCACCGTTCTCTGTCCCACCTGGAGAAGCCCGGGAATATGGTGAGGATCATGTTCTTTGACTTCTCCAGTGCTTTCAACACCATCCAACCGATGATCCTGAAGGACAAGCTGCTGCGCGCAGGGGTGGACCAGCACCTGTCATCATGGATCGTGGACTACCTCACGAACCGGCCTCAGTTTGTGAGAACCCGGGACTGTGTGTCCGACACGATCATCAGTAGCACGGGGGCCCCCCAGGGAATGGTGCTGGCTCCCTTCCTGTTCACTCTTTATACTGCGGACTTCTCACACAACACAACACACTGCCATCTACAGAAGTTCTCTGATGACTCTGCGATCGTTGGCCTCATCTCCAATGGAGATGAAGCTGAGTACAGAGGGCTTATCCAGGACTTCGTAGACTGGTGCCATCGGAACTGCCTCCAGATCAACGCAAGGAAAACTAAGGAGCTGGTGGTGGACTGCCGCAGGCATGGGCAGCCCCTCACAGCACCAGTAAATATACAGGGAACAGACATCGAGATGGTGACATCCTATAAGTACCTGGGTGTTTATCTGAACAATAAACTAGACTGGTCACACAATACTGACGCACTCTACAAGAAGGGACAGCGCAGGCTGTTCCTGCTGAGGAGACTCAGGTCTTTTGGTGTACAAGGGGCGCTGCTGAAGACATTCTATGACACGGTGGTGGCATCAGCCATCACTTTTGGAGTGGTCTGCTGGGGCAGTGGCATTACAGCAGCCGATAGGAAGAGACTGAACAAACTGATTAAGAAAGCTAGCTCTGTCCTGGGGCAGCGCCTTGATCCGGTGGAGGAGATAGGAGAGAGAAGGACAGTGGCTAAACTGTCATCTCTGCTGGAGTCCGAGTTCCACCCTATGCAGGACGTACTGAATGCACTGAGGAGCTCATTTAGCAGCAGACTACATCATCCCAGGTGCACAACCGAGAGGTTTCGTAGGTCCTTCCTACCAACGGCTGTCAGACTGTACAACCTAAGCAGGGCTGCTCGCAGAGATAGCAAAAAGACGTAACAAACTAATAGTTTTTAAATGCAAAAGATGCAATAGACTTACACAATGGTCCCCTCCGGCATACAACTAGGAAAATACCGGTCGCTATGGAGGGTGAGAATATGTATGGGCACATAATCATACCATGTAGGATAACTAAGTAGAGGGTTATGCTGTTTCATCCCATCTAGCAACAATGCTCTGCACTGTGTGTGTTTATATATTTACATATTTATTCCATCTAGCTACAATGCTCAGCACTGGGTGTGTTCATATTTATATATCTATATATTTATTCCATCTAGCTACAATGCTCCGCACTGTGTTTTTATATATCTATATATTTATTCCATCTAGCTACAATGCTCCGCACTGTGTGTGTTTATATACTTACATATTTATTCCACCTAGCTGCAATGCTCCATACTGTGGGTGTTTATATATTTACATATTTATTCCATCTAGCTACAATGCTCTGCACTGTGTGTTTATATATTCATATATTTATTCCATCCAGCTACAATGCTCTGCACTGTGTGTCTGTGTGTGTGTATATATATATTTTATAATAATATGTACATATGTATATTAGCTGCTCTTGCTTGCTTGTTTTTTTTTTCTTGCCTTCTGATTGTTGCTCTGAGTGTTGCTATCCCTGTGCTGTTGCAATCCTGGAATTTCCCCGTTGTGGGACTAATAAAGGCTTATCTTATACTTATATCAGACTTAGAAGAATGTATCCTTTAGAGATTCTAGGTGTGTCGTAATGTCATGCCTTGTAACCTCTCCCCCATGGTGGCCAGTGGGGTGATTTTGTAATAAATGTACATAAATTCAACTTTCCGTCTGATTGTTTGACTTTGAATAATTTAAGCTCAAAATTATTCTAACATTTGGTGTCCGAATAGCGGATCCACATATCTCCGTCTTTCCGGCGCCTCTGCTTGATCTCAGCAAGTGCACAGCTGATAAAAAGACCTTCCCAGGCTGAGTGAAAAAAAAAAAAAGGCTCAGTGTTACTGCAGTGAAGGCATTTCACACCGGGGCGCTGGAACTGACTGGGTGATGGATCTAAGACTCCTATAGGCAGCTTGAATGTAAGCACAATTGTTGTTGTTAATGGATAAAAGATAGTGAGATTTTCCGGACTGATAGCACACTGCTTATACTGAAAGGAGTGAAACTAGCAGCCTGAGTGCTAAGTTATTTCTACCCATGGTGAGTGATCTCGTAATAATCCCAATGGAGGAACAAGGTCTTCCTCTACAAACGGTGACCGTCATCGCAAGACCCAGGGTGATTCTTAGAAATCCGCTGCTTTCTACGCTCTAAGTAAGTGCATGGAGGTCCGAAGTTGCATGCAAAGAAAAAAGGGAAAGATTCGTGGTCTCGTTCCTGTATGGAAGAGAGTCATGTGATCCCAGAGAAGTAAATTTTCGGGGACAGATTTGTGCCTCTTGTGACTACTTCTGCTTATGGTCCAGGGTTTGGACCTTCAGCATTCGTGGGGAGGCTACGTGAACCCCGAAGGGAAAAGGTTTTTTCATGGAAGATTCGTGCCCTTACTGAGTCTGCATTATCGTCCATGGGACTTCTCCTGCTACAGTGAGCTATTGCAAGATGCCAGGGGAGGAGGTCTTACTTTGGGCTTTAGGCACACGGCGGAGGGGTTAATGTGACCGTTGAAATATTTTGTTTTGTGAGTTTTAGATAAAAGTTACTGCAGTCTGGTTTGTTTTGTCTCTGTGTAATCTGCTCCAGTGTGGAAAAAAAAAATCTGTGTCTGTGTGTTTATCTATCTGTGTGTCCTTGGGTGAAAGAAACAGACAGAGAGAGAACTTGGGGAAAAAAAATAGAAAAGGCTGTGTCGCTACTGATTTGTGTGTAAAAACTTGGTAAAAGGGGGAAAAAAAACAATCTATATATGGGTATTTTTTGCAAAGTTTGGGAATTTACTTTTTCTTTCAGTCTAACTTTGTGGGTTTTCACTCTAATGTTGTGTATGTGATGAACTATTTATATATTTTTAAAGCCAATATTTTCATTTCCTCCAGTTTTTTTTCTTTGGAAAATGAAAAACATTGAGCTATTTTTATTAAATTTTTTGATCTATTATTGACTTTTCTTTTTTTCTTTGACTTAAGCATAACAGTGCACTTAACAGGGGAAAAGGACACAGGACTGACGTTCTCCTTCCCCCTGCCAAAACAAACCCAGCCTCTGAGACACAGCCTCGTCATTGTCCGCACTCTCTCCCATCGACATCAAAGAGGTGGCTGAACATCTAAGTTAAGTACAAATGCTTGCATCTTAATCAATGCTACAAGCATGACAATGATGAAATTAACTGAACATTACAATATCATGCTGTCACTTAATAATGCCTAATCACTGAAGGCTTTATGTATACCCTATATTACATGATTCAAAGCATAGAGGTTCAAAAGAGGTTGATAATTAATGTGTCTGTGCATATGATTTGCCAGAGTCTACTGATTATCAAAGAGAGGTCTTGGTAATTGTATGCCATATTGTTGCTTTGTTTAAATAATACTATACTCACTTTTTAATAAATGACATTTGCAATCTTATTTACATTTTGACCCCAGGCCTGTCCATGTAAAAAAAGAAGGGGGGGGGGTAGAGAACGCAAGAGCAGAATCTGAGACAGTTCATGCTGTGACTTTTTCCCTCCTAAAAGAACACAGCTAGATGAGAATGAAATTCCTGAAAACAGAGATTAGGCCTGCATTTCCAGTTACTAATTCTAACTGCTGCATTGGTTTAAGGCTTCTAACATATGACACTGTCCTAAACTAGTGATTACCCATGTCAATTGGTAAAACATTTACTGATTCACAGAGTATTTAGCGAAGACTTGCTGTGAATAGCAAAAACACATTCAAATTGTGGAAGCTTAGGTGTAATCTAAAGGTTTTTCTGCTTTTCTTCATTCTTTGTTTTTCAACAGGAAAGGGGAAGTATTCACAAATTTTTTTTTAAATTTTTTTTTAGCTTTCACTAGGAATTAGATTTGCCAGATTAACAAGGAATCATAACATCACCATTACCTTTCAATTTAATAAATCCTTGGTGACATATGCAATATGTAGTAAAATAATTTTTTAAAAAAAACAATAATTCACTTGTGTTTCTTAAGACGTTATAATAAACGACTGGGATAAGCATTTAAGGGACACAAAAAATAATGATGATCACTGGAACATTAGTAAAATCAATTTATGAGGTGATAAAATTTGCACTCCTGTTGATGTAAATACTGAAGGTGCAGAAGGGGAAGCCATTAGGCTTTCCCCAAATTTTTCTTTGTGGGATGGCACTGACATTTGATCTTTGTGGGAGATGGGAGGAGGCCGGATGGGCTCATTGGCTGGAGGGACCACAGGGGGAAGGACCTCCCAGTTGACAAGCATTTTTTTTAAGCTAAGTAGAACAAATGACATTGCAGATGACATGAAGCATAACAATTTAAATGACTCTGACTTTAAAAATGTAGTGTTCATATGACTTCACACTGCAGGATACATCTGATGCCACTTATCACATAATGGTGTGACAATATCAAATTTCAGAAATGTGACAGTAATAAGGAATGTGTTTTCCCGATGCTCGGCCGTGGCCGAGCTGGGCCTTGGGACTACAGTCCACCCCATAAATTACCAAGGAATGTATAAAAAGAGGCATTCCTTGTACAAAATTAAGCCAAATTCTAATTAGGCAAAATGTCCACCTTTCCATTGACTGAAGGAGTGTGACACAACCTTTCACAAGGATTCACTTACACAAATTCAACCTGTCTGTGTTCAACTGGACAAGCTGATCTTAGTTATCAATGCTAAATCATATCAAATCTGCACAGACAGCTATATTGCTTTTTCCTAAATGGAATTTGTAAATTAATTCAAGAGACGTCACAAAAGAAACCATGATTATTGAAACCTCATCTTGAAGGAACTGTACTACTCACAAATTTTCATCTAAATTAACTGTGTGTAATACATAAAAGTGGTAATACACTTCCTTCCAGTAAAAGACACTATCCATCAAGCAAATACCCTGTAACTTTGCTGCATGTGCATCTCCATGCATCAAAAGCGGGGTACCAACGAAATTAATTAGCAAAAAATAATGAGCAATCCTCAGAAAAAATAGATAATACATAAAAATTATCAATAGATGATCAATAATGAAGAGAAAAATATAAATGAAACCGCTTGGTAATGAAATCACAACATTCAATAGGAGAAGTTAAAAGTTACATCAATAAATTTCCAGATATTTAAGGAAATATCTGTAGATTATTGTAAAGGAAATATTATGTTTATAAGGAACAAGGTAAACTGATAAGGAAGAAAACCATGCAAATTTATGAGAAAAGTTCCAAATGTCTAAGGAAAGTCCAACTTGTGCTGGATTTATCTTTACTGTGGGACTTAATTTAGAATCTACTACAAAGACAATACAGATTCTTACTCAATTAAGGGAACAATGCCTTAGGGCGCTTAAAGCTAAATAATTTGATCTTCCCTGCATAAACTTAGTTTTTCTTTTCATAACCCTTACATGAATCTCATTGAACTAAATAAGAGTGAAGGTAAAAATGTTTAGAAATTATTTACACACTTATTAAATATTCAAAGCCTTTACCCTACACTAATTTAAATATTGCTATTTATTTATATTGTTTATATTGTTTTAACTAAAACAATATCATGATTTAAAATAGCTGAAATGATTTACTTAGATAATGGAAATGGAATAAACTTTGTAAATCAAATCATGTCACATTTAAGTGCAGTTCCTAAATTATTAGTAGCAAACACTTACCTAGGAGACCACTTAGCTCACCATCAACAATTTACAAGATTAGTATAATATTCAAATAAGAAAATAGGGAGATTGTAAATGACAAACCCTGTTATTGAAGCCATTTAACTTAGGTGATGAGGAAGGGTTTCTGGGTGATTATATGCAAAGAATGACATCTGACAGCGATGTCATCCATACTGCCCTTCTCAGGAGGGACTATGTGACAAAGGAACCATGGGAGGTGCACCCATCTCTTGAGCAAACCAGGGGATCTGGTCATCAAAGGAAACTAGACCAAAACTCCCTGGCAAGGACAGCACAAAGGTTATCCTGCTGACCTAAACAGCCGTGGAAAGCGAAGGATGGGGCACTTGGGTGCACCTAACGTTTTACCCCACCTGAAACCCTCAGCAAGAGACTGCTTAATATATATATACTGTATTGTATACTTATTTGGAAAAAAAAAGAGGAAAACAACAAATGACTGTCTAACTGTTTCTCTATGCAAGTGTCAGCTGATGACTTGGCATCCAGTAATGACCTCTGCTGATAGAGAAGCAGGCTGTTTGTTTATCGTGACAAGGGAAAAAAAATAATCTGAAGGAAAAGTGTGGTCAGTGTTATCTTATCATCCTCATCATCCTCTAGTAATACTTAACATTGATTATTAAGTTGTTCCATTGCTTTTACATTGTAGAGAATGTTTGTTCCTTAATAACAACAACAGTTAGGCAGAATATCTTTATTGCTAAAATAATGCAGCTACTACAGGCTGTTTTTTTTTTTTTTAAGAAAGGCTATATATAGACATAACATAGCAAACGTCATTTTGAATCACACCTGACACAACACATCACTCCACTGATTAGAAACATGATGACACTCCTTACTCTGCAAATGCAAGGTTAATTTACTCCTCTTTTTGAAGTGGGGATGTCCCCTTTTCTACAGTTTAACACTCTCTTGAGTATGCAATAGCTTACAATGCGTCTCCCCTGCACTGCTACCCTGCTTGACCAACGAAGCGAGCAAGTGTTATACCAAGGATCTACATTGTCAAAGGTCATTAAGTCATTGGGCTTATTCACATCTGGCTGGACACTGGGCAGATCTGTGTACCCCGTTTTGGCAACTGACCATACCCTCATCATGTCGACAGGGCAGGTGGGCAGGGTGAAGAGAGTTGCTTTTCTATCACATGATGCCATTCTTGAAGCATGAATGCAATTTCAGATGAAAAGTACAGGAGTGAGGTTTTTTCCATTGTTTCTTTGAGTGAGAGTAGAAACAAAATACCTCAGGGATTAAAACACTTAATTGTAGACTACAATTATTTATAAAATTATGACAAAGGATAGAATGGTCCTTGATTGACTAATTACCACCTGTAGGGGTGTAGGCCCTATTATAGGAGATTATTTTATTACTTCTATCCACGAAAATGGTGCAAATGGTCATATTAATACCTCAGATACTCATAGAAGTTAGTGTTTCTCTTAATGGAGAAGTCTCATCATAAACTTGGTAATGATTTTTATAACCTCAGATTTTTCTTGTGTGAGTCCTTAATATGATGATGAGGATGATGAGAGGGGCAAGGATGTTTTTGACCTGAGGATGTTTTTGAAGGTCGCAGTATAATTTAAGGCTGTTTTCAAGGCTGTTTCATATTATTCTCTATATTCTTATTTGACACTGTCTGAGATTACTTTTGGTCACATCACACATATTCACTTTTGATATATTCTATACACGTTTTTAACATGCAAAGACGTATAACAGCATGTAAATTCGTACACATATTAATTCATTCACTTTATTATTTTTCTTTTAATCCTGATGCTTTATTAAGCATCAAGGGGGGAATATGATAGAAAAATTCCATATTATCTATACTATTGATATTAATAATGTATTAATATATTTGAGAAGTGTCATTCCTTTCATATGTCATGTTTAATGTTTATATGTGCATTCCATATAGGATAAGTTTATATATTCTTGGCCTGTTTCTGTGAGCAATTTCAGAGAGTTCAGAATGAGGATTAGTACAGGGTTAGTACATGCATAAGGAATGATCTAAGCCATTTATCATAATCTCTTTGACATAACTTGTTTTGGGTCACAGGAATGCATAGGAACTCCTCAGCCTGTACAGATCAGTGGTTGATGGACATTCTGTTAGATTTATGGATCTCATGTCATCATGACCCATGTCTCCAGAGTGTCTGACGTCTGCCGGGATAAGCTTAGTTATCAGGACAGTCCCGTTCTGTCCCTTCCCTTATCCTCATCCTCCCTCTCCTTTCTCCTACCTATATACTGTATATCAGACTTAGAAGAATGTATCCTTTAGAGATTCTAGGTGTGTCTGAATGTCATGCCTTGTAACCTCTCCCCCATGGTGGCCAATGGGGTGACTGTGTAATAAATGAACATAAATTCAACTTTCCGCCTGATTATTTGACTTTGAATAATTTAAGCTCAAAATTATTCTAACAATGTTCAACAGTTCACAGGTAAGATTAACAAAGAGAAATAGTCCCAAGGCACTGCAGGACAGCTGAACAGCGGGGGGAGCGAACGAGAGAGCCCAAGGCACTTCCAAACGGAACTGGTAAGGCATGGGAAAACTTACGGGGCTGGAGCAGTCCGAGTCAACCCCTGAAAACAGTCCCAGTGGAACACAAATGCTGAGAACAAGCTAGTGGACAATACAGGTGATCCAACGAACAGCAGAGCAAGCAGAATAGTTCAAACACTGAGGAGTACAAACACTGTGTGGAACAAACAATAACCCAGCGATGCACAACAGCACACCCAGAGCTTAAGTAATACAATTACTAATGAGCTGAGTGCATGCCGGTGTGAGGAGAGAGTGAGTGTGAGGGTGTGTGAGTGATGACTGGTGCGTGTGTGAATGTCTGAGTATGTGAGTGAGAATGAGTGGGTGAGAGCATATAGGAATGGATGTGTGTGTGTGTGTGTGTGTGTGTGTAGAGAGTGCATGCAAAAGTGCTGAATGAATGCAGGTGTGGACAATTGCATGTGTGTGTAATTGGTGATGACAAACAGCTGGTAGGTGTTGGCAGGGAGCCAAGATCCAGAGGCTCCTAAGGATCTACCAGCAGCAAATAAGGAAACCAACTGCACAGGGGAAAATATAGCTACACGTCATGGAGCTGGATTGGAATCCAACCCAGTCCATGACAAGGACTTTGACTAGGCCATTCCAAAGTCTCCATTTTGTTTTTTCTTAAGCCATTCAGAGGTGGACTTGCTGGTGTGTTTTGGATCATTGTCCTGCTGCAGAACCCAAGTGCGCTTCAGCTTGAGGTCACGAACAGATGGCCAGACATTCTCCTTTAGGATTTTTTGGTAGACAGCAGAATTCATGGTTCCATTTATCGCAGCAAATCTTCCAGGTCCTGAAGCAGCAAAACAGCCTCAGACAATCACACTACCACCACCATATTTTACTGTTGGCATGATGTTCCTTTTCTGAAATGCTGTGTTAGTTTTACACCAGATGTAATGGGACACACACCTTCCAAAAAGTTAAATTTTTGTCTCGTCAGTCCACAGAGTATTTTCCCAAAAGTCTTGGGGATCATCAAGATGTTTTCTGGCAAAACTGAGATAAGCCTTTATGTTCTTTTCGCTCAGCAGTGATTTTCATCTTAGAACTCTGCCATGCAGGCCATTTATGCCCAGTCTCTTTCTTATGATGAAGTCATGAACACTTACCTTAACTGAGGCAAGTGAGACTTGCAGTTGTGTGTGTGTTGTCGTGGAGTCTTTTGTGACCTCTTGGACGAGTCGTCGCTGTGCTCTTGGGGTAATTTTGGTCGGCTGGCCACTCCTGGGAAGGTTCACCACTGTTCCATGTTTTTGCCATTTGTGGATTATGGCTCTCACTGTGGTTCGCTGGAGTTCCAAAGTTTTAGAAATGGCTTTATAACCTTTTCCAGACTGATAGAACTCAATTACTTTGTTTCTCATTTGTTCCTGAATTTCTTTGGATCACAGCATGATGTCTAGCTTTTGAGGATCTTTTGGTCTACTTTACTTTGTCAGGCAGGTCCTATTTAAGTGATTTCTTGATTGAGAACAGGTGTGGCAGTAATCAGGCCTGGGTCTAGCTAGAGAAACTGAACTTAGCTTTTCAAAGATGTGGTAAACCACTGTTAATTTATGTTTTAACTGGGGGGCAATCACTTTTCACACAGGGCCATGTAGGTTTGGATTTTCTTTTACCCTCAATAATAAACAGCTTCATTTAAAAATTGCATTTTGTGTTTACTTACTTGTTATCTTTGTCTAATATTTAAATTTGTTTGATGATCTGAAACTGGAGAAATCCCACATGCCAAAAACATGCAAGATAGGTTAATTGGCATCAAACTGGGGATTCTAAATTGTCCTTAGGTATGACTGTGAGAGTGAATGGTTGTCTGTCTCTCTGTGTTGGCCCTGTGATGGACTGGCGATCTGTCCAGGGTGTACCCTGCCTCTAGCCCAAAGATGCTGGGATAGGCTCCAGCCCCCCTGCAACCCGAAAAGGATTAAGCAGAAGAAGATGAATGAATGAATGATGATCTGAAATATTTAAGTGTGACAAACATACAAAAAAATGAGAAATCAGGAAGGGGGTGAACACTTTTTCACACCACTGTATATTTATGAACATTATAAGACTCAGATCTATTATAATGAAAATATGCTCTATTACTCCACTTTAAATGAGGAAATGAGGAAATGCAGACATATGAGTTATAGTAGTTAAAGTTTAACAGACTTCATGTTGGTTAAAAGTTGTATTACAAAGGGCAATAGTGAGTCTGTTTGTGGGACGATTACCCCCCCTTGTGATCACACTGCTAAACTACAGCAAATAGTTCTCTGAGGACTGTCGACACAGTAGTTCCACTAAAACAACTTCAGCTGTTTTAATTTGAGTGTGAGACACATAAGTCACATTATTTTCAGTCCAGTGATGTAATATGTTGCTGTTAGAGAAGTAAGGGAGTTAAATTTGAGAAACTACTAGATCGAAATTAAGTCATCATTAATAAGGGTTTTGTCCAAATATCTACTGGAACTGAAATTGCTGCAAATTTTGTGTTATCAATCCATTTTGTGTTTAATTCACACTAACCTATGACCAGTGTTGCTGCTAGGTGTTAAAGTGAGCCGCTGTGGCAAGCGGCCGAAAGAAGAAAAAGAAGTTATTGTTCATAGCACCGGGATCACCAAACCTGTTTCAGGGATTTATCTTAAAGTCCTTTTTACCTAACCTAACTTTCCAGTCAAAAGGTCACATTTAAAAGTTCATCTACATTTTAATTGCAGGATAAATGTTGTACACAGGTGGACTGGTTGATGAGTTTACTCCAATCGACCTTTGTGAGTTAGACAAAATAGTGTAACGTCGGGGCCATGTTAAGGGGGGCAGGGATTTCCCAACATGCTTTGCCAGTTGAAAACGTTACTGTGTGTGTATTAAATGTGTTATTACTGAGTTATACTGCTGTGTCATTATAACTGCGTTATAATGACCCAGCAGTGTTTAGCAGGATTATGGCAAGATGTATCATGTGTGTGTAACCATGATTGAAACGGAGGTCTGGGAGAATGACCTCCCCTCCTCTGTGTGCTCAGAAGTAGGTTGGGGGTCGGTGGTGTGTAAATAAAGCCTGTTCATCACAACCATCTTGCTCCTCTTTCTTTGTGTGAATCCCGCAAACATCACACTGGTGTCAGAAGTGGGATGGAGCAAGATGAGGATCCAGGCGGAGGACCAGTGGCCGGAGCGGTTCATCGCTCGGCTGGGAACGGAGCATAGAGCTGAGACGCCGGCCCCCCCGGAGAGGTTCGCCGCGATGGACGGAGCAGCGGACCTGACGGGACTGAGCAGAGCAAACCAGCCCCGTTTTCCGCCCTTTTCAGGGCAGGACGGGCTGGCGATTCCAGAGCGATTAGGAGCGGCAATCGACCGGGAGGTGACTTCCGCTGCGCAGAGCCAGGGTACATCGCATGGTACTGCCCCGCACACAGCGCACGACAAACTGGCCTCTCGCCGACGTTAAATTAGAGCGAGGTGGCATGGACGGAGGAAAAGCCGCCTCCTGCAGATGCTCCCCCCGGCAGTGACGTCACAGAGGCCTTTGGAGCGCAGCAGCAGCGGAGCGAGCAGGACAGATCCGGTCTTTTCCTGGGCTCGGCAGGGGCTGGATGCCTGGACGCGGGTCAGCGGCCGCCTGGGAGGTCCTGGCAGCGGTGGGAGTCGTGACTCCCGCTGCCAGAGGAGGAACTGTGTGTGTCCTACCGCCACCCGCAGATGCTTCCCCTTTCGGTGACGTCACGGAGGCCCTCGGTGCAGCAGCGACACGCAGCAGCGACACGCAGCAGCGACGCGCAGCAGCGGAGCGCAGCAGGACGAAGATCCGGCCATTTTCCAGGCGCAGCAAGGGCTGGACGCATGGACGCGGGCCAGCGGCCGCCTTGGAGACCTGGCAGCGGTGGGAGTCGGCCGGAGCGGGCATGGGACTCCCGCTGCCAGGGAAGGGACTGTGCGTGGCCCTACAGAGGCTGTCAAATGTGTCCATCCGCCCGCTGGTGGCCAAACCGGAACCCTACCCCAACCAGATACTCCGACCGAGACTCAGATGGACACTGGATGGCCCGTGTGTGCCTCCCCGGCACCGGGCTGACTCGCGTTGGATTTCTGAAAGTGGACTTTGAAATTTCTGGGAACAGAAACCAGTCCAGGAGAGGGCAGTGTAAAGTCGGGGCCATGTTAAGGGGGGCAGGGATTTCCCAGCATGCTTTGCCAGTTGAAAATGTTACTGTGTGTGTATTAAATGTGTTATTACTGAGTATTCTGTCCTGGTAATACGGCTGGGTATTGTAGACAGATAGCGAACAATAAAGACAGCAGGCTGATTCCAGGTTGACTGATTTACTGAAATCAGTTTTTGTCTTGTTTGTTTTTTTTTGTAAAACTGAAACACAATGAAATATACATAATACAGAATGTTACATAAGAAATAATAATACAACACTCTGTATATAAACAGTTTCTCTTATTACAGGCACTTAACTCAGGTAAGTAATTTGCTTTACAGATTCAAACTAAGGTAAGTATTTCACAGTTTCCACAGGTTACAAAGTTAAGGTAAGTTAAATCAGGTAAGTATTACGAAATTATACTAACACATTTTTATTTTACAGAGGACAGCTATACAGCTAAGTAAGCAGGTAAGCATAGCCAAATGAATAGCTAACTAGCTTTCACACGAAGCACCATTACAACACAATATAACTTGGGCTAACAAAGGGCTAAATGACTCAGCAGTTAGCTAAGTACCATTGCAAATGATTAGCCATTAACACCTTTTAATCGCGATCTTTTTATAGCTTAAATTTAGCGTTTTTAACATCATATTCCAAACTATGGTCATCTTAAACAAGTATTACAACAATTTTCAGCATTAACTTACTGTTGGTTCCACTCCTAGGTTAGTACAACCAAATTTCTGGCGAGCACATTTTCACATTGCTTTCATCATGGCAGATTGAACAAAGAAAAAGGGTTTTTACAGGAAACAGGAAGTAGCTACAATTAAAGGTGCAGTAAACGCAAACCACCACTAGAGGGAACATAACCCCACCCAATATCTGACAGGTCAGCACACTCCCCGCTTGGTATACATGTATACCACTATTTACTCTTCTCTAGTGACATCAATAGCACAACATCAGAGATGGGTCTAAGGTACTCTTTAACTACCCCTTGGCTAGAGGTCTTAACTGTGACCTTACGGACCTTGTTGTCTGAACTAGGAATGGCCTTAACTATTCGCCCTAGAGGCCACATGTTGCGCTTTGCTTGATTGTCCTTTATCAAAACAATGTCACCTTCCTGGAGACTGGACTTCTCGGAGGTCCACTTCCTCCGTGGTTGAAGTGTGGCCAGGTACTCCGACCGCCACCTCTTCCAGAAGGAGTCCGCCAAGCTCTGGACCTGGCGCCACTGGACCTGGCTGAGGTGATCCAGGTCGAAGTCTCCCAGGGGTGCAGGACTGACACTCGCCTTCTGGGTGAGCAGAGTGGCAGGTGAGAGGATTTCAGGTACCTCTGCATCGTTGGAGACTGGGACTAGCGGGCGTGCATTCATGATAGCCATAACCTCAGCCATCAAGGTTGTAAGGACTTCATGAGACAGTCGGGTAGCACCATCCTTCGCAAGCAGTCCATCCAGTATGCGTCTTGCCACTCCAATCAACCTCTCCCAGGCTCCACCCATGTGGGAAGAATGGGGAGCATTGAAGGTCCATGTACATCCCTGCTCTTGCAGATAGTTCTTGATCTCAGGATCGTCAGTGTTGATTTGAAGCTCACGGCATGCACCAATGAAATTAGTGCCTCTATCCGACCTTAAGTGCTTGACAGGTCCACAGATGGATAGGAAACGCCTCATGGCGTTGATGAAGCTTGAGGTCGACATGGATTCAATAACCTCAAGGTGCACCGCTCTGGTGCTCAAGCAAGTAAAGATGACTGCCCACCTTTTGCTCTCAGCGGCACCACCTCGTGTCTGCCGAGTGGTGACAGTCCATGGGCCAAAGACGTCGAGCCCTACGTGAGTAAAGGGGGGATCCGTTGCCAGCCTATCTGCCGGCAGATCTGACATCTTCTGCACTTCTCTCCGTCCTCTCAACTTCCTACAAGTAACACATTTGAAAATGATGCTGGAGATGAGCTTCCTACCTCCTACTATCCAAACACCAGCGGTACGCAGTGCACCCTCTGTGAAGTGCCGACCCTGGTGGGCTACTTTGTCATGGTAGTGTCGGACCAGGAGAGTGGTCACATGATGGCCGGCTGGTAGGATGAGTGGGTGTTTCTCTTGGTCTCCCAAGTCTGCCCTGCGTATCCGACCTCCGACTCTGATCAATCCATTCTCATCGATGAAGGGGTCAAGCTTTGCAAGGGAGCTTTGACAGTGCACTGCAGAACCCTGAATTAAGCATTTCAGCTCCTCTTCATAAACATCCTCCTGTACAGCCTTGAAGATTTTCGTCTTTGCTTGGGACCGCTCTGTGGCGAGAAGCTGGCTGCATTGATGCCATCCCTTGCAACCATCACTATTCTCTCCAGAGAAAGACTTGGCTACATGAACAAGAAGTGCCATACCTCTTACTAGGCTCTTCCAAGAAGAGAAGCGTTCAAATCTTTCTGAGCCAAGAGGCTGTTCTGTAACTTTGGTAAGTAGACAGGTGGCTTGTGGCCTAACTTCTTTGTCTGTGCCTGCATCAACAAGCTCAAACGTTTCAGCCTCCTCAACCTTATCCGTGGCTGACTGCCTGAGAAACTGGGGACCGAGCAACCAGCTGGAAGATGAAAGTTGAGCTGCTGAAAGTGGTCTGGTTCCCTGGTCTGCAGGGTTCTGGTCTGTCAAGATGTACTGCCACTGTTCTGGTTCAGTAGATCCACGAATGCGAGCTACTCGGTTAGCTACGTAGGTGTAGAACCTTCGTGAACTGTTGTGAATGTAGCCCAGCACAATGCGGCTGTCAGTGAAGAACTTGACTGCCTGTAGCTCTATGTCTATCTCAGACTGGATCACTTCTACCAGCTCAACGGCCAAGACAGCTGCACACAACTCCAGGCGTGGAATGGTGTGCATGGGGTAAGGTGCAAGTTTGATTTACCCATAACAAATCCTACGTGCCATCTTCCTTCAGAATCTAAGGCACGCAGGTAAGCTACGGCAGCTATCGCTAGAGTTGAAGCATCTGCGAAAACACAGAGTTCTATCCTGTTACAGCATGACAAGGAGGTAGGTAGGTATGATCTGCTAATGCAAAGCTGCTCCAGGTCTGTTAAGGAGTTGATCCATGTTCTCCAGTGTGCCTCTTTCTCTGGTGGGAGAGGCGTGTCCCACTCATACTGTTCAGAGGAGATGTCTCTCACCAATGCCTTTCCCTGGACAGTGATGGGAGAAGCAAATCCAAGGGGATCGTAAAGACTGTTTATGGTGGACAGCATGCCTCTCCGACTAAATGGCTTAATGTCTCTTGAGACTCGGAATATGAAGCTGTCAGTCTGGAGCACCCAGTTCAGGCCTAAGCTCCTTTGAAGGGGCAATGGGTCTGCTCCCAGATCGAGATCTTTCAGGTCACTTGCTCGTTCCTCCACTGGGAAAGCCTCCATGACCCTCGGACTGTTTGAGGCGATCTTGTGGAGTTTTAAGTTGCTCTCAGCTAGCAGAGCCTTGGTTCGCTGCAGGAGATCGATCACCTCACGCTCCTTGGCCAATGACGTGAGCCCATCGTCGACGTAAAAGTTCCTGAAGATGAACTCCTTTGCATCACTACCATGCTCAGCTTCTCCTTGCTCTGCAGCTCTCCTCAGCCCATAAGTCGCTACTGCTGGAGACGGGCTGTTGCCGAATACATGCACAGTCATTCAGTAGTCAATGATGTCCTTGTCTGGATCATTGTCTTTGTGCCAGAGAAACCTAAGGAAGTGGCGGTGGTCCTCTCTGACCTTGAACCCATAGAACATTTGCTCTATGTCGGCGGTAGCAGCAATTTGTTCTCTTCTGAACCGTAATAGGACTCCTATTAGTGTGTTGTTCAGGTTGGGTCCACTGAGAAGCACATCATTCAATGATGTCCCCTTGTACTCCGCGCTGGAGTCAAATACAACTCTTATTTTTCCCGGCTTCTGGGGGTGGTATACGCCAAATGTCGGCAGATACCAGCACTCCTGCCCGAGCTGTAGTGGAGGAGCTGGCTCGGCCTGTTGGTTGTCAATGACCTTTTGCATAAAATCAAAGAAGTGCTGTTTCATGTCAGGTTTCTTCCCAAATGAGCGTTGGAGGGATTGAAGTCTTTGAGCAGCCTGCTCTCTGTTGCACGGAAGACGCTTACGAGGAGTATGAAAGGGTAGTGGCGCCACCCAGTGGTTTTCATTGTCCATATACACCTCGTCTTCCATTATTCTCAGAAACTCACTGTCATCTACTGACATGGCTGGTTTGTTGTCGGCTGGTGTTGTCTTGAACACACTTTCACCAAGACCATCCCTACATGTCTCTGGAATGGCTTCCTCACTGCGAGTTGGGAACTGAAGGCTGCACTGAATCGGTTCACTGGGTCTCTCCTTGATGTGAATGCTGTTAGTGCAGGGCTTAAAGAAGGAAGGGCGTCCATTTTGGAGGACATGGGTCTTATAAGCATTGACTTCCTGAGTCTTGTGAGCGCCACCCAGACACAGCTCTCCCACTATGACCCAGCCGAGATCAAGGCGCTGAGCGTATGGCGAGTCGTGTGGTCCGTTGCGCTGCTCTCGCACCTTGTGCAAGCTCAAAACATCTCGGCCTAGTAGCAGAAGAATGGGTGCACTGTTGTCAAGTGCAGGGATTTTGTCGGCCACTGGTCTGAGGTGAGGGAAATATTGTGCGCACTCAGGGGTCGGGATCTCTGACCGGTCACCAGGTAAGTATTCACACTCCAGCAATGTGGGCAGTGTGACCTTGGTCTTCCCATCGAGAGATTCCACAATGATGTTGGTTGCTTTCCTTCCTGCAGTCTCCACTCTGCCTGAGCATGTTTTTAGCGTGTAGGGGGATGCCCTGCTGTTAATACCCAACAGACTGAAGAACTCAGATTTCACTAAAGACCTATTGCTTTGGTCATCGAGTACAGCATATACTATGTGAGACTTGCTTGGATTATCAGCATGGGAAACCTTGACCAAGCAGATTTTAGAACAGGATCTAGGCTGGGGTGCATCGCCACATATCTCTGTGCACTTAGAAGTGACAACAGGAGTTGCTGCAACTTCACTCTCCCCGCTTTGCTCCCCTCCTTGCTCCCCGCTCTGGTCATTCCCAGGTGAGTGCCCAGCCTGCCCATGAGGCGACCATGGTGCTGGACCAGGATGCATCGCTGAAGTGTGCTTGTCACTCTCACACTCTCTGCATTTGAGTGCGGTCTTACAGTCTTTGGCAATGTGCTTGGTGCTGGCACAACATCTAAAGCAGATCGAGTTCTCCTTTAAGTACGCTTTCCTCTCATCCAGGTGCTTTCCTCGGAACCCACGGCATTTTGTGAGCGGATGTGGTTTGTTGTGGATTGGACATTCTTTGTCCGGTTCAGTTTTCTTCACAGATGTGCTGTCCCGAGATGCACCACCTGCGGCTGTGACATCAGTTTTCCTCACTGTTACAGCGGATTTGTAGATGTGTTTTTGGTCTTTCTCACCTTTTGACTGATTGGGAGTAGAGGAAAGGTTGAATGCGAAACTGGGGTCATTGCGAGTCTTAGCTTGAGAACATACAAATTCCACAAAGTAGCTGAATGGTGGGAAAGGCACATGATAAACTTCCTTGTACCTGGATCCCTGTGTCATCCAGCGTTCACGAAGTGAGAATGGAAGCTTCTCCACAATTGGATTTACCCCTCGAGCTGTATCAAGATACATGAGCCCAGGTAAGAATCCCTCTGACTTAGCAGCTTGTAGCTCTTTTAACAAGTCTCCTAACTCTCTGAGCTTGTGTGTCTCTTTGTTAGAGATGACTGGGAAGGCGTCCAATTTTTTCATTAGGGCACTTTCAATCACCTCTGGGCTTCCATAAGTTTCCTCCAAGCGCTCCCATACCATCCACACACCTAGTCTAGGATTGTTTACATGCACAGACCTGATCCTCATGGCTTGAGCTGACGACTTGGGCCCCAACCATTTGATCAGTAGGTTGAGCTCTTCTTGCTCCGAGAGGTTAAGCTCCTTTGTGGCTGCTAGGAAGGAGGCCTTCCACGCCCAGTAGTTTTCTGGGCAGTCGTCAAAGGTAAGGAGTCCTGAGCTCACCATCTCTTTTCTCATGAGATACTGGGCCAAGACATGGGTTTGTGTTGATGGAGGTGAGGATTTGTTTCCCTGGTTGGGATGAGAGGCTGGAGGGTTAGCTGCAGTGTCTTTCCTTTTAATGTCAGGGAGAACAGGTGAATGTTCCTGCTTTGGAACAAATGGCCTTGGGGCAGGATGAGGAACGTTGTGTCCAACCATCATGGGCTTGTGTTCATTTCTGTCCACGAAAGACTCATACAGTGAATCTAGTTCTTCAATGCTAAAGAGGTGTGAATTCACCGGTGCTTGATGATCAATTTGTTGCTGTGGAGTTGGGCCTGGTTGCAACTGTGGTGCATGTGCATCGAATGGCTGTTTCCACGTAGCGTCGTGTGCGTCTCACTGGATCATCAAGGGCTAGATTCTGTAGCTCACCAAGAGAGTCGCTGTGTCTTGGATCGAGCTCTGCTGCTGCAGCTTCTTCCAATATAGCTGCCTCTCTTGATGCTGCAGTTGCTTCTTTCTCTTGTTGTAGCACGTGAAGATTTGCGTCTATTGAAGCCCTTTCTTTAATCATGGCAGCCTCTACTGAAGCCCTTTGTTTCATCATGGCTGCCTCCTTCTCTGCAAAGGATGCTTTGACTTTAGCTGCTTCAGCCTTAGCTCTGGCTCTTGCTGCAACGATGCTGGCAGATGACCGGGTTGATGCCCTGGAGGACTTGTGTGAATCTGAGGCTTGAGACCTTGTCTCCAACTGAGACGGACGGTCCTCCTCACCAGCATGGCTCATCTTGGCTTGCTTCTGTGTGCTGTTCACCGTATTTCAGCTGCCTATCCCCGCTGCGTGGTCAACATTTTACTATTCTGTCCTGGTAATACGGCTGGGTATTGTAGACAGATAGCGAACAATAAAGACAGCAGGCTGATTCCAGGTTGACTGATTTACTGAAATCAGTTTTTGTCTTGTTTGTTTTTTTTGTAAAACTGAAACACAATGAAATATACATAATACAGAATGTTACATAAGAAATAATAATACAACACTCTGTATATAAACAGTTTCTCTTATTACAGGCACTTAACTCAGGTAAGTAATTTGCTTTACAGATTCAAACTAAGGTAAGTATTTCACAGTTTCCACAGGTTACAAAGTTAAGGTAAGTTAAATCAGGTAAGTATTACGAAATTATACTAACACATTTTTATTTTACAGAGGACAGCTACACAGCTAAGTAAGCAGGTAAGCATAGCCAAATGAATAGCTAACTAGCTTTCACACGAAGCACCATTACAACACAATATAACTTGGGCTAACAAAGGGCTAAATGACTCAGCAGTTAGCTAAGTACCATTGCAAACGATTAGCCATTAACACCTTTTAATCGCGATCTTTTTATAGCTTAAATTTAGCGTTTTTAACATCATATTCCAAACTATGGTCATCTTAAACAAGTATTACAACAATTTTCAGCATTAACTTACTGTTGGTTCCACTCCTAGGTTAGTACAACCAAATTTCTGGCGAGCACATTTTCACATTGCTTTCATCATGGCAGATTGAACAAAGAAAAAAGGGTTTTTACAGGAAACAGGAAGTAGCTACAATTAAAGGTGCAGTAACGCAAACCACCACTAGAGGGAACATAACCCCACCCAATATCTGACAGGTCAGCACACTGAGTTATACTGCTGTGTCATTATAACTGCGTTATAATGACCCAGCAGTGTTTAGCAGGATTAGGGCAAGATGTGTCATGTGTGTGTAACCATGATTGAAACGGAGGTCTGGGAGAATGACCTCCCCTCCTCTGTGTGCTCAGAAGTAGGTTGGGGGTCGGTGGTGTGTAAATAAAGCCTGTTCATCACAACCATCTTGCTCCTCTTTCTTTGTGTGAATCCCGCAAACGTCACAATAGTTTCCTCATCCAAACCTTCAACTTGTCTTTTAGACCCTATTCCTACCAGGCTATTTAAAGAAGTCTTCCCACTTATTGGTAGCTTTATTCTTCATATAATCAGTTCTTCATTAACTTTAGGCCATGTACCGCAGGCTTTTAAAGCGGCTGTAATTAAACCCTTACTCAAAAAGCCAACGCTAGATCCAGGAGCTTTAGCTAACTATAGACCAATCTCTAATCTCCCTTTCATTTCAAAAATCTTAGAAAGAGTTGTTGCTACGCAATTATTTGACCACCTGCAGGGAAATGGTTTACTTGAAGAGTTTCAATCTGGGTTTAGAATCCATCATAGTACTGAAACAGCCTTAACGAAGGTCACTAATGACCTCCTCATCACATCTGATAATGGACTGGTTTCTGTACTTGCCCTTTTAGACCTTAGTGCAGCTTTTGATACTATCGATCATAATATTCTTCTTGATAGATTAGAACACTATGTTGGACTTAATGGAACTTTGTTGCAGTGGTTTATATCTTATTTATCTGATAGGTTCCAGTTTGTTCATGTAAATAATGAGTTTTCTTTCAACTCAAAGCTTAGTCATGGGGTTCCACAGGGATCTGTGCTAGGCCCTACTCTTTTTAGTTTATACAGTATATGCTTCTGTTAGGCAACATTATTAGAAAGCACTGCATACATTTTCATTGTTATGCAGATGACACACAATTATACCTGTCAATGAAGCCAGATGATAGTAATCAATTAGCCAAGTTAGAAGCCTGTCTTAAGGAAATCAAAGCTTGGATGACTTGTAATTTCCTGCTATTACATTCAGATAAGACTGAAGTCATTCTTGTTGGTCCAAAAAACCTTAGAAATACCTTTCCAAATCAAACTTTCAGTTTGGATGCGGTTACTCTTTCTCTTAATAGCTCTGTGAGGAACCTTGGAATTATTTTTGATCAAAATCTGTCCTTCAATTCACATATTAAATTTGTTTCTAAGACTGCCTTCTATCATTTGCGTAATATTGCCAAGATTAGGAGCATCTTGTCTCAGAGTGATGCTGAGAAACTGATCCACGCTTTTGTTAGCTCGAGATTAGATTATTGTAATTCTTTATTATCAGGCTGTCCTAAAACATCTTTAAAAAGTTTCCAGCTGATCCAAAATGCTGCAGCAAGAGTTTTAACAGGTACTAGAAAGAGAGATCATATCTCTCCGGTTCTGGCCTCCCTTCATTGGTTTCCCATAGAGTTTAGAATTAAGTTTAAAATCCTTCTTCTTACTTACAAAGCTCTAACCAATCAGGCTCCTTTTTATTTTAAAGATCTGATACTACCGTATTATCCTAACAGAGCACTACACTCCCAAAATGCTGGATTACTTGTAATACCTAGAATCTCCAAAAGTACAATGGGAGGCAGAGCCTTCAGTTATCAAGCTCCTCTCCTGTGGAACCAGCTGCCAATCTGGATTCGGGAGTCAGACTCGATCTCTGTTTTTAAGAATAGGGCTAAAACCTACCTTTTTGATATAGCCTACAATTAGGGAGGGATCATGTGTTTCTGAACCCTCCCTTAGTTATGCTGCTAATAGGTTTAGTCAGCCGGGGGACCTCCAACAATGCACTGGGCCTCACTCCTTTCTTCACTCTCAATGAAATATTTTTTTTTTTGCTGGTCATTAACATCTGTTTGTTCTCTCCCATAGATTGAGTCCCCATCGTGCTGTTTGCTCTCTACATGTCTGTTCTTTTCATCTTCTCTGTCCCCTCACCCCCCAGCCAGTCACAGCAGATGACTGCCCCTCCCTGAGCCTGGTTCTGCTGGAGGTTTCTTCCTGTTAAAAGGGAGTTTTTCCTCTCCACCGTCGCCAAGTGCTTGCTCACAGGGGATCGCCTGATTGCTGGGGTCTTTCTGCAACTGTGGGGGTTCCCCCTACAGTTGATAGTGCTATGAGATGACTGTTGTTGTGAAATGGCGCCATATAAATAAAGTTGAATTGAATTGAATTGAATTGACCTTGGGACCTTCACCAGTGCCTACGGACCAATCCTGCGAAACACTGGAAGTAAACCTCTTCCAGAGATATGAGTTTGTCCCTACAACATTACAATTCCGTTTTGTTTTGTTTTGGTTTGGTTTGGGTTTTTTTTCCTTTTATTTGATGTCACATTTGATATAAATGCAAAGAAAAGTTGGAAGAGCATGCCCAGCTGCCGGAGTTCCAACAGCAGTGGCAAACTTAAGCTTATTGCTTTTATACAATAGTTATCTCCCATTCAGCATTTTGATTGGACAATAGGGATTCCAGGAGTTACTATACTCCCCAATAATCACACTCTGGAACTTAACTGGATATGCATCACCCCACTTCAAAGGTGTTCTAGTAACTGTTAATTACTAACTGTTATTTACTGTCAATTCTGTCAATCCTATCAGTGGCTTCTTATGGATGAGAATTATAATACTGTGTTGGATTCCTTAATTTCCACAGTGAGGCACTGTTTGAAAAGAAATCATACCTCCATAACCTGGAAGTCCTACCCTTGTAAGCATCCGCAAGATAGTTCTCACCCGTTAAATAAAATAGACAAGTTAGAGTTGGACTTGAACCGCTGCTCCTCCACATTGAAAGGAGCCAGCTGAAGTGTTTTGGGCATCTGATCAGGATGCCTCCTGGACGCCTCCCACTTGAGGTGTTTTGGGCACATCCCACTGGGAGGAGACCCCGGGACAGATCCAGGACTCGCTGGAGAGCCTGTCTCCCAGTTGGTCTGGGAACACCTTCGTATCCTCTCTGAAGAGCTGGAGTAGGTGGCTGGACTTCTCTGCTTGTACTGCTACCTCTGTGACCCAGACCTCCAGAAAAGCGGTAGTGGATGGATGGATGGATGGATGGATGGATGGATGGATGGATGGAGTTGGATTTACTGTCTTGAATGGCAAACCACAATACCCTTGTGGTGATGGACTTTATTTCATCTGAAAATGCCAAGAAAAAGCAAGCGAAGTGTGCCCAAGCCAAATCAGTAGCATACTAACTAGCTATTAGTGCAATGATTAAACTGTGGGCACATATGTGGGCACATACCCCTACAGTTGATAGTGCTGTGAGATGACTGTTGTTGTGAAATGGCGCTATATAAATAAAGTTGAATTGAATTGAATTGAATATGTGGTTTCCATATGCTTCACATGCTTGTTACTGTATGCTTATTGTTTACTGCACGTCTCAGAGGAACAAAAGGTCTGAATCTCCTAGGGGTTGCAGGAGGATGTGAAGTCTGGCCTTTTGTATGCAGGGAGACGGCCATGAAGGATTTCCTGACCACCAGGACTGCAAGAGGAGACCACCAGGAGTTCAGGTGAAGACAGGAGACCTGAAGGGGGGCGCGTTGTGATTTGGGATGTAAAAACAATGCGACTGTTGACTTTGATGTCCTGGGGTATAAAGGGGCAACTGTGGGGGCATATCTCTCTCTTCTGTTTTTGGATGTTGGAGAATGTGTTGTGAATAAAACTGATTTTGAGTAATAAACTCAGCCTCGTCTTTCCACACAATCTCCACAAAACCAACAAATAGCATTTTGTCTTGTATTGCTGTCATTTAATAAACTGTGCTTGTGGAAATATTGCATAAAAGCAATATTTCAGTCAAGATCATGCAGTATTATGAATATAGTGACTGCAGTTAGGTTGCCACAGTTACTATATTCATGATACCACATGACCTCTCATGTAATATTGCTTAAATACACAAACCTTTACTGTCCTGTGAGTGTTCCTGCCTGAGAATGCAGAATTTACACAGATTTTCTGAGTGTGCAGTGGACAAAGATGCTTGATAGAAGACAGACTATTGACAGGAAGGATTTTGTTCGAAATAACAAAAGCAAAATGATTAGCATGCAGCTACCTAGCTTAGAACACAACATTAATGTTTTAAACACTCCTCAGCCAGCAAGCATTAATAGGATATTAGACTCTCTGGGGCCTGCAATGGTTGCACATAATAATTCCTAATTATTATGGAATTTAAAATTAATTGCTTAAGCTAAGGGAACTTAATGACTGCAAAGTAAAGTTGGAACCACAACCAAAACAACAGTGGCAGCCTTATGTTTCAAAGGACTCAAGTAACTGTCAACATAGCCGATAAAGTCCACACTTCATTTTAAAATCAAAACACTGTGAACCTTATCAAAAGATTAATATTTACTTATTCATCCATTGTGAATGGCATAGTTGTTTTCATAAAGAATAATTCTGTGTGACATCTAAAAGATGTGGCTAGCTCATTCAGTTTGGGGATTTAAGTCAATTAAAAGCGATTTAAGTGACATGAACAGTTCACAGTAATATGAAGTAGTTGAGCACATGTACTTGAACTGCTGTTACTGCCTAATGTTATCAGTCCAACTTCCCATCCTGCTGTCAAAAAACAGCAGCAAACCACAATCATCTGACACCAGTCCATGAATTGATGAAGCAGTACACAAATCAGTCAAGACTGGTTTGTGTCTGCTTAGGTGTTCAGTGCAATTCTAGTTTTGGGTCCTGTGCATAGGCGTAAATCGAGGTGGGGCAGGGGGACATGACCCCCCCCAACCTGGAAAAAAAGGAAATTGCCCCGACTCCCCAATATCATAAACTTTTAATATCATTGTACATAAGACTTTGAAGCGCCAATGCTAAATGCAAAAAAATCTTGCAAATTTAGAGCATTTCTTGAAAATTTGCAATTTTTTTTTCTTTTATATCTGCAACTTTCTTATAAATTTTCTGCTTTTTTTTCTTTTAACTCTGCCTCTTTTTTCTCATAAATCTGCAATTTTTTTCAAATCTGCAACTTTTTTCTTATAAATCTGCATCTTTCTCATAATCTGCAAATTTTTTCTTTTTAAATCTGCAACTTTTTTTCATAAATCTGAACTTTTTTCATTAATCTGCAATTTTTTCCTCATAAATTTGTAACTTTTTCCTCAAATTTGCAACTTTTTTCATAAATTTGTAGTTGTTTTTCCTTTTAAATCTGCAACTTTTTTCTTGTAAATTTGCAATTTAAAAAACTGCAACTTTTTAAAATCTGCAACTTTTTCCTCATAAATCTGCAACTTTTTTCTCATGAATTTGCTATTTTTTTCTTTTAAATCTGCAACTTTCTCATAAATTTGTTACCTTTTCTTTGCAAATTTTCAACTTTTTTCTCATAAGTTTCTTTTTCCTTTTAAATCTGCAACTTTTTCCACATAAATTTATTACTTTTTCTCAAATTTCCAAGTTTCTCCTTATAAATTTGCTACTTTTTTGATATAAAGTTGCAACTTTTTTTAAATCAAATTATGAATTTTTTCTTATAAATTTGTTACTTGTTTCATACATTTAAACTTTTTTCTCATAAATTTAATTTTTTCTTGTAATGTATCTTTTTTCCTCATGAATTTGATCTTTTTTCTTGTAAATTCACTACTTTTTTCATTATAAATCTGCAACTTTTTCAATGTAAATTCATGACTTTTCCTTTGAAATTCACAACATTCATATAAATGCTGGTTACATTTATTGTTCTGTGTAATGCCTTAAATTTTCTTTCATCTAGACGATAGCTCATTTATTTTTCTAAAGTTTTTGTTTTAAATGGTTTGAACTCTTCCCTATTACAAAAATAGGGGCGGCCCCTAAATGCAGCATTGTATCAAGCTCCGACTACTATAGTGTCCCCCCCCCCCCAATCTTTATTCTGGAAAAAATGTTCTGTTTATTGTCCACCCCCATCCTCCGAAAGTGACATAAAATATCTGCCCACGGTCCTGTGGGAATCCATCTATCTATCTACACTACTGTATTATAGTGATAAAGATATATAAGATATACAGTATATAGATATATAAGATGGCGGCGCACCCGGACGCAGCAGCCCCTCTAGGCATCAGCGGGTGTGAGAGTTTTGATCATCTCAGACGTACATTCTGTAAAACTTACAACCGTGAGACCTTATTAAACATCAAGGTACTGCACGCTGCAAGAATTGCGGCGCTCGGTTGTGACTTGGACATTCTACGCCAGCATGGAATACTGTCGGAGATTCCGCTGGAAGCTACCCGGGAAAGGAGGAGGCGTAAGCGGAGCGAACGCAAGCAAAAGCGAGGAAAAAGGGCCAGGATTCATGCTAGGCTAAAGGCTAACCCCTCCAGACCAGCAGTACCATCGCTCCTTCTCTCCAATGTCCGCTCCCTTGACAACAAGCTGGACGAGATGCGTCTGCTGAGAGAAACCCGGAGAGAGTGGAGGGACTGCTGTGTGCTTGCGTTCACGGAGACATGGCTCCACGACAACACCCCTGACGCGGCCATTCAGCTGGAAGGGATGACATCGTTCCTGGTGGACAGAGAAGCTGCTAGCTCCGGTAAGAGCCGAGAGGGGGGCCTATGCATCTATATTAACAAGAACTGGTGCGTTAACGCCACGTTAGTATTTAAACACTGCTCTCCATTGGTGGAGTTCCTTATTGTAAATTGTCGGCCATTTTATCTGCCGAGGGAATTCACCAATGTGTTTGTAGCTGCTGTTTATGTACATAGCTCCTAGTGCTAATGCTAAAGCTAATGTTAACGAGGCACTCAGAGTTGCACGATGCTATTAGTGAAATTCAAACTTCACACCCGGACAGTTTTGTGGTGGTTTCGGGGGATTTTAACAACACCAGTTTAAAGACTGTGCTCCCCAAGTTTAAACTTTTTGAGGTGTTTCAATCTGGGTTCAGAGCTCATCACAGCACTGAAACTGCCATAGTCAAGGTCACTAATGACCTCCTGACTGCGTCTGATAATGGACTTGTCATTGTTCTTGTTCTTTTAGATCTCAATGCAGCCTTTGACACTATCGATCATGCCATTCTGCTTGATAGATTAGAACACTTTGTTGGACTGAGTGGAACTCCGTTGCAGTGGTTTAGATCTTATTTGTCTGATAGATTTCAGTTTGTCCATATCAATGATGAATTTTCTTCCAACTCTAAGCTCAGTCACGGAGTTCCACAGGGGTCTGTGTTGGGCCCTACTCTTTTTAGTCTATATATGTTTCCATTAGGTAATATCATCAGAAAGCACTGTATACATTTTTACTGTTACGCAGATGACACACAACTATACCTGTTAATGAAGCCCGATGATTGTAATCAATTAGCCAAGTTAGATGCCTGTCTTAAGGACATCAAAGCTTGGATGACTTGTAATTTTTTACTATTAAACTCTGATAAGACTGAAGACAGAATCAGAATCAGAATAAGTTTATTGCCAAGCACATTTACAAGTAAATAACAGGTAAATATACGAGGAATTTGACTTGACACTAAAATGTCATAAATGACATTCTCAGTGACGCGGCGAGCCGTGGAGGCGCCTGTCAGCAGGAGGGGAACAGAAGAAGGCAATGGGGAGGAGGGAGGGGTGGACACAATAGGAGAGAGAAAAAAGCATTGTTTATCAGAATAAAGTTCATATATGACCGATATTATGATTACAAGAAAAAAACTCTCATTGCACAATTAGGAGACAATAGAATCCACACAATGACACAAAGAGAGCAGTGAGTGTATATCTTCGAGTCAGTATAGTGGATCAGTTTGTGTAAGTTGAGTGCAATCAGTGGCAATCAGTTGGAGGACAACAATGTCTCTTCCTCAGCAGATGTTATGACTACAGTCTGAAGCAAAGGCCAGTGTCCTTGAGCACGGCAGATGGAATAGTTTTGCCAGACAGCTGTCCTTGAGAGTCAAATGCTGCCCGCCAGTGTTATGAAAACAAATATACTGTTGATTATCTGGAGGACTGAGTGCTGAGGGAGCCGAAAGAAACAGGTTGAATAGCACTGACTTCAGAGAAAAAACGTTCTATTCTCTTACGGATTCAGTGCACCAATTCCTTCATGGCCGGGCGTTGAAATCAATTCATGGACAGCTCTCAGCGTGATCGTGATGTAATCCATTTTCCTGTACAGTTCTCCATTGGCCGCTGTCAGAGTCCTGCCCAGTTGGTCAATTTGATGGGTGAGCTTCGCCAGGTCCGCTTTTTGATAAGCTCTATCCATCTTCTTCAGTTTGCGGTACACCAGAACAATCCCAAATCCAATCAGTAGAATTCCGATGACCATTGCTCCGAAAAGATATAAATCTTCAATATCTTCAATATAGAAAGATCACACAGGCGCAAGAGTTTCCAATTACTTGTGTCCTTCAAATAACCCGCAGCAGCAGTGCCTGCGGGACAGATCGGCTCCCCCGGGCCAGAATGACCCCCGGGTCATTCTTGTTGGCCCAAAACATCTTAGAAAAAAAGATTTGTCCTTTAATTCACATATTAAAACTGTTTCTAAGGCTGCCTTCTATCATCTACGCAATATTGCCAAGATCAGGACCATCTTGTCTCTGAAGGATGCTGAGAAACTGATTCACGCCTTTGTCAGCTCTTGATTAGATTATTGTAATTCACTATTATCTGGTTGTCCTAAAGTATCCTTAAAAAATCTTGCTGATTCAAAATGCTGCTGCTAGAGTTTTAACTGGTTCTAGAAAAAGAGATCATACAGTATCTCCCCGGTTCTGTCCTCCCTTCATTGGCTTCCCATAGAATTTAGAATCAAGTTTAAAATTCTTCCTCTTACTTTCTTACTTCGGACTTCTCACAGAACACAACACACTGCCATCTACAGAAGTTCTCTGACGACTCTGCGATTGTCTGCCTCATCTCCAACGGAGATGAAGCTGAGTACAGAGGACTTATCCAGGACTTCGTGGACTTGTGCCATCGGAACTGCCTCCAGATCAATGCGAGGAAAACTAAGGAGCTGGTGGTGGACTGCCACAGGCAAGGACAACCCCTCACAGCACCAGTGAACATCCAGGGAACAGACATTGAGATGGTGACATCCTACAAGTATCTGGGTATTCATCTGAACAATAAACTAGACTGGTCACACAATACCGACGCACTCTACAAGAAGCAACAGTGCAGGCTGTTCCTACTGAGGAGGCTCAGGTCTTTTGGTGTACAAGGGGTGCTCTTGAAGACATTCTACGACACAGTGGTGGCATCAGCCATCACTTTTGGAGTGGTCTGCTGGGGCAACGGCATTACAGCAGCTGATAGGAACAGACTGAACAAACTAATCAAGAAAGCTAGCTCTGTCCTGGGGCAGCGCTTTGACCCAGTGGGGGAGATAGGAGAGAGAAGGATGGTAGCTAAACTGTCATCTCTGCTGGAGTCCAAGTCCCACCCTATGCAGGACATACTGAACGCAATGAGGAGCTCATTTAGCTGTAGACTACATCATCCTAGATGTGCAACGGAGAGGTTTCACAGGTCCTTCCTACCTACGGCTGTCAGACTGTATAACCTAAGCAGGGCTGCTCGCAGAGACAGCAAAAAAACGTGACGACTTAATAGTATTGAATGCAAAAGACGCAACAGACTTACACAAATGGTCTCCTCCAGTATACAACTAGGACAATATTGGTCGCTATGGAGGGTGACAATATGTATGGGTACATGTTCATACCATGTAGGGTAACTAAATAGACGGTTATGCTGTTTAGTCCATCTAGCTACAATGCTCCGCACTGTGTATATATATATTTATATATTTATGTGTACATATGTACTGTATATTCACGGCTCTTATTTTCTTATCTTCTAAATCATTGCTCTGAGTGTTGCTATCCCTGAGCTGTTGTAATCCTGGAATTTCCCCATTGTAGGACTAATAAAGGCTTATCTTATCTTATCTTACGCTTAAGGAGGGATTTGTGTCTCTTAACCCCACTTTTGTTCTGTTGTTATCTGATCCATACTGCTGGTTGACCTCTAATAATGTACTTGGTATCTTACTGTTATGTTTTTTATGTCTGTCTTCTCCATCCTCCCTATCCCCTCACCCCCAGCCAGTCGCAGCAGATGACTGCCCCTCCCTGAGCCTGGTTCTGCTAGAGGTTTCTTCCTGCCAAATGGGAGTTTTTCCTCTCCACTGTTGCCTAGTGCTTGCTCATAGGGGATTGTCTGATTGCTGGGTTTTTCTGAGACTGTGTGGTTTTTTCTGCACTGTGGCGCCACGAGACGGCTTTTGTTGTGATGTGGCGCAGTATAAATAAAGCTGAATTGAATTGAATTGAATTGAATTAAACAATGTGTAGATTTTAAGACCAGAGGAGAAAATTGTCACATGGGGTGAGACGCCATGTCATCCGGCACTCAGACCATATTCCCCCTCAGCCCGGTTCCTTCTGTGACAGCGTCTCAGCGGGTTCCCAGCTGTCAGTTATACGGGACGGCTGGAGCCCAATTAACCCTTATCAGCTGAGGCGCTGCTAATGAGTTTAAAAGGGAGCAGCTCCGATCATTCGGGGCTGTGACTTCGCACATCGTAGGCTGGAACCCCTTCGCCCGGTGCCAGCCCCCTGCTCTTCATTCTGCATTAGATGTGAGTGTTACACCTTTATGGTTATTTGTGCTTTTTGGCCCCACGAGGCCGTGTTCCTTATTCCCCTTTCCTTGTCACAATAAAACATCGCAAACTCACTGGCTCGCCCTCGGCTCTCATTGTGTGGCTCGCGAGGGCCACACGTAACAGTAAGTCACAGCCAGACGAGTTGCCGGCGGACGTGAGTTTGCTGCTTTGGACTGTTGCCCTTACCTGTCTAGGTACCATCGCAGAAGCATGCCGTCACGCAGGTCCCACACTCAGGGTTCGAGTGATGTCCTCGCAGACACCCTCGAGTGCGTGGATGACATCCTTAACACCGCTTCCCTCCTCAACTTCAGCAGCGACGTGCACCGGTACTTAGACCAGGCAGAGGAGGTTCTCGATTATCTTCCCCGCTTCGCCTGTCATCCTAAGGTGAGCGTGAGGAGACTGGACATAGCCGCACAGCGGGAAATACTCCGTGGGTTGGAGGGAAATCCCGGCAGGAAACCGAAGAGGAGGAGACGTCACCCTTCGCTTCGGGATTCCGCTCCTGCCTCCGCTCCGGCCCGGGAGTTCACACCATCCAGAGGGCTTTCCCCGTCCACCACGACGTCACTCGGGATTCCCCCGGAGGATCTGCAGCTGACTGCAATTAAGGTCCGGGACCGAGTGGCTGCTGCTCGCTCCGCTGTGCACCCGTCCTCCACCATGAAGCATGTGGCGGCGGCAGTTGGACTGGTGGAGAGGAGTCCAGGGCTGCGAGACTACCCCGAGTTCGACGCCCTCCTCGCCTCGGTCTCTGCTCAGGAGCGGCGATTCCCGGGTCCCCCTTTCACTTCGCCCCCTGGGAATAACCGTCGTCACATTGCCAAACCTTCTCAGCATGAACCCCGTCCGGATCCAGTTCCGGGTCGCCACAAGGTCTCATCCTCCCACGCAGCTGTCACTCCTGCGCCTCGTCTGAGAGGAGATCCCGTAGCCTCGTCTCCCGAGCCACCTCCCTCCGCTGTTACGCCAGCGCTCCGGGCCCGGCTCATCTCGGCTGTCGCCCCCTCCTCCTCGACGCGCTCCCCGGCTGCTGTGTGCGTCCAGAATCCTGACCTGGCGAGCTCCCTCCTGGAATCAACACGAGCGGTTCCCCGACGTCCTCCCAGGGGGTCCTCCATTACCGCCCGGCGGGGAATAGGGAGGAGCAACGTCCACTACAGCAGGCACAATCTAGCCTCCAGGAGACAGGCAAGTCCCAGTTTTTTCACATTCACCTTGTGATTTGCTCTGTCAAACTCCTGGAGGTGGAGTTCGGGGTTCGCAGCCCCCCGAACTCCCACCACCTGCTGTAACTGTAATCATTAATCCTGCACCCTCTGTGTCTCCCTCCGCTGAGCGGTCCCCGGCGCCAGGCCAACGTCGTGGGATGAGGAGGGGGCCTGCGGTTCTGGGCAGCCTGGTTCCGGTTCCGCAGCTACGCCGTGAACGGAGGAGGAAAGTGGATTGCTACGTGGAGCCTGCGCCAACGAACAAGCGTCCCTGGGTCTCCACGGAGGAGCGGTCCGGTCCAGCGGGACGAGGTTCTCCTGCCACCACGCTGTGTGGGCTGTCGGCGTGGGCACCGGTGCCGGAGGACACACAAGCTGCGCTTTCCATCATGCCAGCTGCGGAGCCCGACGCAGCTGAGTGGGAGCCTAATGATGACCTCCTGATGCTGGATCCCGGATCTTCGCAGTCCTGGACGGCGTCAGAACCCGAGATCAGGCAAGTGCTCTATCTTATCTTTCTTCTCCATACTTTAGAGCACTTTAGCCTGTCTCCAGGGGAGGTGAGCCGGGTGCAGCCGTCCGCTGCGTCCCGGCTTATCTCGCCGGGTTCTGGCACTGC
This sequence comes from Pholidichthys leucotaenia, assembly GCA_020510985.1. Lineage (NCBI taxonomy): Eukaryota > Metazoa > Chordata > Actinopteri > Cichliformes > Pholidichthyidae > Pholidichthys > Pholidichthys leucotaenia. The sequence goes on along the minus strand of CM035836.1, from coordinate 119,545,890 downwards.
CGGTGATCCTGATCCCGGTTCTGTTTTCTCTCCTGAGCCTTCTCCCAGGGTCGCCGGCGAGGAGCTGCCATCGCCTGTGGTGCCAGAGGGTCCAGGTTTGACATCGGAGGTCGGTTTTGGTGCGGCGCCGGCCCAATAGGGGTCCGAAGTGGGTTCGACGGAGACCCAATCGGGGTCCGACGTGGGTTCGTCAGAGACCCAATCGGGGTCCAACGTGGGTTCGACAGAGGTCCAATCGGGGTCCGACGTGGGTTCTGCACCAGCGGTGTCCAGGTCCGGTGAGGGAGCTGCAGATCTCCTGCCATCTGACGTTGGACCACCTCGTCATCAGCTCTTCCCCAAGCCTCTTCCACTAGGGGCCATTTGGACCTCTCCCTCTCCCCTACGGGCCTGGTGGTTGAGCGATGCGGGTCGGCCGCCGGAGAGTCTGCCGTGCCCATTCGGCTCGCTTGTGCGGCCGCCTGACCCGCTAGACTTTCTGTTCAGTGATCTGGTTCGGCCTCCCGAGGAACTGTGTTTTCTGGCCTGGGGTTCGGGTAGGCCGCCGGAGCTGTTCCCTTCACCCCTGTTAGCGGTATGGACGCTGGGTGCGGGGAGACCCCCCGAATTGAATGTCTTTTGCTGTGCTTGTGTTTGGGTGAGTACAGCTAAACTGTTATGACTGTTCCGCGTTTAGCGTGATTTTTTTTTTTTTTTTTTTGGTTTCCCCTCCTGTTTGAGGGATGGCTGCAATGGTTTATTTTCACCCTTGGGAGTTTTTCCTCTCGTTTTGGGGTCTCCGGGGTTGATTTTCTTTGTATTTGTCTGTACATGGTTTTATGGAGTATTGTGGGGGGGTTTTCCTCCCTGTGTTTCGGGCCGTTGTTTCCACATTATCTTCTGCCTAAATGGTTTTTTTTCTTCTTACCCGTGTGGTGGTTTATGGAGTATTGTGGGGGTTTTTTCTTCCCTGTGTGTTGGGCTGTCATTTCCGCAATTATCCTCTGCCTGAATGGGTTTTTCTCTCTCATGTTGTATTTTATGGAGTATTGTGTTTGGGTTTTTCCCTTGTACTCTGTATTGGTTTATTGTCGATTTTTCCTTCCTCTGGTTTTTTTTTCTCCCTCATGTTGTGTTTTATGGAGTATTGTGTTTGGTTTTTTTCCCTCGTACTCTGTATTTGTTTATTGTCAATTGTTTTTTTTTCCTTCTCTGATTCTCTCCCTCCTGACCTGCACCCCTTCCGCCCACCCTAGCTGGGGGGGGGGGGGGGTCTTGGGTGTTACGGGCCGTTCGTAGTCCGGCCGTGGGGAGGGGGCCCAGTCACATGGGGTGAGACGCCGTGTCATCCGGCGCTCAGACCATATTCCCCCTCAGCCCGGTTCCTTCTGTGACAGCGTCTCAGCGGGTTCCCAGCTGTCAGTTATACGGGACGGCTGGAGCCCAATTAACCCTTATCAGCTGAGGCGCTGCTAATGAGTTTAAAAGGGAGCAGCTCCGATCATTCGAGGCTGTGACTTCGCACATCGTAGGCTGGAACCCCTTCGCCCGGTGCCAGCCACCTGCTCTTCATTCTGCATTAGATGTGAGTGTTACATCTTTATGGTTATTTGTGCTTTTTGGCCTCACTAGGCCGTGTTCCTTATTCCCCTTTCCTTGTCACAATAAAACATCGCAAACTCACTGGCTCGCCCTCGCCTCTCATTGTGTGGCTCGCGAGGGCCACACATAACAAAAATATATTGGACATGGTGTACACAAACACAAATGCTGATAAGGCAACACCTCGCCCCCACCTCGGCCATTCTGACCACCTATCCGTGATGCTGGTGCCTGCCTACAAACCTTTACTGAAGCGCAGCAGGCCAGTAGTGAAATAAATCAGGATTTGGCCAGAGAGTGCAACCTCAGCACTTAAAGACTGTTTTCTGCACCCAGACTGGGAGGTCTTCAAAACAGCAGCCTCCCAGAAAGACAGGACAGATGTGAAGGAGTATGCTGAAACGGTCACCAGCTACATCGCGAAGTGCACAGAGGATGTCACTATAGAGAAGACTATCAATGTACGGGGCAACTATAAGCCCTGGATGACTGCAGAGGTGCACTCACTGCTCACAGCCAGAGATGCAGCTTTCAGAGCGAAGGACAGGATCGCCCTCCGCTCAGCCAGGTCTGCACTCTCAAAGGGAATTAAGACGGCGAAGCCCGCCTATGCAGAGAAAATCCAGGGACACCTCTGTGACACAAGGAACACCAAACGGATGTGGCAGGGAGTTCGGGCGCTGACGGACTATAAGTCTAGGCAGGGGGTCGATGATGACGACGCTTCGCTTCCAGACAGGTTCAACAACTTCTTTGTATGTTTTGAAGCATCAAACCCGACAATCAGAGGGAGGGCTGGCCCATCTCCACCATCTGTTGGGCCAGCTATCACCATCAACGCAGCGGACACACAGAGGACCCTAACCAGGGTCAACCCACGTAAAGCTGCAGGTCCGGACAATATCCCGGGACGTGTGCTCCGAGACTGCGTGAGCAAGTTGGCGGATGTCCTGACTGACATTTATAACATCTTCACTTCCGCCCTCCCAAGAGAGCAGACGCTTTTTCCTTCTCTCTTGCTCTGACTTTTTTTTTCCTTCCCCCCCAACTACTGGATCCCAGCTTGCTGTTGTCTGTCTGCGTCTAACTGCGACCGTCGAAAGAAATTATGGAGTTAATAAGCTGGGCTTTGAACACAATTGACACTATTTTTTCAACAAGGAAAAGTGCTCCGGGGGAAGCTGTCTGCCCCGCAGGAACGGCTCCAGCGGGCTATTTACGTGACACAAGTAATTGGAGGATCTTGTGTCTCACTAATCTCTCTATCGAAGATATTGAAGATTTGTATGTCTTCGTAATAATGGTGATCGGGATCTTTCTGATTGGAACTGGGATTGTCCTGGTGTACCGCAAATTGCTGAAGATGGATACAACCTATCAAAATGCTGGCCAGGCGAGGTGCATCTATCAAATTGAAAAATTGGAGAAGACCCTGATAGCGACAAATGGAGAACTGTCTCGGAAGGTGGATTACATCATGGTTACGCTTAGGTCTATCCACGACGGACTCAAAGCCCCGCGATGAAGGATTAAGTACTGAATCTACAGAAGAAATAAAAAGCTCCTTCTCTGTGATCAGTCCTATTTGACCCAATTTCCCCATGAAAATTCCTCCTGGCTGTCTGCAGTCTGTGTTTTCAAAACATCGAGCACAAGGCCTTGGACAGCACCTGCTCAGATAATCGCAAGGACGATTGGCGAGCAGCCAGACAAAACATCTCCTGCCAAGTGCCCTTGTTGTTCTTCTATTATCATAACACTTGCTTCAACAGTGCACACATATTGATCCACGAACTGAAATAAAGATACACACACTGCTCTCTTGTGTCCTGTGAATCTTGTCCGCGAATGTGCATTGAAAGCTTTTTTTTTCCTTGTAATCATAATATTGATTGATTATGCAACCAGTATTCTGAATCAATGATTTTTTTTGCTCCTTCCTATTGTTCCTCTTGTATTATTCTTATGCTACCTGTACCCTCCTGCTGATAGGCGCGTTTCAGAGGCGCCGCGGCACGGAAATGCAGGTTCATTACTGTGTCAAGTCAAATTCTCTCGTATGTTATCAGTGATCTGTTAATGTACTTGGCAATAAATCTTTTTCTGATTCTGATTCTGATTCTCCCTGAGTCAGGCCATTGTTCCCAGATGCTTTAAGACCTCTACCATAGTACCGGTGGCAAAGAAACCAGTTGTGTCCTGTCTGAATGACTATCGTCCTGTTGCACTCACACCAATCGTGATAAAGTGTTTTGAACGGCTTGTCAAACCACACATCACAGCCTGCCTCCCTGCATCACATGACCCGCTCCAATTTGCATATCATTCAAACCGCTCCACGGAGGATGCTATAGTCACCACCCTGCACTCTGTCATCACTCACCTGGATCAGAAAGACACCTATGCCAGACTCCTGTACATTGATTTCAGTTCAGCATTCAACACCATTATTCCCCAGAGACTGATGAAGAAATTACTCCTTCTCGGTCTGAACACCGCCACATGTCTCTGGATCCTGGATTTCCTGACTGAGAGACCTCAGTCTGTCCGTGTTGGAAATAACATCTCCAACTCTATCACGCTGAGCATCGGATCCCCTCAAGGCTGCGTACTCAGTCCACTGTTGTTTACACTTCTAACACATGACTGTGTATCCAGACACGAGGGGAACCAGATTATTAAGTTTGCAGACGACACCACAGTGGTGAGACTTATTCAGAGGGATGAGGAATCAATGTACAGGGAAGAAGTGAGAGACCTGGAGGGCTGGTGCAGGGAGAACAATCTGGTGCTCAACGTGGACAAAACAAAGGAGATGATTATCGACTTCCGGTGGTCACAGCCTGAACACGTCCCTCTCAGCATCTGCGGCCATCTAGTGGAGAGAGTGGAGAACATCAAGTTCCTCAGAGTGCAGATCTCACAGGACCTGACCTGGAGCAAGAATTCCTTGGGGATCAGGAAGCGGGCCCAGCAGAGACTGCACTTCTTGAGGAAACTCAAACAGGCCTCTCTCCCCATCTGCATCCTCAGGACCTTCTACAGAGGTGTGGTGGAGAGTGTTCTGACGTACTGCATTGCTACATGGTACTCCAGCTGCTGTATGTCAGACAAAAAAAGCCCTGCAGAGGATAGTTAAGGGAGCTGAGAGGGTAATTGGAGTTTCCCTCCCCTCAGTCCAAGAACTTTTTCAGAACCGTTGTAGGAGCAGGGCACTGAACATTGTCAAGGACCCTTCTCACTCTTTGCATAAACACTTTGAACTTCTGCCATCTGGCAAACAATTCCGGAGCATCAGAGGCAGAACCACCAGACTGATTAACAGCTTCCTTGCACAAGCTGTTAGGATGCTGAACAGTTGATCCGGAATCTCTCATACATACTACTGCACCCGTGGACATTATATGTATTATTTGTATATTATAGAAATGGTTAGTTTTCAAGTATGTCTCAGGGATGTATGAATGGCTGTGTTGGGGTGGGGGTTGAGGGTGTGTGTGAGTGTGTCTTAAATTAGGTTCAGGTTCAGGTTCAGGTTACTTTATTTGTACCCGTAGGTAGATTTGTTTTGCAGTCTGGTGACATCCATATTTACAAGCCACTAATTACATTCAACATAAACACAAACACAGGCACACATCATACAAAATAAGTAAATATAAAATATGTACAATATATTTTTATAGCTTGTTCAACTCTTTGACAGCAGCAGGGACAAAGCTGTTTTTGTAGCGCTGGGTTTTGCTTTTTGGGACAGCAAACCTCCGTCTGGAGGGAAGAAGCTGAAAGTTGCAGTGTAAAGGGTGGGAGTCATCATTTAAAATCGAGTCAGCCATCCTCTGTACTTGTCTGGTGTACAGGGATGTCAGGCTCAGCTGTGACTCACCAAGCAAACGACTGGACCATCTAACTACCTGATCCAAGGATTTCCTCTGTTTCAGTTTTATCTGACCAAACCATGACATTAAAGAAAAGGATAAAACAGATTCAATAAAAGCCTGATTATGTTACGACTAGCCCGATTATGTTGAATTATGTTCTTTTTACTTATATGGATGCCGAGAGAAACACAATTTCATCTTGCCTGCATTACAGCTGTATGTACAGCAATATGACAATAAAGGTTGATTTGATTTGATTTTTGATTTTGATAAAGACCACAAAAATTGGGCTCAAACATGGAGATCTGTTTTAATATACAGTATAATCAAGTTTAAAATACATTAAAAAAGATTTGCATGTACTGTATAATAAACTGTTCACAGTCTGACATCAGAAATGTGTTAATTTGGAAAGTAAGTTATGATTATGTATAAAGAAGAATATGTTACCTTCTATACAGAGTGTCTTAAGTGCATAAGCAGGTAATTTAAAGAGAAGAAGAAAAAACATCATCGGCTGTCGTTCAAGCTTCATTCATTCATGTTCACTGGTGTGATGGTCAGCGGTATGTCGTTTTTCCCCGATTTATTAGTGCAGGGGCTGAAGAATGGGTAGATGCTGTCCTTGAAAATGTCGTTGAACGTGTAGATGTGGATTTTGGCATCAACGTTGTAGAAAGAGACCTGCAGAGGAAAAACAAATGAGCAAAACAAACGATGAAAGATGTTATCTGTTTGGTAATATTATTCAAATGCGGTTTCCCATAATGCACCTGTCCTTTCTCAAAGTCCACATATATCCCGATCTTTTGAGGCCGCAGGTTCATATCGACATTTGTCCAGGGTTCAGAGCGAAAGGCGTATTTACTCCTGAATAATGAATGACATAAACAACTTGATATAGTCAAACATTACCAATCTAGCAGTTATGAGGCAACATTTGTTGTTGTTTTTCCAGAATTATTCATCCTCACTGTTTCTCAGTTTTTATTCTCCCAAAGACTTAGGAAACATTTTACAGCATCTACATTAAAATGAACATAAAAGAGCCTCAAATGTACCCACACGACAGCAAAACTCACTTGTCTCTTAAACTCAGGAACCAGAATCCGTTGCTCGGGATGTAGTCGATCTTCCCCTTTCTGTTCACGGACTGCTTGGCCACACCCAGGTCCCAGTCCGTCTTTCCGCCCACTTCCACCTGTTCACAGGGGCCACAACACATTTGTATGTTCAAACACTGACCGTCAGTAATGTGATTACTAAACTCGGTTGAAATAAATACAATAGAGCACCTCAGCACTGAATAATCTCCACCTAATTAATTAATAAAATGGTAACATCAGTTAAAAATTTAATTATTGTTCATTTTAACATAGTTTTTCGAACAAAAATGAATTTCTTCCCAAATAGAAAGCATGACATATTTAGACTGGATAGACACAAATGCAGACACTGACAGAAGACTGGAGGTACAGACGTGGACAAAATTGTTGGTATCCCTCTGTTAATGAAAGAAAAACCCACAATGGTCACAGAAATAACTTGAATCTGACAAAAGTGGTAATAAATAAAAATTCTATGAAAATTAACCAATGAAAATCAGACAATGCTTTTGAATTGTGGTTCAACAGAATTATTTTAAAAAACAAACTCATGAAACAGGCCTGGACAAAAGTGATGGTACCCCTAGAAAAGACTGAAAATAATGTGACCATAGGGACATGTTCAACCAAGACATGTCCTCTAATTAACATCACAGGTGTCTACAAACTTGTCATCAGTCAGTCGGCCTATTTAAAGGATGACAAGTAGTCACTGTGCTGTTTGTTGGCATGGTGTGTACCACACTAAACATGGACCAGAGGAAGCAAAGGAGGGAGTTGTCTCAGGAGATTAGAAAGAAAATTATAGACAAGCATGTTAAAGGTAAAGACTATAAGACCATCTCCAAGCAGTTTGATGTTCCTGTGACTACAGTTGCACATATTATTCAGAAATTTAAGATCCACGGGACTGTAGCCAACCTCCCTGGACGTGGCCGCAGGAGGAGACGGATAATACGAATGGTAACAAAAGAGCCCAGAACAACCTCTAAACATATTCATGGTGAACTCCAAGGTCAAAGTACATCAGTGTCACATCACACCACTCGTCGTTGTTTGAGCCAAAGTGGACATCATGGGAGATGACCAAGGAGGACACCACTGTTGAAAACAAATCATAAAAAAGCCAGACTGGAATTTGCCAAACTGCATGTTGACAAGCCACAAAGCTTCTGGGAGAATGTCCTATGGACAGACGAGACAAAACTGGAACTTTTTGGCAAGGCACATCAGCTCTATGTTCACAGACGCAAAAATGAAGCATACCAAGAAAAGAACACTGTCCCAACTGTGAAACATGGAGGAGGTTCTGTTATGTTCTGGGGCTGCTTTGCTGCATCTGGCACAGGGTGTCTTGAATCTGTGCAGGATACAATGAAATCTCAAGACTATCAAGGTATTCTAGAGAGAAATGTGCTTCCCATTGTCAGACAGCTTGGTCTCAGTCGCAGGTCATGGGTCTTGCAACAGGATAAAGACCCAGAACACACAGCTAAAAACACCCAAGAATGGCTAAGAGTGAAACATTGGACTATTCTAAAGGGGCCTTCTGTGAGCCCTGATCTAAATCCTATTGAACATCTGTGGAAGGAGCTGAAACATGCCGTCTGGAGAAGGCACCCTTCAAACCTGAGACAACTGGAGCAGTTTGCTCATGAGGAGTGGGCCAAAATACCTGCTGAGAGGTTCAGAAGTCTCATTGAAAGTTATAGAAATTGTTTGATTGCAGTGATTGCCTCAAAAGGTTGTGCAACAAAATATTAAGTTAAGGGTACCATCATTTTTGTCCAGGCCTGTTTCATGAGTTTGTTTTATAAAATAATTCTGTTGAACCACAATTCAAAAGCATTGTCTGATTTTCATTGGTTAATTTTCATAGAGTTTTTATTACTATTTACTTTTGTCAGATTCAAGTTACTTCTGTGACCATTGTGGGTTTTTCTTTCATTAACAGAGGGGTACAACAATTTTGTCCACGTCTGTAAGTCCAAAAGTTAAGTATTTATTGAACACTAACAATAAAAATGTGCAATTTGTGAGGAACTGACAACCCTGTGGAAAGGGGAGAAGAGAATATGGTGAGATGGTTGTAATACAGAGGGCGAGTATGAGCTTATTTAGTTTGTTTGTCTTACAGGTGCTGCTGCACCCACTCCATGGATCACCACCTTATCATGGTGGAGGGGTTTGAGTGCCGGAATGATCCCAGGAGCTATGTTGTCAGGTGCAACTGCCCCTGGTAGGGTCTCCCAAGGCAAACAGGTCCTGGGTGAAGGACCAGACTAAGAACAGTGCAGTGGATCTCCATGAAAAACATTACATCAGGGGCCCAGTGTACCTAAAGCAGGCACATGGAGCCGCCCTGCAGTGAGCTCACCACCTGCAGTTGTCACAACCCGCTCCCGCCTGTCATCCGCTCCAGCTGCACACACACCTGCGCTTCATCAGGCTGCTCCTATTTAGCCTGCTCTGCCCGGGGCCTCGGCCTGGAGCCGTCAGCTCTCCTCCTCAATCAAGCTCTGCGTTCGCCTGTCTTCCACGACCAGCACTTTACTCATCGCATGCACGTAAGGTTTTCCTCTTACCTGCTTTCCAAGTTCTTCCCCTGTGCACAGGTGGATCCTCCTGGCAACGGAACTACCCCTCATCGCCATTCCTCTTCAGTCTTCTCCCCGTTGTGCTGATCAGGGCGCTGTCTTCCAGGCGGGAGCACGCCTTCCCAACGCCAGCCACCAAACTCCTGCAAGTAAGCCACATTCCTATTTACATCACAGCCTCTGTGTTTTCAGCTCACCCTTGTCCTCTGCTCTGTCCTCAGGGTTGCCTGGCTGCACAGTGTCCTGTTCTGCCCTCGGTGCTCCTCAGTCCCCAACAAGACATCTACATCCCTCACTCACGCATCCATACACCTGTTGTTAATAAAGACTCTTAAATCTCACCCGAGCCTGCGTGCGTGTTTCCTGGGCCAGCCTAACATGTCAGTACAGCTCCAGCACAGTAGCCCAGCGAACAGCGGGTTTGCACGCCGGCTTTCCACCCTCGAGGCTCGGGTGGACTTAATTGTCCATCAACAGCAGGTAATTCTTAATCAATTAACCACCATGACTCACAGGCTAGACCACCTTGACCCCCTGCAGGCATCTCAGCTCAGTGGGCCAGTTCCTCCCGTTCCCCAAGCCGGTCAGTTGGTCCCTGGTCCGCCGACCCGTCTCACCCCTGTTCCCACCCCCGCGCACTTCAGCAGAAAGCTCGGGGGAGCGCGCGGGTTTATCTTACAATGTGAGATGGTGTTTCAGCGCGTCCCCAGGGATTTCCCATCTGACCATAGCCGAATTGGGTACATCTCTAATCTCTTGGAAGGGCGAGCGTTAGCTTGGGCTTACGCCGTTATGGCAAAGCCCAGCTATACAAACCTGACCTATACCCAGTTCGTGCAAGATTTTTTCGAGGTCTTTGATCACTCGGCTCAGGATAGCGTGTTAGCCGAGCGGCTGCTCAGCCTTCGCCAGGGTAGCCGCTTAGCGGCCAACTACGCTGTCGACTTCCGGGTAGCGGCGGAAGAAGTTGGTTGGGGCGATGCCTCCTTTTGCAGCTTGTTCCTCTGCAGTCTAAATTCTAATTTACGGGATGAACTGGCTTGCCGGGACCTGCCGGATCGGCTGTCTGATTTGATTTCCCTAGCTATTAGTTTAGATAACAGGCTGAGGGAGCGGGCCACCGAGCAGAAGTCTCATAGCTGCTCGCGCGGAGCCCTCTCCCATGCTCCTCAGTCCCGCCCCCTGGTGTTGCCTCCTCCGGAGGCCGTCAATGACCCTGATGCAATGATTATCGGGCGGGCAAGACTTCCTTTAGCGGAGAAACAGCGCCACCGAGAGTTGGGTCTCTGCATGTATTGCGGAGACGACCAGCATCTCGTGGAAGCCTGCCCAGTGAAGCAAAAGGGGAAGTCCGCAAGTCACTGTAGGGGGCCTCGCGGACGTCACCCAGTCAGATCCCCTCTCCAAATGCCAAATTCCTATTAGACTCTGCCATAACTCCATTGGTCACACTACTCATGCACTGGTGGACTCGGGGGCGGAACAGAGTTTTATTTCTAAAAGTCTGGCAACCCGCCTGGGCATCCAGTGCCAAGTGTTACCCACTCCTCTCCATCTTGTTGCCCTCACCCGCTTCCCCCTTGAGAAGGTCACCCATAAGATCAAACCCATCCCCGTTATCATCTCCGGCAATCACCGTGAGGACGTCAGCTTTTATGTCCTTCCCTCCTCTGCTTCATCAATCATTTTGGGCTACCCGTGGCTGCGCCTCCACAACCCCGTCTTTGATTGGCAGACTGGCTGCGTCCGCACCTGGAGCACCTTTTGTCTTGGAACTTGTCTCCAGTCCGCTGCCTTTGCCCCATCTGTACCCTTCCGCGCTGCGGACTCCGCCCCACCGGACCTCTCCTTAGTCCCGCCGGAGTTCCACGACCTTGGCACTGTGTTCAGTAAGTCTAAGGCACTCTCCCTCCCACCCCATCGCCCGTATGATTGTGCCATCAACCTCCGGCCGGGGTCGCCCCTTCCATCCGGCCGCCTCTACAGCCTTTCAGCCCCGGAATGGGAGGCTATGGACGCCTATCTCCAGGAGTCCCTCAGTGCCAGCATCCTTCGCCCCTCCTCGTCCCCCCTGGGTGCTGGATTCTTCTTTGTGGCGAAGAAGGACGGGTCCTTACGGCCATGTATAGACTTTAGGGTTCTCAATGATATCACTATCAAGGACCATTATACTCTGCCCCTGATGGACTCAGCTTTTAACTCCCTCCAGGGGGCGTCCTGGTTCTCCAAGTTGGACCTTCGCAGCGCTTACCACCTCGTCCGGATCCGGGAGGGTGATGAGTGGAAGACGGCTTTCCGGATGCCCAGGGGCCACTTTGAATATCCTGTGATGCCGTTTGGGCTCACCAACGCTCCCACTGTCTTCCAACGATTAATCAATGACGTACTTCGTGACTTCCTGGGGGTCTTCGTTTTCGTCTACCTGGATGATATTCTGATCTTCTCTCGCTCTCAGGAGGAGCATCTACTCCACGTGAGGCGGGTCCTTCAACGCCTTCTGGAAAACAAGCTGTACGTCAAAGCTGAAAAATGCGAGTTCTTTACCAATCAGACATCCTTCCTGGGTTTTATTGTCTCGCACAATCAGCTCCTCCCCGACCCGGCTAAAGTCAAAGCGGTGGTTGAATGGCCCACCCCCTCTTCCAGGAAGCAGGTTGAGCAATTCCTGGGATTTGCTGGTTTTTACCGCCGCTTTGTCCCTGGCTACAGCTACATCACCCCTCCTCTGACCCGCCTCACCTCCCCGAAGGTACACTTCCAGTGGACGACGGAAGCGGCGGCCGCCTTCGAGACACTGAAGAAGGAAATCTCATCCTCCCGGGTCCTCACTCAGGTGGATCCAGCATTGCAATGTCTGGTCGAGGTGGATGCGTCTGACACAGGGGTGGGGGCAATTTTGTCGCAGCGCTCCCCGGTGGACGGGGTAGTGCGCCCCTGCACCTTCTTCTCCAAGCGCCTCTCCTCTGCTGAACGCAATTATGACATCGGTGACAGGGAGCTCCTTGCTGTTAAGCTCGCGCTGCAGGAGTGGCGCCATTGGCTGGAAGGGGCAACTCAGCCTTTCGTGGTCTGGACGGACCATAAGAACTTGGAGTACATCGGGACGGCCAAGCGTCTGAACGCCCGCCAGGCGTGCTGGTCGCTGTTCTTTGGGAGGTTCAGGTTCACTATCACCTACCGTCCGGGATCCAAGAACAAGAAACCGGATGCGTTGTCTAGGCAGTTCGCCCCAGAAGCTCCTGAAGAAGAGGTCCACACCATCCTGCCTACGTCGTGCATCGTGGGGTCCATTTCCTGGGCTATTAGAGACAAGGTCCAGAAGGCTTTGGAGTCCAAACCCGACCCTGGCAGTGGCCCAGCGGGGAGATTGTTCATGCCCTCGTCGTTCCGGGGTGATGTCATCCATTGGGCACACACCTCCAAATTCGCTTGCCACCCTGGTATCTCCTGGTCTGTGAAACTCCTCCAGCGGTCCTTTTGGTGGCCCGGGCTCCGGGACAACATCTCCAACTACATACATGCCTGCCCCCAGTGCGCCATGAATAAATCATCCAATTCTCCTCCTGCGGGTCTCCTCCACCCTCTGCCGGTTCCCGGTAGGCCCTGGTCCCACATCGCCCTGGACTTCGTCACCGGTCTCCCCGTCTCCAACTCATTTAATGCCATCTTGACCATTGTAGACCGGTTTTCCAAGGCTGCCCACTTTGTGCCCCTCCCTGGGCTCCCCACGGCGCGTGAGACTGCGGATCTGTTGGTGCGGCATGTTGTCAGGCTACATGGCATCCCAGCCGACATCGTTTCCAACCGGGGGCCTCAATTCAAATCCAGTGTCTGGAGGAGCTTTTGTAATGCTCTAGGAGCCATGGTTAGCCTGTCGTCGGGACATCATCCTCAGTCCAATGGGCAATGCGAGCGTACCAACCAGGAACTGGAGGCCGCCCTGCGCTGTGTCATCTCCTCCAGTCCCTCTTCCTGGAGCACCCATCTCCCCTGGGTGGAGTACGCTCACAAATCCACCTTCTCTTTGGCCATCGGGATGTCGCCCTTTTGGGCATCCCTAGGGTATGATCCCCCGCTGTTCCCTGAGGAAGAAGGTGAGGTGGCAGTTCCCTCCATTCAGGCTCACTTGAGACGGTGTCGGCGGCTGTGGACCAAGACGCGCCAGGCCCTGTTACGCACGGCAGCGCGCAGCTCTAACTCTGCTAATCGCCATAGGAGGCCCGCGCCACGTTACCAGGCGGGGCAACAGGTGTGGCTGTCAGCTCAAAATATTAACCTGAAGGCTGAAAAGAAGAAACTGGCTCAACGCTTCGTCGGCCCTTATTCTGTGGCGAAGGTTGTCAATCCGGTGGCTGTGCATTTGGATCTCCCCCCCCCCTTCGTGTTCATCCCACTTTCCACGTGTCTCAGATTAAACCTGTGGTGTCTAACCCTCTCTGTCCTCCCCCCAGGGCACCGCCCCCTCCTAGAATGATCGACGGCCACCCGGCGTGGGGCATTACTGCCATCCTGGACTCTCGATGCCGGGGTCGGGGGCTACAGTATCTGGTGGACTGGGAGGGTTATGGTCCAGAGCACAGACGCTGGGTGCTGGATAAACAGCTCGTTAGGGAGTTCCATCGTGCGCACCCGGACAAGCCAGCGCTAGGAGGCGCTGCTCGGGGGGGGGAGTACTGTCACAACCCGCTCCCGCCTGTCATCCGCTCCAGCTGCGCGCACACCTGCGCTTCATCAGGCTGCTCCTATTTAGCCTGCTCTGCCCGGGCCCTCGGCCTGGAGCCATCAGCTCTCCTCCTCAATCAAGCTCTGCGTTCGCTTGTCTTCCACGGCCAGCGCTTTACTCATCGCATGCACGTAAGGTTTTCCTCTTACCTGCTTTCCAAGTTCTTCCCCTGTGCACAGGTGGATCCTCCTGGCGGCGGAAATACCCCTCATCGCCATTCCTCTTCAGTCTTCTCCCCGTTGTGCTGATCAGGGCGCTGTCTTCCAGGCGGGAGCACGCCTTCCCAACGCCAGCCACCAAACTCCTGCAAGTAAGCCACATTCCTATTTACATCACAGCCTCTGTGTTTTCAGCTCACCCTTGTCCTCTGCTCTGTCCTCAGGGTTGCCTGGCTGCACGGTGTCCTGTTCTGCCCTCGGTGCTCCTCAGTCCCCAACAAGACATCTACTGTACATCCCTCACTCACGCATCCATACACCTGTTGTTAATAAAGACTCTTAAATCTCACCCGAGCCTGCGTGCGTGTTTCCTGGGCCAGCCTAACATGTCAGCAGTAGGGATCATGGGGATCATGGTGCTATGTGAACCGGGTGGAAGTCTGGGCTATTCTGCCTGGACTGATACGCAGAAGATGGATGACTGGATGGCTGGATGGATGGTGCTGCAGAGATGCACAGTGAGTATTCCACAGATGGGCTGCCATTCTTCACCAGATGTGGTTACGGATACAGTTATGGCTTGGGTAAACATGGAGTCCACAGACATTAGGAGAGGGTATCCCGGGCCCCAAGACTTAAGGGGGGTTAAAGTATTGATATTGTGCTCGGTATCTACTTAAGGTGGAAGGGTGGTTTTTCAAGATTGTGGTTCCGCCCAAAATAGGTTTCCAAGTCCGCCAACAGCAGAAGAGAGCGTGGTGTTCCTGAGAAGGGTAGGAGGCAGAGGAGAGGGTTAATGATTTAAGACTTACAAATTCTAGGGATGGAGAAGGTGGAGGAGGTAGGACCAAGGGCATTCCAGGTAGGCACACACAAGAGGGTGAAGGAAAGACACCAACAACTGCCATGTAGAGTCCAACATTCCTGTGAGGACAGGCAGATGCAGGTGAGGGTTCCAAATCTCTTGGGACCCAAGGCAAAGATTTACAGGGGCCCCCCTCCAACCAACATTCATCACCCTAATATACAACAGTTACCACTGTCTTGCTTTCTTTTCTCCTCTTCCTCTTTTTTCTTCTTTCTCTTGTCATTGCCAGATGCTTTACTTCATTGTGATACAGCCACTCTCACTTGTTTGCTTACATAAGATGCATACTGGTACTTGCAAGAGTGAGAGTTGGGGGTGGGGTCCCTTTAAGGAGTTCTGTACTGGCTTACCACTGTCATTGCAAACGTTCCACATTGTCACTGCTATAGTGATTCAAAGTTGGTCAGCCCTTGGGGGCCGCCTTCTTGCCTGGGGCCCCAAGCATTTGCCTGCCTTGCCTGCCGGCATGCAGTGCCTCTGCTCACCTGTAGCTAGGGACATACATTACGTCGCTGATGCCTATCAGTCCCTCCAGGATTTCGCGGGATGTTTTTATGATTGTTGCGACCCAAAAAGCCTGAATTCATGGGAGCTTTTTTTAAAAGTTGCGGTTTGGAGAGATTTTTTTGCACTAAAAGTTGTGGGAAGAATTACACATTTTAAAGCAGATGGTTTTTCCAGCTTACTACAGCGATATTCTATATAACAATACAAGAAAAGCACAGGATTGTCAAACATTTCCTATTACACTGATTTGCCAATTAAGCAGAAACTTCTGCTATACAGAAAAACTCTTTTGTGCAACAGCCAATACAGACTTTAACACAATATCCATTACAACAGCTAAATTGTACTGAATGCATGTTAAAGAGAAGAGATGTGGAAATTATTTGCAGCGCCTTCATTTAAAAACTCCCTATCGTCCCCAACCACTCGGTACCGAGCAGAAAGGAAAAAATAAATGATTTATTCTGTTAGTCTGTATTGTCTATTGGAGTCTGTGTTTTTCCAGGAAAAAAAATTGCAGACAATATTCCTATGTCTAACTCCTGTCTGTCTATCTGCTGCTCGTCTTGACACACACACTCACACCCGTCTCATCAGACACATGTCTTTTATTTACGGGGGGAACGGGGGGGCTTGTCCGTGTTCAGACCAGAGATTCACAGCTTTAAAGCTCATTGACAAGATGTAGTAATGATTTTACCTCTAAAAATGTATGAAATTATCAAACACCGGCTGTAGTGTTAGACTTGCTCGTTTGTTTGTGATTTTATGGAGTCTCTTGTCACGTGCACTCCTGCAACGGGGTGCTTTTGGGGCAAGCAGACCTTTTCAACACAAACCCAGCACTTCGTACACGCGGTCAGGAAGGAGATGTCCACCGGCGGCTGGGGGACATGGAGGAAGGGATGGTGTTGGAAACCTCGCGGGTGAGTGTTTTTTTAAATCACATACTGTTTTTTGCTGAAGTGTTCCGTTAATACTTACTGTAACCACGGAAGTAAACGTGATGTAGCGATGCATTTGATTGGTTAGACTGAGTGTTTCAGCGCCACTCAGCTGAAATTTGATTGGTGAAATTGGCGGAAGCTGACGAGGATAGGCCAAAATTACGGGAAAGTTGCGGTGATTGGATAAAGTTGTAAGGTCGAGCAATAGTTGCGCTGACTGGCTGATTTCGTGTAAATTGACTCGATCAAACATCGCGAAATCCTGGATGGACTGGCCTATGCTTGTATCATGTATGTCTGTTAATATCTTTTGAAATATGACAAAAAGATGAGGAAGCTACTGTTGGATATGAACAGTTTAACAATGGGCAGCACGGACATGACGTTGGACACACGGGTGACATAACGCCATATGTACTTAAGGGGACTGTTGGCGGGAGTCGTCCTCTTTGGCGCTCTGCCTCAGTACCAGCAGTAGCCTGTGTAGCTTAGAGTTAGCTTGTAGCTCATACACTGTGACACGTGTATGGCCTCCACCCGCGTTCCCCACAGTCAGCTCCGCTGGTACAGACAGTGGCCCCAGTTGTTGAGCCCGCTGACCCCACACTTTCTTGGGAGGCCCCCAAGGAAGACACCGTGGGACAGCAGGGCACCACAGCGCAACAACCCAGCGGCAAACTCAGCTTGGACGATGACGACTCGAGTCCGCTGCACTCGGACATGGACACAACCACTCCCTGCCTTGCACCGCACACCGAGCAGAACTCAGCAAAATTGGAGCAGCCACATGAGCCCCAGTCCACAGCCACACGGGACCCAGAGTGGCTCCCATGCAGCACGAGCATTCTCAAGCTGCAGCCTCAGCTTCAAGCAGCCACCGTGGAGCGCATCCTGGTGGCGATGACAGCAACACATCACCTCGATCACAACCAGCACCAGGAGAGAGAGGGCAGAAGCAGAACTCATCTCGCATCCTCGCCGAGTATCAGCCTCAAGGAACCACCACAGCACAGCAGAATAGACAGTTCGTTGCCCAGCAGGACCCAACAGATCACCGCCAAATGAGGGCACATCCTGCCGCTGGCATGAATGGCATGCTGCCACAGCGCCAACTAGCATCAGAGACGAGAGAGCAGCAGCGCTGAGTGCAGCTGAACCAATCGCTGCGTGCACTACTTGATTGGGTTCAGGTCCAACAATCTGACCACCTGGACCCACAGACGGTCCCGTCATCGCTGTTGAGAATCGCCGCATGGAAGAGGCCAGCCGCCGTCCAGATTCAATTCAATTCTTTATTTATATAGCGCCATTTCACAACAACAGTCATCTCATAGCACTTTCAACTGTAGGGGCAATAATCTCCTGTGACTGGCTGGGGGATGAGGGGATAGAGAAGAAGAAGAAGAAAACCAGACAAGTAGAGAGCAGACAGCACAACAGGGACTCAATCTATGGGAGAGAACAAATAGATGTTAATGACCAGCAAAAATATTTCATTGAGAATGAAGAAAGGAGTGAAGCCCAGTGCATTGTTGGAGGTCCCCCGACTGTCTAAACCTATTAGCAGCATAACTAAGGGAGGATTCAGGGGCACATGACCCCACCCTAATTATAGGCTATATCAAAAAGGAAGGTTTTAACCCTATTCTTAAAAAAACAGAGACTGAGTCTGACTCCCGAATCCAGATTGGCAGTTGGTTCCACAGGAGAGGGGCTTGATAACTGAAGGCTCTGCCTCCCATTGTACTTTTGGAGAGTCTAGCTATTACAAGTAATCCGGCATTTTGGGAGTGTAGTGCTCTGTTAGGATAATAGGGTAGTATCAGATCTTTTAAATAAAAAAGGGCCTGATTATTTAGAGCGTTGTAAGTAAGAAGAAGGATTTTAAACTTAATTCTAAACTCTAATGGAAGCCAATGAAGGGAGGCCAGAACCGGAGAGATATGATTTCTCTTTCTAGTACCTGTTAAAACTCTTGCTGCAGCATTTTGGATCAGCTGGCAACATTATTAACATTTTTAGAAAGCACTGTATACATTTTCATTGTTATGCAGATGACACACAGTTATACCTGTCAATGAAGCCAGATGATAGTAATCAATTAGCCAAGTTAGAAGCCTGTCTTAAGGAAATCAAAGTTTGGATGACTTGTAATTTCTTGCTATTAAATTCAGATAAGACTGAAGTCATTGTTGTTGGTCCAAAAAAACTTAGAAATACCTTTCCAAATCAAACTCTTAGTTTGTATGTGGTTACTTTTTCTCCTAATAGTTCTGTAAGGAACCTTGGAGTTATTTTTGATCAAGATCTGTTTTTCAATTCACATATTAAATTTGTTTCTAAGACTGCCTTCTATCATTTGCTTAATATTGCTAAGATTAGGAGCATCTTGTCTCAGAGTGATGCTGAGAAACTGATCCACGCTTTTGTTAGCTCTAGATTAGATTATTGTAACTCTTTATTATCAGGTTGTCCTAGAATATCTTTAAAAAATCTTCAGTTGATCCAAAATGCTGCTGCAAGAGTTTTAACAGGTACTAGAAAGAGAGATCATATCTCTCCGGTTCTGGCCTCCCTTCATTGGTTTCCCATAGAGTTCAGAATTAAGTTTAAAATCCTTCTTCTCACTTACAAAGCTCTTAACAATCAGGCCCCTCTTTATTTAAAAGATCTGATACTACCCTATCATCCTAACAGAGCATTACGCTCCCAATATGCTGAATTACTTGTAATACCTACAGTAGATTCTCCAAAAGTACAATGGGAGGCAGAGCCTTCAGTTATCAAGCTCCTTTCCTGTGGAACCAGTTACCAATCTGGATTTGGGAGTCAGACTCGATCTCTGTTTTTAAGAATAGGGTAAAAACCTTCCTTTTCAATATTGCCTACAATTAGGGAGGGTTCATGTGTCTCTGAACCCTCCCATAGTCATGCTGCTAATAGATTTAGACAGCCGGCGGACCTCCAATAATGTAATGTACTGGGCTTCACTCCTTTAATGTTTGCTCTCTACATGTCTGTTTTTCATCTTCTCTATCCCCTCACCCCCAGCCAGTTGCACCAGATGACTGCCCCTCCCTGAGCCTGGTTCTGTTAGAGGTTTCTTCCTGTTAAAAGGGAGTTTTTCGTCTCCACCGTCGCTAATGCGCTTGTTCACAGGGGATCGCCTGATTGCTGGGGTCTTTCTGCAATTGTGGGGGTTTCCCCGACATGTGAAAGTGCTATGAGATGATTTGATGTGAAATGGTGCTATATAAATAAAGTTGAATTGAACTGAATTGGATTGATAGAAGGCAGTCTTAGAAACAAGTTTAATATGTCTATTAAAAAACAGATCTTGATCAAAAATACACCTGTGATGGTTCAAGATGGCACGCCAGCTGTCTGCAGAAGCTAAGAGCAGCTGCCTCGGATTCAAGATGCAGCGCTGGAGCCGACCCAGTTGGTGTGGGATCCGGGCTGTGACATTGCTGACGAGCGAGCCATGACTCCAGCGAGATGGCACCCAGGTCCACTGCATCCATTTTTTTTTTTTTTTTGTAACTTCCGGCGCCACAAGAGTAGGCTGCCTTTTTGCAACAGCGGATCAATTTCTTCCTATTTCTATTTACTATCTGGCTTCTCTTGCTAATCTTTCTGATCCGGCGACACCTTATCCATCACGGACGGACACGGATTGCCCAAATGTCTCCTGAGCTGGCAGACGAAGCCACTGTTTTTAGCAGGATACGTTACAGCAGAGACCAGCTGTTAGCACTTAACCGGACCAAGATGCTAGCGCAAGACTTCACATACCGAGTGAAATAAGACAGAAATGATGTGGATGCCGTGCTGGAGCAAGACGGCGGGCGAGGAATATAAGGTACAGACCCGTCCTTCCATCCGTTATTATGGGGAATGTATGATCGCTACTCAATAAGACAGATGAGGTAGCAGCTATGGCTCATTACCAGAGCGTCTTCAGAGAGATTAGCATGTTGTTTATTGGGACGTGGCTAACAGAACTAGCAACAGATGCTAACATCAAACTGGAGGGTTTCCACGCAATACGGGCAGACCGGACACCAGACAGTGGGAAGGCAAGGGGCGGAGGAGTATGTCAATAACAGCTGGTGCAGACTGGGACATATCACAGTTAAACAACAACACTGCAACAAAGACATTGAGTTGCTAGCTGTTAGCATGTGGCCTTCCTATCTCCCGAGGGAATACTCACACGTGATCTGCATTATTATTTATGCAAATCCGACGGCGAACACTGGGACAACGCGTGACGCCATTCACTCAGTAACTGGCAGGCTGATGACAGAACACCCAGATGCTCTTCTCCTCATCTCAGGTGATTTCAACCATATTTCACTGTCCCCCATTCTGCCCACGTTCACCCAGTATGTCACATGCCACATGAGAGACAATAAAACACTGGACTTATTCTATGCAAACACTAAGGAGGCATACACCTCATGACCACTCCCCCCACTCAGGAGATCGGATCACAACTTGGTTCATCTCCTGCCGGTGTACAAACCCCTAGTACACAGACAACCTCCGGTCATGCGCACGGTGAAGTTATGGTCTGAGGAGGCAATGGACACTCTAAAGGACTGTTTTGAAACCACTGCCTGGGAGCAGCTCTGCGATCCACATGGTGAGGACATCGATGGCCTCACTCACACCATCACGGACTACATCAACTTCTGTGTGGACAACACCGTACCCACCAAGATCATACAGTGCTGTTCGAACAACAAACCCTGGATCAACCCTGAGATTAAAACCCTTCTGAGAGAGAAGAAGAGAATCTTCAGGTCGGGAAACAGGGAGATGCTGAAGTCCGTACAGAGGGAGCTGAGGAGGAAGATCAGAGAAGGCAAGGACAGCTTCAGGAAGAAGATGGAGGACAAGCTGCAACAGAGCGACATCGGCGGGGTCTGGAGAATCCTTAAAACCATCTCTGGGCTCCAGAATACCTTCTCCGAGGCCACGGGAGGCAGGGAGTGGGCGAACAATCTGAACCTGTTTTTTAATAGGTTTGACCCCCCCCCCCCCCGACTGCACACCAACCACTGCTGCCTCTAAAGTCATTGAGACTTGCTGTCCACACCCCACTCCACCAACACCCCCCCACTCCCAGCACACATCCCCCGACCTGACCCTCACTAAGACCCAGGTGAGGACGGAGCTGAGGAAGATCAAGGCGAGGAAGGCGTTGGGACCGGATGGCATCAGCGCGAAGCTCCTCAAATCCTGTGCAGACCAGCTGTGTGGGATTGTGGAGCACATCTTCAACCTGAGCCTGAAGCTGGAGAGGGTACCACAGTTGTGGAAAACATCTTGTATGGTACCTGTACCAAAGACTTCCCACCCCAAAGACCTGAACAGCTACAGACCAGTGGCCCTGACGTCTCACATGATGAAGACCCTGGAGAGACTGCTCCTTGCTCGCCTCTGCCCCCTGGTGGGACCAGCAATGGATCAACTCCAGTTCGCCTACCAGCATGGCATTGGGGTGGAGGATGCAGTGATCTTCCTCCTTCACCGTTCCCTGTCCCACCTGGAGAAGCCCAGGAACGTGGTAAGGATCATGTTCTTTGACTTCTCCAGTGCTTTCAACACCATCCAACCGATGATCCTGAAGGACAAGCTGCTGTGTGCAGGGGTGGACCAGCACCTGTCATCTTGGATCCTGGACTACCTCACTAACTAGCCACAGTTTGTGAGAACCCGAGATTGTGTGTCCGACACAATCATCGGTAGCACGGGGGCCCCCCAGGGAACAGTTTTGGCTCCCTTCCTGTTCACCCTTTATACTGCGGACTTCTCACACAACACAACACACTGCCATCTACAGAAGTTCTCTGACGACTCTGCGATCATCCGCCTCATCTCCAATGGAGATGAAGCTGAGTACAGAGAACTTATCCAGGACTTTGTGGACTGGTGCCATCAGAAATGCCTCCAGATCAACGCGAGGAAAACTAAGGAGCTGGTGGTGGACTGCCGCAGGCAAAGACAACCCCTCATGGCACCAGTAAACATACAGGGAACAGACATCGAGATGGTGACATCCTACAAGTACCTGGGTGTTCATCTGAACAATAAACTAGACTGGTCACATAATACCAATGCACTCTACAAGAAGTGACAGCGCAGGCTGTTCCTACTGAGGAGGCTAAGGTCTTTTGGTGTACAAGGGGTGCTCTTGAAGACATTCTACGACACGGTGGTGGCATCAGCCATCACTTTTGGAGTGGTCTGCTGGGGCAACGGCATTACAGCAGCCGATAGGAAGAGACTGAACAAACTAATCAAGAAAGCTAGCTCTGTCCTGGGGCAACGCCTTGACCCAGTGGAGGAGATAGGAGAGAGAAGGATGGTGGCTAAACTGTCATCTCTGCTGGAGTCCGAGTCCCACCCCATGCAGGACATACTGAACGCACTGAGGAGCTCATTTAGCAGTAGACTACATCATCCTAGGTGCGTGACCGAGAGGTTTCGCAGGTCCTTCCTACCTACGGCTGTCAGACTGTATAACCTAAGCAAGGCTGCTCGCAGAGATAGCAAAAAAACGTGACGACCTAATGGTATTGAATGCAAAAGACGCTACAGACTTACACAGTGGTCCCCTCCATTATACAACTAGGACAATATTGGTCGCTATGGAGGGTGACAATATGTATGGGTACATATTCATACCATGTAGGGTAACTAAATAGACGGTTATGCTGTTTATTCCATCTAGCTACAATGCTCCGCACTGTGTATATATATTTATATATTTATGTGTACATATGTATATTCACTGCTCTTATTTTCTTATCTTCTAAATTATTGGTCTGAGTGTTGCTATCCCTGTGCTATTGCAATCCTGGAATTTCCCCATTTTGGGACTAATAAAGGCTTATCTTATCTTATCTGATCTTATCCAGCGCCTCCAGGGCCACACCCACTGCAGGTTCGACTGAGGCCCCTGAAGCTGAACTGTAAGCAGTGACTGTTTTTGCATTACTTAACAGAGCACGACTGCTTCAGCAGTGGCAGAATAATCCACACAGTCATGCGGGGTTAATCGGCAGTCTACCCTGTGGCCCAGGTTCCCTTTTTTTCTGCTTGTGATATATAAAAAAAAAAAAAGAGACAAGCGCTGTTGTAAATTGATAATGTTTGGGTTTTTTCAGGGGGGAGGTAGATGCTAGATATGAACAAGTTAACAATGGGCAGCACGGACGAGATGTCGGACGCACGAGTGACATCATCATGCCATGCCTTCTTAAATGGACGGTTGGCGGGAGTCATCCTCTTTAGCACTCCACCTCAGTGCCAGCAGTAGTCTGTATAGCTCAGAGTTAGCTGTTTTTTTTTCTTTTCTTTTTTTTTTAAAGAACAGTGCAAGTTGATGAACACTGATATCAATCAATGTAAACTTGCCAAATCGTAGCCAGTGACTAATTTTCATCTGTTGCCCGTGGTTTAGAATTTTTCCTTCCCCCATTCACTATGCTGAGTACCAAGATAGAGGGCGGGAAGAACAGTGTATGAGCTTGTAGCTCATACACTGTGACACATGTATCTACTATTGTGTGTTTGTAATAAAGGTTCAGTACAGCGCCTGCCTCTGCTGTCCTATTTCCAGACATAACAGCTACTCAGAGCTGTTGTCAAAGAATGCAGAGGAGAAGTGTGGACTTGCAGTTCTGTTGAGCGAAGTTCTAGTTTTTATAACTGTAGTTTTAACACTATACTAAGAGAACATCAAAAATGCATTATTTTCTCTGTAAATTACAACACACCCATAAAGGAGTTTCCTCCTACCTCCCAATAGTGTCTCCCAGAAGAAATGGCCTGCCTCCCCAGGACACACACGACACGGTCAAACCTTTCTGGGTTGTCTGGAACCAGATGGTGTCGATCTCCACATCGAACCTGCAGAAAACACAGCATTTTGCGATAATTGGCAACAAAAATAATTCAAAGATGGAAAATAAATAAGTCCTCTCTTGTAACAGGCATCTCACACTTTTCAAGTCTTCTGACAGCACCAGTCTGGGATGGGCCGTATTGGAGTCCAGAGTTACATCCACTGTGTAGAAGAAAAACTCACTTTAGTCTTTTTAAAATAAGACAGTGCTTGCTGAATTAACAACTTTTGCTTTTGCTTCATGTGACATACGTGCATATTCCTGTATCCTCTTTACTTCTGCAAAAAAAACCAACACAGTATTTTTCAAGTTTAACCATTTATAACTGTAATTTTAGAGCTATTGTACAGAACTTTTGGAAACTAAAATTTAGTGACACCTTGTGGTGACTGAATGAACTACAGCCTCCATTCTCCACATTCATTGATGTGAGCATTGGCTGCTTTGCCAATGCACGGAGTGAACGGGGCTGCAGTTCATTTAGAGACCCCAGGGAGTCACTAAATCAGAGTTTCCAAATGTTTCATTCATACAGTAGTCTGTAAGGAACGGGCACTCACTGGGTTGAGTTCGGGCTGGACTGGTCTCCATTGCTTGGGGAGGAAATCCTAGATAGAAACAAGATGGAATGCATCAGGCACTTATTCTGTTGCTGGGTTTCTGTCCAACTTATTTAAATGCATAATGAAGATATGGAAGTATCTCTCTTTCAATCAATTAAGTGAATTATCTCGGAGAGGAACTGCTTTGTACCAAATGTCATGGAAAGATGTTGCGTTTCAGCTTTGTCGTTGTATAACTCTTTTTTTTTTTTTTTTTTTTTTTTTTGTTACTTATTTGTACCCGTAGGTAGACTTGGTTTGCAGTCTGGTGACAAGCCACCGGCTGCTGGTCGCTGCGTGCGCGAGCGCCCTAAACCTACATGTTTTTGGTGTGCGGGAGGAAACCGGAGAAATCCCGGAGTAAACCCGCGCAACACGGGGAGAACATGCAAACTCCACACAGCTCACTGTTGGTCGGGGGCTGGGATCGAACCCACGATCTCATGATCCCCGCGGTCCCCCGGCCGAGGGTAAAACTGTGCTGCCACAGTGCTAAACCACTGCGCCACCGTGCAGCCAGTTGTATAACTCTTTTGTCTTTAAATGTCCACACACAACCTTTTGTTTGTGTTTCTGAAGCCCCAGTGATGCTGAGAAAAGTCCTTTGTTTGAGCAGACTTGCTTTTCTGGTACTTTTGGAAATTAGGCACTGACCTTTTTCTGCAACATTCTTCAGCTCTTCCTGGAACTTTTCCATTTGAGCCATCAGAGACTGGTAAATTGATGCCGTACCCAGGTCAGAGTTCACGGACACTTTGGTCCAGTCTTTGGTAGGTAGAGTGGAGAGAGTCTGGAACGTCTGGAAACAAATTCAGAGATTTGTTTAGTTTTCTTATCTTCATGTCATGATATTATCATATTAGACCTCAGGTTCTCACTTTGAGAGACTGTATATGGTCCCCTGATTGGCTGAGCTTGGCAAGCTCGCTTTCCCTCTTCCGCAGTTCCTCAATCTCTTTCTCAAGCTGCCGTATCATGGTGTTGGCATGGAGCTCCGCTGCCCTCTGGCTGATCTCCATCACCTCCATCAGCTCAGCCTGTGAGCGCTCAATGGTGGTCATCAGAGTCGTGAACAGACAGACGCTGCCCGCTGTGTCTCGCTTCACTGTCAACTGGGAAGAATGAGAGCATGACAGAGAAACGGAGGAAAAACATATTGTCAGGTTAATCCTTTCATGTATTCAAGATGGCCAAAATAACAAAGTAGACTTCTCGAAATGAGAAACTATGCATCCATCCATCCATTTTCTACCACTTCCCAAAGGTCTGGTCGCGGAGGACGCAGCTCAAGCAGAGAAGCCCAGACTTCCCTCTCCCCGGCCACCTGCTCCAGCTCTTCAGAGAGGATACCAAGACATTCCCAGGCCAGCTAGGAGACAGTCTCTCCAGCTTGTCCTGGGTCTGCCCTGGGGTCTCCTCCCAGTGGGATGTGCCTGAAACACCTCAAGTGGGAGGCGTCCAGAAGGCATCTTGATCAGATGCCCAAACCGCCTCAATTGGCTCCTTTCAATATGGAGGAGCAGCGGTTCTACTCTGAGCCTCTCACGGATGACTGAGCTCCTCACCCTGTCTCTGAGGGTGAGTCCAGCAATCCTACGGAGAAAGCTCATTTCAGCCACTTGTATCCACAATCTCATTCTTTCGGTCATTACCCAAAGCTCATGACTATAGGTGAGGGTAGGAATGTAGAGTGACCAATACATCAACAGCTTTGCTTTAGAGCTCAGCTCCCTGTTCACCACAGCAGACCGGTACAACATCCACATCACTGCAGAAGCTTCCCCGATCCGTCTGTCAATCTCTTGCTCCATTCTCCCTTCACTCGTGAATGAGACCCCAAGATACTTAAACTCCTCCACTTGGGGCAGGAACTTGTCCCCAACCCAGAGAGGACAATCCACCTTTTTCCAGCTGAGGACCATGGACTCAGACTTGGAGGTGCTGATTCTCATCCCAGCCGCTTCACACTCAGTTGCAAACCATCCCAGCAAGGGCTGTAGGTCATTGGTTGATGAAGCCAACAGGACAATATCATCTGCAAACAGCAGAGATGAGACCCTGTAGTCACCGAGCATGACACCCTCTGATCCTTGGCTGCGCCTAGATATCCTGTCCATAAAAATTATGAACAGGATTGCTGACACAGGGCAGCACTGATGGATTCCAACTCTCACTGGAAACGAGTTTAACTGGGTGTTGGCAATACGAACCAAACTCTTGCAACGGTCATATAGGGACCGGATAGCTCATAACAACAAGCCCGATACCCCATTCTCCCGCATCACCCCCCACAAGAGACCATGACGGACGCGGTCAAATCCTTTCTCCAAGTCCACAAAACACAAGTGGACTGGTTGGACAAACTCCCACGAACCCTCAAGGATTCTCGAGAGGGTAAAGAGCTGGTCCGATGTGCCACGGCCAGGATGAAAACCACATTGCTCCTCCTGGATCCAAGGTTTGACCAGCAGTCAGACTCTCCTCTCCAGGTCCTTTATTTTTCTGCATTGAAGGTAACCTCTAGTGGTCAGTGGCTTGGCCAAGCTTGGCAGGCTTGGTTTACTCCAACTACATAGCCAAGCTAACGCTAACGCTTTGATGTAGCATCACTTCAAAAATATGACAAAAAAAGCCAGAATGACATCAGATATATTATCGACTGTTGATTAGTGAACCAGGGGATGTCTGTTTGGGTGACTGAAATAAAAAAACCTATATAAACCATGCTTGGTAGGTTAACTCCCTAGTACCCCTGTTAGCTCAAGTGTGCAGTGTGTCTGTGACATATTTGCAGACAGCTCCGGTAGAAAACGCCGCTGGATTGGATCAGTTAAGCTGGTCAATAATAGAGCAGTGGGCAGGTATCAAAGCTGCAGGGTTTACCATGTTTAAGGCATTCCGTAGCAAACCCTGAAGACCCTGAACACTGGCTCCTTACAGACATAAATAACATAAAGGCTGCGTGTGTGTGTGCTTTAAGAGAAGTGAGTGTTTTAATGGAATTTCAATAATTAGGAGACCAATAGACACATTTCAGAAGGTTAACACCTACAAAAACACATTTTTTCTGTAAATGGGAAATTCAAGCCAAAGCTCTCAACACCTTCTACCTACCATCTACCTAAATATTATGACAGTTTTTCTGACTATGAGAAAAAGTTTATTTAGATATGCAACACATTGCTTTGTCCCTTAAAATCAAGCTAAAACATTCTCCAAATGTTCTGAGGAAAAGCAACAATAAACCAATAATGTTGCCAAAGCTTTAAAATAAGTGTATTTTTTCTGTGTTAATTTTTTTTTTTTAATGGTGTACATTAATTATGTCAGAGAGGGTGTATTTGTGATAAGGAGCTGTTTACCTCCAGGTCAGCCACTGAAGTCTTAATCTCTTCGATCTTTTCAATTCTCTGTCTGATCAAGTCATGGATCTCGTGCTCTGATGCACTTAACAGCACCTATACAACACAAATGAGTTTTAATGCATGAGATTTTCTGAGCCTGTGACAATTTTCTCATAAATTTGCAGCTTTCCTCACTGACAGTACTCTCGTGATGG
This sequence comes from Pholidichthys leucotaenia, assembly GCA_020510985.1. Taxonomy (NCBI): domain Eukaryota; kingdom Metazoa; phylum Chordata; class Actinopteri; order Cichliformes; family Pholidichthyidae; genus Pholidichthys; species Pholidichthys leucotaenia. The sequence goes on along the minus strand of CM035836.1, from coordinate 119,517,442 downwards.
TTTTTTTTTTGGAAGTTTACCCTCCTAATTTTGAGACATTTGTCTCATTTTTGGGAGTTTATGAGCTAAAGCAGCACATGTAGCTGCAGAGCCTTTGATTAGGTTTTTCTCCCCACCTTGGTTTCCATCCACTGGGTTTCTACTGACACAATGTCGTGATCCGGATGATCCTCAAACTCGCATTCAGGACAGATGCACACTTGGTCACTCTTACAGTACATCTGAAACCGGTGAAAGAGGAAAGCAGGTGTTTAATAATGCTCTCTTCCTTGGTGAAGTTTTAAAAAAAGTATCTGTAAATGTAGGCTATACCGTGATGCCCCTCTGGTGGGTCTCACAGATAGGGATGCGCTGGCTACTCTCCAGCCCACTCAGGGTGAACCTCCTTCGGCTGTTGGAGCGGAAAATACCATTGGGAGGTGGCTGGGCAGCGGAGGAGTGGTCCAGGCCAGAGATCTGATGGCGGTCTGGCAAAGATGAAGGTAGTGTGTTTGACACCCATGGGAATGACATTGACATGTTTCCACCTGAAAATATAGCCAAAAAGGTTTATTTAGTCAAAAGATATTCCACTGTAGCTCTAAAAAGTTCACTACTTAAAATATAACCACACCATTAATGATGGACTGGAGTGATGGCCTAGTGGTAGAGCATCCACCCCATAGCTGGGAGGTTATGGGTTCATGCCCAGGTCGGGTCATACCAAAGACTATATACAAATGGTACTTTCTGCCTTCTAGCTTGATGCTCAGCATAATAGAATGGGGAAAGGAAAGTTAACGCACAGAGCTACCAGAGGGGTGACCTCCCACTGTAGCTTTCACTACTAACAGTAGCTGTGTGGCCAAAGAATCAGAGAAACAGAGATAGGCGCCGCCCCTATACACCACATGGTGTCCCACATGCTGTGGAAGGGGAGTTAATTAATCAATGATGGAATAGCTCATTCCAGCATGACAAATCACCCAGAGAGTGCGCAAATCTCCTGACCGATGACCTTAAGCACATCATAGATGCAGACCCATCTAGGATGTGCTTAAGGTCAAGATCAGTGGCCTAGGAGGAGCAATGTTTTTTGTGAAATCAGAAATACCCAGGTCTCCACACCTTTGACAATGACCTTGACCTCAACCTCTATGCAGATCCACCTGAGAATCATTGTGTGTGCTAAGGAATGTTTATGAACGTTGTGAAGGGAGGGGTTTCATCAGGGTTTGTAAAAGGTTGCACAACAGTTAGCCTACAGTTTTATACGGTGGCAGTTTTACTACCCTAGGGTCGTTTGTCTGACCAGACGTGGCACCTCTGCAGAAACACTGTCGGCGAACTGTTGTGTAACTTTTTACATACACTGACAAAGCACCAACAATCGCAACATTCCTTTGCATTCGCCGCTCCGTGAGGTCCTACCCTATCCCCCCATTTCCAGAGTTTAACTTTTGTCTTTGTAGATATGCCTTTGTTCTACCAGATGTTGGTAAGTGCAATGACTGGTCATATTTTCCAGGAAGCATGCATCTACAGTGAGAGGTTTCCTGTGATCATTTGACCCCTCCTACTTAATGTGCTACACTGGACTTTGCTTAGCTGTGCACCTAGACTTATTGCCCTTTCCTGTGACATCTAGTCACCCTACTAGAAATCAATGTTCTTCACTGGTTCATTACATCACAGTCGATAACATCGTGCTTCCTTCAACTCACGCTCAGCAGTATGGCTTGGTGAGATTGTGGCAGTTTTCTACTCGATTAGACACCCCGGTGGTTGGCATAGCCTGACAGATCAGGCTGCTATGATTAGCTTAATTTACTGATGGTGGGCAGTCTTTTTGGAAGTTTTCTATATATTCTGTTCACCCCACTAAACATCCATCATACCAGCCAAATCACCTACTAACACTTGACCATATAGCTCATTCCTAGAGGCTATTTTAGCATGTTTTACTGTATTACACACTAGCCAGGACCAGGTAGCCATTCAGTTTATCAGGCTTTTTCTATGCGTACTAAGGAACTGGTCATATACCATTGGCCTCTCGCACCCCGTCTCTCATAATGCTTTATTTGAGCCTTTACATTTTTACATTTAATCAATTTTATGTTGGTTAATTCAGGCTGTGTTCACTACTGGAGCTATGAGCTAACCGACTAGCATGAGCCACATAATAGCATCATCAGCCACAGAGCTCAGCAGTGAAGAATAAGGTTGGGTGAGGATGAAATGGGTCTCATTATGGCTGTGTTGTGAGACATGTATATGTTGGACACTGCATATGTGATTTAACCACGATGAAGGAGAGCCAGCCCCCTGCGGTGCGGAGCCACAGAGCCTGGACCCCCTGCGGAGGACAGGGGACAGAAGACTTCCTGACCACTGAGGCTCGGGAAGAGAGAAGGGGGAGTTATGTAAATAAAAGGCTAATGAATGTGAATAAAGAGACTTTGATATAGATGTGTGATTTCCCCCGCGAGGGAAATGGTTTGATGTGAGAAGGTTTAAATGAGAGAACTTTGGTGTGTTCACTCTCTTTGTTCGCTGCTCAAGAATAAGAGCAGACAGTGGAATGATTTCTTGAATAAACTGAAATGAAAGACAATTCGGTTTCGTTATTCAAGTCTCCCCACATTGGTGACTGACGACGTTGAGAATGAACGAAGAAATTCTCAGGGTCCCGGACTCACAGCGCTCAGAGCTGGCGAGCGCAGTGGCCGTTAAGCTGCCTGATTTCTGGCAGGATAACCCACGGTCGTGGTTTCTGCAAGCAGAGTCGCAGTTCGCGCTCGCAGGAGTAACGGTGGATGACACTAAGTTCCACCATGTCATCGCTAAACTGGACAACAGCACAGCTCGGTGCGTGCAAAGCTTGGTGGAGCAGCCACCCGCGACCGACAGGTACAGCAAGCTGAAATCCACCCTCATCAAGTTTTTCACCCCTTCGGCTGAAGTGAGGGCGAGGAGGATCCTGTCTTTGCTAGACCAAGGTGGACACAGGCCGAGCGCCCTGATGGAGGAGATGATACAGCTGAGAGGGTTGGACAACGATGATTTCATTTTTCAGTTCATCTTCCTCTCCAACCTCCCGGCGCATGCGAGAAGCACGCTGGCCGGCAAAAAGTGTCACACCCTGGAGGAGTTCCGGGAGCTGGCCCAGGAGGCAGACGGGATCCTGGACGCCTGCGGCGGGCAAGCAACCACAGCAGCGACCCGAGACAGCGGGGAGCCAGAGGCGGCAGAACCAGACTGGCCGACGATGGCGGCAACACGGCCGCGACGAGGGGGAGCCAATAGCCCGGCGACAGAGGCGCGGGCACGACACAGCGGAGGAGAAGATCTCTGCTTTTACCATCGGAGGTTCGCAGAGAAGGCACGCAGGTGTGTGCCGCCCTGCATCTTCAGGAGTTCGGGAAACGGCAAGACCGGGGGTCGCTAGCAGCTTCGACCCTCGGAGAACGCAACAAGCTGCTCTACATCACGGATGCGCGCTCCGGACGAGTGTTCCTCATTGACACCGGAGCACAAGTGAGCTTCATCACCCCAACATACGCGGACCGGGTAGCTGGACCCCACGGTGACGGAGCTACAGCGGCAAATGGCTCGAACATCAACACCTACGGGAGAAGGACCTTGCCTTTATGCTTACATGGCCGCACATATGAATGGACTTTTGTAGTAGCGGCGGTGAGTTTCAACATGTTGGGCGCGGATTTTTTGTGTTCACACAATCTGTTAGTTGATCTTGCTAATAGACGGCTGGTAAATGCACTCTCTTTTTACTCTCTCCCCTGTTCAGCTCGAGTGTCCCCGCCACCAGTACAGACCCACGTCGCTACAGCAGGTGGTAAGTTTCACACACTCCTCACCCAATTTCCAGCGCTCACTGTGCCCACTTTTTCAGCGACGGTCGCGAAGCACGGGGTGAAACACTTCATCCCCACTTCTGGTCCTCCCGTGTTTGCAAAAGCTCGGCGCTTGGATGCAGTTAAGCTCGCCATTGCGCGCGAGGAGTTCGCCAGCCTGGAGAGGCTGGGCATCGTTCGTAGGTCGAAGAGCCCGTGGGCTTCGCCGCTGCACATGGTACCGAAAGCCGATGGCTCCTGGAGACCGTGCGGGGATTACCGCAGGCTAAACAACGCTACGGCACACGATCGTTATCCCATCCCGCACATTCAGGATTCTTCGGTGCACCTGGCGGGGGCGCGCATTTTTTCAAAGATTGATCTAGTTCGCGGCTATCACCAAGTCCCGGTCCAACCGGAGGACATTCCTAAAACAGCGGTAATAACCCCGTTCGGACTTTTCGAATTTTTACGCATGCCGTTTGGTCTCAAAGGGGCGGCGCAAACATTTCAGCGGATGATGGATGCCGTGTTACGCGATCTCCCTTTCGTGTTTGTGTACCTCGACGACATTTTGGTCGCGAGTACTTCAGAGGACGAACACGAAACGCACCTCACAGCAGTTTTTAGGAGGCTGGGAGAGCACGGCTTAATAGTTAACCCAGCCAAGTGCCAGTTCGGCGTTGAGCGGATTGATTTTTTGGGTCACCGCGTCTCCCCGGAGGGAGCGGTTCCGTTACCAGAGAAAGTACGCGCGGTAGCGGATTTTCCCCGTCCACAAACGGTCAAATCACTACAGGAATTCTTGGGGATGGTGAATTTTTATAACCGGTTCCTGCCCCACGCAGCTCAAATCATGCAACCGTTATATGCCGCGCTCAAAAAACAAAAGCCGACCCAGGCGGTCGAATGGTCCCCGGAGCGGGAGCGCGCGTTCACAGAGGTTAAAAAAGCCTTGGCTGACGCTGCGCTCCTGGCCCACCCAGACCCTGCAGCACGTATCGCGCTGACGACAGACGCTTCAGATTTAGCCATAGGGGCCGTTATTGAGCAACAGGTAGCCGGAGTTTGGCAGCCTTTGGCTTTCTTTAGCAAATCTTTAAGCGCGGCTGAGCGAAAATACAGCGCGTTTGACAGAGAACTGTTGGCGCTGCATTTGGCTATTCGTCATTTCCAGTTCTGGCTGGAAGGACGGCGCTTCACCGCTTATGTGGACCACAAGCCGCTCACATACGCCATGGCCAAAATTTCAGATCCGTGGTCCGGCAGGCAGCAGAGGCAGCTGGCCGCAATCTCGGAATTTACCACTGACATTAGGCACGTCGCGGGCAAATTCAATGTAGTAGCGGATTGTCTCTCACGCGCGTTCACGACCCCGACACGCGCAGAGGCAGAACGGGCCACCGTGACCGCGCCGCAGGAGAGCGGCACGGTGGCGCGCGCAGCCCCGGTGCACGTGGGTATAGATTACGCAGCCATGGCAGCGGACCAGGGGGCGGACGCAGACGTGCGCGCGCTCCAGTCTGGACCAACAGGGTTGAGGCTGGAGAGCAAGTGTTTACAAACCGGTATGCCCCCCCTGATCTGCGACATGTCGACGGGGCGCCCGCGTCCGGTGGTTCCGGCCACGTGGCGCCGCCGTGTTTTTGACTCGGTCCACTCACTGGCGCACCCGGGGGTGCGCGCGTCGGTGAAACTAGTGGCGGAAAAGTTTGTTTGGCCGTGCCTGCGCAAGCACGTGAAGGAATGGGCAAAAACCTGCATTTCCTGTCAACGGGCCAAAATTCACAGGCACACAAGAGCCCCGTTAGAACCGTTCCGCATTCCGGCCAGAAGGTTCGACCATGTGCACGTCGACCTTGTGGGCCCCCTACCGGCATCACAGGGGTTCACGTATCTTTTGACAATGGTGGACCGCACCACACGTTGGCCGGAAGTGGTCCCACTTGCGACGACCACGGCCGCGGAGGTGGCTCGCGTTTTTTTAACGGCTTGGGTGGCGCGCTTCGGGGTTCCGTCGGACATTACGTCCGATAGAGGACCGCAATTCATCTCTGAGCTGTGGTCAGCGATGGCCAACGGCTTAGGAGCCAAAATTCACCGCACTACGGCTTACCACCCTCAGGCTAATGGTTTATGCGAGCGTTTTCATAGGTCTTTGAAGGCAGCACTCAGAGCGTCGCTCACGGATGCAGATTGGGTAAATAAACTCCCATGGGTTTTATTAGGGTTGCGTTCTGCGCCTAAAGAGGACTTAGACGCCTCCCCAGCGGAGCTGGTATTCGCACAAACTCTGAGGCTGCCGGGCGAGTTTTTACCAGAGCACCCAGAGCCCCCACCTCTCTCTGCTCTGGGACCGTTAGTTGGCACGGGGGCAGACACGCTCCCGGGTCCGGTTCATCACGCTTTTCCACGAGTTTTCGTCCCCAAGGCTTTGAAAAATGCCGATTTCGTTTTTGTCAGGCGCGAAGCCCTTAAAGCAACGCTCAAACCACCTTACGAAGGGCCATTTCGAGTGCTGGAGGCAGGTGATAAGCAATTTGTGCTAGATTTTGGGGACAGAAAAGAGACAGTCAGTATTGACAGACTAAAACCTGCTTTTGTCATGAAGGACGTGTCTGTACCGGTCGCGGTGGCGCCTCGACGAGGCAGGCCCCCGCAGAGGGCAATTAACCACTCTCTTCCTCAGTCAACAGACCCGAAGCAGAACAGCACCGCAGGCAAGGCGGGGCCAACGCACAGCAGATTCGGCAGACGGCTGAAGCCCAAGCGGCGCACAGACTGAATGTTGGTGTTGATTATTCAGTAGTGAGTAAGGTGCTATTAAATTTTGGGAATTAGTCTGTTCTTCATCGTTTGGGGGGGGGTTATATGGCTGTGTTGTGAGACATGTATATGTTGGACACTGCATATGTGATTTAACCACGATGAAGGAGAGCCAGCCCCCTGCGGTGCGGAGCCACAGAGCCTGGACCCCCTGCGGAGGACAGGGGACAGAAGACTTCCTGACCACTGAGGCTCGGGAAGAGAGAAGGGGGAGTTATGTAAATAAAAGGCTAATGAATGTGAATAAAGAGACTTTGATATAGATGTGTGATTTCCCCCGCGAGGGAAATGGTTTGATGTGAGAAGGTTTAAATGAGAGAACTTTGGTGTGTTCACTCTCTTTGTTCGCTGCTCAAGAATAAGAGCAGACAGTGGAATGATTTCTTGAATAAACTGAAATGAAAGACAATTCGGTTTCGTTATTCAAGTCTCCCCACACTCATTAACATTTAAAGCAAAATCCACAACAACCAGTTTTGAGGAAGGCTCCTTCAACTGGTTGTAAAATGGTACTGCGATAATTAAACGTAGATGGGTTTTGACCAAAGCATGTCACGGACATTTCAGTACCACCTCTGAGAACTTAGAACCTAACATTTTGACTTACCTTGACTTTGAGGGTCACAGAACTGGGCCATGCGTGTTTTTGGCAGCTTCCTCACTAGCTCGTTATACAGATCCTCACTTGAGGCTCCGTCTCCTTTTCCTCCCCTCCTGTCCCTCCCTGCTCCTCCTCCTCCTGCTCCTCCTCCACCCTTCATGGACTTGAACTGTTCCGTTATCTCTCTCAGAGTTCGGTTGATCTGGAGGTCCGGACGCTTCTGGAAAGTCTTCTTACACAGAGGGCACTGGCAGATCTGCGATGATGGAATGATGGAATATAGGAGGATGTGAAAAATGATGAAATAACAGAGAAACTGATAAGATAAGATAAGGTAAGCCTTTATTAGTCCCACAATGGGGAAATTCCAGGATTGCAACAGCACAGGGATAGCAACACTCAGAGCAGCAATCAGAAGGCAAGAAAAAAAACAAGAACAGCTAGTATACATATGTACATATAAATATAAATATATATATAGACACACAGTGCAGAGCATTGTAGCTAAATGGAATAAATATATGAATATATAAACACACACAGTGCGGAGCATTATAGCTAAATGGAATAAATATATGAATATATAAACACACACAGTGCGGAGCATTGTAGCTAGATGGAATAAATATATGAATATATTTATTCCAACATGATTTTTAGCTTAAATTCCACGTACCAAAAGCCAGTTTAGAAAGCTTGGGATCAGTCCGCCAAGGTCTCCGCTTTTGACTGCCACCTAATCCACATAGCACCGGACTTCCATGATCCCTCCTGCAGGTGGTGAACCTACTGGAGGGCGGACCCATGTAACTCCTTCGGGCTGAGCCCGGCCGGGTCCCATGGGTGGAAACCCGGCCACCAGACGCTAGCCTTCGAGCCCCTCCCCCAGGCCTGGCTCCAGGGTGGGGCCCCGGTAACCCCATACCGGGCGGGGTACACTGAATCCTTGATATACAATTTATCATGAGAGTCTGTTGGATCGTTCTTCGTCTGGCCCTTCACCCAGGACCAGTTTGTCTTGGGAGACCCTATCAGAGGCAAATTGCCCCGGACAACATAGCTCCTGGGATCACTGGGGCACGCAAACCCCCCCACCACGATAAGGTGACGATCCATGAGGGGGATAGCAGCAGCATCTGCAGTGATGCGGACGTTGTACCGGTCTGTTGTGGTGAAGAGGGAGCTTAGTTCTAAGGCAAAGCTGTCGATTTACCAGTCAATCTACGTTCCTACTCTCACCTATGGTCACGAGCTTTGGGTAATGACCGAAAGAACGAGATCGCGGATACAAGCGGCTGAAATGAGCTTTCTCCGTAGGATTGCTGGACTCACCCTCAGAGATAGGGTGAGGAGCTCAGTCATCCGGGAGAGGCTCAGAGTAGAACCGCTGCTCCTCCACATTGAAAGGAGTCAGTTGAGGTGGTATGGGCATCTGATTAGGATGCCTCCTGGACGCCTCCCACTTGAGGTGTTTCAGGCACGTCCCACTGGGAGGAGACCCCGGGGCAGACCCAGGACTCGGTGGAGAGACTATGTCTCCCAGCTAGTCTGGGAACGCCTTGGTATCCCCTCTGAAGAGCTGGAGCAGGTGGCTGGGGAGAGGGAAGTCTGGGCTTCTCTGCTTGAACTGCTGCCTCCGCGACCCGGACCTCCGGAAAAGCGGTAGAAGATGGATGGATGGATGGATGGATGATTTTTAGCTCCTTTCTAAAATCACATACAAATGAATTGGGTGGGAATCACCAGATACTATTGTGATCTTGTGATACGCTGAGTACTGCAATTTTCCATCCCCATTTTTGTCTTGTCCAACTCTGGCTAGATCTCAGGAGTCACTCCTTTTCTATGCTGACCAAAAGACAGTGAGCATTTAGCACCATCTAGTGGACTGAAAAGACAATTGGTTTTTATTACTCTCCTCCCTAAACAGGTAAGTTTGTATGGAAGGCCATCCTGCTCAAACAAACACCATCCAACCCATCCATTAAAACAAAAATAAGTGACAAATTATACTTTTGCTGCTTGTTATCAGACCACTAAATATTAACTATGTGTGGTAAACTGAAATAGTTATGTGGCTAAATTTGATAACTGATAATGAGAGTTTTGTTAAGGGAAAAAAGATGTGCTTTCTTCTCTCTGAAGTGGGATTTCATTTTATTCTAGTGCATGTGTGTTTTTATGCACTCAATCTGATTACAGTATATGAATTTTGATTCTCTTTTCTTATTAAATAAAGCTAAGTAAAATGAAATTATAAAGGACAGTCTTCGCACAAAATATACAGTATATCATAATATGTATCATGTATTGCGATATAGAGAAATAATTTTTTTTTAAGTTATTACACAGCCCTACATCCTTTCAAAGAGTATTGAGGTTTTATTTATCAGCAATACTTAATTATGGAATTGCTATACCCACACAGTAGATGGCAGCAGCGCACCAATAAATTGACTTTAAAACCCAGTGAGAAGAAAAAACCTGAAGGCAGCTCATTTCACTATAAATGCTGGTATACAGTGTAAAAATTAACTTGATGAATCCTTTTTGTAAAATGCGCTTGGTCACTCAACACAATCACCACAGGCCTCAATAAATATTTTCAGTAAATTAAATGTTTGAATCTTCTGGCCTACTGGTATGAAATGCACCTTGCTAACCAACTGCTGAGAATGACCAAGATGGTTCAATGCAAAACTCAAGGCTTAAAAAAAAAGGAGTAGACCAATAGAATGCCACAGTGGCTACATCCATGTTACATATGCAATCTTTGGGGATGAAGAAATACAATCTAATAAAAATAGATATTCCTTCTCACCTTTGCTCCATCCCAGTATCTGCTGATGCAGGCCATGCAGAAGCTGTGGCCACATGGTGTGGATGAAGGGTTATTGAACACGTCCAGACAGATGGAGCACTGGAACTGCTCCTCAGTCAGAAAACTTCCATATATGGACATCCTGTGGGAACAAGCAGCAATTTTACATTTGGATTAGTTAATAATAATGGTGGACCTTTATTGCCATTAATCAGTCGCACTTTGACAGGCTGAATGTCAAATACTTTTGGTGAATATATTTGTTTCAGTTTAAATCTTTATTTTGGCAACTTTCATTTGCAGTTTGGTCATGTTTCAGGGAACAAAAGTCTATCTGTAGGTTTAAGAAAAACAAATGGGTTCCAATTTTTTTTTTTTTTTTAAAAGTGAAAATATTGCAACAAATCACAAAAACTAAGCTTTACAAATGATAGAATAATACCATCTAACCTAAGTGCCTAATTTGGAAAAGTATTTCTAAGCTTTTTGGGACAACTAGAATGACTTCAATCATATCTGAATTTAATAGTAAGCAATTACAAGTCATCCATGCTCTGATTTCCTTAAGACATGCCTCTGATTTAATTCATTACTGTCACCTAGCTTCATTGATAAATATAATTGTATTCCATCTGTATAACAATGGAAACCTATGTAATACTTTCTAATAATATTACCTAATGAAAGCATATATAAAGTAAAGAGAATAGGATCTAACACAGAGCCCTGTGAAACTCTATAATTGAGCTTTGAATTTGAAGAAAAGTCATTACTGACATGAACAAACTGGAACCTATCAGATAAACCACCGTATAGAAGTTCCTTTAAGTGATCGTTTTGTGGCAAACTAAATACCATGAAAATATAGAGTTAAAAAAGAAATCTACTCATGCACTCCAGTTCTTGAAGTTCTTTCAAAACTGACAAATTTGTGTGTTTTGTTAGGAAATGATCCATAAATCAACATGCTGATAAGATTTTTCAAAGGCCAAGTGAAGGAGTGTGGAAATAGAGGTGGTGCTGAACAAACTTTTAACAACAGCCAAACAAAGCTACACTTTGACCTAATGAAGAGTTTTTCTGTTTGACGTTGGACAGGGCAACAGAATAGTGATGTAATGTGTTTTTGTGCATAAATATACGTAGGTAAAGGTCAGAACAGAGAGAAATCGGATTCAGGGGGGGAAAAAAAAAACAATTTTATGAAAGGACAAATTCCGAGATAAATGACATCTTTATATAACACAGAGACACACTCATATATCTGCCTTTGTTGACAAAAATCTGATAAGTTTGGTCAGAAGACGTCAGGAATGAAGTGCAACCAGATTCTGTCCTAGATGATCACGTACAGAACATGGAGAAAAAAAAACAGACAGAAAGATACAGTGGATGTAAGTACAGATAACATTTGAGCTCAGGTTCATGCTCACAAACAAAACATATTAACACATTAACTAGAGGACATTCAATAGAGATGCAGACCCACACCCTGAATGCCCAATTACTTAAAACAGATTAGCAGTGTGAAATTTTTTTGACCTTGTGTGTTTGATCTTTGACTTTTTGACCTCAAAACCATTGGGTTTCCAGAGTGTCTCTTGATCTACCCCTGTACCAAGTTTGGTGATTGTGTCTTCAGCCATTTCTATTTTATTGTACGGACAAACATACAAACTAACACGCATTCACCGATTATCCTTGGCATGGCCAGTGGACGATTTTACTGTATGAGAAAGTCAGGAGTGGCAGAGAAATATGTAAGGGTGGTGCAGGACATGTATGAGGACAGCAAGATGGTGGTGAGGTGTGCTGTAGGAGTGACAGATGGGTTCAAGGTGAGGATGGGGTTACATCAGGGATCAGCTCTGAACCCCTTCTTGTTTACCATGGTGATGGACAGGCTGACAGACGAGGTCAGGCAGGAATCCCTGTGGACCATGATATTTGCAGATGACATTGTGATCTGTAGTGAGAGTAGGGAGCAGGTGGAAGGGAACCTGGTGCCTCATGTACAAAGGGTACTTAAACACAAAAACATGGCGAATGTATCAAAAATGAAATGACTGTGGAAATATGTGCAGCCCCACGGCAACTTCATGGCTGGCGTATGTACGTTTCTACTGTTATTGGTCCATTGGAGAAACTTAGAGGTGATGTTGGGAGACTGATAATGACGTGAAAATTATTGTACACACCAAAGACACATGATGAACAAACATCCAAGTGTGCGCAATTAGATGAGTGGATATAAAAGCAAGCACAAAGAAGTGCAGAAAATGTGGAAAAAATGAGGATATTGCAAATTGCGCAGTGATAAGAGAAAGGGTATTTAGAGACAGAGAAGATTTTCGAGCTCAGGATGATGACTGGTTTGTCAGCCAATTTAGGTTTCCACTGGCAGTCCTTTTGGAACTGTGCTCAGAGCTACGGCCGCTCTTGGAGCGCGACATGGCGAGAAGCCATGCGCTGTCTGTCCCAGTGTAGGTGCTGACAACACGGCTTAAAACGGCTGTAATTAAACCCTTACTCAAAAAGCCAACGCTAGATCCAGGAGCTTTAGCTAACTATAGACCAATCTCTAATCTCCCTTTCATTTCAAAAATCTTAGAAAGAGTTGTTGCTACGCAATTATTTGACCACCTGCAGGGAAATGGTTTATTTGAGGAGTTTCAATCTGGGTTTAGAATCCATCATAGCACTGAAACAGCCTTAGCGAAGGTCACTAACGACCTCCTCATTGCATCTGATAATGGACTAGTTTCTGTACTTGTCCTTTTAGATCTTAGTGCAGCTTTTGATACTATTGATCATAATATTCTACTTGATAGATTAGAACACTATGTTGGACTTAATGGAACTTCGTTGCAGTGGTTTAGATCTTATTTATCTGATAGGTTCCAGTTTGTTCATGTAAATGATGAGTTTTCTCTCAGCTCAAAGCTTAGTCATGGAGTTCCACAGGGATCTGTGCTTGGCCCTACTCTTTTTAGTTTATATATGCTTCCGTTAGGCAACATTATTAGAAAGCACTGTATACATTTTCACTGTTATGCAGATGACACACAATTATACCTGTCAATGAAGCCAGATGATACTAATCAATTAGCCAAGTTAGAAGCCTGTCTTAAGGAAATCAAAGTTTGGATGACTCGTAATTTCCTGCTATTAAATTCAGATAAGACTGAAGTCATTCTTGTTGGTCCAAAAAACCTTAGAAATTCCTTTCCAAATCAAACTTTCAGTTTGGATGCAGTTACTCTTTCTCTTAATAGCTCTGTGAGGAACCTTGGAGTTATTTTTGATCAGGATTTGTCCTTCAATTCACATATTAAATTTGTTTCTAAGACTGCCTTCTATCATTTGCGTAATATTGCCAAGATTAGGAGCATCTTGTCTCAGAGTGATGCTGAGAAGCTGATCCACGCTTTTGTTAGCTCGAGATTAGATTATTGTAATTCTTTATTATCAGGCTGTCCTAAAACATCTTTAAAAAGTCTTCAGCTGATCCAAAATGCTGCAGCAAGAGTTTTAACAGGTACTAGAAAGAGAGATCAATATCTCTCCGGTTCTGGCCTCCCTTCATTGGCTTCCCATAGAGTTTAGAATTAAGTTTAAAATCCTTCTTCTTACTTACAAAGCTCTAAACAATCAGGCTCCTTTTTATTTAAAAGATCTGATACTACCGTATCATCCTAACAAAGCACTACGCTCCCAAAATGCAGGTTTACTTGTAATATCTAGAATCTCCAAAAGTACAATGGGAGGCAGAGCCTTCAGTTATCAAGCTCCTCTCCTGTGGAATCAGCTGCCAATCTGGATTCGGGAGTCAGACTCGATCTCTGTTTTTAAGAATAGGGCTAAAACCTACCTTTTTGATATAGCCTACAATTAGGGAGGGATCATGTGTTTCTGAACCCTCCCTTAGTTATGCTGCTAATAGGTTTAGTCAGCCGGGGGACCTCCAGTAATGCACTGGGCCTCACTCCTTTCCTCACTCTCTATGAAATATTTTTTTTTTGCTGGTCATTAACATTTGTTTGTTCTCTCCCGTAGATTGAGTCCCCATCGTGCTGTTTGCTCTCTACATGTCTGTTCTTTTCTTCTTCTCTGTCCCCTCACCCCCCAGCCAGTCACAGCAGATGACTGCCCCTCCCTGAGCCTGGTTCTGCTGGAGGTTTCTTCCTGTTAAAAGGGAGTTTTTCCTCTCCACCGTCGCCAAGTGCTTGCTCACAGGGGATCGCCTGATTGCTGGGGTCTTTCTGCAACTGTGGGGGTCCTCCCTACAGTTGATAGTGCTATGAGATGACTGTTGTTGTGAAATGGCGCTATATAAATAAAGTTGAATTGAATTGAACACTGGGTTTCCTGGCAACAGGGGTATTCCAGAGGGAGCTGGCACGCTGATCAAGAATTTTCTAGTCGGCCCTTAGCCGAGCTATGCCAGCTGTGTGGGATGGCATTGTCCAGCTGTCACCCAGGTACATCATATTCCCATACAATGCAGTTAAACAGGCCAACATCAAAGCGCAATTTGCAGTGAAAGTCAGTTTTCCTGATGTAATTGGATCTATCGACTGCACACACATTGCTATAAAAATCACCTTCACAAGATGAATATGTGTATGTTAACAGGACATATTTCCATTCTATCAATGTACAAATTATATGTGTGATATATATATTATATATCTTGCTTGCTTGTTTTTTTTTTTTTTTTTTTTTTTTTTTTCTTGCCTTCTGATCGTTGCTCTGAGTGTTGCTATCCCTGTGCTGTTGCAATCCTGGAATTTCCCCGTTGTGGGACTAATAAAGGCTTATCTTATCTTATATGTGATGCGCAAATGCAACTAACCAACATTGTTGCAAGGTGGCCTGGTTCAATGCACGATTCATCCATTCTAATGAACAGTATTGTTGGGAACAAACTACAAGCTGGTACTGTGTGGATGGGTGGCTTCTTGGTGAATAAATTCATGTAATTGTACTAAATAACCCATCTCATCGGCAACGCACCTGTCTTCAAGGCTTCATTACAAGTCAGTAGTTTGAGTAAGTGACTTCCTTTTTTTGCTGATTAAACTATAGTTTCAGAGCATTCTACCAAGCCCCCAATTGCCTCTGTGTGTACAGTAGTTATGTCAATAAACACATGCGTAATGTTTGAAATGCAACAGTGTCACCCTTTCCCCGGTGCACTTCATTCATTTACAATAGTAGTGTGTGTAATCCATGTAAATTGTATATAACTATAAAGGATGAGATTTGCATTTTGGACATAAAATATGTACTTGTCAAGTCTAATATGATCTGTTTTCAACTGACAGGTGACTCTGGCTACCCGCTAAATAGGTTCATATTATCTTTGTTTTCATTACTGTTTTCCTTTATTCAACGAGCTGATCCACCCGGTTGGTCAGAAATCACAGTGATCAGCTGACGCTCTGAGGATGACTGCAGATGTCAGTTGAAACATGTCAAGGTAAAATAAACATCTCCTTCTCATCCCTGTCTGAAAAGGAAAACAGTAAACTGATCTTATAGAGCTGTGAGCAGGCTATTGATTTACCTGTATCCGGCACCGATGTCAGAGGACAGCGTTCCAGACATAGTGTTTTTATGCGCCTCTTCCTCATTCAGGAGCGCCTCCAACTCAGTCCGTGAAATCCATGATAAGATCCAAGATAAGATGGCGGCAGCGCGCATGGACGCAGCTGCCCCTCTTGGCATCAGCGAGTGTGAGAGTTTTGAGTGTTATGATCTTCCCAGACGTACATTCTGTAAAACTTACAACCGGGAGACCTTATTAAACATCAAGGTACTGCACGCTGCAAGAATTGCGGCGATTGGTTGTGATTTGGACATTCTACACCAGCATGGAATTCTGGCGGAGTCCCCGCTCGAAGCTACCCGAGAGAGGAGGAGGCGTAAGCAGATCGAACGCAAGCAAAAGCGTGGAAAAAGGGCCGGGATCCATGCTAGGCTAAAGGCTAACTCCTCCAGACCAGCAGTACCGTCGCTCCTTCTCTCTAACATCCGCTCCCTCGACAACAAGCTGGACGAGTTGCGTCTGCTGAGAGAAACCCGGAGAAAGTGGAGGGACTGCTGTGTGCTTGTGTTCACGGAGACATGGCTCCACGACAACATCCCTGACGAGGCCATTCAACTGGAAGATACGGCGATGTTCCGTGCCGACAGGGAAACGGCGAGCTCCGGTAAGAGCCGTGGAGGTGGGCTATGCATCTATGTTAACAAGAACTGGTGCGTTAATGCCACGTTAGTGTCTAAACACTGTTCTCCGTTGGCGGAGTTCCTTATTGTAAATTGTCGGCCTTATTATCTGCCGAGGGAATTCAGCAACGTGTTTGTAGCGGCTGTTTACTTAACACCGAGCGCTAACGCTAACGCTAATGCTAAGAAGGCACTCGGGGAACTGCACAATGCGATTAGTGAAATCCAAACTTCACACCCGGACAGTTTTGTGGTGGTTGCGGGGGATTTTAACCACACCAGCTTAAAGACTGTGCTCCCCAAGTTTAAACAATGTGTAGACTTTAAGACCAGAGGAGAGAATATGTTGGACTTAGTGTACACAAACACAGATGCATATAAGGCGATACTCCGCCCCCATCTCAGCCTTTCTGAAACAAATCAGGATTTGGCCAGAGAGTGCAACCTCTGCACTGAAAGACTGTTTTCTGCACACAGACTGGTAGGTTTTCAAAATAGCAGCCTCCCAGGAAGACAAGACAGATGTGGAGGAGTATGCTGAAACGGTTACCAGCTACATCACAAAGTGCACAAAGGGTGTCACTACAGTGAAGACCATCACTATGCGGGGTAACCATAAGCCCTGGATGACTGCAGAGGTGCGCTCACTACTTACAGCCAGGGATGCAGCCTTCAGAGCGAAGGACAGGATCGCCCTCCACTCAGCCAGGTCTGCGCTCTCAAAGGGAATTAAAGCGGCGAAGCGCACCTATGCGGAGAAAATCCAGGGACACCTCTGTGACACTAGGAACACCAAGCAGATGTGGCAAGGAGTTCGGACACTGACGGGCTATAAGTCTAGGCAGGGGGTCGATGATGACGACGCTTCGCTTCCAGACAGGCTCAACGACTTCTTTGCACATTTTGAAGCATCAAACTCGACAATCAGAGGGAGGGATGGCCCACCCCCACCATCGGTTGGACCAGCTTTTACCATCAACACAGCGGACACACGGAGGACCCTAACCAGAGCCAACCCACGTAAAGCTGCAGGTCCGGACAACATCCCGGGACGTGTGCTCCGAGACTGCGCGAGTGAGTTGGCGGATGTCCTGACTGACATTTATAACATCTCCCTGAGTCAGGCCATCGTTCCCAGATGCTTCAAGACCTCTATCATTGTACCGGTGGGAAAGAAACCAGTTGTGTCCTGTTTGAATGACTATCATCCTGTTGCACTGACACCAATTGTGATGAAGTGTTTTGAACGGCTTGTCAAACCACACATTACAGCCTGCCTCCCTGCATCACACGACCCGCTCCAGTTTGCATATCATTCAAACCGCTCCACAGAGGATGCTATAGTCACCACCCTACACTCTGTCATCACCCACCTGGACCAGAAAGACACCTACGCCAGACTCCTGTACATTGATTTCAGTTCAGGATTCAACACCATTATTCCCCAGAGACTGATGGAGAAATTATTCCTTCTTGGTCTGAACACCGCCACATGTCTCTGGATCCTGGATTTCCTGACTGAGAGACCTCAGTCTGTCCGGGTTGGAAACAACATCTCCAACTCTGTCACGCTGAGCACCGGATCCCCTCAAGGCTGCGTACTCAGTCCACTGTTGTTTACACTTCTAACACATGACTGTGTATCCAGACACGAGGGGAACCAGATTATTAAGTTTGCAGACGACACCACGGTGGTGGGACTTATTCAGAGGGATGAGGAATCAATGTACAGGGAAGAAGTGAGAGACCTGGAGGGCTGGTGCAGGGAGAACAATCTGGTGCTCAACGTGGACAAAACGAAGGAGATGATTATCGACTTCCGGCGGTCACAGCCTGAGCACGTCCTCCTCAGCATCGGCGGCCGTTTAGTGGAGAGAGTGGAGAACATCAAGTTCCTCGGAGTGCAGATCTCGCAGGACCTGACCTGGAGCAAGAATTCCTTGGGGATCAGGAAGCGGGCTCAGCAGAGACTGCACTTCTTGAGGAAACTCAAACAGGCCTCTCTCCCCATCTGCATCCTCAGGACCTTCTACAGAGGTGTGGTGGAGAGTGTTCTGACATACTGCATTGCTACATGGTACTCCAGCTGCAGTATGTCAGACAAAAAAGCCCTGCAGAGGATAGTCAAGGGAGCTGAGAGGGTAATTGGAGTCTCCCTCCCCTCTGTCCAAGAACTTTTTCAGAACCGTTGTAGGAGCAGGGCACTGAACATCATCAAGGACCATTCTCACCCTCTGCATAAACACTTTGAACTTCTTCTATCTGGTAAACGATTCCGGAGCATCAGAGACAGAACCACC
This sequence comes from Pholidichthys leucotaenia, assembly GCA_020510985.1. Classification (NCBI taxonomy): domain Eukaryota; kingdom Metazoa; phylum Chordata; class Actinopteri; order Cichliformes; family Pholidichthyidae; genus Pholidichthys; species Pholidichthys leucotaenia. Next base: position 119,498,827 of record CM035836.1, on the reverse strand, counting down.
AGACTGATCAACAGCTTTCTTCCACAAGCTGTCAGGATGCTGAACAGTTGACCCGAAATCTCTCATACACACTACTGCACCTACGGACATTTTGTATATTATTTGTATATTATAGTTAGTTTTTTCCCCAAGTATGTCTCAGGGATGTGTGAATGGATGGGGGGGGGGGGGGTGAAGCTATGTGTGAGTGTGTCTTAAATCATGCTGCTTCTATTTATATGGATGCCGAGAGAAACGCAATTTCATCTTGCCTGCACTACAGTTGTATGTACAGCAATATGACAATAAAGTTTGATTTGATTTGATTTGAAATTCCATTAAATCCATTATTTTTGATTGCGGACACAGGAGAATCAAATGTGCAGGGCTTATATATATCTATTTGCATGTAATTGCATATTTAAATGGAGGTGTGTCAAGGGAGGAGTCCGGTATTTCCTCACATGCGTTCAATTGCAAGTAGATTGGGATGTGCAAAGGAATTGTGCTTGGTTGGATTCCAGCGTACATACCGTTTCATACATCTGGATTTATTTTTTTTTTGCTTACGCCATTTTCTTGATTTAAGCATACGTCATTTTTCAGTAGGAAGTCCACTCAAGTTTTTGTACATGAGGACCCTGGAAAGGTGGGGGTATGCTCTGGAGAGAAGAAGAATGAAAGTCAGTAGAAGCAAGACAGAATACATGAGTGTGAATGAGAGGGAGGCAGGTGTAACAGTGAAGATAGAAGGAGTAGAGGTAGTGAAAGTAGATGAGTTTAAACACCTGGGGTCAACCATCCAAGGCAATGGAAAATGCAAAAGAGAGGTGAAGGAGGGAGTGCAGGGAGGGTGGAGTAGGTGGAGACGAGTGTCAGGGGTGATTTGTGACAGAAGAGTAGCAGCAAGAGTAAAAGGGAAGATTCACAAGATGGTCATGAGACCTGCTATGATGTATGGTTTGGAGATGGTGGCGCTGACAAAAAGACAGGAGATGGAGCTGGAGGTGGCAGAGATATGATAAAAGATGCCAATTTAAAAATTAAAAAAATTACAAATTACAATTTAAATAAATAGAATAAAAATTTAATGAACATCCAAATAAATGTTGCAAATTTACAAGAAAGAAGTTGCAAATTTATGAGAAACGGGCTGCAAATTTACAACAGAAAAATCACAATTTTATGAGAAAAAGTTGCAAATTTATGAGAAAAAAAATCACGTTTCTGAGAAACAGGTTGCAAATGTACAAGAAAAAAATTATATATTTCTGAGAATGAAGTGACAAATTTGCAGGAAAAAAAATTGCTAATTTATGAGGAAAAAGTCTACACACCCCTGTTCAAATGCCAGGTTTTTGTGATGTAAAAAAATTAGACCAAGATAAATCATTTCAAAATTTTTCCACAATTAATGTGACCTTACCTTTACAACCTGTATTACCTGTTCAACCCAACTGAAAAACAAACTGAAATCTTTTAAGGGAAAAAATTAAATAAAAAAACTTGAAATAACCTGTTAGCACACCCTGTTATAACTGGGGATGTGGCTGTGTTCAGAATTAACCAGTCACCTTCAAACTCATGTTAAACTGGAGTCAGCACACACCTCCCACCATTTAAAATGCCTCTGATTAACCCCAAATAAAGTTCAGATGTTCTAGTAGGCTTTTCCTGACATTTTTGTAGTCACATCTTACAGCACAAGCCATGGTCTGCAGAGAGCTTCCAAAGCATCAGAGGGATCTCACTGTTCAAAGGTACCAGTCAGGATAAGGGTACAAAAGAATTTCCAAGGCATTAAATATACCAAGGAACACAGTGAAGACAGTCATTATCAACTGGAGAAAATACGGAACAACAGTAATATTACCAAGAACTGGACGTCCCTCCAAAATTGATGAAAAGACAAGACGAAAACTGGTCAGGGAGGCTGCCAAGAGGCCAACAGCAACAGTGAAGGAGCTGCAGGAATTTCTGGCAAGTACTGTCTGTTTAGTACATGTGACAACAATCTCCCGTCTAGGGTGGCAAGACGGAAGCCTTGTCTTACGAATAAAAACATTCAAGCCAGGCTATATTTTGCAAAAACATATTTGAAATCCTCCAAATGCATGTGGGAAAATGTAAAACCGATAAAACCAAGGTTGAACTTTTTGGCCATAATTCCAAAAGGTATATTTGGCGCAAACACAACACTGCTCATCACCAAAAGAATACCATACCTACAGTGAAGCATGGTGGTGGCAGCATCATGCTTTGGAGCTGTTTTTCTTCAGCTGGAACTGGGGCCTTGGTCAAGGTGGAGGGAATTATGAACAGTTCCAAATACAATGCAGTAATGCAGTAAAAAGCAGAATTTCCCAGCACAAAAGTTTTTGCCTATGCTTTTATCTGATGTTTTACTAATGTGAACACTCAATTACTGCCCAGTACTGAGACCTTGCTTCAACTATGCCTGAAATGATTGTCTTTTAATGGATTACAGCTATTGCAATATGAATGAGTGAATGAACAACTGAACAACCTTCTTCTTTCAGCTGCTCCCTTTAGAGGTCTCTACAGTGGTTCATCTGCCTCCATCTCACCCCATCCCTTGTATGATTGGATGGTTAACCCCAGGTATTTAAACTCATCTACCTTCACTACCTCTACTCCTTGCATCTTTACCATTACAATTGCCTCCCTCTCATTCAAAAACATGTACTCTGTCTCGCTTCTACTGATGACTGAACTGAAAAATAAACGAATAAATAAAAACATAGGAATTAAATCATAGTTTATATGTGTAAATATAAATAACTGACATCCTTCTTTTTCACACCCTCTCAGTTAAATTGTCATGGTTTTAATTAGCTGACAGCTCACGTGCACGATGCAACAGCAACAGGAGAACAACCACACAAAGAGGCACATTTGAGAATTTATTAGATTTCAAAATAAACGCACAGCTATGGAAACAGTCACTCACCAGAGGAACCAACCTGTGGAGAGAAGACAAGAGCAGTGAGAGGAGGATGGAGTGAGGGGAAATGGGCGAGCCAAATTGCCACTTACTTGGGTACCAAGGGACAACCGGCAGGGCCCCAATGGGAAATAGATGAACCAGTAGGGTGAAAGGGAAGAACTGGTGGTGCCTGACCAGGTGGAAGTTGGAAGCCAAAGGATGGTGGAGATGTAGCAGAGTAGCGTGCGCAGTCGCAGAGACACACCTGCACGGTGGCAGCAACCTGAGGAAGAGAGAGGAACAAAGTTAGACGACGTGCCTAAGTTTGCAAAACAATACTTGCTAGTCATTTAACTGGGAAGTATACCCAGACGAGCCAGTGTTGAATGCGCGGAGAGAGCCTCCTTAAGTACGCTGGCTGATAAGCGGGAGCAGGTACGTCTTCTGCCTCAGGTGTAGTGATGAGTTGGTGAAAGTGAGATGGGACAGAAGGGGCGCACTCTCGCTGCCCATGACAGGGCCCCCCCTTCTAGGAGCGCCTCCTGGTGGTCCAGAGAGCTTCTCCAGGTGAGCTTGGTGGAAGGCCCGGAGCATTCCTTTGTCCAGGACCTGTGCAGACAGGACCCAGGAGCGTTCCTCTGGACCGTAGCCCTCCCAGCCAACCAGGTACTGATGGCCCCAGAAGTGGGGAGACAGCTTCTTGGCCTTCTCCTTGAGAGGGATCTGACACGTCGCTAGCCAGACCTGCTGACCCACGACGTACTTGGGGGCAGGCACCCACTTCCTGCCTGCTGCAGCCCAGGTGCGTTCAGTGGAGCAGGTGAGGGCAGCCCGGGTGGTTCTCCAGACACGCTGGCAGCAACGGGCGTGGACCCCTGCCGATGGAACCGCGACCTCCCTCTCAGCCATGGGAAGGAGTGGCAGCATGTACCCCAGGGATGCCTCAAACAGGGTGAGTCCGGTGGTGGTGGAGACCACTGAGTTCATCAAGTATTCCACCCAGGTCAGGTATGAGCTCCAGGAAGATGGGTTGTCGGCTGCTACGCACCGCAGGGTGGCCTCCAAGGACTGGTTGTCACGCTCCGCCTGCCCGTTGCTCTGGGGATGGTTACCTGAGGAGAGACTCGCTGTCGTGCCCAGAGTCCGGCAAAAGGCCTTTCAGACCTGGGATGTGAACTGCGGACCCCGGTCAGACACAATGTCCATGGGGATACTGTGGATCCTGATGACATGGTCGGTGAGGAGGACCACCATCTCCAAGGCCAAGGGGAGCTTCAGGAAAGCAACCAGATGCACAGCCTTAGAGAAGCTATCCACTATGGTGAGGATTACCATCTTGCCACGGGAGGGGGGGGAAGTCTGGTAATGAAGTCCACGGCAATGTGGGACCATGGATGGCCAGGGGTGGGGAGGGGATGGACGAGACCAGATGGGGGTTCCGACTGGTTACATGATGGAAAAGTTGAACCTCTGAAAAAACAGGGCCTAATGAGCCTGCCTGGCGTTAAGTTGGCGGGTCAACTGCAAATATTCAAGGTTTTTGTGGTCGGTCCACATGAAGATGGTGTGAATAGCCCCCAATGCCTCCATTCCTCCAGTGCCAACTTAATGGCAAGCAGCTCTCTGTCCCCTATGTCGTTGTTCCTCTCGGCCGGCGTAAGCTGACGAGAGAAATATGTGCATGGGCGGAGCTTCTGAGGGGAGGGTGTGCGCTGCAACAGCACAGCGCCTACCCCTGAATCAGATGCATCCACCTCGAGGACGAACTGGAGCTGGGTGTCGACCCAAGATTGGTGTTTCAGTGAACAGGTGCTTTAATTTAGCAAACGCCTGTTCAGCTGCCTCGGTCCAACGAAAGGGGACCTTAATGGAGGTCAGCTGCGTCAAGGGCAGTGCCACCCCACTGTAGTTCCTGATGAACCAGCGATAAAAGTTCACAAACCCAAGGAAGCGTTGAAGCTTCTTATGGGAGTGGGGAGTTGGCCAAATGAGCACTGCCCTCACCTTGGCCGGGTTGGCAATCAGTCTCCCCTCAGCCACTATGAAGCCCAAGAAGGTGGTCATGCTGGTGGAGAACTCACACTTCTCGGCCTTAACGTAAAGCTGGTTCTCCAAGAACCGTTGCAGAATGGCTTTGACATGGGCTTCGTGTTCCTCTGGTGAGTGGGAGAAAATCAAAATATCATCCAAGTAGACAAAGATGAATTGTTAGAGCATATTGCGAAGGATGTCGCTGATTAGCTGCTGGAAGACAGCAGGGGCATTGGTGAGCCCAAATGGCATCACCAAATACTCAAACTGCCCCTGGTGGGTTTTGAACGCTGTCTTCCATTCATCTCCTTTGTGAATGTAGATTAAATGGTACGCGTTCCTTAAATCTAACTTGGTGAAGACCCGGGAGTGCTGAAGGAGCTCGAACGCAGAATTAATCAAAGGCAGAGGGTACTTGTCTTTGGTGGTAATTGCGTTGAGCTCCTGGTAGTCGATGCACAAGCGCAATGAGCTATTCTTCTTTCCAACGAAGAAGAGCCCGGCTTCAAGCGGAGCCGAAGATGGCCGAATAAGGCCGGCGTTCAGCTATTCTTTGATGTACTTCTCCATCACCTCCCTCTCCAGACCAGAAATGCTATATAGCCGACTGTACGGCAGCGTCACCCCCGGGATGAGGTCTATAGTGCAATCGTAAGAGCGATGAGGCAGTAGCGACAAGGCTCTCGATTTGCTAAAGACCTCCCCCAAATCGTGGTATGCCTGGGGGACGAGGTTGAGGTCCGGGGGCTCGACTGGAGGGAGGGAGACAGACAGAGACGGGGAGAACTCCGCTGAACGCATACAATTAGCTATACAAAAAGGGCTCCAGGAGGAGATAGTATTTTGTCCCCAGTTAATTATCGGATTATGCCTCCGGAGCCATGGGTAGCCAAGAACCACCGGGGAAGATGAAACAGGAAGAACCAGGAATGAGAGTTCCTCCTGGTGGTTCACAGAAAGGAGGATGGAGATCGGTACAGTGCTATCGGTGACTACCGCGACCTCCCAGCCAGAAACGGTGGTAATTCTCTGACTGTGAGGTAATTTGCGTGTGGGAATACCCACCTGCCGAACGAACTGGGCAGAGACGAAATTACCCTCAGACCCCGAGTGAACTAACGCCGTAGTCTGCTCGACCTCCAGCAATTGCACAAGGGCTGAAATTGAAAAGTTACTGGGGGGAGGAGATTTGGTCACGCCCGCCAAACCCCCCATGGTTACTGATGGGCTGTGTATTTTGGCCGCTGGCGGCACTCGTCCCAGTACGCGCACACGCCAGCCCTTCGCCTTCATCAGCGCTCGTCATCAGTCAAGTGCTGAGAGAGCTCCATCAGCTCGGGCAGGGAGCCAGTGCTGCCAGTGTTAGTAACCACGGCGAGCGCGCGCTCGGCGAGCGGGCGAGAGGAGGACTCACGCTCCTTCGTGCGCTCAGGGTAATGGTTATCTAACCCTACAGCCTGATCTATTAGACCATCGAGGGTCTCAGGGACAGGGTGAACAGCCAGATCGTCACAGAGATGAGCGTTTAACCCGTGGAGGAATGCACTGCGTAAAGCAACCTCGTTCCACCCCGAGTCAGCCGCTTCAACTCGGAACTCCACTGAGTACTCGGCTGCTGACCGAGTGCCCTGGTGGAGCGTCATCAGGCGGCTCATTACATTGCCCTGACTCTCAGTACAGCCAAACGCGTAGGAGAAAGCATCCATGAATTGCTGAAAAGTGTACTGCCACCCCTCGGGGTTATCTATCATGGACCGTGCCCATTCAACCGGCAGGGCGCCAGTGGGAAGTAGACGAACCAGTAGGGTGAAGGGGAAGAGCTGGTGGCGCCTGACCGGGTGGAGGTTGGAAGCCAAGGGATGGTGGAGATGTGGCAGAGGAGTGCGTGCAGTCCCAGAGACACACCTGCACGGTTGCAGCAACCTGAGGAAGAGAGAGGAACAAAGTTAGACGGCATGCCTAAGTCTGTCAAACTTGCTAGTCCTTTAACGAGGCAGTATACCCAGACGAGCCAGCGTTGAATGCACGGAGAGAGCCTCCTTAAATACGCTGGCTGATGAGCGGGAGCAGGTGTGTCTTCTGCCTCAGGTGTGGTGATGAGTTGGTGAAGGTGAGACGGGATGGGAGGGACGCACTCTCACTGCCCATGACATAAATTTGTTTGGTAGCCATGTAACGTGTTTCAGCATTTGTGCCCTGTGGGTAATTTTTACCAACAAAAGATTATCTCTGTCTCATATCATATGACGCAATGTTAACATTACCTGGAAGAGCTAAATAAAACCACACAATTACAGTCAAGACTCAGGACTGAACAAAGAACTTTAGGCAAACATGTTAATGTCTTGATATAAGGTTGAGCTGCATATTTATGGAAAAATTTGTAAATTTACAAGAAAAAAATCTAAAATTTACCAAAAAAGATAGCAAGATTGAAACCAAATTAGTCATTATAGCAGAACAATTTAGATCTTATTTTTTTAATTTATAGAGAAAAAATGTACAAATTTATAAGAAAAAAATTACAAATTCTATTGAAAGCAGTTGCAAATGTAGGAGGGAAACATTGCAAATTTTTGAGAAAAATTGTTGCAAATTTAGACAAAAAACGTTTGAAATTTAATAGGGAAAAAACAAGCCACATTTATGACAAAAGTTTTAAATGGTGTTCACTTATATAACGCTTTTTCTCATCTCTAAATGACCAAAGTGCTTTACAGATCCTGCTATCCACCCATTCACACAAACATTCACACACTGATGGCGGTGGAGCTGCCATACACAGGCAGCTGGGGGTTCAGTGTCTTGCTCAAGGACACTTCAACATGCAGACAGAGCGGGAATCAAACCCCTGACCCTCCGATCAGCAGTCGGCTACACTACACCTGCACCACAGCCTCAGGAAAAATTCGCTATGACTAATGTCAACATGCTATTTTATTCTTATAATTAATGTATTTTTCATTTATTATTTTCAAAAACATTTTATGGATCCCACCAGAATCTCTAGGCCAAAAGCTGTTTTTCCATTGTGGAGGTTCCTAACCATTTAGACCAGAGGTGTCAAGTTAAAGAACACGTAATGACCTCCTGGCCAGTAGGTGTCACACTTACTCTTGCCCCACTATAATATTGTACTGGTTGGTAGAGACGAACATCAACACATAGTGCATACTAATCTGCAATCTCAGTTCTCAAATGATTATAAGCCAGATACAGCAAGTCAAGTGAAGACTTTTTCGTCATATGAACTTAATATGAGGCGACGAAATGTGACATCAACCTAGTTATGCTATTGGTTGTGACATCCTTACTGGCCCCCGTAGTTCTCACCACCCAGCTGCTCAAACATAAATATTATGATTTTTTTGGGACCCATAAAAGCTTTTAAAAGTATTTTTCATCAATATATCATTTTTTGAAGAACATAAAGGCTTAAATTCTGCACCTTTCTAAACATTTTGTTGATATATTTTTTTTAATTGGTTGTCGTGAAAATACAATCCAGTACACCTTTAAATATTACTCACAAAGACACAAAACTATGAGACTAGGGCTTAAAAAAAAGTCATAAATTTATGGGATTCTGGCCTAAAAAAGTTACAAATTTATGAGACTAAGGCTTCAAAAAGGCAAAAATTTTCGAGACCAGATGAAAAAAGTTATGACATATGCCGTTCTGGAACGGAATATGTCTGTGACATAGACACCTGTGATTTAGACTGGGAGAGGAAACCCACACAGGCAGAATATGCATATTTCATATCAAAAGGCCCGAGGGATGTTTAAACCCAAAACCTTTCAGCTATGTCAGGGCTATCCAATAATGTGTCATGGAGGCCCAAGACCCTGCAGGTTTTTTCTTCTAGCCAGTCTCTTCACCAGGTGTTTTCACTGATCAGCAATCAGTAGGAAGAAATTCAGTGGAATCTGCTGTTGAAGACACTGGTTGGAGGTAAAGCCTACATGGTCTTGGTCCTCCATGGCACATCATTGGACACCCCTGAGCTATGTGGTGAAAGCACTACTGCACTAATACCACCACTACCTATAAATATATACACTGTAAAATCTGGTTAGGTCATCTTAGTAAAAGCACACAAACCAATGGTCGTGGGGGAGAAAACTAAGTGAAGTAGTGTCATAAATAAGCATTTGTTTGTAAAACATATTATTTTTATCCCAATTTCTTTGTTGTTTCACGCAGCTTGAATGCTTTTCTGACTAAGGTTAAATAACAGCATATTCAGAATGTTCAAAAGTAGTTTTGCTTGGATGCCCCAGTTTAGTTAACATTGGTAGGTGGTCAAACATCAAACATTTTCATACTTTTCAGGGATTTCTACACATTCTCAATACTTTCCCTTGCTATTCAGTGTGATAGAAATGAGTAAATGCCATACCTTCATGCAGCTGAGGTGGAGGATCAAACAAGCTTGGTGGTATCTGGATCAGTGTCACTAAGACTTCTTAAGCGTGTGCTGTTCATGCAGTTGTGTAAAGGTGTATTAGTGAGTTCAGAGGTTTTCCAGCCCTCTGGGGAGGAAAGTCACACCCACTCACCTGTCCCTGTTTGTGCCAGGTAAATGTGGTAGAACTGGTTAAGGTAGGGGGAAACATGCCTGCATACACACTAACACAAAGTAGGTTAAAGGGCAACAGATCCTATCGCTATATCAGCACTATGATAATAGTTTTTAGGCCTCAGTGCAACAGAGGCATATGGTAGTCACTCAGTGTTTCTGTTTGTGGTTTTGTGTTTGTATATCTGTCTGTCTGTTACTAGCTTCTCAGCTCACCCGGTCAAAATCAAGTGGACCTAAAGGCTTGTGTCATTACATCGCCATATTTTCTTGACTTTTAATTTGCCAGAATTTCGAGATAAGCCTTTGCTTTCAAAATAAGCACAAATTTAACTCGCCATTATGCCCTCAATGGAGCCATGAAAAAAGGTATCGTAATAACTAGGTCCAGCCAGTACAGGTCGCACCAAGGCAGCTGCACCTTGGTGCTTTCATTTAATGTATGTAGTCTGAACCCTGTGATAGATCACACAAGATATTTTTTGCCAAGGTTGCTAAAACTATCATTAAATAAAATTATTAGTAGTAAATAAAACCATATTAACTCAATGGCAAATCGTATGATAGGCCAGACCGTTTCCGCTCTAGGCACCTAGCATATTGCTGTTTGTCCAAGTCATTTGCATCATTAGTATATTTAGCTTCCCATGGTGATATACTGGTCTGTGGGCATGGTAACTTCATCCATAGAGGTCAAGTGCATGTTGAGGCTCTACCTTATTTTCAGTTCACTCAAGTCAGGAGTCGTGTAGTGGCTAATGTAGTTAGGACCATGTAAAGACCAGATCAAGTCTTCCAAGACCAAACATACCCAAGTCTATAAGGGGTCGAGACCAAGTCATGACCTGCATACACAGTGGTCGACTTGATTTCTGCCTGGCTTGGTCTTGACTCCTTAAAATCTTGGGGCACTACTATGACAATGTAAAGCTGGCATTTGCGCCATGCTTTGCACATACTTAATTACAGTGGCATCAATGACAACATCACTTAGGTACACCGTGCTCAGCTCTACGTGACTCTGGTCTGGTGTTCTTATCGTGTCATCTCTCTAAGCCAAGCTTCCCTGTAAGCTGTTCAAAAATATTCTTAGTGTCATGCTGTTTGGCTTGAGTTCAACTACTCTGTGTGCTTTTACAGGTTTGTTCTTTTCCTTTGCTATGATGATGATGATGATGATGATGATGATGATGATGATGATGTGTGTGGTTCAGTGGCATTTCTCACATTTGACATTCCTTCTGACTAGCAATAACTTCATTCAGATAAAGATAGGCAGACTCCCAGATAGTGTTTACCCAAATAGGGTTTTGCAAAACATTCAAGTTAATCTATTGTGAATTATTTCAAATATTACCCAAGTGAACACAGGCAGAAAGAGCAAAATACACTTTTATTAGGGCTAAGAATTAAATAAAAATAATTGCACATTTTCTATCATTAATTGTGATTAAGTACTAAAACCACAGAGAAGAAACAATGAAAAAATTAGTATTTTTAAGCATATTTTAACTGCATTTTTTCATTGAACATACTTGTGACTCTCATACTCAACAAAAATGCTGCTAGAGCAACATGAAACACTTGATATCCATTAATTTGATTAAAAAAAAATTACAATTTATGACTCAATATGTAATATTCTTTTTCAGTTCATTATAAAGGAGTCAATTTCTTTGCAAAGCTACCATTTTTAACATTGTTGTCACATTTCCTGTTTTATTTTGAAGTGGTCAGAGAGGAAGTCAATACTTATACTTACAGTAACTTTTGCAATTATCTTAATGCTTAAAAGTACAAACAGTGGAAATTTTAATTGGTATCCGGAGGTCCTGACCCTAATAGAAGAAGAAAGCCAAGTGTATTGTCATTTAATCAGTACAGCCAAGCATGCACTGTAGAATACGACGCATCTCCTATCGGAGGGGCCACAGCCATGACTTTCCCTTCCCCCATTGTATTATGCTGAGCACCAAGCTAGAAGGTGGGAATTACCATTTTAATGATCTTTGATATGACCCAGTTGGGGCTTGAACCCTCAGCCTCCTGGCTGTGGGGCGGATGCTCTACCACTAGTCCACCACTCCAGTTAATGGTGAGTGAGAAGCTTTTATTCACTTTATATTGAAGTGTGTATTTTTCTCCACTTATTCTAAGAGAAATTCTTTCTCTTTTTATACTTTTACATGAGCAGTCCCAATCAATAGCATTAGGTCAGGTAGGTGTGTGCGTGTGTGGGCATATGTATGTGTGTGTCCAGGAGATTGCCCTGATTACTGGAGCATCAGTTTAGTGTGGTGTAAATTTAAATGCTGAAAAACAAGACCTACTCTTGATTTAAGCTGAGCCAGCTGCTGAGACAAACCAGTCACCACTGTTGACACAACCTCAGAGAGTGACCTGGCAGCTTAATTTTTTTTTACCTGCCAAAATTTAATTATCCCAGCCCTAATTGTTATTACAAAAATCAAATATCTAAACAAACAAAATGTATCTGGTGTTGAAGGTAAACATACCATTACAATCCTCTTGGCCTGTAAATTTACAAAATATGTGAAATAAGATAGATAGATGTACTTTATTGATCCCAAACTGGGAAATTGCAGTGTAACAGTATCATGACAGTAGGCAACCAAACGACAGAAACACACACAGCGTAACAGACAAAGGGATTACCCATGGAAAGTAAAACTACTAAAAACAGCCTATCTACATCATAGATGGATAGATGGTGACCCATATAGACACATGAATCATACCCACTGCGCACTACAGGACTATCAGGAGCAGAGTGAGATGTGAGGTACCAGTTAGACTGTAAGGTGCAGTATGGCAGCATAGTTATGACCAGATTTCAACATCAGAGGGAGTTATTGTACAGTGAAATGGCATGTGGCAGGAAAGATTTCCCGTACCTAACCGTTCGACAGCGAAAATGTAGCAGTCTGCTGGAGAAAGTGCTCCGCTGTCTGTCCAGTGTGTGGTGGAGGGGGTGATCAGGATTGTCCATGATGGATCGCAATTGCCAGCCCTCTTGATAATCTTGTCAAGTCCGTTGGTGTCGCTGGCTCTGGTACTGCTACCCCAACAGACAACAGCAAAGAAGATGGCGCTGGCGACAACAGTCTGTAGAAAAGCTCCAGCATCCTGCTGCACACATTGAAGGATTTCAGCTTCCTCGGGAAGTAGTGTCTGCTCATCCCCTTCTTGTGCGCAGCATCAGTGTTGGATCTCTAGTCCAGCCTGTTGCTGATCCCGACACCCAGGTATTTGTAGTCCTAAACCACCTCCATATCCTCCCCCCTAATCGGCAATGGCTGAGAAGGCGTCCCCTTCCTCCTGAAGTCAATCACCATCTCTCTGGTCTTGCCTCAGGTGACTCTGCTCTGTCCACTCCACAACTCTGTCTACCAGTGCCCTGTACTCCCCCTCTTATACGTACACCCAACAACAGCTGAGTCATCAGAGAATTTCTGCAGGTGGCATGACAGTGAAGAGAAAAGGAGAGAGCACAGTCCCCTGTGGAGTTCCCGTATCACTAACCACCACGTCAGACAAGACACTGCCCAGTCGGACAAACTGTGGTCTGCCTGTCAGGTAGTCAGTAATCCAGGAGATCACAGAGCTGTCAACCCCCATCACCCGCAGCTTCTCACCCAGCAGCAGTGGCTGGATGGTGTTAAAGGCACTGGAGAAATCAAAGAATGTGATTCTCACAGTGTCTCCTCTGCCATCCAGGTGCAGATGGGTCCGTTGCAGCAGGCAGATGACAGCGTCTTCAACTCCTGAATGGGCCTGATATGCAAACTGCAGAGGGTTCAGTCACGTCTTCACCTGCGGCCTCAGGTGGGCTAAGACCAGTATATAATATCATGTGTTTACAAAATTAGTCAAGTCACTCAATCCGTAATTTATTCCAACTTGTTTAATCTCTTTTTCAAGGATTTTTCTTAATTTAAAAAAGCTAAGGTATCTTCTTGACAGCATTCATACAGCTGAGCATTACCACAAGTCCAAGCCTAAAACCCTGATGAGCGTCCATTCATCACTGACTGGCTCAGAGAAAACGAGAACAAGGCTCTCCACATGAGCTGTATGCCAACACAAAACAGTCAGCTATGCAGTCATAGAAAACCCCAGGAATTACCTATACAAAATAAGCACAGGTCCTAAGCTTGAATCCTCACAATTCAGATTTTTTTCTCAAACTCGGTCTCAGAAAGTGACAAAAATAAAGTCCACAAAAGATGTTCACCAAAATTAAATAGTCAGCTGCGGCAGTTAGAGTAATCTTGTCAGATATCTATAAATATGTGAAGATTTAGGATTTTCAAAGCCCATGTCCTGGATCTGAATCCTGGACAAGCCCCCATTTTTCACAATGTTGTTAGAAGAAGGGGGTTCACTTGCAATGTCCAGCAAATTAAAACAAGAGTCACAGCTGCCCGCAGGAAAAGACAAGGATTACATTATGAAAGTTTTAAATATAAGGGGAAAAAAAGGGATTTGTATTGCAGTTTTATACAAAACATTCAGGTGTCATAGACAGCTTAGTGAATGCTAAAACATTTTGAGCTTAGTATGACATTGTGACCCAAAAAACATAAATACTCACATTCAAATACCTTATGATTCTACTTTATTGCAGTTTTGTGCTGATTCACCTAGCAGATAGAACTTAAAGTAAATTTGCATTATCTTCTGATCAGCAGGGCCAGCAGTGCTTTTTTGTTCTACATTCCATGCCATTCTTCACAGCTGGGAACAATTGTACTGCAGCAGTTAACTGATAAAGCAACCTACATTTTTTTCAGCATTTGGCTGCAACATATTTACTGTTACCACGACTGAATCTGTTTTTGTTTTTTGTCTCACTCTCTGTTATGCTGATAGCAAGAGAAATGAATGAATGGCATGAGGGACAGAACACAAAGTGTAGTGGATCTGGGTGAGCATGAAACCATCTTGCCCTGGGTTGGTTTTTGTCTTGCATAACCTCTCTCATCAGGAGCCAGGAGGGAGACTGGCTGCAGCTAGCTGATTATTCACACCAGTCCCTGGCTTTATAAGCTCCAGGCTGGGAGCTGCTCACTGTGGGATTGTCAAGTGGCACCCCATCCTCATGGCTACTAACAGAACTAGGAATGTCTTGCCTAAGTTCTCTGACTTCTGCTCGTCTGTTGCAAACTTTTGTAAAATTTTATAGCAACTCCTCATTTAGTGTTTGCTTAACCCTGCAAACAAAGCAGAGATGACAATAGTTTAAAATCCTTCCATTTTCTTATCTCTCATCTAGTGCAGGATCATTGGGGGCAGGAGCTTGATTCCTTCAGGTGAGAGAGTATGTAGGTCACTGTGTCAGGTCAGGCTCCACCAAAATCACACCCAGTACTGTCACAATTATCAAGATTTATCCACTCAAATGTACTACAGTGTTAGGAGGAGGTAAAAGCTGCAGACAGGTAAGAATCAGGTAAAGGATGGAATTGTTCTTTCAATCATCATTAACAGTTCAGATGGAGCATAAGAAGCACTGAGGGCCTCCACTCTATACCTCTGTTAAACAGTGCTTAATGGATCACTCATTCTTTTCATTCACACATGCATCAGTACAGAGTTGTGTGTGTTGCTGCATCAGTAAGACAAACAAGCAAGCAAAGATAAGTGATGACCTACACTATTGAGGGCTATGACAGCGGAATGTATACAACAGTCATCAACTTCTATCGGATAATCAACCTATTCTTATAACGTCCATCTTGGCTTGATCATTCACCTCACTCTTTTCAGAAGCAGCTGCATGTGATCAGAAGAAAGCAGAAATTAACTGAGCCCAATACATGATGCATCCATGTATTGGGCTATGTATGTATCCATACATAGTGCATCCAGAAAGTATTCACAACGCTTCACTTTTTCTACATTTTGTTATGTTACAGCCTTATTCCAAAATGGACTAAATTCATTTTTTTTCTTCAAAATTCTCCACACAATACCCCATAATGACAATATGAAAAAGTTTTTTTTTTAGATTTTTGCAAATTTATTAAAAATAGAAAATCTAAGAAATCACATGTACATAAGTATTCACAGCCTTTGCCATGAAACTCAAAATTGAGCTCAGGTGCATCCTGTTTCCACTGATCATCCTTGAGATGTTTCTGCAGCTTAATTGGAGTCTGCCTGCGATAAATTCAGTTGATTGGACATGATTTGGAAAGGCACACACCTGTCTATATAAGGCCCCACAGTTGACAGTGCATGTCAGAGCACAAACCAAGCATGAAGTCAAAGGAATTGTCTGTAGACCTCTGAGACAGGATTGTCTCGAGGCACAAATCTGGGGAAGGGTACAGAAAAATTTCTGCTGCTTTGAAAGTCCCAATGAGCACAGTGGCTTCTATCATCCGTAAATGGAAGAAGGTTGGAACCACCAGGACTCTTCCTAGAGCTGGCTGGCCGTCTAAACGGAGCGATTGGGGGAGAAGGGCCTTAGTCAGTGAGGTGACCGAGAACCTGATGGTCATGCTGTCAGAGCTCCAGCGTTCCTCTGTGGAGAGAGGAGAACCTTCCAGAAGGACAACCATCTCTGCAGCAATCCACCAATCAGGTCTGCATGGTAGAGTGACCAGTTGGAAGCCACTCCTTAGTAAAAGGTACATGGCAGCCTGCCTGGAGTTTGCCAAAATGCACCTGAAGGACTCTCAGACCATGAGAAACAAAATTCTCTGGTCGGATGAGACAAAAGATTGAACTCTTTGGCGTAAATACCAGGTGTCATGTTTGGAGGAAACCAGGCACCGTTCATAACCATGCCAATAGGGGTGGCAGCATCATGCTGTGGGAATTTTTTTCAGCGGCAGGAACTGGGAGACTAGTCAGGATAGAGGGAAAGATGAATGCAACAATGTACAGAGAAATCCTGGATGAAAACCTGCTCCAGAGCGCTCTTGACCTCAGACTGGGGCGACGGTTCATCTTTCAGCAGGACAACGACCCTAAGCACACAGTCAAGATATCAAAGGAGTGGCTTCAGAACAACTCTGTGAATGTCCTTGAGTGGCCCAGCCAGAGCCCAGACTTGAATCCAATTGAACATCTCTGGAGAGATCTGAAAATGGCTGTGCACTGACGCTTCCAATTCAACTGATGGAACTTGAGAGGAGCTGCAAAGAGGAATTGGCCAAACTGTCCAAAGATAGGTGTGCCAAGCTTGTGGCATCATATTCAAAAAGACTTGAGGCTGTAATTGCTGCCAAAGATGCATCAGCAAAGTATTGAGCAAAGGCTGTGAATTCTTATGTACATATGATTTCCTAGTTTTTTTATTTTTAATAAATTTGCAAAAATCTCAAAAAAAAAAACCTTTTTCCACGTGTGTGGTTATCCCGAGCGTGGGTCTATCCCATGCTCAAGTCACTTATTAGTTTCCCCACTTTCTATCTTTATATTCTGTCTTAGTTATTACGGGGATTATTTGTGCTTTTATTTTGACAGTGCCGCTGCAGGACTTCCGGCTGTCAAGCCTGCTCATGACCTGTCACAGCTGTGGGTGATTACTGCCTCTCCTCACCTGTTTGTAGTTTGGTTTTTCTGTTATACTATTTAAGATCGCTAGCTGGGTTTATTCCTCGCTGTGACCTCGCCCAACCTAGGCTGGAATCCCCAACCCTGATTCCAGCCCTCTCTTCAGCATCAGGTTTCGCCCTCACTATATATATGTGTAAGTGTTTGTATTTATTCTTTATGTCTCGCATTATCTCCCTGCGAGGTCGTGTTTATAGTTATTTGTATTTCGCCCCTCGTGGTGCATTTCTTTGTTCTTTTTCACTAATAAATAAGCAAACTCACTGCTGGCTATTGGTGTCTCATTTATGCCCTGAAAGGGCCATACATAACATTGTTATTATGGGGTATTGTGTAGAATTTTGAGGAAAAAAATGAATTTAATCCCTTTTGGAATAAGCCTGCAACATAACAAAATGTGGAAAAGATGAAGCGCTGTGAATACTTTCCGGATGCACTGTATCTATGGTGAATGTTTATTTTCTTTGGCTGTGAAAACTAAAATCTGGCTGCAGCCATCAAGTTGTCAAATTGTGGTGTACGTGCAAGCATGAGCTAGGGTTTCATACTTTTAATGTTTCTCTTTTATGCTTCAGCATAATACCGCATGAAATAACTTCTCTGAAGTGATATTATTATAATTAAAGTGAAAAGTCATAAACTAGGTTTGTGTGGCAACCTCACCAGTAGCAGTAAAGGCAGAAGAATCATGTCTGGAAGGAGATCAGTGCAGCACAACAGCTTTGGTTTGACCAGCAGAACTCCAGCTCAGGTTTATAGTTTAACTCTGCAACCATGATGTAAATTGTGTTGCTTAGGATATGATCATAATACTTTTTGCTTGAGTTAATAAAAAAGAGTGGTCAGACTTTGAGCCAGACAGAGGAGTGTCTGTGCTTATTGGTTGTATTACCGGCGTAAGTGGAGATAAGTGAATAAAGTTATTTCTCCTGACCCACTTCTGTCACGCCGCGCCATTCATCAGCGGCGCCACCTGCTCACGCACCTGACAATCATCAGCGGCGAGGGATAAAGGCCGTCTCGCCCGGAGGCTCGGCCTGAAGCCGTCAGACTTCGTCCCTCACCGTTGTGAGCATACTTCCCTTCAGCGTCACCATTTTGGTAAGAAGATCGCTTACCTCTTTTCTTCAGTCTTCTCCCCTGTGCACAGGTGGATTCCCCAGCGGCGGACATCTCCACTCCATCGCCCAATCCTCGCTGCTGTACAGAGCTCTCCAGGTGGCTGTCTTCCGGGCTTCGCCCCCTTGTTGTGCCAGCTGTCCTGACCCACCAAGTAAGTCCTTCTCTCGCCATAAATCCCTCCTGTGTTGGTGTATGCCCGTCACCCTCTCCCTGTGCTCTCTCCATAGGGTTGCTCGGCTGTACGGTCACCTGCCTCTGTGCCTGGAGCAGACACCATCACCAACACATTTACATCCCGCAGACACACACTCATTCACTCCTGCTGTTAATAAACTCTTTGAACTACTCTAAGCCTGTGTGTGTGCGTCTCCTGAGCCGTGCGTTATGTCAGTACGGCTTCAGCAGAGCGGCTCGGCGGACGGCGGGCTCGCACACCGGTTTTCCACTCTCGAGGCTAGAGTGGATCAAATAGCTTATCAACAACAGGTGATCTTTAATCAATTATTGAATTTAACTAACCGGTTGGGCCGCTTGGATCCTCAACAGCCGTTCCCCCCGGCTCGTCAGGGTGGCGCGGCTCCTGCTGTTCCAGCGGCCGTCCAGCCGGCTCCGGTGGCACCGGTTCGGCTCACACCGATTCCGACCCCCGCCCGCTTTAGCGGTAAGCTCGGCGGAGCGCGGGGGTTCATTATGCAGTGTGAGTCCGTGTTCCACCGTGTGCCCGGAGATTTTCCCTCGGATCACAGTCGGATTGGTTACATAGGGAATCTTCTGGAGGGGCGTGCGTTAACTTGGACCTACGCCGTAATGGCGAGGCCCAGTTATGCCACCCTCACCTATGACCAGTTCGTGAGGCGCTTTCTGGAGGTCTTTGACCATTCTCAAACCGAGACGGTCCAGGTCGATCGGCTCCTCGCTCTCCAGCAGGGAGGCCGGTCGGCAGCGGACTACTCGGTCGACTTCCGGGTAGCGGCGGAGGAATTGGGCTGGGAGGAACGCTCCCTCTGTGGCCTGTTCCTCCGCAGCCTCAATAGTGATCTGAGGGATGAACTGGCTGGACGGGATATCCCTGGGACGCTAGCGGAGCTGACATCCTTAGCGATAAGTTTGGATAACAGGCTGCGCGAGCGCTCCTCGGGGCGGAAGTCTTCTTCTTCTCGCCCTCGTGGAGTCTCGCCGCACCTGTTCCAAGCTCGCCCCCTGGCGGCGCCGCCAGCATTGTGCCCCGAGGAGTCGGAGCCGATGGTGACGGGCTGGACCAAGCTTTCCCCTGCGGAGAAACAACGCCGCCGTGAGTTGGGCCTCTGCATGTATTGCGGAGGTGACCAACACACTGTGGAGCGTTGCCCGCGGAAAGCCAGTCGGCGGGGTCCGCGAATCGCTGTAGGGAGCCTCGCGGATCCCAACCGGTTAGACTCTCTCACTCAATTAAAGCTGCCCATCCGTTTTTGCCACAATCCCACTGGGCACCTCACCCACGCACTGGTGGATTCGGGCGCAGAGGGCAGCTTCATTTCACAAGGCCTGGCAACCCGATTGGGCATCCGCTGTCAGGCATTAAAACACCCCATCTCCCTGGTCCATCTCTCCCGTGCCTCCCTTGGGAGAGTTTCTCACCAAACTATGCCTGTCCCAGTCATCATCTCAGGGAACCACCGGGAGGAGATGGTATTTTACGTCCTGCCCAACTCTGTGTCGCCCGTCATCCTGGGGTATCCCTGGCTACGCCTCCACAACCCTGTCCTGGACTGGAGGTCCGCTGGGGTATCGGCATGGAGTACCTTCTGTATGGGCACCTGCCTTCAGTCCGCTGCCTGCTCCCCATCCGCGGCTCCCCCTGTGGCGGATACAGCACCTCCGGACCTGTCACTGGTGCCTCCAGAATTTCACGACCTGGGTATGGTATTTAGCAAATCGAAAGCTATGTCTCTTCCCCCGCATCGACCATATGACTGTGCCATCAACCTCCGCCAGGGGGCTCCCCTGCCATCTGGTCGGCTCTACAGCCTGTCGGCGCCGGAGAAGGAGACCATGAATACATACCTGAAGGAATCTCTGAGCGCTGGGATTATTCGCCCATCGTCGTCACCCGTGGGGGCAGGGTTTTTCTTTGTCGGGAAAAAGGACGGATCCCTCCGTCCCTGCATAGACTACCGAGCGCTGAATGACATCACTGAGAGGGACCGTTACACCCTGCCCCTCATGGACACTGCCTTTCACTCCCTCCAGGGGGCGACCTGGTTTACCAAGCTGGATTTACGCAGCGCTTACCACCTCGTCCGGATCCGGGAGGGAGATGAATGGAAGACAGCCTTCCGTACCCCGAACGGCCACTTTGAGTATCTCGTCATGCCGTTCGGGCTGACCAACGCTCCTGCCGTCTTTCAGCGCCTCATTAATGACGTCCTCCGGGATTTCATCGGCCTTTTTGTGTTCGTCTACCTGGATGACATCCTTATCTTCTCCAGGTCCAGGGACGAGCACCAGGTCCATGTGAGGCGGGTCCTCCAAAGACTGCTGGAGAATCGTCTGTACGTGAAGGCTGAGAAATGCGAATTCTACGCTAGGACCACATCCTTCCTGGGATTCATCATCGCTCAAGATCAGGTGCTCCCAGACCCAGAGAAGGTGAAGGCGGTGGTGGAGTGGCCTACTCCCGCATCCCGGAAGCAGGTGCAACAGTTTGTTGGCTTCGCCAATTTTTACCGCCGCTTTGTCCCAAATTTCAGCTCGATCGTCGGACCGCTGACCCGCCTCACGTCCCCGAAGGTCCCGTTCCGGTGGACTGAAGAGGTCGCTGCTGCCTTTAGGGCGCTGAAGGCGGAGTTCTCCTCCTCCCGGGTCCTTCGCCAGGTCGACCCCGCGCTGCAGTGCATTGTGGAGGTGGACGCATCGGACACGGGAGTGGGAGCAGTGTTATCCCAGCGGTCACCTGACGATGGCGCCAAACGGCCGTGCGCCTTCTTCTCCCGGCGCCTGTCCCCGGCGGAGAGGAACTACGATGTGGGGGACAGAGAGCTCCTGGCCATTAAACTCGCCTTACAGGAGTGGCGCCACTGGCTAGAGGGGGCGGACCTGCCGTTTGTGGTCCTGACGGACCACAAGAACTTAGAGTATTTACGATCTGCCAAGCGCCTGAATGCCCGCCAGGCGCGCTGGTCTTTGTTCTTCGCCAGGTTCCGCTTCTCGATCACCTTCAGGCCGGGCTCCAAAAACGGCCTGCCTGACGCCCTCTCTAGGCAGTTCACCCCCGTGGAGGCTGAGGAGACGCCCCACACTATCCTGCCCAGGTCGTGCGTCCTCGGTGCCATCTCTTGGGACATTGAAGACAAGATCCGGAAGGCGCAGGAGGTGGAACCTGATCCTGGCGGCGGACCGGAGGGAAGACTGTTCGTCCCATCTGCGGTCCGAGGAGAGGTCATCCACTGGCTCCACACCTCCCGGCTCACCTGTCATCCCGGCACCTCTCGGATGATCAGTCTCCTCCAGCGGTCCTTTTGGTGGCCAGGCCTGCGGAGGGATGCAGCCCGCTACGCCCGGGCTTGCCCAATCTGTGCCACCAGCAAGTCGGGAAATGCCCCCCCAGCGGGTCTGCTCCAGCCTCTGCCCGTCCCCGGCAGGCCCTGGTCGCACATCGCACTGGACTTCGTCACCGGACTCCCCGTTTCCAACTCCTTTGACACCGTCCTGACCATTGTGGACCGTTTCTCCAAGGCGGCGCACTTCGTTCCCCTGCGAGGTCTCCCTACTGCCCTGGAGACGGCGGGCCTCCTCGTCCAACACGTGGTCAGGCTGCACGGGATTCCGGTGGAAGTGGTCTCGGACCGGGGCCCCCAATTTTCATCCGAGGTTTGGAGATCCTTTTGTAACGCCATCGGAGCCAAGGTGAGCCTCTCCTCCGGCCATCACCCCCAGTCTAACGGGCAGTGTGAGAGGACCAATCAGGAGCTGGAGGCTGCGCTCCGCTGTGTTACTAGATCCAAGCCGACGTCCTGGAGCAACCATCTCGCCTGGGTGGAGTATGCCCACAACACCGCCCGCTCTTCTGCAACGGGGATGTCCCCCTTCAAGGCGTCCCTGGGTTACGACCCCCCGCTGTTTCCAGCGCAGGAGAACGAGGTGACTGTCCCCTCTGTTAGGGCGCACCTTAGGCAGTTCCGCTCCACCTGGGCTGCCGCGCGTCATGCGCTTTTACGCACGGCGGAGCGCAACAGGACCGTGGCGGACCGGCACAGAAGACCTGCCCCGGCGTACAGAGTTGGGCAACTCGTGTATGTGTCTACCCAGGACGTCACATTAAAAGGCGAGAGGAGGAAGCTGGCACAGCGATTCATGGGTCCCTTTCCCATCACCCGGATCATCAACCCGGTGGCTGTGCGCGTGGCTATTCCCCCCTCCCTCCGCATCCATTCCACTTTCCATGTGTCGAAGGTGAAACTGGCAGTCACTGACCCCCTTTGCCCTCCTCCTGCAGCGCAACCCGCGCCCCGGATGATTGGTGGCCATCCGGCCTGGTCCGTCTCCTCCATCCTGGACTCCCGGCGCCGAGGTCGTGGGTTGCAATACCTGGTGGACTGGGAGGGCTATGGGCCCGAGCATCGACAATGGGTGCCCCCGTCGTTTGTGTTGGACCCATCGCTCATCGCGGACTTCCACCGAGCGCACCCGGATAAGCCATCGCCAGGAGGCGCTGCTAGAGGGGGGAGTACTGTCACGCCGCGCCATTCATCAGCGGCGCCACCTGCTCACGCACCTGACAATCATCAGCGGCGAGGGATAAAGGCCGTCTCGCCCGGAGGCTCGGCCTGAAGCCGTCAGACTTCGTCCCTCACCGTTGTGAGCATACTTCCCTTCAGCGTCACCATTTTGGTAAGAAGATCGCTTACCTCTTTTCTTCAGTCTTCTCCCCTGTGCACAGGTGGATTCCCCAGCGGCGGACATCTCCACTCCATCGCCCAATCCTCGCTGCTGTACAGAGCTCTCCAGGTGGCTGTCTTCCGGGCTTCGCCCCCTTGTTGTGCCAGCTGTCCTGACCCACCAAGTAAGTCCTTCTCTCGCCATAAATCCCTCCTGTGTTGGTGTATGCCCGTCACCCTCTCCCTGTGCTCTCTCCATAGGGTTGCTCGGCTGAACGGTCACCTGCCTCTGTGCCTGGAGCAGACACCATCACCAACACATTTACATCCCGCAGACACACACTCATTCACTCCTGCTGTTAATAAACTCTTTGAACTACTCTAAGCCTGTGTGTGTGCGTCTCCTGAGCCGTGCGTTATGTCAACTTCCAGTAAGGTGTGATAATGGAGCCAGTTGAATGCAGAGTGGTCATCAGGTTCCTGTACTTGAGAGGCCGCACACCACGGGAAACGTTTGATGAGATAAAAGACTTATGGGGAGGATGCTCCATCGTATGACATAGTCGATCACTGGCATTGACAGTTCAAGGGTGATCAGACATTGATGGAAACGGCACCCATTCCTCGGCACCCATTGTGCGCCACTGATGAAGACACCATCCTGCAAGTGGAGGCCACCATTTTGGAGAATGCTGCGTAACTGTTTGCTAACTAGCTCAAACTGTCAAGATCAGTGTGGGATCTGTCGGGGGGGGGGGGGGAATCACCCATGACCATTAGCACTTGTGGAAGTTGTCTGAATGATGGATTCCCTGGTTGCTTACACCGATCCAGAAGCAGGAATGAGTCACATGCTCCCACGCTCTTTTGGCCATGTGCCAAGAAAACCAGGTGGACATCTTCAACAGTCTCATCACGCAGGATGAAACATGGGTTCCTCACTATGATCCAGACTAAAGCCCAGTTGAAGAAATGCAAGCATTATGACTCACCACCTCCAAAGAAGGCACGTGTCCAGCCCTCAGCAGGTAAGATCTTGCTCACAGTCTTTTAGGACCAGCATGGAGTACTGATAACAGATTTCCTGCCAAAGGGTACTACAATTACCAGGACTTACTACACTTCACTGCTGCAGAAATTGCGAGAGACCATAAAACTCAGAGTTGTGGCATGCTGACCAAAAGGTGTCCGCCTCCTGCAAGACAGCGCCCCTGTTCACACCTTGCATGTTGCCCAGACAGAAGCACAGTCCTGTAGCATCATCGTCCTCCTCAAACCAAGACAGAAGATCACTTCTCTCCAGTTTACAGGAATTTCATTTTATTCATTGCACAGGAATATCACCTTTCTGCCTTTTCAGGAATATCACTGGCTTTTATGTCGACTCATGCAGGCCTCTTCCAGGCCTGACCAAAGATGCTTGCTTTCCCAGGACCCCAATGTAAACAGTTGCCTCTTGCAGAGATTGTAAGGATCAGAATTTGCTTTTAAAGGCTCAAAGGAACATAAAACTCAGGAGACCAGACCTCTCAACGTGAACACTGCATTTGATAACGTACCTTTTCACAGGAAACCAATGTTTTTAAAAAGAGTCATAAACCACTTAATCTGACGGGTTTATAGCCAATGCTGTCCAGGTCTTTGCCCAGATACTAAAGGAAATCATCTACAGCTCAACAGTACCTCCTAGCGGATGCCTACGGAATGTGTTTTCAGTATGTAGGATGACTTTTAACTTGTTCTAAACATTAAGTTTCTTTCAGCTTATCCTCTGGATCATAAGCACACTGAAAATCATCCCTCTTTTATCACCAACCATGGTTTGCTGCATATTCTGCTGTTCTAATCTTGATCTAAATGTGAATGCATGTATTATAATTATGTATAAGAAATGTTATATTCATGAGTGTTATTGGAGTAATGGTATAAATGCATGATCACCATATATTAGCCAAGTCATTTAATTTAGTTAGATTTTATATTGAGCATTTATCTCATAAGAACTGACTGAGTGTTGATTTTCCCTCTGAAATTTCATGGGATGGTGTCTTCATTCGATTGGCTGCTCTCAAACAAAGAAGTGTTCTCACATTGGATAGCAGCCATTTCAAACTGCTTCTGAAAAAGCCGATTGGTCAGTCTTGCGACTACATCATCAGTTTTACGACCCGGCGAGGTAACTTTAAAAGACAGAAGTTAGATTTGAGTTTAGTGAGAGATCAGCAGAGTTAGAAAAAGAAGGAGATCAGCACAGTAGAAAAAGGGTAGACAAAGAACAGGCAGGAAGATTAGCTAGAAATAGAATTAAGAATTAGAAACACAGAAAGAAGAAAGAAAGAGATTTTGAGAAAGATTAGGAACTAAATTAAGATTAAAGAAGCAGAATAGTAACCTAGATCTCAGAAGAAGATTTTATTCCACCGTTTCAAGGCCCTGTGAAGTTTTATTTTATTCT
The DNA here is from genome assembly GCA_020510985.1 of Pholidichthys leucotaenia. Classification (NCBI taxonomy): domain Eukaryota; kingdom Metazoa; phylum Chordata; class Actinopteri; order Cichliformes; family Pholidichthyidae; genus Pholidichthys; species Pholidichthys leucotaenia. The sequence goes on along the minus strand of CM035836.1, from coordinate 119,473,267 downwards.
CTGTGTGTTTGTCAAGTCTTTTCTTATATTCTGGAAACTGAGGAGGAACCATTTTTCTTTAGAGCTCGTCCCTTTTTAGAGAATCAAATTCTCAAACTTTTTCCTTCACCTCAGAAGCCATTCTTATCCTAGTAAATGTTTTTCTAACACTTTTTTTTTATGACTTTTCACGCCATTAAAGTGGACCTTTAATTTGCCTAGTTAAAGTGAACAGAGACTGAGAAGATTTTCCTTCAGTTTCAGTTTTTGGTCTATCCCGCTACAAGAGACCTCAAAATTTGGATTCTTTTCCAAGGACTTTTCACGCCGCCCTGAGACAAACCACCCACGGCTGCAAGTGTCTCTTTGAAGGGCCCCCCAGCTGAGTTATCACCTCCAAGGCTGTGAGGAGGCATCGCAGCAGCCGCTTCCTCCCGACGTCCTAACTTCAAAACCCAGCGGTACTGACCCGCGGAACTTGGACCAACGGCCGTTGTGTGAGTGAGACTCTTATTTCTCCTATTTCCTGGGTTAAAACGTGATGTCCTAACAATTAAATTACAATTGAATATGGCCCGTATTTCAGGGCTCAGTTAGTCTCTCAGCCGCAGGATAGAGCTGTAAACTGAAGCAAAAACTCTTAGTCATTTTTAAGTAACTGCCCTTAAATTTTGTAGATTAATTCAGGAGTCATTTTTAGATAATTAGCTTATGAATTTTCCCCATAAAATTGCGATGTTTTGTTAAAACATTCCAGCCTCATTTACCGTTGAAACATAAGTCTAGTTTCTCCTTGGTTCTGCAGAGGTGTAAAGCTGGATTTTATGTTCAGGAACCCAATATCAGTTGATGTGATATTTTACGCTGTCATCATCTGAATCTGTTTATTCATCATTTGAACGCTATGCCATGTAACCTGAATGATTTTAATAAAAGAGTGAATAAGAGCAGTAGAAGCGTTTTCCTTTCGCATATACAGGTTTCCTAATCACGGCAGGACAAAAACTCACTGAAACTTTGAGACTGATTCATTAAGTAATTTAAGGTACAAAATTAAATAAAATTAAAGTTAATTTTATTGTCCGTTAGGACTGGTGCCCCTTTTACGAGTGCTTTTATTTAATTTAGCGGGTGTAGAAGTGATGGTTCAACTCCGCCCCCTTTCACACCCACTATTAAATAAAACAAATAATTCCTGTACCTTATGACAAATATTTTTATAGGCACTTTATCCTACAGCTTAATGGCGCTCCCGCTGTGAGGCCTTTTGTAATTGGGAAACGTATATGCAAAAAGAAAATTCATTGAAATCATAATTTTTTTCCTGCAAATATTGATCCACTACTTGGCGAGTCTGTGCGTTGTTTGAGAGGCTGAGGCTGCATCTCTCCTCCTGCCTGTGTGTGTCTGCTGTGTTTGTGTACCTAACCTCCCGCTGAGGAAGCTAGTGGCTGATGATAGCAAAGGGGGGGTGAGCGATTCACCCACTAAAGTCAACAGTTTTTGATGCATGCAAAGTTTAAGCAGTATTATTATACGCTGGATTAAGAAACATAAAGGCCCAGAGTGACAGAAACGCGAAGAAAACCGTCCTGTCTCTCGCCAGTTTAACCTTTCGGCGATTATCCCGAAAGGAATAATTAAACTGGCCAGTTCTGTAATTTAATTACCCAAGCGTGGTGACGTCAGATTAAGCTGGACGCGGTTTGATCTGGTCACTGAATAAACCGCTGGGGAAAATAGCGCTAAACGATACCCGGAATTAAAGGGGTTACATTATTTGTGAAAGTTGGAGATTAAACTCTTATTTTGAAAAGCAAGGCGTGGCGTTGTCGCTGAGACTCGCGCCCGCATCACGTGTCACGTGAACACGCACAGTCGCGCGCGTGACCGAAAGGCGTGCACAAAAAACTGCGCATGAGCAGAGTAAGCGTGCAGACGCCATTTTGAAGGCGCTAAGAGGGAGTCTCTCTAGCCGCCATTTTGAGTGAGACCGGTAGACCCGCCCAGAGCGACGTCACCAGTGTCTCCTCCCCCTGGGAGGGCAGAGATAACTGCCTCCATCGTGTGGTCATCTATAGGAGTTGCATTTCTTGCATGAATGCACACTCGGATTAAAGCAGAGCAAATCTATTAAGCTGATTTATAATCAAACAGAGCTTCCAAATTGACTTTAAATCAATCTGAATTATCCGGAACAACCTAAATTTAAACCCAAATCAAAGTTTTATCCCAAGAACCAAAAGGAAAAGGAAACTTGTGGGTTTGAAGTTTGTTCTCATTGGTGGAAGAGCTTTTGACTGCATATATACACACTGAAAGAGCATAGAAGCATAGACTTTGTATTTACTCACATATGTTAACCACATATTTTAATCTTTTTAGGTAAAAGCATATATTCACACATCTTATGCTAAAAGTCTGCAAACTTTTGAAGCTATATATATGTGTTTTGTTTTAAAGATCACTTTGTGCAATTTCTTTCACAGGAAGCCATTCAACTTAGGGACTCAAATAAATGACAGTGTTCATTTAAACTCAAGTTAATGTTAATCCTGTGCATGTTGGTAAAGGATTTAGTAATTTACTAAATATTTAACCAAAAAAATTTTTTTTTTCCAAAATTAGGAAACCACATTCAGCAATTAACACTTGAAAGCTTTAGCTTATTTACAGTCAGTGTTGCTTTTGATTCATATTTCCTCCCCAGGAGAAGGAAAACATTTAACCAACTCACTATTTCTCACCAGGATTTGAAATAAGTCAAAAGGTGAAAACTTTGACTAGTCTGTAAAACATTTTAATTTTTCTCCTCTTTTTTTAATAATCATTAACTTTAATCCTAAGGAAGCCTTAGTGACAATACGCAAAGACAATTCATTTGTTTCCTAACTTGTAAATATTAAAACATTGAAAGGCTTTAAATGAAGATAAGCTCTAACAAATAGAGCAAAGCCAGTTCTAACTTTAAAACAAAGTAAAGACTTATACTGTAACCCTAAAGCCTTAAAGCATTTAACCTTTTCTATTTTTGTTGCTTTCTTTTTCTTTTGTAAATAAAATCATTACTTTCAAGTGAGATTCAACAAAAAATTCACAACCTAGTTGAGGACTATTCCAAAACAACACTTTGATAACTGAACTGAAAGAAGTCAATCGACACAAATTTTTTTTGTTCTTTTGCTTTTGTCTTGTGAAATACAAATGAAAATACAGTGTCAACAAATAAACTAACACGTACTCCACATTTCTAAAGAATTCCAAAATATTTGCTTTTCTTCTTACAAGCCTGGAAGTTGAAACAAACTCCAAAAGAAGCTTGTAATTACCCTCACTGTAAAACGACACTCAAGGTTAACTCTTGACTCACAACTTTAGCTATAATCAACGAATTGATTTCAAGCTAAGCGTTACACAAACGGTCAAACATGTCGAATCCACTTGACGAATTAAATGACCTTCAAGTAATATTGGAAGAGTTGGCTTCTGACCTTATACCCGGTTTCTCCAAACAAGTCCGGGATACTCCACCAAAAGATTTGAAGCAAATCACGGAAAAACTTTCGGATGAATGCGAAGCTAACCCACCGAAAGCAAAGGAAATCCCTGGTGTGTTAGGAAAGTTTGCACTAGCATTAGTTGCAAGGCTAAAACGAGCTGAAACCCAAGTACTCTACGCTGAAAAAGAACTGGTGAAACAACAAACAACCATCCTTTCTCTTCAGGAAGAGAACAAATCCCTTGTGAAAAAGCAGGGACAAGCTCGCATAGAGAAAGAAGAGACCCAAGCTACGCTCGATCAGACGTTGCTAGATCTGGAACAAGCAGAGGAAGAAAAGCAATGACTAGAAGACAACAATACCTCACTTCAGCAAGAAAACGAGGAATTGAGAACCGCCCTGCTTTACAAAGAGAATCAACTCAAGGAAGTTGAAGGTCAATTGGACGAAACAAGCTCCAATTATGGGAAATGCAAACTGCTCCTACGAGAAGCACAACAAGGTCTTCAGGACGTCCAAGAAGAGCTGGAAGACCACCGCAAACAAAGGGATCTGAGATCAGAATCCATGAACAGGCCAGTTCCCTCGACAAAGGGGGGCATCCCCTCATGGGATGGGGACTCCCCCGGCTCACACTCACCTGACCCGTTCAGACCCGAACGGCAACGTGAAAGACGTGTGCAAATTCCATCCGATGGAGATCTCAATAAGATCGCTCGCCACGTCACGAAATTTGACCCCTCAACCAGTGGGTCACCTGATACCAGGGCTTATTTGCAAGACATCGACTACTACTTGCGTAAATACCCTGATGCTACTGTTGACGACCGCATTTATTTGATCAAGTTGACATCCAACAGGTCGGTATCAAAATTTATAGATCGGCAACCATTTGACATCAAGATGAACCACCGGAAACTCTATGAAGCCATCGAAAGAGAGTTTTCCGACGACTGCTTACAGTCAGGGCTAGCGACAGCCCTAGCTGTGAAACAGGGTCGCTTAGAGCCCCCACAGGCATACTACCAGCGACTCCTGCGCGCATATTTCGGATCTCAAAACACGCCTGAGATGGAAGAAGACCACAATTTCAAGGCTCTGTTCATTCAGAATCTCCATCCCACGATTGGACACCACCTTGGAGTCATGGCTAACCCAAAGACAAACTCGATAAACCAACTAAGAGAGTTTGCATATTATGCATTCCAGAAACAGCGACAAAGCAATCAGAAGCATACCGAGTCTACCGCGGTGTTAGCAGTCAACACCGCATCAGACACCCTAGACCTAGAGGGCACCCCAAGGCCAGCCCCTGTTCCAGCATCTCGGTCACAAATAAAACGACGACAGTCCTCTAGTCAAGATAAGTCGAGTCATGACCCAGAAAAATTTTTGACACCAAGTTCCAAGCCAACATCACCAAAACCTGACTACCGTTGGAGATTAAGCCCACCAGGTAAGTCACGAGAATATGGTACGGATACCCGGGATGACAGATATCGATTTCGAGACTTGCATAATCGCGGGAGGTGGTCACCTCCTTCGTACCGCCGGAAAAACTTCAACAGGGAAGCAAGACCTCCCCCTGGGAAGTTTAACTCCAAACCCTGGGAGAAGAAAGAAAAGCCCATTTTCAACCAAGAAGACCTGGAGACTCTCCAACGCATACTTGACGAACTGAAGAGGAAAAAGGAGGCGAAAGAGGACAAGAAACCAGATGTCCTAGCCATAAATATTGTGACCACCCCAAACGATCCTTTAGGTTTGCCACAAGTCAACCCTGAGGATTCTCCTACTACAAAGGGGAAGGATACCGAAGACACAACCGAGCATCCTCCACCCGAAACTCAGGAGGAGCTCCAAAATGCAACGCCACCCAGTGCCATTTTGGTAGTCCAGCTACCTGAAAAACCTCACTCGCCCGAAACAAGTGACTCTTTAATCTGCGTTGAACCACCAGTCCAAGAATTTCTGTGTGATTTAACCGAAAGGGGGGTTGCACGAAAAAATTTTTTGTCATTGACCTTGGAAGATGTGATGACGCACGAAGCCCTACTGGATACTGCAGCGGACATCACACTCATGTCACGTGACCTTTTTGAACACCTACGTGTCACTGCTAACCTTGCGCACAAAGATTTGAAACTAAGACCTTGCTCCTTAGCTATTCAACCTTATGCACCTTCAAACACGACTGTGTCACACATGTCATTGATACAAATCTCCATTGGGCCCATGACCTTGATCCACCCGGTCTATGTGTCCAATCTCAACTCAATTCCATTGCTGATAGGCAAGGATCTACTTAATCGCTTTGAGCCTCTGATAGACTTCAAGAATCTAAAGCTATGGGCTCAAGTTCAACAACCTCTTCCAACCACTCTACCTGAAGCAACCGGATCACAGTGTTACACTCTTGACACCTTGGATGTTCCAGGAGTCAACCCACTCGCACTGCTGGCCCAACAAAGTTTGACGGAAAGTGACCTTGGGGACCAGACTGAGACAGACACCCCTTCTCAGGTCACCACATCTGACAACCCAACCTTAAATGAACACAGTTCATTTCTTTGCACCCTAAAACCAGGGGCAGTCGATGAAGAGTACTGCCCCCAAGTGGTCAAAGGACTAGCTATCCAAAGCTCCCACGTAGAAGACGTGGTACTGGCTCTCTGGGCTGATAAATCTGCAATCAGCCAGACACTTTTCGACTCTCTACACGAGAAATACCCTGACCTTATGGTCACTAACAAGTCTTTTCATTTCCCTGCTGGGACCAAATCAAACAAAACATTGGTCGCCAGAAGTATCTGCGCCCTCCACCTTCAGTGGAACCACAGACTGCTAACGCATCCCTTCTTGGTTGTTCCCAACCTGCCACATGCAGTCTACATCGGCAGTGATCTTCTTGTGAGACTTGGAACCCAGGTTGATACCATAAACAATGTCTTATGGTCTCTCACCTCAGTTCGAGACGCTCACTCTAAACCAGATCTTGACACTCTAAAGTCAGGCCAGACCATCCCTGAGGCCTGCCAGGTACTGAACACTCAACATTGTCTCATACCTGCTAATGTCACGTGCTACCCGGTCCAACTATGCATTCAGACCAGACAGAAACTTATGCATCCACAAGCATTTTTCCAACCGGCTCCTTTGCTTGACAATCTAGGCTTAACTCTGGAGGCCATGCCCCTTCTAAGCCTAGGATACAGAACCACCACATTACCGGTTAACAATCCCACGGCAGAGACCATCGTCCTGCCCAAGGCCACGCCTCTTGGCTGGCTCATCACCACAGATTTCCATGATTTTGAACTGACTGTTCCTGTGCTAGGCGGCCTCCCTGATTCTCTTTGGGCCGACTCTCTTGAACCTACAGTCATTTACACTAAGCCTTCTAAGGCCATCGCTCTTGTGTCAATACCAACCCCTGGCAAAGAGTCAGTGGGACGAATCGACTTGACTAACAATGACCAAATGCTTGTCCAAGCCATTGAACTCCTTCCATCGGAGTCCGATCAGCAAACCAACGACAATCCCAGCGATGCGCCGCCGAAACCAGTCCTCACTATCGCTGAAGAGATTGCACAGGTGGTAGCTGATGCTGATGCCCTAACCTCTGACGAAGAACGTGAAAAACTTCACCAAGTTCTTCTTAAATATGAACAATCCTTCTCCAAAGACTCCTTGGACTGTGGACTGACCACAATCCACTCAGTACGTATTCCTACACCACCTGACACCCCTCCAACCTACGTCAGGCAGTACAAGATTCCCTTGGCCTCGTACGGCCCAGTACAAGAAATAATCGATGATTTACTGGACCGTGGCATAATCAGGCCATGCAACAGTACCTACTCGGCTCCCTTATGGCCTGTCCTAAAGCCCAATGGTAAGTGGAGACTCACCATTGATTACAGGAAATTGAACACTCAAGTTCCTCTCTCTAGGTGGCCTATGACTCAACTGGAGCAAGAACTCCCTAGAGTCAAAGATGCCAAATATTTCTCAACACTGGACATTGCTTCTGGTTTTTGGACTATTCCTGTCCAAGCTGAAGACCAACACAAACTGGCCTTCACGTTCGCGAATCGCCAATACACATTCACCCGATGCCCTTTCGGTTATGCCAACTCTCCTGCAGAGTTCAACATTTTCTTGAACAAAGCATGTCCAGACGCCCGAGACAGAGGTAACCTCATTTATGTTGACGACATTCTCATTCGGAATCCAACTCTGGACACCCACCTCACTGAAATTGACCATGTCCTTGGCCAGCTCACGCGAGCTGGAGCCAAAATTTCTCTCTCCAAATGCCAATGGTGCAAAACCAAAGTCAACTATGTCGGTCTCTTGGTAGGATCCAAAGGGGTACTACCACAAACGGCACGAATTCAAGGTGTGTTAAACATCAAAGCCCCCACCAACATCTCCGAACTCCGGAGCTTCCTAGGGGTATGCAATTACTCACTTCAGTTCATTGAGGATTATGCAGACTTGGCAAAACCCCTTACAGACCTCCTACGAAAGGACACCCCTTTCATTTGGTCTGAGGCTCAAGAACAAGCTATGCTAGCGTTGAAGCAAAAGTTATGCACAGCACCATGTTTGGCCTATCCCAACTGCGACCAGCCATTCTTCTTACAAGTGGGGTTCTCTGCCAACTGCTTAAGCGCTGGATTATACCAAATCTACGACCACGACAAACGAGTCGTGGCCTATGCCAGCAAAACCCTCTCTGGCCCGGAACTGAAATACTCAGACTGTGAAAAAGCCCTTCTGGCCACTGTATGGTCAGTCAAGCATTTCTCCAACTATGTGGGAGGCCAGAGAATCACAGTTGAGACTCACCACCAACCAGTGGTCTTCCTTAACAGTCAACGCATCAGAGAAGGCGTTGTAACAAATGCCAGAATAGCCTCCTGGTTGATGGCTCTACAAAGCTTTGATGTGGAGGTCTGCTACGCACAAAAGTTGAGAAGCCCTCTCGGCACAGACTTGGCTGCCTGCCAACGGTGCTCTGAGGACACTCCAGGACCATCCATTCGTGCAGAGCCACCTACAGTCACTGAAGACCCAAACCATCACTACTTTGACCAGAACATCTGTCAAGATATGGTCACCGCCTATGTCGATGGTTGTTCTTTTCACCATAAAACTCACATTCGTGCTGGTGTGGGTGTGGCATGGCTGAACAATCAGCCTTGTGAACCCCACAACTATCAACTGGGTTCCCAATCATCCCAGTATGCGGAAATCGCAGGTGTGCTCATTACACTGCAACTTGCTGTAGATCATGGCATTCGCACATTGGTCATCTGCACTGACTCCAACTATGCACGCCTCAGTTTCACTTGTCATTTAGCACTCTGGAAGGCCAAAGGTTTTGTAACCTCCAACCGCAAATCGGTTAAACATCAAGACCTTCTCAAGGCATGTGATCACCTGGTCACCTCCAACAACCTCCAGGTGTACTGGAAAAAGGTCAGAGGTCACTCGCGCACACCAGGTCAGGACAAAGAATGGAATGACCTTGTGGACTCACTTGCAAAACAAGGAGCCATACAAGGCACACCCTGGTCCTTTGATTCTGCTCAGGTGCCGACTTCACAGTCCCACCCACCCACCCCTACAGTCTGCGCAGTCACTAGGGCCCAGACTAACAGGGCCCAAGACACGACACAAACCACAGGTCCCTTTGCGGTTGACCCTGTTTTCACTGACACTGACCTTATCTCTCTTCAAACCCTTGACCCTGCGGTCCATAAAATGATACAATACATCTCAGATCCTGCACTTAATGCACCATCCGACTCGGATCTCGCTGACACTCCAGACTTGAAACCACTTTTTGCCGCACGATCATCCTTGCAGCTGCGAAATGGCATTCTAGTTCATGTTTCCGATGAACTCCCTACGCCTGCGCTTGTGGTCCCTCGTAACCAGAGGGGGGTGATGATTGTTCATGCCCATGATCTCCCAACTGCAGGACACAAAGGCGTCAAAGCGACGTACAACGCGCTCAAACAAGTGGCATATTGGCCATACATGCGAAAGGATGTAGCCGACTACATCAAGGGATGTCTCGTATGTTGCCAGTTTCAACCAACCAACCCGATGCATCGAGCACCCCTACAGAAAAGAGGCATTTCATTCCCATGGTCTGACCTCCAAATTGACTGGGTAGGTCCCCTTCCACGGTCAGCCAGAGGAAACAAATACTTCCTCACAGTCACATGTGCTTTCACCAAGTGGGTCGAGTGCCTGCCTGCTCCTAATGACACGGCAGAAACCACGGCCTACTTGTTGATGAACCACGTATTCTCTAGGTTTGGTCTGCCAAGCTGAATCAACTCTGACCGCGGCACTCATTTCACCGCCGAAGTCATGCGACAACTGTGGGAAACCTTGAGAGTTAAAGCTAACTTCCATATTAGCCACCACCCACAATCCTCCGGACAGGTTGAAAGAACCCACCGAACTGTGATCAACATACTGAAGAAGTATGTTTCACCACACCAAAAAGACTGGGATGTAAAACTCCCGCTGGTCTTAATGGCCATCCGAGCCACACCCCATGAAGCTACGGGGGTGTCACCTTTTGAAATGATGACAGGCCGGCAAATGACTTTGCCCCTGCATTTACTCTACCAACCTGGAGAAGCCAGTGTTGCTACAGTTTACACTACTCACCAGTACATGACTGACCTGACCAAACATCTCCGACAGACTTTTGCCTTTGCCCAAAAACATTTGGACCGATCAGCTGAAGGACGCAAAGCCTACTACGATCAGAAAGCCTCACATGATGAACTCCAAGTGGGAGACAAGGTTTTCTATTATGCTTTCATTCCTCAGACAGGACAGACCAACGCACAAGCAGGAAAACTCGCTCGGAAGTTCCTCCCCAGGTGGACAGGTCCACACACGATCACAGATAAACTCTCTCCGGTCGTTTACCAAATCAAAATAAGCAAAGGTCGCCAGGACCCCATCTCCAAATGGGTCCATCGTAATCAAATCAAAGCTTACAAAAACCCCATGGGACTTGTCGGGGACAACACTGTTCCATTACGTCAGTAAACAAACCTAAAATCTTGTTTGCGCCCGATAGATAACTATTAGCTGACTATCAGCCTCAGACATTCTCGGTCGCATTTCTCTTTCTCAATCAGGTAACTGCATTAAACCTTCAAAAGGAGAAAATTAACCCAAACTAACTGACTTCCTTAAAATCTAACCTTAAAAGACCCCGCAAAATTTCATTCAGTATCATCAAGTTACTATTTCAAAGTAGTACAAACAAAATCAACAACATCACTAGCTTAAGTCAATAATCACAAAACCCTCTAAACGTGATAAACACTAATAGCTTAGAGCTCAGTCTCTAACAAAGTTGTTCCACCTCTAAGAATAACCTTCACCTATCACTCAGGTACCTCAAGAAAAGGAAAACCAACAAGAGGCTCAAAATTATATTACTCATCTCTATGTGTCTTGCTAGGATGATGGCCTTCCTGCTGTTTGGTGTAATCCTCTGCCTAACCCTCGCATCTACCTCCACTGACCTTTTGAGCGAGGGTCCCGAGTCTGGAATCGCCCTGATCGACCAACCCGGACTTCTGATTACAGAATGTCAAATCCACACCCGAAAGATCTTTGTGTGGTTTGATCCTGCCACTGTGGTCATACGAAACCATCCGCTAAACTCAGGGTTGCTCTCTTGGGCCGGGCAACGCTGGATCAAGCAAGCTATAGACCATGCGGAAGCCGATATCACCCACATTCTGGAGCAGCTTGGGAAGTTTACCATTACCCAGTTCAATTTAACTGCGCCCAAAGTCAGAAACAGACGAGCTATAGGTGGATTCTTAACAGCTGCCTCAGCCTTAGGATCGCTTTTTAGCTTGGGTACATCTGCCGTCAATTCGGTCAATATCAATACCCTAAAACGCCAAGTAGGGGAGCTACAAACTGAACTCCCTCGGATTCAGGCCCAACTGGAGGTCCAGAAAACAAGCTTACAAGCTGTCCGCACCACCTTACAAGGTACGGTGGTGGTCGTGAACACTCATGCTCAAGCTTTGGTCAAGCTCAACAAGTTGATGCAGTCGATGGTCTCTGCACTTCAGGTTGATTTTGCCCAAACACAGCTAGTGTCCACATTACTGTCAGATGTGATTAGGGACATCAGCTCCTCCGTCGACGCCTTGGCAATGGGCAGAATTCCACCCTACCTCGTTCCCATGTCGTTGGTTACCGACTTGCTTGCTACAGCCACTCAGAGAACTGTCATACCACTCCAAGCCCATTTAGCTTTTACCTTGGGCAACGCCATTCCCATATACGTTGACCCTGAAAAACACCAGATGGCTTTCATTGTCAACCTACCTATGATCACCTACGACAGCATCTACCGGTTGAAAAGGGTTGTCAATGTTGGGATTTGGAAGCAGGACACTCATGTCAAGATCAAAACTCCCTCAGTGGTGGCATATCACGACAACAGCCCTGGCCTTTACTTGGTCCCGAACCTACGTATGTGCACGCTCACCAGGGATGTCCACTATCTGTGCCCTAGTAAACCCTTTCTTAGAGATAATACCGGAGGTATATGTGGGATCCAAGCATCCTCTCAGAACATGACTTGCCCCACCATCCTCACCCCACGATCTCAGGTAACCACCACACAGGCCCACATCGTTGGAAACCAGTGGCTTGTTAACACCCCAGTGCAATCCGCCACTGTCACCTACGACCCACATGACACGTTTTCTCAGATTACACTCCCCTCCAACACCTTTTGGGTTCAAGTTCCCAAAGGCTCACTCTTCCATGTTGGTGATTTGGCCCTGTATCACCTCAGCACTGACCAATACAACGGCAGTGTCAATGTGTCCGATTTCTTTTCTAAGCAAGCGCTAAAACTCAGCTCTGAGATCGTGGATAAAGTCACTCTTGAAGGCTCTCAAGTCGTTGACTTAGTTTCAATGGGGAATGAGCTCCAGATCCTTGAGCCAGACCCTAAACCACTACCCCATCCCAGTTCACACTCCTGGTCTGCACCAGATAGAGTACTCATGTGCCTGGTCATTTGTGGGTACCTCCTGACGTTTACCGCAGCCGGTACTTACTTTTGGCAAATTAAAGTATTCAACGATCGACTCAGCCACTTGGCTACGAATACTAGGCGTAGTTTCAAACGCCAAGACCTAGACCCGAGTCCCAACATTGAGAACCTATTTTCTGGAAAGGAGATTCTTGGGCTAGAAGAACGACCCGTCCAAGTTGCAGAAGTGGAAACATAAGCGGATCTGCCAAATAAACCAATTCAGTTCGAACCTCCTTGAATTAACTCAATATTGCTTAACCTAAACATCTACCTCAGATAAGCAATACATTTTTGTTTGCATTCTTTGTTTTGACTTTTATTTCTCTTTATTTTTTTTTAGAATTTTTGAAGTTATATGCATGCTTATATACAAACCTATATTTTTTATATATAGCTCTTGCACTCCATTTTGATTTTTGTACCCATTCAAACTATTTTTTTTTAACAACTATGATAGCTATTTCATTGTAGACCAAAATTCCTACCTCAGGTATGTCAGACTACGCACTTATTTTTGTAGCTAGAATTTTTGAGTCATTTCAAGACCTATGCCTTAGCTTACTACTCCAAGTCAATTTTATAATCTACATTTGTCCATATTCAAATTATTTTTGGAAATTCATGGAAGTCCTTCCAGTAAACCAAAGTCAAAGATCTGTACTTAGTAATAGATACTGTTTGCATGCTAGTGTGTATGGACATCACAAAAACCTTTTAACCCAGTATTTAGGTCAAGTGTTGCCAAGGAGACGAAGCTGCCATGGGTGTGTACCAACGCTGACCGATGCTCACCATCGCTACAAAGGGGGGAACTGTAGCATCATCGTCCTCCTCAAACCAAGACAGAAGATCACTTCTCTCCAGTTTACAGGAATTTCATTTTATTCATTGCACAGGAATATCACCTTTCTGCCTTTTCAGGAATATCACTGGCTTTTATGTCGACTCATGCAGGCCTCTTCCAGGCCTGACCAAAGATGCTTGCTTTCCCAGGACCCCAATGTAAACAGTTGCCTCTTGCAGAGATTGTAAGGATCAGAATTTGCTTTTAAAGGCTCAAAGGAACATAAAACTCAGGAAACCAGACCTCTCAACGTGAACACTGCATTTGATAACGTACCTTTTCACAGGAAACCAATGTTTTTAAAAAGAGTCATAAACCACTTAATCTGACGGGTTTATAGCCAATGCTGTCCAGGTCTTCGCCCAGATACTAAAGGAAATCATCTACAGCTCAACAGTACCTCCTAGCGGATGCCTACGGAATGTGTTTTCAGTATGTAGGATGACTTTTAACTTGTTCTAAACATTAAGTTTCTTTCAGCTTATCCTCTGGATCCTAAGCACACTGAAAATCATCCCTCTTTTATCACCAACCATGGTTTGCTGCATATTCTGCTGTTCTAATCTTGATCTAAATGTGAATGCATGTATTATAATTATGTATAAGAAATGTTATATTCATGAGTGTTATTGGAGTAATGGTATAAATGCATGATCACCATATATTAGCCAAGTCATTTAATTTAGTTAGATTTTATATTGAGCATTTATCTCATAAGAACTGACTGAGTGTTGATTTTCCCTCTGAAATTTCATGGGATGGTGTCTTCATTCGATTGGCTGCTCTCAAACAAAGAAGTGTTCTCACATTGGATAGCAGCCATTTCAAACTGCTTCTGAAAAAGCCGATTGGTCAGTCTTGCGACTACATCATCAGTTTTACGACCCGGCGAGGTAACTTTAAAAGACAGAAGTTAGATTTGAGTTTAGTGAGAGATCAGCAGAGTTAGAAAAAGAAGGAGATCAGCACAGTAGAAAAAGGGTAGACAAAGAACAGGCAGGAAGATTAGCTAGAAATAGAATTAAGAATTAGAAACACAGAAAGAAGAAAGAAAGAGATTTTGAGAAAGATTAGGAACTAAATTAAGATTAAAGAAGCAGAATAGTAATCTAGATCGCAGAAGAAGATTTTATTCCACCGTTTCAAGGCCCTGTGAAGTTTTATTTTATTCTCTGTGTGTTTGTCAAGTCTTTTCTTATATTCTGGAAACTGAGGAGGAACCATTTTTCTTTAGAGCTCGTCCCTTTTTAGAGAATCAAATTCTCAAACTTTTTCCTTCACCTCAGAAGGCATTCTTATCCTAGTAAATGTTTTTCTAACACTTTTTTTTAATGACTTTTCACGCCATTAAAGTGGACCTTTAATTTGCCTAGTTAAAGTGAACAGAGACTGAGAAGATTTTCCTTCAGTTTCAGTTTTTGGTCTATCCCGCCACAAGAGACCTCAAAATTTGGATTCTTTTCCAAGGACTTTTCACGCCGCCCTGAGACAAACCACCCACGGCTGCAAGTGTCTCTTTGAAGGGCCCCCCAGCTGAGTTATCACCTCCAAGGCTGTGAGGAGGCATCGCAGCAGCCGCTTCCTCCCGATGTCCTAACTTCAAAACCCAGCGGTACCGACCCGCGGAACTTGGACCAACGGCCGTTGTGTGAGTGAGACTCTTATTTCTCCTATTTCCTGGGTTAAAACGTGATGTCCTAACAATTAAATTACAATTGAATATGGCCCGTATTTCAGGGCTCAATTAGTCTCTCAGCCGCAGGATAGAGCTGTAAACTGAAGCAAAAACTCTTAGTCATTTTTAAGTAACTGCCCTTAAATTTTGTAGATTAATTCAGGAGTCATTTTTAGATAATTAGCTTATGAATTTTCCCCATAAAATTGCGATGTTTTGTTAAAACATTCCAGCCTCATTTACCGTTGAAACATAAGTCTAGTTTCTCCTTGGTTCTGCAGAGGTGTAAAGCTGGATTTTATGTTCAGGAACCCAATATCAGTTGATGTGATATTTTACGCTGTCATCATCTGAATCTGTTTATTCATCATTTGAACGCTATGCCATGTAACCTGAATGATTTTAATAAAAGAGTGAATAAGAGCAGTAGAAGCGTTTTCCTTTCGCATATCTGTGTGTGTGTGTGTGTGTGTGTGTGTATATATATTTTATAGTAATATGTACATATGTATATTAGCTGCTCTTGCTTGCTTGTTTTTTTTCTTGCCTTCTGATTGTTGCTCTGAGTGTTGCTATCCCTGTGCTGTTGCAATCCTGGAATTTCCCCGTTGTGGGACTAATAAAGGCTTATCTTATCTTATATCATTCGTCGGCCTCCGTCGGTCTATGATGACCATGGAAGAGAATCCTAAACGTCTACTCTGCTGGAACAGCACCGCCTGTGGCTGAACAGGCCGATGCGCGAATGACAGTCCCTGTCACACAGGTCACACTTGTGGGTGGTCTCCGTGCTGCTGGGTCTGTGGCGGTTCTTCCTGCGGGTCCTTTTTTCATCTGCTGCAGCAGTCAGTCTCTCTTCACCCGCCTTGAGCTGTCTGGTCAGGGTGCCTCTCCATTTGGAGCGGTCCGTTGCAAGGTCCTCCCAGCGCTCTGTGTTGATATCCAGGGCCTTCATGTCTCTCTTGCAGACGTCTCTAAAGCGCAGCTGTGGGCGGCCAACGTCTCTCCTGCCAGTTGCCAGTTCTCCATAGAGGACGTCTTTGGGGATTCTGCCATCCTCCATACGGTGAACGTGGCCTAGCCAGCGGAGCCTGCGCTGCCTGAGTAGAGTGAACATGGAGGGAAGGCCGGCGCGGGACAGAACTTCTGTGTTGGGCACTTTGTCCTGCCAGGATATGTCCAGGATGTGGCGAATGCAGCGCAAGTGGAAGGGGTTCAGTCTCTTTTCCTGCCGGGCGTATATTGCCCACGTCTCACTCCCATAGAGCAGTGTGCTGATGACGCAGGCGTTGTACACTGCCATCTTCGTCTTGACAGAGAGTTTGGGATTCTCCCACACTCGTGTGGTGAGGCGAGCGAGTGTGAAGGCTGATTTTCCAATCCTCTTGTTGATCTCTGTATCAAGGGAGAGGTTGTTGCTGATCGTGGACCCCAGGTACGTGAACTGATTCACGACCTCCAGCTTGTAGTCATCAATGGTGATGGTTGGTGGTGCTTCCGTGCCTTGCGCCAAGACGTTAGTCTTCTTCAGGCTGATGGTAAGCCCGAAGTCCTTGCATGCCTGGGAGAACCGGTCCATCAGGGTCTGAAGCTCCTGCTGTGTGTGGGTTGCGACTGCAGCGTCGTCTGCGAACAGCATGTCTCTGATTAGAGCCTCGCGTACTTTGGTTCTGGCTTTCAGGCGGGCGAGGTTGAAAAGCCTGCCGTCAGATCTTGTGTGCAGGTAGATTCCCTCTGTTGCTGTGCTGAAGGCATGCCTCAGGAGCATAGCAAAGAAAATCCCAAAGAGGGTTGGCGCAAGTACACAGCCCTGTTTCACTCCGCTGCATATGTTGAATGGCTCTGAGACATTGCCATCGTGCTGCACTATCCCCTGCATGTTGGTGTGAAACGATTCGATGAGGCTTTGCAACTTTGGTGGGCATCCTATCTTTGGCAGGATCTTGAAAAGGCCCTCTCTGCTGACCAGATCGAACGCTTTGGTGAGGTCGATGAAGGCGACGTACAGAGGCATGTTCTGTTCTCTGCATTTCTCCTGGAGTTGGCGGATGGAGAATATCATGTCTATCGTCGATCGCTCAGCGCGGAAGCCACACTGAGACTCGGGGTAGACACGTTCGGCAAGCTTCTGTAGACGAACGAGAACAACTCGTGTGTAGACTTTGCCAACAACGCTGAGGAGGGAAATGCCCCTGTAGTTGTTGCAGTCGCTTCTCTCCCCTTTGTTTTTGTAGAGGGTGATGATCTTGGCGTCCCTCATGTCCTGTGGTACGGCACCTTCCTTCCAGCACTGGCAGAGGACGTCATGCAATGGCAGCAGTAGGGCGGTCTTGCAGTGCTTGATCAGGTCAGGGGGTATGCCGTCGTTGCCGGGTGCCTTGCCAGCGGCCAAGCTATCAATGGCCTTACTGAGTTCGTCAATGGTTGGCTCGGCGTCAAGTTCGTCCATGGATGGCAGGCAGTCGGTGGCATCAAGGGCTGACGGTGTCACGGTGTTCTGTCTAGAGTAGAGGTCGGAGTAGTGTTCCACCCATCTCTCCATCTGCTTGTTCTTCTCTGTGATCATCTCCCCAGTGGAAGATTTGAGGGGGGCCGTCTTGCTCTGAGCCGGACCAAGTGCTTTCTTGATGCCATCGTACATACCACGGATGTTCCCTGTTATGGCAGCGGTTTGAATGTCTTGGCTGAGCTGAGTCCAGTACTCGTTGGCACAGCGCCGAGCAGTCTGCTGAACTTTGCTTCTCGCAGCCCTGAGAATCTGGAGATTCTTCTCGTTTGGGTACTTCTTGTACTCAGCAAGTGCTGAGCGCTTGGCTTCAATGACGGGGGTCATCTCAGTCAACTTGGCATCAAACCAGTCCTGTGACTTCGAGGTCTTCCTCCCAAAGGTAGCCAAGGCTGTGTGGTAGATGGTGTTTCGTAGCTCTTCCCACTTCTGCTTTGCAGATTCTCCTCCTTGTGGTACACCAAGTTCCTTCTCAAAGGTGGAGGCAAACTGCTCAACAAGTTCTGGTTGGGCCATCTTGCTGATGTCAATCCGTGCCTTTCCAGGTTGTCTAGCACGATGGAATTTCTTCAGCTGCAGCTTGACCTTGCAACACACCAATGAATGGTCTGTGTCGCAATCTGCACTCTGGAACGAACGGGTGATTAGCACGTTCTTCAGTGAGGTACGCCTGGTCAGGATCAAGTCTAGCTGGTGCCAGTGCTTTGAGCGCGGATGTTGCCAGGAAACCTTGTGTTGGGGCTTGGTCTTGAAGAACGAGTTTGTGATGCACAGATCGTGATATGTGCAGAACTCGAGCAGCCGCTGTCCGTTGTCGTTCATTCTGCCCACGCCAAAAGGTCCAAGACAGGAGGGCCAGGAGTCGTGGTCAGCACCCACTCTGGCATTGAAGTCTCCAAGGAGAATGAGTTGTTCAGAGTTGGGGATGATCCTGACAGTTGTTGCGAGATTCTCGTAGAACTCGTCTTTTGCCTCTGGTGTGGCTGTCTGTGTTGGGGCATACACACTGACGAGGGTGACTGGGCCTTCAGTGGTGTTCAGGCGGAGGGTGAGGAGTCGTGCAGAGCCAGTGCTGCCCGGTTCCACCATCTTCAGCAAAGTGTTCTTCACTGCGAAGCCCACTCCGTGTTCCCTGTGTTCGTCACTGCCCTTTCCCTGCCAGTAGAACGTGTAGTCCTTCTCTCTCAGTGTGCCTGCATCAGCTAACCGTGTTTCCTGGAGAGTGGCGATATCCACTCCCAGTCTCTTCAGCTCATTATTGATGATGGCAGTCTTCCTGGTGTCGTTGATGTCCTTGAGGTTAGCAGCGAGTCCTGTCATCATAGTGCGGACGTTCCAAGTTCCCAGTTTTAGAGTTGGTCTCTTTTGTTTTGTTGTCTTGCCTGGTGCGAAGGTTCTCAGCCTGCTGTTTGGATTTCTCCTTATCCCCATGCACCCAATGAGGAAAGCAAGCTGTGGCGGGACAACACCTTATTGGCTGGGGGCTGCCCAGCTTGAGGCGGGCGGTAGCTGTCCAGTGAGATCTGATGATCCCTCCCACCGTCGGGAACAACCCCTGGCGCCACGCTCTACGCCAATTGAGCAGCGGCTTATAACCGGTAACTGTCATTCCCCGTGTTTTGTCTACGCCAAAGGCGAAGCTGGAGTGTCCTCTCCAGTGATCCGTTGTTCTACCTTCCAGCGTTGGGCGTTGGTAGGATTCAAGCCTGGGCAGGAAGATATGGAGGACAAGATGTTTCCCATGCAGCATGTCCCCCCTCTCCACGTCACTGATGAATCCAAAGGAACAGCAGGGCTGCTACAGTTTGGCACCAGCGCCGTTGCAGGAGCTGCCAGAATGATGTTGAGCACAACATAGAACTGCCTTAGGGGCTCCGACTCCGGATTTTTCCTCAGGGTTGACTCCCGAAGCCTTTCCCGTGACCGGGTATGCCGCAAGGCAGCAGAGGTTTGAAATCAGGGTTTACCTTCCCCTAGATGGGCTACCTTCCCAGGTTGACGAGCCACCATCTACCCGAAGCATCTGGTTTTAAGGCGCCAGAGATCCGCCCTCGCCCCTTCTCCTATTAGTAAAAGCAGTTCCGCCGGGCTTAGAGACTAAACCACACGGGCAGGCTAGGAGTTGGACTTAGTTGTCAGAAGCTTTTCGAGACGCACGCCATAAGGAGTATTTTATGAGCACTGGGAGCTTAACCCCAGTGCCGCTCCTGGCTATGACAACCTTGGAACCCTTTTCATATACATATAACCCTTTCGCATATACAGGTTTCCTAATCACGGCAGGACAAAAACTCACTGAAACTTTGAGACTGATTCATTAAGTAATTTAAGGTACAAAATTAAATAAAATTAAAGTTAATTTTATTGTCCGTTAGGACTGGTGCCCCTTTTACGAGTGCTTTTATTTAATTTAGCGGGTGTAGAAGTGACGGTTCAACTCCACCCCCTTTCACACCCACTATTAAATAAAATAAATAATTCCTGTACCTTATGACAAATATTTTTATAGGCACTTTATCCTACAGTCCTCTGGCTATGAAATCCTTCCCCACCTCCCTTACTCTCCTGACCTTGCAACATCAGACTTCCGCCTTGATAGAAAAATTCCATATTATTCTTATATTATTCCATGTCTTTTCATGTCTGATTTTTATATGTGCATTTCATGTATGAGCCCCCGTCTGTGCATGTGTATAAGAATGCATGAGTTAGCAATTATAAATCACATAGGTGTAATAATACCTTCTGTCAATGGATATCCAGTCTATGAGTGAGTGTGGTGTTCAGATATTTGTTAAGACGCAGCTGTTTTCAATTCATCATGTCCAGTTCCGGGTGACTGAGAGTGTATTTATCTTCCTGTTTCCTGTGAGTAAAAGGAGATAAGGACTGTGGTGCCGTCTTGCTAGACAGTCAAGGATGTACTATTCCACACCCCAGTGAATGCCTGAATTCAGAGATATGGATGGACAGATTTGCAGGCTGCCTCTGTATTTCTCCCTCATTGGCCATGAGGAAATAAATCTACTTACATTTAAATATTCTGCCTGGTTTTTGACTCAGATTAATTATGCTAAAAAATAATCTAACATTTAGCGCTCCAAACAAGGGACCCAACATCCTGCTCTTGCCCCGGCCGCCCCGCCCAATTTTAGTGAGTGCACAGCTGATGCAAGACCTTCCCAGGCTGGACCCAATGGGTCAGGGTTACTGTAGTGAAGGCTACCGGTTCGGGGTGGCTGAGAGCAGGAAGATAGGTGACGGGTCTAGAACTCTACAGGCGGGATTTGGATGTAAGTACATTTACATGTTGTTAAGCTTATGGACACTGGGTTTGAGTCCCAGTGGGCTAAATACACATATGTTGTGTTTGTTAGCTGAGCGTTTGACACCGCAAAGTCTGGTGTGCATTTCTACTTACCATAGCCGTAGGTTTAATTCGGCTCAGTCTGAAGTAGTCCTGTTCAACGAGGTGGAGCTCAGTGGTGGTCCCGGTAGTCAAGGCCGCAAAGGATAGCATGTGTTATGTATTGCAGAAAGTGGACCATGAATTGTTATGACGCGCTGAAGTCACAGTGAGATCTTATTTTTGCCAACACGAGTGAGTCGTGACGTCCATCAACATGAGATCTTCTCTGTCATCATGAGTGAGCGTTGATGTAGCTGTCACAGTGAAAAGGTTTATGTATTTTTGGTTCTTTTTCTGAAATAATGTTTGTTTATAGGTGTGTGCGCCAATGTTGCGGACGTTAGCGGTGTCCTTTTCTCCGCCTTCAGTCCCTCCATATCGCGGCGCATATGTGCTCGTGCTGCCAAGCTCGCGGGTGAGTTGGAGAGCTCGTGAAGGGGGCTCGTGCAGGTGTCTCACCCCGCCTATCAGCGCCATTGTGTGAGCGAGTGTCGGGAGAGAGGACGGAGTGGTTTTCTTGCAGGCAGCCGGACTGTTAAAGGTTCTCCATGTTTGTGAGGAAACCAGCGGCGAACCTGGACCTGATATGGTGCAAAAATGGGTGGTAGGCATGCGCTGTTCACATGCCTGATTAGAAGAGTCACACGGCTGCTGGAGGCTGTCCACAATCAGATGCGGAGAGAGGACTTTGGAGAGAGGACTTTGTTTGGGAAATTTGTGACATGACTAACAACTCCTAAATTGTAGGCAGAAGGCGCACACGGTATGTGATTATTTTTGTTTATGAACATTTGTTAAGTGTTATAATTCATTTGTATTCATGTTTCTTGTGTCTGTATTTTTAGTTTTTCACGGTGTTTAAGGGCAAAGATTTGCTGTGGCAAAATAAACAAAAAACTTGTCAACATCAGTTGGAGCGTGGTTTTCTGACCTAGAAGAAGACTTTGGGAGCGGTTATAGTGAAAAACGTGCCTAATCCAGGAGCAAGCAGCAAGATTCCTGCAGGGCCATGCTTCAAGGACTTTGTTTGCTGCCCAAATAAAAGACGTGCATGCTTCTTCCCACATCCGCTGGACATTCAGCCGGACAGAAGAGGTACCAGAGCGACATTTATGGACAATGCAGTTTGCAAAAGGTCACAACACCTTTAAGGTACCAGGTTAGATGGTATATTTTCAGTTTGGAACTTTTTAATTCCTAAGTTAAATTGAGAAAAGAAACAGAAGTAAAAGAAAATTGAAGTGTTGTAAATTACTGAAAAATGTCACTTGTTTCCTATTGTATGTTCTCCCAGCAGTTTTCTAACTTTCCTTTCACTGTAAAATTCCAGAAGTGTTAGTTCAAATCATTTTTGAAAATGGAGCAGAGCACAAGTGAGTTTCGTACATTAGAGGAAATACTTGCAGCTCTAGAAGATGAGAAAGTAAAGTTGGAAGAGAAATTAAAAACTGAATCTGTCGACTTAAAAAGATGAGAAATTGAGACACGGATAGGAGAAATAATTGGAGATCTTGAAATACACAAGATAGGGTTACCATCATCATCTCAAGTCGAAACGCAAGTGAGACGATCAGAAAGGGAGAGACGCCCTACAGAAAAAATCATTGAGTTTAAAAGAAAGTAAATAACAAAGAGAGAAAGAAAGTTTATGTTGTGGTGCACATATGTGGTTTCATATGCTCACATGTATATTACTTTTCATATGCTCACATGTATATGACTGTATGCTTATTGTAGCTTCACGTCTCAGGGGAACAAAAGGTCTGGACCTCCTGGGGATTATAGGAGGATGTGAGATCTGGCCTTTTGGTATGCAAAGAGATGGCTGTGAGGATTTCCTGACCACCGAGATTTGAGGTGGGGGCGAGAAGGCCCGGAGAGGGATGCATTGTGTTTGGGATTTAAAGACAATGTGACTTTGTGCTTTGATGTCCGGGGGTATAAAACGGACAGATATTGGGGGTTACATTTCTCTTACTGCTTTTGAATGTTGGAGAATGTGTTTGTGAATAAAACTGAATCTGAGAAATAAACTCAGACTCATCCTTCCACACATCTCCACACTGGTGACCTTAAGACGTATTATGGCTGGAGACGATTCTCCCGGGCCAGTCTCATCAGGAGCCGGCCAAACTAATGCAGCCACAGTCCAGCTACCGGATTTCTGGCAGAACAGTCCGCGCTCCTGGTTTAACGCTGTCGAGGCACAGTTCCATCTTCGGAGGATTTTGGCAGACGCCACAAAGTTCTACCATGTGGTTGCAAAGCTGGACAACCACACAGCCCAGCGTGTGGAGAGCCTGATCAACCACCCGCCAGACAACAACAAGTACGGCACGTTGAAGGTTGCACTGATTCGTTATTTCACCCTCTCGCTGGAACAGCGAGCAGAGAAGCTTCTGGTGCTGACTGAATGTGAGGGTGGCAGACCTGCAGACCTGATGGCGAAGATGCTGAGTTTGAGAGACTCCGAAGATGATGGCTTTATTTTCACCCACCTCTTCCTCAGGACCCTACCGTCAGCAGTGAGAGTGACCCTGGCCAGTTCACCGCTGCTGGCCCGACGAGACTACCACGAGCTGGGCCAGGAGGCGCAGCGACTCGTCGACGCCAATACACAGTGCGCAGTCACGGCAGCAGCAGCGGAGCCAGGCACAACATCCGGAGATGGCAGGTGGCCAGAGGCTGCAACACCAGACTCACCGACGACGGTGGCGGCGGGGGCCAGGAGACGCGGAGCAGACGACGTCCTTTGCTTTTACCATCGCCGCTTCGCCGAGAGGGCACGCAAGTGCATTCCACCGTGCCATTTCAAGCGCTCGGGAAACGCCAAGACTGGGAGTCGGTAGCAGCTGCAGCTCTCGGAGAGGAGAACAAGCTGCTCTACTTGAAGGACGCGCACTCGGGGAGGCACTTCCTCGTGGACACAGGCTCCCAGCTGAGTTTCATCACACCTTCCTACGCTGACCGGCTGGTGCCTTCCAGTGGTCCCGTGGTGTCGGCAGCGAACGGCTCGGTGATTAAGATCTTCAGGGAGAAGATTCTGCTTCTGTCTCTACACGGCCGAACATTTGAGTGGACTTTCGTCATAGCGGCAGTCAATTTCAACATGTTAGGTGCTGATTTTTTGTGCTCACATGGTTTGTTGATCGATCTTGCTAACAGACGCCTAGTTAATGCACTCTCTTTTTATTCTATTCCCTGTACAGCTCGAGTGGCCCCACCAACAGCACAAGCCAATGTCACAGCTGCAGGTGGTAAGTTCCACACACTCCTCACTCAGTTTTCCGCACTCATGGTTCCAACGTTTTCGGCGACCGTGGCTAAACACGGGGTGGAGCATTTTATTACTACCACCGGACCGCCCGTTTTTGCAAAAGCTCAGCGCTTGGATTCAGCTAAGCTGACCATAGCGCGCGAGGAGTTCACCAACCTGGAAAAATTGGGCATCATCAGACGTTCAAAGAGCCCATGGGCTTCACGGCTGCACATGGTCCCTAAAGCTGATGGCTCGTGGCGGCCTTGTGGTGATTTTCACAGGCTAAACAATGCTACAGCACACGACCGCTACCCAATCCCACATATCCAGGATTTTTCAGTTCATTTGGAGGGGGCGTGCATTTTTTCTAAGATAGACTTGGTACGCGGTTATCACCAGGTCCCAGTGCGCGCTGAGGACATACCCAAAACAGCGGTAATAACTCCTTTCGGGCTTTTTGAGTTTTTGCGCATGCCGTTTGGGCTTAAAGGCGCAGCACAGACTTTCCAGTGCATGATGGACGCAGTGTTGCGCGATCTCCCTTTCGTGTTCGTCTACCTGGATGACATTTTAGTAGCCAGTGCGTCCGAAGACGAACATGAAAACCACCTCACGGCAGTTTTCCGGAGGTTGGCAGAGCATGGGCTAATAATCAACCCAGCGAAGTGTCAGTTCAGGGTGGCGCAGATTGATTTTTTGGGGCATCGCGTCTCTCCTGAAGGAGCAGTTCCTCTGCCTGACAAAGTGCGCACGGTGACAAATTTTCCCCAGCCACAAACGGTCAAAGCGTTACAGGAGTTTTTGGGAATGGTGAATTTTTATAACCGTTTCCTCCCCCGCGCAGCGCAGCTCATGCAACCATTGTACGCTGCGCTTAAAAAACAAAAACCCACAAATAAAATCGAATGGTCTCCGGAGCGGGAGCGCGCATTCTCTGAAGTCAAAACAGCCCTGGCAAACGCTGCGTTGTTAGCACACCCAGTCCCAATGGCCCGCATGGCGCTCACTACTGACGCGTCAGATGTGGCCATAGGGGCGGTTGTGGAGCAGTATGTGGCTGGAACCTGGCAACCGCTCGCGTTTTTCAGCAGGACTTTGCGCGATAGTGAGCGAAAATACAGCGCATTCGACAGGGAGTTGTTAGCTCTCCATTTGGCTATTCGTCATTTTCAGTTCTGGCTGGAGGGACGCCGTTTCACCGCGTTCGTTGACCACAAGCCGCTGACTTTCGCGATGGCCAAGATTTCAGAACCTTGGTCGGGCTGGCAGCAGAGACAGCTGGCCGCGATTTCGGAGTTCACTACCAATATCCAGCATGTAGCGGGTAAACTTAATGTAGTGGCAGACTGCCTCTCGCGTGCCGTGGCGGCTCCAGCCCGCGTAGGGGTAGATTTTGCAGCTGTTGCCGCGGACCAGGGTAGCGACGCAGAAATGCGCGTGGCCCCAGTCCGCGTAGGGATAGATTACGCAGCCATGGCCGCAGAACAGGGCAGCGACGTGGACGTGCGTGCGCTCCAGTCTGGACCAACAGGGTTAAGGCTGGAGAACAGGGTGCTGCAACACGGTATGCCCCCCCTAATCTGCGATGTTTCCACCGGGCGACCCCGTCCGGTGGTTCCGGCCTCGTGGCGCCGCCGGGTTTTTGACTCGATCCATTCTCTGGCGCACCCGGGAGTGCGTGCTTCGGTCAAAATGGTAGGAGAGAAATTTGTATGGCCGAGCCTGCGCAAACAAGTTAGGGAGTGGGCGGCAGCCTGCATGGCTTGTCAGCGGGCTAAGGTTCATAGACACACGAGAGCCCCCTTGGAGCCGTTTCATATCCCAGCTAAAAGGTTTGATCATGTCCACGTGGACCTCGTAGGCCCCCTACCGCCCTCGCAAGGCTGCACACATCTTCTGACAATGGTTGACCGCACCACGCGCTGGCCAGAAGTGGTTCCCCTGTCGTCAACCACAGCCGAGGAGGTGGCGCGCGCTTTTTTAACTGCATGGGTAGCGCGTTTTGGAGTCCCGTCGGATATTACGTCTGATAGAGGCCCGCAGTTTGTTTCCGAACTTTGGTCAGCGATGGCCCGCAGCCTGGGGGCAACGATCCACCGCACGACCGCGTATCACCCTCAGGCTAACGGGTTATGCGAACGTTTTCACAGGTCGCTGAAGGCGGCTCTCAGAGCGTCGCTTATGGATACAAATTGGGTGGACAAACTACCATGGGTTTTATTGGGGTTGCGTTCTGCACCTAAAGAGGATTTAGACGCCTCCCCAACGGAGCTAGTTTTTGCACAGCCACTTCGGCTGCCCGGAGAATTTCTCCCTGACAATCCAGCGCCAGAGTTCTCCTCGGCTCAGCGGTTACAAAATAGCATGGGCCCGAGCACGCTACCTGGCCCCGTTCACCACAGTTTTCCGCGTGTTTTTGTGCCTAAAGCTTTAAAAAATGCGGAGTTTGTTTTTGTCAGACATGATGCCCACCGCACAGCTCTGCGACCGCATTATGATGGACCATTTAGAGTGCTAGAAACAGGTGACAAGCATTTTTTGCTAGATTTGGGGGGCAGAAAAGAAATGATTGGCATAAACAGGCTCAAACCCGCTTTTGTGATGGCTGACGAAACTGTGCAGTTGGCGAGGGCCCCTCGGCAGGGCAGACCCCCTAGAGACCATTCCCCAGAACACCCACAGAGATTGATTAACAGTTTTAATCCCCAAACAGCAGCTCCACAGCAGGAGGACGCCGCGGAGATGGTTAAGCCCGCCTGCAGCAGATACGGCAGAAGATTGCGGCCAAGACAGCATGTGGACTGATGTGTAGTGATTTTATTATGACATGCAATCTGTGGTTATGTTGTTCCATCTTAGACGTTTGGGGGGGGGGTATATGAATCAGAATCAGAATCAGAATAGCTTTATTGCCAAGCATGTTTACAGTGTAAACAAACGAGGAATTTGAATTGACATTGGGCGCGCTCGATAAGCACCTCCAATGACGCGGCAGCCATGAAGGCGCCTGTCATCAGTGGAGGGTAAAGAGGGGAATGGGGGAGGGAATGACACAATGGGCAGAGAGAAAAAACATAGTTAATCAAAATAAAGCTCGTATGAGCAAAATTGTGATTACATAGAAAAAAACCCTCTAAGCACAATTAGCAGACCAATACAGATCACACAATACAAAGGAGCAAGAGAGAGACCAGTGTGTGTAGTCAGCATGTAATAATCAGTATGAGTGCGGTGTTGATGTATCAGTTGCTGGTGCACAACAAAGGGGCGCCTCCTGGCAACGGATGGGTGTTATGTTCATGTATTCAAAACACAGATAAGCATGTCCCAGAGTCTGTCTCTCTTCGTGCATGCCAGATGGCAAAGTTCTGTATTAGACACATGATAACGCTGTCCTTGAAGAGTCCGGTTTGCTGAACAACAGCAAATGTTGTTAATTGTTTGGGTTAAAGAGAAGCCAAAACACCTTCCTGCAAAATCTCTGCACCTGGAGGAATGAGTTCCCAAGGACGCCGAATCAAGGCCTGATGAGCACAGTCACTTGGAGCGTAGTAATTTCTACTCTCTTGAGATTCTGTGCATCACAATTAATTCAATTCACAGGCTTAAAATCGCTGGTCGAATTGTTGAAGGAGCTTCGCCGGGATCTGCATTTTGACCAGCTCTCCCAACTTTTTTAATTTCCGATACACTAGGAAACTCCGGAGCCAAACAGTAGAAATCCTGTGATCATATCCAAACAGATACATGTCTTCTGCATCTTCAATCGAATCATACAGACACATGAGTTCCAATTAACCCATGAGTCACACATTTGGGCTCCCCCGGGCCCGATTTTCTGTTGAAAAGGTGGTGTCAATTGCATTTAAAGCCCGAAATTCCATTTTTTCCGTTTTCCATTTGGATTGAGATCCGCGAGAAGGAGCGAGACACAGACACAGATGAAGCAAACTGGGATCAGTCAGGGAGGCGGGAGGAGGAGAGGAGTGAAAATGCGACTGCTCTCTCTGAAAGCCGGAAGAAAAAGGTGCACATACAATATGTGGTGCACATATGTGGTTTCATATGCTCAGATGTATATTACTTTTCATATGCTCACATGTATGTGACTGTATGCTTATTGTAGCTTCACGTCTCAGGGGAACAAAAGGTCTGGGCCTCCTGGGGATTATAGGAGGATGTGAGATCTGGCCTTTTGGTATGCAAAGAGATGGCTGTGAGGATTTCCTGACCACCGAGATTTGAGGTGGGGGCGAGAAGGCCCGGAGAGGGATGCATTGTGTTTGGGATTTAAAGACAATGTGACTTTGTGCTTTGATGTCCGGGGGTATAAAACGGACAGATGTTGGGGGTTACATTTCTCTTACTGCTTTTGAATGTTGGAGAATGTGTTTGTGAATAAAACTGAATCTGAGAAATAAACTCAGCCTCATCCTTCCACACATCTCCACAATGTCAATGTATCTTAACTTTAAAGCAGAGATTCAACTAACAAGATCTAAACTTAAGGAAGAGTGCTCTAAAACTGAGTTGGGTGAAATGATCCATTCAATAGAAAAGTGTGAGTCAGAACTAAAGCAAAGGTATGAGAGTTTACGTGCACTTACTTTACCATCTCAAGATATGAGAAGGAAGATTGATAGCTGCACTTCAGTTACAACTGAAATAATCCTACTCCTGCAAAGACGGTATGCAGATGTTGATACTAAGGAATTTAATTCAGTAGCTGTAAAGGAATCTCTCTTTCAGTTACTCCAAAGAGAAGATGCAAGGTCAATTTATGGATCAACTGTGTCTAGAACTAGTCAAAGCAGTCAGTCAAGCCATAGTCAGCAGGGAAGTCATGTATCGGCGAAAAAAGCAGATGCAGCTGCACGTTTGGCATCAAAACGGGCTGAAATAAACAGGGAGATGGAAATATCTGCCCAGAGAAAGGAGATTTTGGCTCAGCAAGAAAAACTAAAATGGCTGGAAGATCAAAGGGATCTTGAAGTCATAGAGGCTGAATACAATGTGTATGCTGAAGAGGAATCAAGGTTTAATGCTGAAATAAGGGATGTTGAAGTAAAAAGTACTTTGCCTCCAAGTCAGCTTTCAATGCAGCATAGTAGCCCTCCATGCACTCAAGTTCCACAAAATGTATCGGCCCCTCCTTACTCTGAGAGTAAACGCATCAATATTCCCCACAGTGCATCAGTCCCACACAACTCTGGCAGGATATCTGAGCCCAGAGAGAGCGAAGTCTCACTAGTCCAAGCGCTCAAGGAATCCCTTGCTATGACAAGACTTCCGGCACCAGAGCCTTTTGTGTTTACAGGAGACCCACTTAAATTCACAGAGTGGAGCACTTGCTTCAAGGCTTTGATAGAAACAAGCTGTACAGATCCAGCGCATAAGCTGTTCTATTTGAAAAAATACATAAGTGGAGAAGCGCTTTCAGTGTTGGAAGGAACCTTTTATCGTAGAGATGAAGAAGCGTACACACAGGCTTGGGATACCTTAAAAAAGCACTATGGTCACCTCTTTGTAGTCCAAAGAGCTTTCAGGGGAAAACTGAGTTCCTGGCCGAAGATTGGACCAAAAGACTCCCTTAAACTAAGAGAGTTCAGTGATTTCCTCATCTCTTGTAAAAATGCCATGCCCCATGTGCAAGGACTTGGAGTTTTGGATGATTGTGAGGAAAATCAGAAATTACTGCTGAAACTTCCAGACTGGGCAACAACTCGCTGGAACAGACATGTCACTAAAACACTGGATGAAGGGAAGGCATATCCAGATTTCGAAGAGTTTGCACACTTTGTGGCAGAAGAAGTGCGCATAGCATGCAATCCTATTTCTTCCCTTTATGCGCTAAAGCATACAAATGAAAAACTAGAGAAGGAACAAAAACGTGTCAAGGCCAGTGTCCTGGTAGCTTCAACAAATGTACCCAATTATCCAAAACAAACCTCAAAGGCCACATCCCAAAGTGGCAGAGGTTCCAAGCTCAGCTCTTTAGCATCTCAGAATAAGAAGCAGATTAAGTGTATTTGCTGTCAGCAAGATCACTTTATCTATAAGTGCGACAAGTTTGCAGCAATGCCTCTCAAAGACAGGAAAAAATTTGTCATTGATAATAACATGTGTTTTGCTTGCCTTAGAGTTGGTCACATCTCCAAAAACTGTTGACAGAAGGTCACTTGTAATATTTGCAGGCGAAGCCACCCCTCTCCACTTCACGAGGAACGTCCTCAAGGAGAAAAGCCAGAAATGCCACCACAAGAGGAAAGCACTTCCACAGTTGCATGTAGTGTAAAGGTGGGCAACAGTGATCGCACTTCAATGATTGTTCCAGTATGGCTCTCTTGTGCAGCAGAAAACAGTCCAGAGACCTTGGTGTATGCACTTCTGGATACTCAAAGCAGCAATACATTCATTGATCAAGACATTTGTGAGAAAATTCATGCAAAAACAGAACCTGTTAAGTTAAGGTTGACAACAATGACTGACCGGGGTTCAATTGTACATTGCCAAAGAGTAGATGGGCTCAAAGTAAGAGGTTACCATTCACAAGAGTATGTTGTCTTGCCACCTACTTATACAAGGGAATACATTCCACTTGAGGAAAACAGTATCCCAACTCGTGAGACAGCAAAAGAGTGGACTCACCTTCTAAGCATTGCAGAAGAGATGCCAGATCTGTTAGACTGTCCCGCAGGGCTCCTGATTGGCTATGACTGTGCAAGAGCATTAAAACCAAGGAAGGTCATACCAGGAAATGATTATGATCCATATGCAGTCAAAACAGATTTAGGCTGGACTATCGTGGGTCCCATCAAACCATGGACTGGTCTAATGGAGGTAATAGGAGTCTGCAATCGTGTCTCTGTAAAGGAGTTTCCATCCATCACACCTTCCTCTGTGATCAAAGTCCTGGAACGAGATTTCTTGGACGCAAATCCAAGAGAAGGAAAAAATCCCAAGTACAAAGAGGTCCTGGAGGTGATACCAGAAACAGAACATGCAAGTGAGAAGAAAGATGTAAATCTGAATTACACTGAGGTTCCAATGCAGAGTGTACTAGGGATAAAGTGGAATGTGGAAGCTGATGTGTTCTCATTCAATGTTATCCTCAAAGAAAAACCAGCCACAAGAAGAGGAATTCTAGCAACAGTTGCGAGTGTGTATGACCCACTAGGATTTCTCTCTCCTTACATCTTGACTGGCAAACAACTGCTGCAAGACATGTGCAGGCGGGGTGTTGGATGGGATGAACCTGTTTCCCCTCAAATCCAGGCCAAGTGGAAGATATCACACTCATTCAGGCAGCACAAAAGGAGGCATTTGAAGATGAGCTGAAATGGTTCAGTCAGAAATCAGCTAAAGTGTGGCGGTTTGGGATAACCCCCACAACAGACTGGGACAGGGACAGCAATGTGTGTATTAATGCCCACAGACAGCCCGCTCTTTCTGGCTTTTTCCGTTTCACTACTGTGATGTTAACGTGCCATTCATGCATTGTTTCACTACTGTGATGTTAATGTGCCATTCATGCATTGTGTTCATGCATCCTGCCCTGACTGTGTCTCTCAAATGCAAATGTCTCATGCCTGTCTGCAATCCCTTTGATGATGCCATGCCTTTCATGTATTGTCTGTAGCTGGGTATATAAGCTCACTGAAATCCATGTTCACTCTCTCATTCCTTCAACTGCTGCTGACACACACACCCTGTGTCTCTTTGCTGGAGAGCCTCCAAGCCGCCCATTGGGCGAGCTTCGTGACGGCGGTATGATAATAAACCTATTTAAAACCTCACTTCGCTGCCTTTATTTTAGCTGCCGCCGCACTGGTGACCCCGAGAATGCACACGCTTTGTGCATCGCAACCTTCTGGTTTGGACAGCCACGCTGGTGTCCTGATGGCAACGAACGCAGCACCCGGCGGTGATTCTCCGACGACAAGCGAACGCGGCAGCCTGACTGATCTGCCCTCCCTTCTGCTTCAGGGAGATTTCGACACAGAGTTTCCAGGCAAAACTCTCCAGAGACCACCCACGACCAGGAAAGCTGAGGAACATTTCATGGTGAGATCTGCACGCCTAGATCGGCACATCCACACTTGGACCGGCCGCTCTCACAGCTTCTGACACACGATTCTGTGTCTCCTTACGAGAGCACACGCACCTCGTCCTTTCTCCACGACGGCGACCTCCACGGCCGATGGAGTACACGTGGACCTGAACGCACCATGACCCATCTACTGCAACTACAACAGGGATGATTAAGCTCCCTGACCCTGGCTCTTCCTCTCCAGCTGGCCCACCCACGCACGGAGCCCCGGCACACGCACCGGGGAGTTACGAGGACGGCGCACCACGCACGGGACACATACGGCTCCACTGACCGCCTTCCTTTTGCTGCACACTGGCCCTTCAGGCTTGCTCATACACCTGAGGCACGCACGCAGCTTGCTCACTGGATTTTATGGTCTTAGCCATGGCGCTCAACGGCAATTCAGCAGTCTGTGGTCCCCGAAGGCTTTAAGGTTGTGCCCGCACCTAAAGTCAACACGCCAAGTCCCCTTGCTTTTGTTTTTTTTTTTCTTACAGCCGCCACACAGCCTCGTCGCTCCTGTTTTTTTCTTCACGGCCGCTATTAATCCTTGCAGGACTTAATCGCGAGAGGAGCCAGTGACTAATTTTTCTTCTTGTGGATTTCCGTACGTTCAACGGGACAGCCCCTCGACATCGCGGATCAACAAGCAATTTTTGCACGGCTCAGACGATTTCACCGTCCAGGGCCGGCATTTACTACCCCCCACCCCCCTCCATCTCCGCCTGCACAGAGCCTTCCCTGCTCGCTGCCAAAGCCGGACTATCGAGGCCTCGGCCGCCTGCCAAGCCCTCTGGGGGGGAGCGTGTGGCGGTTTGGGATAACCCCCACAACAGACTGGGACAGGGACGGCAATGTGTGTATTAATGCCCACAGACAGCCCGCTCTTTCTGGCTTTTTCCGTTTCACTACTGTGATGTTAACGTGCCATTCATGCATTGTTTCACTACTGTGATGTTAATGTGCCATTCATGCATTATGTTCATGCATCCTGCCCTGACTGTGTCTCTCAAATGCAAATGTCTCATGCCTGTCTGCAATCCCTTTGATGATACCATGCCTTTCATGTATTGTCTGTAGCTGGGTATATAAGCTCACTGAAATCCATGTTCACTCTCTCATTCCTTCAACTGCTGCTGACACACACACCCTGTGTCTCTTTGCTGGAGAGCCTCCGAGCCGCCCATTGGGCGAGCTTCGTGACGGCAGTATGATAATAAACCTATTTAAAACCTCACTTTGCTGCCTTTATTTTAGCTGCTGCTTGGGTACATCAAGAATGAAGCCTGGCGCTTCCATGTGTTTGTTGCCAATCGCGTCCAGAAAATAAGAAACACTACAGATCCAAAGCAATGGTTCTACGTTGAAACCAATCAAAATCCAGCAGACCATGCTTCTAGAGGTCTCAAGGTGGCAGAGCTGATTGACTCAAACTGGCTCACTGGGCCTGAGTTTTTATGGGAACGTGAAATTGTCACAGTTCAACATTCACCAGAGCTTCTTGTAGGTGACCCTGAAGTAAAGGTTTTGAAGACAGATGCTGTTGAAAGAGACAACTTTCTTGAAAGCTTTTCAAGATTTTCTGACTGGAATACAGCCATCGATGTTGTAGCAAGGATTAAAAGAATGGCAAAAGAAGACAGGTCAGGTCCAATTAGTGTAGAGGAGAGAAGAGTTGCCTCTCTCACACTCATTCGGGCAGCACAAAAAGAGGCATTTGAAGATGAGCTGAAATGGTTCAGTCAGAAATCAGCTAAACTACCAAAAACTCACAAAATGCATCAGCTTGATCCTGTCCTTGTAGATAACCTCCTTAGAGTTAGAGGGAGGTTGAGAAAGAGAACTAGGGAAAAAAGGTGAACGCTTAAAGCAAGTCTCAGTTCTTGAGAGACCTGTTCAGAAACTAATAGTTCTAGTTGAAAATGAGTCCTAGACTACAAAGGGAGGACATAATAAAACTAAAGTTAGATGATACAGTAATGACAAAGAAACGCTTAAGTTTAGAAAGTAAATAATATCAATGCTATTAAAGCAACATGTGATTTGAAGGTTTACATTTATTTCAAGGAAAATTACAAGATTTAATTTTGTTTGTTAAAAGTTGAGTGAATATAAATCTTTGTAATTTTGGTGGCAGTGTAGCTGTCACAGTGAAAAGGTTTATGTATTTTTGGTTCTTTTTCTGAAATAATGTTTGTTTATGGGTGTGTGCGCCAGTGTTGCGGACGTTAGCGGTGTCCTTTTCTCCGCCTTCAGTCCCTCCATATCGCGGCGCATATGCGCTCGTTCTGCCAAGCTCGCGGGTGAGTCGGAGAGCTCGTGAAGGGGGCTCGTGCAGGTGTCTCGCCCCGTCTATCAGCGCCATTGTGTGAGCGAGTGTCGGGAGAGAGGACGGAGTGTTTTTCCTGCAGGCAGCCGGACTGTTAAAGGTTCTCCATGTTTGTGAGGAAACCAGCGGCGAACCTGGACCTGATATGGTGCAAGAATGGGTGGTAGGCATGCGCTGTTCACATGCCTGATTAGAAGAGTCACACGGCTGCTGGAGGCTGTCCACAATCAGATGCGGAGAGAGGACTTTGGAGAGAGGACTTTGTTTGGGAAATTTGTGACATGACTAACAACTCCTAAATTCTAGGCAGAAGGCACACATGGTATGTGATTATTTTTGTTTATGAACATTTGTTAAGTGTTATAATTCATTTGTATTCATGTTTGTTATGTCTGTATTTTTAGTTTTTCACGGTGTTTAAGGGCGAAGATTTGCTGTGGCAAAATAAACAAAAAACTTGTCAACATCAGTTGGAGAGTGGTTTTCTGACCTAGAAGAAGACTTTGGGAGCGGTTACAGTTGATGAGGGTAAACCTTTAAGTAATAGCGCTGGTTTAAAAATTACTGCAGTGTTGTTTGTTTGTTTGTCTGGTTGTTCTGTGTTTTTCAGTTTGTCCTGGCAAGAAAAGACTTTCCACGGAGGCGAAAGTTGAAGTGCCACAAAGGGTTGAAGCGTGGTTGTCCATTGTTTTTTCTGGTTTTTGTGAAATGTAAAAGCACGGTTATGTGATTATTGTCTATATAGTTGTGGTGAATTAGTCCATGGAGACTTGTAAATAATAATTTTGGGGAGAAAACAAACTGTGTTCTCACAGCGTTGAAGAGAAAAACAAAAAGGGTTCATGTTACAGTGTGAGGTTGCCAAATTCACTCATTTCTGCTGAGGTTGCCATTTCAAGCTTGTTTTAAGTGATTTCCAGGCTGTCTTACTAACATTGGTGTATGGTATGTGCTAATCTGAAGCTTGTAGTTGTGTGTGTGCAAAGCTGCCTAGCTGGGACCTTGAGTGAATCAGGGAGTGAAAGAGAGCTCTGTGTGTGTGTGTGTGTGTGTGTGTGTGTGTGTGTGTGTGTGTGTGTGTGTGTGTGAGATGACGGAGTGTCGCCACTGTTATGGTTCTCTGTAATTGAATATTATATGGGTAAAAGGATTTATAATTTGCAAATGTTGACATGGATTGTATTGGATATCGTTGGCTCCAGCTCGTGTCCGAGCATTAGTTTCATCTTAGTTTTCAGGACATTGCCATCTGTGATCGATGTCGATGGCGGATGTGGCTCTGAAGGCCCAGCCTATGATAGAACTGTCGTGGGCAGAAGTCACATTTTATTGTGGGTGGGGGACGTGGTTGGTTTTATTTTTCTTGTCTTCGTTTGTGTTTATCATCATCCTGTTGTTTTCTGAGCCTCTTAAATGAGTCTGTGCCTTCCCAAGTTCTTCTTCTCCAGGCTGCTCTGTCGGCGGCAAGTTGTTCCCAAGTTCTTTTGTCTATGTTGGCTTGCTTCAGGGAACATTTTAGCTGGTCCTTGTAGCGCAGTTTTGGCCTACCATGTGGTCTTTTTCCTGTCTCAGGCTCCCCCTGGAGCATGATTCGTGGTAGTCTGGTGGGGTCCATCCGTACGACATGTCCTGTCCATCAAAGGCGGTGCTGCAAGATGGTAGCTTCCACACTAGGCAGCAGAGCACGCTTGAGAATCTCATTGTTTGAAAGTTGATCTTCCCAACGAATGCCAAGTATTTGTCTGAGCTTTCTCTGTTGGAAGTTTTCAAGGTGCTTGATGTCTCAACGATACAAGGTTCAGGCTTCGCAGGCGTAAAGAAGGGTGGAAAGAACAACGGCCTGAAAAACCATGATTTTGGTGCGGATGGTTATCGCATGATTATTGAAGACTCGATGACAAAGGCATCCATATGCGGAGTGTGCAGCTTTTATGCAGTTTTCGATGTCCTTTGCACAAGTTGGTATTTTTGAGAGGATGCTACCAAGGTAAGAGAAATGCTCCACTTCATTGACAGGATTTCCGTTAATCTTAAGATTGGTCCTTGAGGAAGTTTGACCAGGTGCTGGTTGGTTGAGGATTTTGGTTTTGTCAGTGTTAACTTCCATTCCAAAATGCTCATAAGAGTCATTACAAATGGTAGCTATCCTCTGGAGGTCATCAACAGTCTGAGCTGGTGTGGCATTATCGTCTACAAACTGTAATTCATGAACACTGGTGACCGAGGTTTTGGATTTTGCGCGAAAGCGAGCAAGATTAAAAATCCCCCCATCCAAGCAGTATTGCAGATTGATACCAGGGGTTGTTGGTGGTATTTCATTTACCATTGCAGCCATATACAACAAAAAGCAGGATGGCGCAAGGACACATCCTTGCTTGAGACCACTAGTGATGGGAAAAGGGTCTGAGAGGGTATTTTGGTGGCAAACCCTACCAACCATGCCATCGTGGAGAACATGAACGAGAGCAATGAAATCATCTGGACATCCAAAACGAGCAACAACACCCCACATAGCAGGGCGAGGAACTCGATCAAAGGTCTTCTTGAGGTCCCAGAAGATGAACATGAGTTGTTGTTGTTGTTCTTGGCTCTTTTCCTGGAGTTGTCGAGCACAGAATATCATATCTACTGTACAACGAGAGGGTCTAAAGCCACACTGGGACTCAGGAAGTACATTCTCGGCTGCTACAAGAAGACGGTTGAGAAGGATACGAGCAAAGTTCTTGCTTGCAATGCTCAGTAGTGAGATGCCGCGGTAGTTACTACAGTTCTCTCTATCTCCCTTCTTGAAAATGGTGACTATATTTGCATTTTTAAAGTCACTTGGTAACGTCTTGGTTTCCCATATTTTAAGTAGAAGCTGCATTAAAGAGTTTTTCACCTCGGGACCTCCATGAAGATAGAACTCCAGTGGGATGTTATCTGGTCCTGGTGCTTTGCCTGTCTTCATGTGCTTTATAGCTTTGTTTAGCTCATGTTGTGAAGGTGGTGTAGACATCCACTCACGAGTGGGGTGCTGTGGGGTCTTGCAGAGATCACTAGGGGTGCAAAAGTGACTATTTAACAGACTCTCAAAGTTGGACTTCCAAGGGTCAAGGATCCCCTTGGTGTCTGAGATCATGGTGGAGCTATTTGTTGTCATAACCCGAGTGTCGGTTCTGGCCACACTCGGGTCTCATATCTTTTTGTTCCCTGGCTTTGGCAGCTGAGGATTCCTTCCAGCTCCTCGGGCTCTTATTGTGAAGGCGCCCGGGGGAGCTCCCCGCTGTCAAAGTCAGCTGCTGCTCTGCTGTCTTTAGCAGCAGCTGTGCCGCGTTGGGGTCATTAGCCGCCAGAGATATAAGCGGGTGCTAAATGTCCTCCAGCGCGGCAGTCTCTGTTATATCCTGTTATGATCACCTGCTATGCTCTTCTGTGGTGTTCATCTACGTTCCGATTGTGCTCCTGTTATTCTCAGGTATGTTCCTTTGAGACTTTACTCTCACTGTTGTCGTCTGGCGCATCGGGTGGTCCCCGGCTCAGACTTCACCCAGCCACTGTATGTGTTCTGTGTGTGTTCATCCTTATCGACAATAAATTACCACTGCAAACTCTCTGGTGACTGAGGCGTCTTGTGACGGTCCGTGAGGGCCGTTGTGACATTTGTATCTTTTAGGCTGCTCACAGATGATCTGGTGGGGCCAAAGATCTCCTTCGTTGCAGCATAAAAACGGTGCATATCCCGTTGGTCGGCATATTTTTGCAAATCTTCTGCTTTTTGCTGCCACCAAGTGTTTTGGGCTTTACGAATCCCTCTCTGGCATGTCACTTTTGTTTGCTGATGTTTCTGTTGATTCTTTGCAGATGGATCATTTTCAAACGCAAGACGTGCATGGCGTTTAGCCTCGATGAGGTCAGTGATTGTTTCATCATTCTCGTTGAACCAGTCTTGGTTTTTCTTGCGTTTGTGACCAATCGTTTCTTTGGCGGCAGCAGTCAATGCATCACGGAGAGTGGTCCATCGGTCTTCAACTGAGGCATTGACTGGAAGGCTCAGTTTATTCATGTTTCTACCAATGGCCTCTCTAAAGGACTGCAACATTTGCGGATCGCGGAGCTTGTCACAGTCAAAGCAGTGGTGAGGAATGTTTGCCAAAATGCACTTTGGTGGTCACCGGATCGTAATATTGAGTCGGGAGATCAGGAGGCAGTGATCTGTCCAGCAGTCATCTGCTCCAGGCATGGATTGCGTGATGCGGACATCATTTCGGTCTCTTGTTTTTGTGAGGACATAGTCGAGGGTGTGCCACTTTTTGGAGCGAGGGTATTTCCAGGTCATCTTCTGGCAATGGGGGAGTTGGAAAAGGGTGTTTGTTACAATAAGATTGTGTTCGGCACAAAGACCCAGTAAAAGTTCCACATTTGCATTGCATTTTCCCATACCATGGTGGCCTATGTTGCCTTTCCGCAGCTGGTGGTCACTGCCAACTCTGGCATTGAAGTCACCCAGAATAACAAGCTTGTCGGATTCTGGGACTGTCAGAATGGTATGTGTGAGCTGTTCATAGAAGGAGGTCTTGCTTTCATCTTCAGATGTAAGCGTAAGTGCATACACTGAGATCAGAGTGAGGAAACGTTTTTGGGTGAGCAGGATTTGGATGGTCATTATTCGCTGATTGATTGCAGTTGGGACAAGGTTGTGTTGGTCTACAAGCTGGGATCAGATGGCAAAGCCTACACCATGGATACGTGGATATTCTGTATCCTTTTCCTTCCAGAAAATGGTGTAGTTTGATCCACTTTCCTTGATGTTGCCTTCCTCAGCAAGTCTAGTCTCACTTAGAGCTTCTATGTCGATGTTAAAGCGTGCAAGTTCTTTACATACCAGAGCTGTACGACGTTCTGGGCGCTCGCTGCTCCTCGTGTCCTGCAGTGTGTGGATGTTCCAAGCACCCAGGATGAAGGGTTTTGTAATGAGAGATCCAATCGGTGGTTGAGAATCCAGGTGGTGGTCGAGAGCGGTTGAGTTTGAGTTTTTATGGTTTTGATATGTAGGTCAACCGCTGTGATGGGTAATCTGCCAGCCGCGGTATGCTAGCCAGATAAGTCTGCAGTGTCCGATGTTTGCCCCACCTTTTCTAGGGGCCTCCCTATATGGGATGGGCTGCGGGAGTTCTAAATAGGCCAGCCCAGTCGCGGATCCAGCTACCGAAATCCAATGTCACCGCAGAGTTCATTGGAAGGCGATCATCTTAGATACGCCACCAATGTGTGGTTGCGAGCTAGAGGCTTCCAGTCATACCAAACCTACATCCGTTACTCGCAGTTCCATCGCCAATGGTCTTGAAGGGATCGTCCGAGTTGAAGATGAAGGCCAATCGCTTGTGAATTTGTTTAGGGTGATCGTGGCTGTGCGAGGGCCACCCACACACTCTTGGCCATCAGCATGTCCAACGTGGTTCGGCAGGCCGAAACGTGCGATTTTCATGAAGTTGGCTGCAATGGGCTGCCGGGTGCTTTGTTTATCAAGGCCCGCCTCTCTAGCACCTGCCCGCCAGGCACTGCCCTCATCCTCCAAAGTAGTAGACTACTCGCCGCTGGGGACTTTCCTAATGGACTATGTAGTCCGTATACTATTTAACCCATAGCTGGGGATTTGGTTCATGGGTATCAGGGCACGTTCACACGCCGGTGGGTCATGAGTACCGCAAGTCTGGGGGCCAAACCTCCTCCAAGTCCCTGCATTTTAGCCTGGGGCCTCACGGTACCCAGTTTCCATCCATTACCATGAGGAGGTATGCATGGGGCTTGCTGTGGAGAGGCTATGTACTAGCAAAGGAGATTTACGCACTCGGCTCCCTTTTCGCTTGCTGTAAACAGCAGGCTAGCTAGCGGCAGGACAGAAGTGTACACTTCTATAGCGCACTAGACACATCACACAGCCTTTTAATGGATGTATTGGATATAATGCACATATAATTTGAGATCTGTTTGGAGTGAATTGAATTCCATTTGTGAGATAAATGTTTATGTTATTTATGTTAATTGGGTGAGCAATTGAATAATCTTAAGACCACATACCTTTGCCAGCATGCTTCCTGGTGGTGTCTGGGCAAAAGACTCCTCAGGGGTTTGAGTGCTCTTTAAAGGATACCAGAGGGAGGAAGTATATGATGGTTGAGTAGAGGGGGATTTAATATGTAAATAAGGGTTTAAACTATTTATTGTACTATTCATGGTGTTATTTATGGTGTTTATTTATTCTGTAAATATGTGGGAAATTATTTATGTATTTATGACTCTTTTAGTTACTACTGGGTATGTGTAGGAAAATGGTATATTTATTGTCTTACCTGGGATTTTGGTATGTTCTAATTAGTCTAATTATCTCACTAAGTATATTAACAGGTGTTATTCATTTGGTTTTGGTTGGGTGTCGGATGTTCATCTAAGTTGTTGCCTGTGAATTATTTGGAATAAATGGAAAATTGCTTGTTGCAAACCTTTGGAAGTCTCGCCCTTCTCTGGTGTGCCTTGACCGCTCGGCAATCGTGACAATTGTTGTCAGAAGTGGTCCGTTCCCTGACAGTTGGTGTCAGAATTGGTCCGTTCCCTGACAAATGGTTACAGAAGTGGTCCGTTTTCAAGGTTGTGGTGAAGAAGAAAAGCGCAGTCTGACGAGTGGTGTCAGAAGTTTTCCACTCCCACCGCGGCTACTGAGGAAAGAAAGCGGAAGGTATGTCATTGGTGTCAGAATAAAGCGGACTGTGTGACATTTGGTCAAGAAAGTGTTGTCAAAATTAAGAAGTGACAACACGGGACAGAAGGAGCGATGGCTAAAAGGAATATAAAGAAACAACAGGAACAATTAGAGTACTTTGAAGCAAGTATGGCAACTGAGGAGCAGGGGGTCAGTGGACTGGACAAGCTGGAAGAATTGACGAGCTTGGTGAAGTCCGTGGTGCGTTCACTGATAGACAGAGATCGTTGGTTAGAGGAAGAAGCCTCTCTTCAGGAGCAAAGGTGGAAGACTATGCAGCACCAGTTTCGCCAGATGCAGTCACAGGTGACGGAGGTGAGAGAGGAGTATGAGAGCCGGGCTATACGCAACGGTGACGACGACGCTTCGGGGGAAGACCCCAGGGTGACGGCCAGTTGGGTTGGCCCACAGGAGGAGTTACTGCTGCAGGTGCAGCCGAGGACAGTGCAGATGCACCGCGAGCCCAGGCTGAATCTGCTCTCTCCCGATGACGATATTGAACATTATCTGGCGATGTTTGAGAGAATTGCTACGGTCTGCCGCTGGCGTTAAGAGGAGTGGGCTATTCAGTTGGTTCCTCTGCTCACAGGCAAAGCACAGAGTGCGTATGTGCTTATGGACATTGCAGACACAGAAGATTATGAGAAAGTGAAGGAAGCAGTTTTAACTAAATATGAAATAACACCTGACACCTATAGGAGAAGGGTTCGTTCCCTGGACATTCATCATAATGAACAACATTCCAACATTCCAACATTCGATTGATGTAATCTGCCTCCAAGAGACTCATATTGGCACAGAGGAAGCTGGCCGCTTCACCATCAAAGGCTTTGACCTCCTGTGCTATGTTCTACATGCTAAACATGGACGTGCCACCTATGTGCGTTCTGACATAGTTGAAGCAAATCACCTGATAACAACACATTTCTCAGACACCATAATCATTGGTGGCTTCCATATTGTCAATGTGTACAAGCCCCCTAATGCCAACTGGGATCTGCAGGTCTTACCCACCCTACCCCACCCTGCCATCTATGTGGGGGACTTTAACAGCCATCACCCTGACTGGGGGTACCCAGCAGTGGACAGTGATGGGGAGGCACTTTCAGACTGGGCATCCAGAAATGACCTCGCTTTGATATACGACCCCAAACAAAGAGGAACCTTCCACTCTGCTAGGTGGAAGAAGGACTATTCTCCTGACCTGTGTTGGGTCAGCTCTTTGAATGGGGAGCCATATCCTACACAGATCCTCATTCTTGATGATTTTCCACACAGCCAACACCGGCCCCTGCTTGTACACATTGGCCTACAACTTCCAGTCATATACAGCCCAAGGAAGATGCGCTGGAACTTCCGCAAAGCCAACTGGAAGAAATTCAGTGAAACTCTGGACCGGAGCATTGTTACCATCCCACTCCACACCATCACTGTAGATGAAGCATACAACCGCTTCTGCAGCGCAATCTTCAAGGCTGCCCATACTGCAATCCCACGAGGCTACCGACCCCTCTATGTCCCATGTTTGGACGGAGAAAGTGCTGCCCTCCTACAATCCTATCAAACATCAGGGGACCCAGAGATAGCAGACCATCTCATTGAATCGCTAAATACAGCCCGGCGAAAGAAATGGGAGGAGACAGTTGCTGACCGGAGCTTTACCCACTCTAGCAGGAAATGTTGGAGCCTCATCCGTCGCCTAGGAGCTGCACAGAAGCCCCCTAGCCAAAGCCGAGCATCCGTCACACCCAACCAAGTTGCATCCCACCTACTGACTATCGCCAAAGCACCCCAAGACAAAGACACCAGAAGAGCAGTTACAACTGAGCTAAAAAAAACACCAAAAAATGCCTGTAGAGGAAACGAACCCTGAACCCTTCGAGGCTGCTGAACTGGAGAAAGTCCTACAGGGCCTGAAATGTGGAAAGGCAGCAGGATACGATAACATCTTCCCAGAATTCATGAAGAATCTTGGCCCCCGAGCCCTAACCTGGTTGACACAATTCTACACAAGGATCACACAAACGAACTCGATCCCAAAGAAATGGCGGACAGCAAAGGTCATTGCCATCCCAAAACCTGGCAAAGACCACAAACTACCAGCAAGCTACCGCCCAATCTCCCTACTCAGCGTTCCTTACAAAATCATGGAGCGCCTAATACTGCAACGCATTTCCCCAGAAATAGAGGATATTCTAAGTGTGGATCAAGCAGGTTTCCGCAAGGACCGCAGTACAGGAGAACAAGTACTGGCCCTAACCACCTTCATTGAAAATGGCTTCGAGAGCAGACTGAAGACAGGGGCTGTGTTTCTCGACCTTACAGCCGCCTATGATACGGTCTGGCACAAAGGCCTCCTCCTGAAACTTATAAAGGCGATCCCTGCTTGGGCAACAGCAATTATAAAAACCCTGCTGACCAACCGAAGGTTCAGAGTCCACCTCAGTCAGAACACAAGTGCATGGAGAATGCAGAAAAACGGACTCCCACAAGGCTCAGTTCTAGCTCCAACTCTGTTCAACCTCTACATAAACGACCTGCCTACTACAAAATCCCGCAAATTCATCTATGCAGACGACATCTGTTTGGCATTCCAAGCACCAGACTTTGAACCACTGGAACGGGTGCTCACGGAAGATCTTGCT
Source organism: Pholidichthys leucotaenia (assembly GCA_020510985.1). Classification (NCBI taxonomy): domain Eukaryota; kingdom Metazoa; phylum Chordata; class Actinopteri; order Cichliformes; family Pholidichthyidae; genus Pholidichthys; species Pholidichthys leucotaenia. Next base: position 119,429,175 of record CM035836.1, on the reverse strand, counting down.
AAACTGGACCAGTTCTGCAAAATCTGGCGCCTAAAACCAAGCCCAGCAAAAACCGTCTCCAGTGTATTTCATCTCCACAATGCAAAAGCTGCCAGAGAACTAAACATCCACCTGAGCGGACTCAAGCTTAAGCATGCCCCAAATCCAACTTATCTTGGAGTGACCCTTGATAGGACCTTATCCTTCAAGGAACATCTAAAGGGGACGGCTGCTAAGGTGAAAGTACAAAACAACCTGCTCTGCAAGCTCGCTGGTGCAAAATGGGGGGCGGTAGTCTCCACCCTGCGCACCTCAGCACTGGCCCTTTCATACTCTGTAGCAGAATATTGTGCCCCTGTCTGGTCCAGGTCATCTTACACACACCATGTAGACACCCAGCTCAACTCAACCATGAGAACTATAACTGGAACAATCCGCTCAACACCACTCCCCTGGCTCTCTGTACTGTCAAACATAGCCCCTCCACACATCCGGCGAGCAGCATTAACTCAAAGGATGCTCCAAAAAGTTAAAGATTTTCCTCACTTACCAATCCATGCAGATATCTACACCCCACCCACTGCCCGACTTTCATCCAGACGGCCGATTTGGAAAAACCCTCCCCCAGCTGACTTTACCATCCAGACAGCTTGGCAAGAGGAATGGGAAACCAAGGAGGTCCCAAACAAACAGCTGGTGATAAACCCTAACCAACAGGTCCCGGGCACCAACCTCCCAAGGAGACAGTGGTCTACACTCAATCGCTTCAGGACTGGACATGGCCCCTGCTTGGCCAGCCTTCACAGATGGGGCAGTAGCCCTAGCCCACTGTGCGCATGTGGAGAGGAGCAAACTATGGAACACATCATAGAGGCTTGCCCGCTCCAAAGACTGGAAGGAGGATTACACACCCTCCATACAGCAAACCAGGAGGCAACTGCTTGGCTTAAGGACTTTGCATTCGCTAAATAAATAAATAATGAACACCCCCCCCCCCGTGAACTTTTTGTACGTTTAAAGGACCTGTTTTGTAAATGGATTAAACCAGAGACCTCAAAGGTAAAAGACATTGCGGAACTGATGATCTTGGAGCAGTTTCTGCAGATGGTGGACCCGGAACTGGGAATCTGGATACGAGAGCAGGACCCGAAGACGGCAGAGGGCGCTGCTCGTCTGGCGGAAGTCTTTCTGTCAGCCAGATCTGGGAGCAGGAGACCTACTTTCAGCCGGGACGGCTCTTTCACCACATGGCGTAAGTCTAATGGGGTGAAAGGGGTGGTCAAGCTCAAAATAGACTGTATTCCAGTTCCAGTCAGGTCACAAATGGCAAATATAATGGTAGTAAAAAGTCATGTTTTGTTTCTAATCAAGATATACGCTGTTATCAGTATAATAAAATCAGTCACACTCAGTATTCATGTCCAGCCACAAAGCAAAGTAAGCCTTCATTGTTATGCTCAGTTCCAAGACCCACTCTCTTAGCCCCAGTTCGCAGAAATATATTTCTGCTTAATGGTCAGTGTGAAGAGGCCCTGTTAGACTCTTTTTTTTTTTTTTGTACTTATTTTGTACCCGTAGGTAGATTTGTTTTGCAGTCTGGTGACAAGCCACCAGCTGACGGTCGCTGCGTGCGCAAGCGCCCCGTATCCCTAACCTGCATGTTTTTGGCATGCGGGAGGAAACCGGAGAAATCCCGGAGTAAACCCACGCAACACGGGGAGAACATGCAAACTTCACACAGATCACTGTTGGCCGGAGGCAGGGATCGAACCCACGATCTCATGATCCCTGCGATCCCCCGGCCGAGGGTAAACTGTGCTGCCGCAGTGCTAACCACTGCACCACCGTGCAGCCCCAAACTGTTGCTCTGCCCAGTTTGGTCCCTAGGGATTTGTGGAGTGAAACTACAGTAAATATCAGTTGTGCTCATGGGGATAAGAAGTTGTACCCAACCGCTGAGGTCTATTTAACAGTGGGGGGGGGGGTCAAACGTATCTCCTTCCTGTAGTTCTTGTGCCTGATTTGCCTTTTGCAGTTATTCTTGGCAGTGATGTTCCAACTTTGTCGGACATCATACAACAGCTTAGGGACGAACAACAAACTGAGGAGGGACAGGCAGGTGGCGCTATTGAGCAGAGGCTAAATGCACCTGTGGAAAAAGATTGTAATATGGTCACAACCAGAGCCCAGAGGGCTGTCAATGTTCTCCAGGAATTGCCTTTTTATGATTCTGGGGTAGAAGCAGGCCCTATTAAGCAGCCAAAATCCAAGGCTCAGAGAAGAAGAGACAAGGTTTTAGCTACAGTTAAGAACTTGGGGGAAGAAACACCACAGCTAAGCCAGTCAGTAGACTTTGACATCCCTTCTGACATAGCTGCGCTGCAGAAAGCTGACCCAGCCCTAAAACCTTGGTTTGATAAAGTCTCTGAGATTGAGGGTGTGAAACAGGGCAGAGTGGATTGTTTGGCTGAGGCCGTGTATGTCATTAAAAAGGGCATTTTGTATCAACAACAAGGTGAAGTTATGGCCATAGCTTTGCCGCAAGGCCTCACACAAAAGGTTATGGAACTGGGACATGTTATTCCTTGGGCAGGTCATCTAGTATTCCAGAAAACATTACAAAGAATTGCTAGAAGGTTTGTGTAGCTGGGAATGTATACCCAGATTAAGGAGTTCTGTGCAACAGGTGAAACATGTCAGATTACATCACCTAGGGGAGTAGCCCGTGCCCAACTGCAGCCATTACTAGTCACTGGAACACCGTTTGACAGAATAGGGATGGATATAGTTGGCCCCCTAGAGAGAAGCTCCTCGGGTAATAGATACATTCTGGTAATTTGTGACTATGCTACTCGGTACCCAGAAGCCTTCCCATTGAAATCTATCAAGGCTAGGCAGGTTGCCAACTGCCTTATTCAGTTATTTTCGAGGGTAGGCATACCCAGAGAGGTCCTGACAGACTGTGGAACAAATTTCTTATCAAAACTGTTGCAGCAGGTATATAAGCTGTTGGGTATTAAGGGAATTAAGGCCACCCCATATCACCCTCAGACAGATGGATTGGTTGAACAATTTAGCCAGACTTTGAAGAACATGCTGCTGAAATTTGTTTCTAATACGGGCTCGGATTGGGACCAATGGGTGCCATACTTGTTATTTGCTTATCGGGAGGTTCCCCAGGCTTCAACAGGATTCTCACCTTTTGAACTACTATACGGTTATCAGATGAGGGGTCCACTGGACTTATTAAAGGAGCACTGGGAGAGTCCACCGAGTGATCTGGACAATATGGTCTCATATGTTATTAAAATGATAGAAAAACTGGATTAAATGACTGCTTTGGCTCAGGAGCACATGAGCATGGCACAGGCTAAACAAAAGACTTGGTACGACAAGAAGGCTAGAAAGAGGGTTTTTCACCCAGGTCAGCAAGTGTTGCTACTGCTGCCCTCTTGTGACAGTAAGCTGTTGGCTCGATGGCAGGGGCCTTATGAAATTTCTAAAAAACTGAGTTCAGTGACATATGAACTATATATGCCTGACAGAAAGACAAAACATCAGTGCTTTCATGTTAACTTGTTAAAGGAGTTTCAGCAGCCTGTTCATCAGCAGCAGCAGCCTGGTCATCAGCAGACGCATCTTCAGCTCCTCATCTGTGCGACGGAAGTGGATGAGGAGAGAGAACAGTCCATTCCCACAGACTTGACAGAGCCTTGATCATTTCAGGTGTCTCATTTGCAGGTTAATCAGCAAAGACAGATAGAGGCACTATTAGATCCAGAATTGTTTCAGGAGAGACCTGGTTTCACCACATTTGGTCATCATAAAGTTCATTTAAAGAAAGAGGCTGTTCCCCATAGAAAGTCTTATAGGATTCCTGAACGGTTGGTCCCTACATTGAAGCAGGAAATTGACCTGATGCTGCAGCTGGGAGTGATTGAGGAGTCAGCTAGCAAATGGTGTAGCCCGATTGTGTTGGTTCCCAAAACGGATGGCTCTTTGAGGTTCTGCATCGACTTTAGAAACCTTAATGCAGTGTGTAAGTTTGAGTCGTACCCCATGCCTTGTATTGATGAGTTTTTAGAGAAAGTGGGCTGGGCTAGGTTTATTTCCACGCTAGATCTAAGCAAGGGGTATTGGCAGGTGGCCTTGGCGCTTGAAATGAAAGAACTGACAGCCTTTAAAACACCTTATGGCAATTTTCAGTTCAAGGTTATGCCATATGGGCTCCAGGGGGCGCCTGCAACTTTCCAGCGGCTTATGGACCAGATATTAAGAGGGGTATCAGGCTTTGCAGCTGCCTGTTTGGATGACGTGGTCATCTATAGTGAGACCTGGAAGGAACATTTGTTACATCTTCGGCAGGTCCTTCAGTTAATTAAGATGGCAGGACTGACTATTAACCCACGCAAGTGTGCATTTGGACAGCAGCAGGTGGAGTACCTGGGACATGTGGTTGGTCAGGGGGTCATTAGACCATGAGTGGGTAAAGTGGATGCCATTCAGGCCTATCCTGTCCCTACTACCAAGAAGAACGTAAGGTTGTTTATGGATTTGATAGGTTGGTATGGTAAATTCATCCCACATTTTGCTGAAAGGGCAGCAGTGCTTACTGACCTCACTAAGGCTTCAGCACCTAATAGGGTAAAATGGACAGAGGAGTGTGGTAGAGCTTTTGAAGATCTGAAGGGTGCTATTTTTGGTGAGAAGGTTCTCTACAGTCTGGATTTCGCCTGTCCATTTATTCTACAGACAGATGCTTCAGGAGTTGGTATCGGAGCAGTACTTCTCCAGGAGGTGGAGGGAGAGAGACAGCCAGTACTGTTCTTGAGCCTTAAATTGTTGGACCGGGAGACGAGATACTCTATGGTAGAGAAAGAATGTCTTGCCATGAAATGGGCAATAGGGTCTCTGAGATACTATTTACTTGGGCATCATTTCACGTTGGAGACAGATCATCGGGCCCTACAGTGGCTAAATAGGATGAAGGACACTAATAGTCGTCTTACAGGGTGGTATTTGTCCCTTCAGCCTTATAACTTCACTGTTTGGTATATGGAAAACAAACCTTGTGGCAGACAGCCTCTCCAGAGTACATGACTCATAGAGTACTGTACTCTCAGGAGAGGGGGGGAGGAAATGTGGCAACGGAGTGTCGCCACTGTTATGGTCCTATGTAATTGAATATTATATTATATGTGTAAAAGGATTTATAATTTGCAGATGTTAACATGGATTGTATTGGATATAATGCACATATAATTTGAGATCTGTTTTGAGTGAATTGGAATTCCATTTGTGAGATAAATGTTAATGTTATTTATGTTAAGTGGGTGAGCAATTGAATAATCTTAAGACCACATACCTTTGCCAGCATGCTTCCTGGTGGTGTCTGGGCAAAAGACTCCTCAGGGGTTTGAGTGTCCTTTAAAGGATGCCAGGGGGAGGAAGTATATGATGGTTGAGTAGAGGGGGATTTAATATGTAAATAAAGGTTTATTTATTGTATTATTGATGGTGTTATTTATGGCGTTTATTTATTCTGTAAATATGTGGGAAATTATTTATCTATTAATAACTCTTTCAGTGCCTTGACTGCTCGGCAATCTGTGTGTGTGTGTGTGTGTGTGTGTGTGTGTGTGTGTGTGTGTGTGTGTCTGTGTGTGTCTGTGTGTGTGTGTGTGTGTGTGTGTGTGTGAGATTACTGCTGAATGGTTGATCTGAGTGAGAAGAAGAAAAAAAAATATATATATATATACAGTATATGGGTTGGGTTTTTTTTTTTGCAAAGCTTGCCTTTTTTTTCCAAAAGTACAATGGGAGGCAGAGCCTTCAGTTATCAAGCTCCTCTCCTGTGGAACCAGCTGCCAATCTGGATTTGGGAGTCAGACTCGATCTCTGTTTTTAAGAATAGGGCTAAAACCTACCTTTTTGATATACAGTGGGGCAAAAAAGTATTTAGTCAGCCACCAATTGTGCAAGTTCTCCCACTTAAAAGATGAGAGAGGTCTCCAGTTTTCATCATAGGTATACCTCAACTATGAGAGACAAAATGAGAAAAAAAATCCAGAAAATCACATTGAAGGATTTTTAATGAATTAATTGGTAAATTCCTCAGTAAAATAAGTATTTGGTCACCTACAAACAAGCAAGATTTCTGGCTCTCACAGACCTGTAACTTCTTCTTTAAGAGGCTCCTCTGTCCTCCACTCGTTACCTGTATTAATGGCACCTGTTTGAACTCGTTATCAGTATAAAAGACACCTGTCCACAACCTCAAACAGTGAGACTCCAAACTCCACTATGGCCAAGACCAAAGAGCTGTCAAAGGACACCAGAAACAAAATTGTAGACCTGCACCAGGCTGGGAAGACTGAATCTGCAATAGGTAAGCAGCTTGGTGTGAAGAAATCAACTGTGGGAGCAATTATTAGAAAATGGAAGACATACAAGACCACTGATAATCTCCCTCGATCTGGGGCTCCACGCAAGATCTCACCCCGTGGGGTCAAAATTATCACAAGAACGGTGAGCAAAAAGCCCAGAACCACATGGGGGGACCTAGTGAATGACCTGCAGAGAGCTGGGACAAAAGTAACAAAGGCTACATCAGAAACACACTGCGCCCCAGGGACTCAAATCCTGCAGTGCCAGATGTGTCCCCCTGCTTAAGCCAGTACATGTCCAGGCCCGTCTGAAGTTTGCTAGAGAGCATTTGGATGATCCAGAAGAGGATTGGGAGAATGCCATATGGTCAGATGAAACCAAAATAGAACTTTTTGGTAAAAACTCAACTTGTCGTGTTTGGAGGAGAAAGAACACCATACCTACTGTGAAGCATGGGGGTGGAAACATCATACTTTGGGGCTGTTTTTCTGCCAGGGGACCAGGACGACTGATCTGTGTAAAGGAAAGAATGAATGGGGCCATGTATCGTGAGATTTTGAGTGAAAACCTCCTTCCACCAGCAAGGGCATTGAAGATGAAACGTGGCTGGGTCTTTCAGCATGACAATGATCCCAAACACGCCGCCCGGGCAACGAAGGAGTGGCTTTGTAAGAAGCATTTCAAGGTCCTGGAGTGGCCTAGCCAGTCTCCAGATCTCAACCCCATAGAAAATCTTTGGAGGGAGTTGAAAGTCTGTGTTGCTCAGCGACAGCCCCAAAACATCACTGCTCTAGAGGAGATCTGCATGGAGGAATGGGCCAAAATACCAGCAACATTGTGTGAAAACCTTGTGAAAACTTACAGAAAATGTTTGACCTCTGTCACTGCCAACAAAGGGTATATAACAAAGTATTGAGATGAACTTTTGTTATTGACCAAATACTTATTTTACCGAGGAATTTACCAATTAATTCATTAAAAATCCTTCAATGTGATTTTCTGGATTTTTTTTTCTCATTTTGTCTCTCATAGTTGAGGTATACCTATGATGAAAATTGGAGACCTCTCTCATCTTTTAAGTGGGAGAACTTGCACAATTGGTGGCTGACTAAATACTTTTTTACCCCACTGTAGCCTACAATTAGGGAGGGATCATGTGTTTCTGAACCCTCCCTTAGTTATGCTGCTAATAGGTTTAGTCAGCCGGGGGACCTCCAGTAATGCACTGGGCCTCACTCCTTTCCTCACTCTCAATGAAATGTTTTTTTTGCTGGTCATTAACATTTGTTTGTTCTCTCCCATAGATTGAGTCCCCATCGTGCTGTTTGCTCTCTACATGTCTGTTCTTTTCTTCTTCTCTATCCCCTCACCCCCCCAGCCAGTCGCAGCAGATGACTGCCCCTCCCTGAGCCTGGTTCTGCTGGAGGTTTCTTTCTGTTAAAAGGGAGTTTTTCCTCTCCACCGTCGCCAAGTGCTTGCTCACAGGCCTGATTGCTGGGGTCTTTCTGCAACTGTGGGGGTTCCCCCTACAGTTGATAGTGCTATGAGATGACTGTTGTTGTGAAATGGCGCTATATAAATAAAGTTGAATCGAATTTATTTCAAGTGAGTTTTTTAACTAATTTTTTGTGTGGTTGCACAATTGGTAAATACTCTCATATTTTTAAAGCCAACATTTTCAGTTGTTAGATTTTTTCTTTATTTTGGGTTAAACTGCCTGCTAGCAGGGCAGAGAGATATTTGGGTTTTTTACTTTTATCTTTTGGGACGCCTGAGGGCAGACAAACAGCATTGGGCTATTTTATTCAATTTTGAGCTATTTTATTCAATTTTTTGAAGTGTCAATTTTTCAGCTCACAGCTGCATCATCTCTCTAACCGAGGGACAACAGTGAACTTTACAGGAAAAAAGGGCGACGGATTACTGGTCTGACATGACAACGAGGGCCGCACCTTGGCCCCTCCTTCCCCCCTGCTCCTCGCTCTTCTGCTGCTCAGCCATGGCCCTGTCCCAGGAGTCCAGCGAATGATGTCACCCCACCTCTGCTCACTCCCACCCCTCCTGTTGACACCAAGCCATGTCGGATGCCAATAAGTTAAGTAAAAGTGCACACATATCAATCACTGCGACCATCATCAATATGATGAATTAAACTGAAGCTTATGGAATAATGCTGTCACTAAATAATACCTAATAATGGAAAGCTTTAAATACAGCTTATATGACATGATTCAGAGCACAAAACAAGGTGGTAATGACCATGTTTGTGCATATGATTTACCTGAGGCTGCTAATTATCAGAGATTTTAATGCTTCTTTGCCATATTATTGTTCTTTTTGAAATAGAAAAGTCACTCTTAATGAATGACTATCTGATTATTAAAGTTTTAGTCCTTTTACTGTTCATGACAAAATAGCAAAGCTCTGAAGGATTATAGGATTTAGAAAAAACAGAGGAAAAAGTTCCAATACTGGGCTCTCTGATTAGATTTGCTTCTGTTGGCATTAAAAAGGACCAATTGGTTGGTTTACTGTCCTGTAAATTTAAATAAATGACAGTGTGAAAGTTGACATTGTAATGCACAGTGTATCAGTAAGGGGACATTATGAGGACAGACAAATATGCAAATCACTATTGGAATACCTTAAAATCATCAATTTTTCCTGTTTCACTATGGGTGTGCTTGAGTAAAAGGAACCATTTTATTTATTCTCTAAACTATATGTTGCTTTTAACGACTTTTTGGATTAAGTAATGAAAAGAAAACAAATTCATGTTACTCCTTAAGTACTATAATGCTTAAAATTTTACCTAGAAAAGGAACTCAGAAAGTTCCAGTCTGATTTTCCCATTTGAACAATATATTCTGTGAAATGTTTTCCTTAATGAAATAGAATAAGCTTAAGGGCTCAGTACAAAGTGGGAAGCACCTTGTGGAATTTAAGCCCTCGAATTCCATCAATCAATCCTTTACCACTTATCTAGTCACAGGGACAGCAGTCTAAACAGAAAAGATGGACTGCTGCCCGGTTGACACATCACCATGACCTCTTCCGTAGATAATTGGGAAGAGTTCAAAACATTTAACATGAGGAGAGAAGAAGATCTCTCTCACTCCAGTAAAACATTACAAAATAAGCTTGGGTCATTTTTTTCTAAATGTACAGGCAAAAACAAAAACTGAATCATTAGTTAGACGACAAATTTTACCAGCATTAAAATAAGCACTGTTACAAAAACAAATAACAAGGAAAGAGTTGAATGACTACAAGAGTAACACTCAGAAGATTTATAAAAGCACAATTAAACTCCTGTTTATGTGATTACTGACGCAAGAGGGGTGGGGGGGTGGAGGAGGCCTACAGCTTCCCCCGCTTTTATTTTTTCAGGATGGCACCGACACTGGATGCTTGTGGTGGATGGGAGGATGGAGAGAGGTGTGGGGCAGGCTGGCTGTGGCAAGGGGAATACAACGTTTGTCATCACACTGAACATCAGGGCCATTGGCTGGGGGCGGCGGCAGCGTGGGGGGGGACCTCACAGGTGGACCACAACATGTGACATGCAGACCTGAAACTAAGTAAAACAAATGATATTGACAATGACATAACGCATATCAATTTACCTGACTTTGACTTTGAAAATGCAGTGTTTACCTGAAATGACATTGCAGGTCTGACACATTGCATTGACGCCTCCCACCAGATAATGGTATGACAGTATCACATTTCAGAAATGTGACAGGAGTAAGGAATAATTGTGTTGTACGATTTTGATGTGCTAAAGAGCTGCGGTCTATTCCCGGTGCTTGGCTTTGGCCGAGCCGGGCCCCGGTACTGCAGACCACATCAAAATTTAGGAAGAAACATAGGAAATAGAGCATTCCTTGTGCAGAATGAAGCCAAATTCAAATTAAGCAATATGTCCAACCTTCCATTAACAGAAGGAGTGGGACATACCTTTTCACAAACATGCACTAACACAAATTCAAACTGTCTGTGGTCAACAGCACAGGCAGATGTGGGCTTAATGCAAAAATTCAGAATTGGTTACAATAAATGCTAAATCACATTAAATCTGCACAGACAGCTGGGTTAATTGTTGTAACTGACATTTGCAAACTAGGTCAAGGGAAGACACAAAAAGAGGCATGATTACTGAAACCTCATTTTGAGGGTGTTATACTACTCACAGAGTTTCATCTAAATTAACCATATGTAAATGTGCCACACATATTAATGGCACATTCTGTATCTCTAAGGAAAACATTTCCTTCTTCTAGCAAAAAAAAAAAAAAAGGGCAAGGATAACCATCACACTGTTCAAGTACGCCACCATTTTGATGCATGGGCGTCTCCATACATCAAAGGAGGAGGAGTTACCACAATAATTAATTAGCAAAAATCCCCAGAAAAATAGAGAATGAATAAAAATGATCAATAAATGATCAGTAATGTAGGAAAGAAAGTGTTATGACCCGAGCGCCGGTTCTGATCGCGCTCGGGCTAAAGTTATGTCTCGCTGCCGGCCTTGACAGCTGCGGGCTGTATTCTGGCCTCACCGGGCTCTTATTGTGAAGGTGCTCGGTGGGGTTTCCGCCTGTCAACGGTCGGCCAGCTGAGTGTCATTACCGTCATTAGTGTTTCGCCATATAAGCCCAGCACTGGCGACGGTATGACGCAGCAGTGTCAGTCGTTATACGTCTGAGTTACGGATGACTTGGACTATCATCTACCTTGTCTGCTTGTGGTTGACCGTCACTTCTCCGGCACCAGTAAGTGAGCTTTTAGCCTTACCCCTTCTGGTGAAAGTAGACCTTTGGGTGTCTTTGCTTCAGCAGCCTGTGTAGCCAATTACTTAAACAACCTTTTCCTGTGTATGACCGTCTCCTCTTAAAGACCCGTAAGAGAGCTGTCTAGCCTTACACCTCCGGAAGTGTATGGACTTATGTGTCATTGCCCCTGCATCTTGTGTTGTTTACTTTTCACCGTAATAAAACTCACTGTAAACTCACTGGTGACTGTGTGCGTCTTATGCTGGCTCGTGAGGGCCAGCGCTTGACAGTACACTGCTGCCAAAACAGCGTTACGGTGATGCCAACCCGAGACGCTATTCACCAGTGGGTTTGAGTTTTTTGGACATTTGCTTTTTCCTGTCTGGGTACCGTGTATGTGAAGAATGCCGTCGCGGAGGAACCGTGTGTGGAGTCCGAACCACGAGCTGACTGATGTGCTGGAAGTGGTGGATGAGCTGCTCATCTCCGCTTCTCTGCTAGATTATGACCACGGCATACACTGGTACCTGGACGGCGCCGAGGATATACTTTGTCATCTCTCTCCCCGCTACGCTGACCACCCGGAAGTCAATGCGAGGAGGGAGGACATCGCTGCGCAACGCGAGATCTACCTGATGATGGAGGAGGAACGCGGCATGAAGCAGGAGAAGAGGCACTCCTGCTCTTTGCTCATGGATCCCGATCCTTTCCTCGATCTGTTCCAGGAGTTCGCACCGTCTGGGGGCCGGCGAAGGCATCAGCGCCGCGGCCGGGCGCATCCTCGGCAAGCTTCTGCTCCAGATCCAGTTCCGGGCCGCCGGGATGACCCCCTCAACCAGCTGGCTGCTGTGAGTGAGCTGAGTCCTATGCCGGTGGGCTCCGTTCATGGGTCCGTTTCTACCATCCAGCGAGCGAGGGAAGGAGCGATGTCCGCTACAGCTGATACCATCCTCCCCCCGGGAGACAGGCAAGTTCAAGTTCACTTACCTATCGATCATAGTGATCTGTCTTGTCTGACTCCTGGGGGTGAAGCTCGGGGTTCGCAGCTCCCTGAGTTTCTTTCCCCAGCTGTAGCCATTAATATTAAACCTGCTGCCTCTGTGTCTCCTCCTGCGGAGCGGTCCTCGGCGTCAGTCCCATGCCATCGAACGAGGGGGAGGCCTGCAGCTCTGGGAAATATCCTGGCCCTGCAGCCTAGCAATGGACAGAGAAGAACGGACTGCAGTGAGGAGCCAGAGCCGACGAGAGAGCGTCCCCAGGGTTCCTCAGGGATGCAGCCCGAGTCAGCAGGTCCAGGGTCCTCTGCCCCCACGCCATACGGGTTATTGGCGTGGATGCCAGCGCGTGAGGATCCAGCTGCAGAGACCATCAGGCCGGCTGTGGAACCCGACGCAGCCGAGTGGGAGCCCGACGACGAGCTGCTTCTTGAACCTGGATCGGCGAAGTCCTGGACGGCTCCAGAGCCCGAGTGCAGGCAAGTGCTCTTTCTTGTTTTCTTGTATGGTGTATTAGAGCATTTTTGCCTGCCTCATGGGGAGGCGAGTGAGGGGCAGCCGTCCGCTGCACCCGAGCTCGTCTCGCTGGGCTCTGGCGCTGCCGGTGGAACTGATCCCGGTCCTCTCTTGTTTTCTGAGCACCTCCACAGCGTTACCGGTCCGGAGCCAGTCAAGGTCACGGGACTGGGGGTTCCAGGTTTGGAGATGGAGGTCGTCGCCGGAGCAGTCCTGACCCAGTCGGGGTCCGACGTGTGGGCTGAGATGACCCAGTCGGGGTCCGACGCGTGGGCCGAGGTGACCCAGTCAGGGTCCGACGCGTGGGCCGAGGTGACCCAGTCGGGGTCCGATGTGGGTGCAGCAGTGACCCAGTCGGGGTCCGACGTGGGTGCAACGATGACCCAATCGGGGTCCGACGAGGTCCAGTGGGGGTCCAGCGCAGGTGCGGCTGTGACCCAGTCGGGATCCGGCGTGGGTGCAACGGTGACCCAATCGGGGTCCGACGAGGTCCAGTGGGGGTCCAGCGCAGGTGCAGCTGTGACCCAATCAGGATTCGAGGGGGTCCAAGTTTTTGGTTGTCCCCCTCTCAGGAGCCACCAGCTGGGGGCCGTGAGAGGTTCTTGTTTGACGGTCTGGCGCTCCCCTGCTTTGTCGTGTTCAGGTGAGCGGCTGCATGCAATCCCTCCACGGTCCTGGTGGTTGTGGGATGCGGGTCGGCCACCTGAGGAACTGCTTGGAGCGTTCGGCGTCTTGGGTTGGCCACCCAATAAACTGTGTGTGTTACGGGGTGACCTGGTTTGGCCACCAGAGGACTTGTTTCTGGGGGCATGGGACTGGGGCAGGCCACCTGATTATCATGTACTGTGGGACTATCTGTGGGCCCATACGGGGCCTGGTCATGTTAAGTACGTCTAGAGATTTTTTTGTTGTTTCTTTGTAATTCGAAGTCATAGTCTTAGTCAAGTCTGAGCAATTTTTAGATTGCCTCTTGTTTCCTTGTAAGTCGAAGTCTTAGTCAAGTCCAAGCAATTTTTGATTGCCTCTTGTTTCCTTGTAAGTCATAGTCTTAGTCAAGTCTGAGCAATTTTTGATTGCCTCTTGTTTGTTTTTTTTCTTCTTTGTAAGCCACAGTCTTAGTCACAGTCTAGTTCTGAGCAATTTTGATTGCCTCTTGTTCTTTTGGAAAACCATAGTCATTGTCATAGTCAAAGCAAAGCAATTTTAGATTGCTCCCTGTGTGTTGGTGTGGTTTTTTTTGTTTGTTTTGTTCGTGTTTTGAAAGCCATAGTCAGGTAAAGCAATCTATATTGCCTTTTGTGTTTTGTATCCATAGTTTGGTCTTGTTTTGCTAATTGTTTTTTTTTCTCCCCTCTTTTTTGAGGGGCTATGGTCAAGTCTTGTCTTTGTTTTTGTTTTCCCCTCTTTCCTTGAGGGGCTATTGTATGAGGATTTTGTTCTTTGTTTCCAGGTATTTTCATGTATATTTTTTTTGGTTTCGTATGTTTTTTTGGTCTGGTCATGGTCTTGTTCAGGGGTTGGTTTCTCTCCCTCCGCACCTGTCCCCCTACCTCCCACCCTGGGGGGGCGGGGGGGGGCAGGGTGGTTCCTTGGGGCGTTCAGAGTCCGCCCGTGGAGGGAGGGTACTGTTATGACCCGAGCGCCGGTTCTGATCGCGCTCGGGCTAAAGTTATGTCTCGCTGCCGGCCTTGACAGCTGCGGGCTGTATTCTGGCCTCACCGGGCTCTTATTGTGAAGGTGCTCGGTGGGGTTTCCGCCTGTCAACGGTCGGCCAGCTGAGTGTCATTACCGTCGTTAGTGTTTCGCCATATAAGCCCAGCACTGGCAACGGTATGACACAGCAGTGTCAGTCGTTATACGTCTGAGTTACGGATGACTTGGACTATCATCTACCTTGTCTGCTTGTGGTTGACCGTCACTTCTCCGGCACCAGTAAGTGAGCTTTTAGCCTTACCCCTTCCGGTGAAAGTAGACCTTTGGGTGTCTTTGCTTCAGCAGCCTGTGTAGCCAATTACTTAAACAACCTTTGCCTGTGTATGACTGTCTCCTCTTAAGGACCCGTAAGAGAGCTGTCTAGCCTTACGCCTCCGGAAGTGTATGGACTTATGTGTCATTGCCCCTGCATCTTGTGTTGTTTACTTTTCACCGTAATAAAACTCACTGTAAACTCACTGGTGACTGTGTGCGTCTTATGCTGGCTCGTGAGGGCCAGCGCTTGACAGAAAGAAAACTATAGGTGAAACATCTTGGTAATGGAGTCACAACATTGAGTGGGAGAAGTTAAATTTACATCTGTGGTGCACATATGTAGTTTCACGGGCTCACATGTATATGACTGTTAATATGCTCTTATGTATATTCCTGTGTGCTTATTTTGGCTTCACATCTGAAGAGGAACAAAAGGTCTGGACCTCCTAGGGATAAGAGGAGGATGTGAGAGTTGGCCTTTTGATATGCAAAGAGATGGACATGAATGATTTCCTGACCACCGAGGTTTGGGTGGAAGCGAGAAGAACTGCAGGGGGGATGCATTGTGTTTGGGATTTAAAGACAATGGGATTTTGTACTTTGATGTCAGGGGTATAAGACTGGCAGATGTTGGGGAGTTTTTCCTTCTTCTGTATTTGAATGTTGGAGAGTGTGTTGTGAATAAAATGGAACCTGAGAAATAACTCAGCCTCATCCTTTCCACACAATCTCCACACTGATGACCTTAAGACGTATTATGGCCGGAGACGATTCTCCTGCACCGGACTCATCAGGAGCCAGCCAGGCTAATGCAGCTACCACAGTCCAGCTACCGGATTTCTGGCAGAACAGCCCGCGCTCCTGGTTTAATGCAGTCGAGGCACAGTTCCATCTTCGGAAGGTTTTGGCAGACGCCACGAAGTTCTACCATGTGGTTGCAAAGCTGGACAACCACACAGCCCAGCGAGTAGAGAGCCTGATTAACCACCCGCCAGACGACGACAAGTACGGCACATTGAAGACTGCTCTCATCCATTTTTTCACCCCCTCGCTGGGAGAGCGAGCAGAGAAGCTCCTGGCGTTGACTGAGTGTGAGGTCGACAGACCTGCAGACCTGATGGTGAAAATGCTGAGTTTGAGAGACTCTGAAGATGATGGCTTTATCTTTGCCCACCTTTTCCTCAGGACACTACCGTCAGCGGTGAGAGTTACCCTGGCCAGTTCACAGCTGCTGGCCCACCGGGACTACCACGAGCTGGGCCAGGAGGCGCAGCGACTCGTCGACGCCCACAGGCGGCACACGGCCACGACCGCAGCAGCGGAGCTGGGCGCAACATCCGGAGATGGCAGGAGGCCAGAGGCTGCAGCACCAGACTCACCGACGATGGCAGCGGTGGGGGCCAAGAGACGCGGAGTGGACGACGTCCTTTGCTTTTACCATCGCCGTTTCGCCGAGAGGGCACGCAAGTGCATTCCACCGTGCCAATTCAAGCGCTCGGGAAACGCCAAGACCGGGAGTCGGTAGCAGCTGCGGCTCTCGGTGAAGAGAACAAGCTGCTCTACCTGAGGGACGCGCGATCGGGGAGGCACTTCCTCGTGGACACAGGCTCCCAGCTGAGTTTCATCACACCTTCCTACGCTGACCGGCTGGCGCCTTCCAGTGGCCCTGTGGCGTCAGCAGCGAACGGCTCGGCGATTAAGACCTTTGGGGAGAAGACACTGTCTCTGTCTTTCCACGGACATACATTCGAGTGGACTTTCGTCATAGCAGCAGTCAATTTCAACATGTTAGGTGCTGATTTTTTGTGCTCACATGGTTTGTTGGTCGATCTTGCTAACAGACGCCTGGTTAATGCACTCTCTTTTTCTTCTATTCCCTGTACAGTGCGAGTGACTCCGCCAACAGCACAAGCCAACGTCACAGCTGCAGGTGGTAAGTTCCACACACTCCTCACTCAGTTTCCAGCACTCACGGTGCCAACGTTTTCGGCGACCGTGGCTAAACACGGGGTGGAGCATTTTATTACTACCACCGGACCGCCCGTTTTTGCAAAAGCTTGGCGCTTGGATTCAGCTAAACTGGCCATAGCACGCGAGCAATTCGCCAACCTGGAAAAATTGGGCATCATCAGACGTTCAAATAGCCCTTGGGCTTCACCACTTCACATGGTCCCTAAAACTGATGGCTCGTGGCGGCCGTGCTGTTATTTTTGCAGGCTGAACAATGCTACAGCACACGACCGCTACCCAATCCCACATATCCAGGATTTTTCAGTTCATTTGGCGGGGACACGCGTTTTTTCTAAGATAGACTTGGTACGCGGTTATCATCAGGTCCCAGTACGCGCTGAGGATATACCCAAAACAGCGGTAATAACTCCTTTCGGGCTTTTTGAGTTTTTGCGCATGCCATTTGGGCTTAAAGGCACAGCGCAGACTTTCCAACGCATGATGGACGCGGTGTTGCGCGATCTCCCTTTCGTGTTCGTCTACCTGGACGACATTTTAGTAGCCAGTGCGTCCGAAGACAAACACGAAAACCACCTCACGGCAGTTTTCCGGAGGTTGGCAGAGCACGGGCTAATAATCAACCCAGCGAAGTGTCAGTTCGGGGTGGCTCAGATTGATTTTTGGGGGCATCGCATCTCTCCCGAAGGAGCAGCTCCTCTGCCTGACAAGGTGCGCGCAGTGGCAAATTTTCCCCAGCCACAAACGGTCAAAGCGTTACAGGAGTTTTTGGGAATGGTGAATTTTTATAACCGTTTCCTCCCCCGCGTGGCACAGCTCATGCAACCATTGTACGCTGCGCTTAAAAAACAAAAACCCGCAAATAAAATCGAATAGTCTCCCGAGCGGGAGCACGCATTCTCTGAAGTCAAAACAGCCTTGGCAAACGCTGCATTGTTAGCACACCAGTCCCAATGGCCCGCATGGCGCTCACTACTGATGCATCAGAGGTGGCCATAGGGGCGGTTGTAGAACAGTATGTGGCTGGAGCCTGGCAGCCGCTCGCGTTTTTCAGCAGGACTTTGCGCGATAGTGAACGAAAATACAGCGCATTCGACAGGGAGTTGTTAGCTCTCCATTTGGCTATTCGTCACTTCCAGTTTTGGCTGGAGGGACGCCGTTTCACCGCGTTCGTTGACCACAAGCCGCTGACTTTTGCGATGGCCAAGATTTCAGAACCTTGGTCGGGCCAGCAGCAGAGACAGCTGGCCGCAATTTCGGAGTTCACTACCGATATCCAGCATGTAGCGGGCAAACTTAATGTAGTGGCAGACTGCCTCTCGCGTGCCGTGGCTGCTGCAGCCCGCGTAGAGGCAGATTTTGCAACTGTTGCCGTGGACCACGGTAGCGACGCAGAAGCGCGCGTGGCCCCAGTCCGCATAGGGATAGATTACGCAGCCATGGCCGCAGAGCAGGGCGGCGACGCGGACGTGCCCGCGCTCCAGTCTGGACCAACAGGGTTAAGGCTGAAGGACAGGGTGCTGCAAGACGGTATGCCCCCCCAATCTGCGATGTTTCCACCGGGCGACCCCATCCGGTGGTTCCGGCCTCGTGGCACCACCGCATTTTTGACTCGGTCCATTCTCTGGCACACCCAGGGGTGTGCGTTTCGGTCAAAATGGTGGGGGAGAAATTTTTATGGCCGGGCCTGCGCAAGCAAGTTAGAGAGTGGGCGGCAGCCTGCATGGCTTGTCAGCGGTCCAAAGTGCATAGACACACGAGAGCTCCTTTGGAGCCGTTTCATATTCCAGCTAAAAGATTTGATCATGTCCACGTGGACCTCGTAGGCCCCCTACCGCCCTCGCAGGGCTGCACACATCTTCTGACAATGGTCGACCGCACCACGCGCTGGCCGGAAGTGGTCCCCCTGTTGTCAACCACAGCCGAGGAGGTGGCGCGTGCTTTTTTAACTGCATGGGTAGCGCGTTTTGGAGTTCCGTCGGATATCACGTCTGACAGAGGCCCACAATTTGTTTCTGAACTTTGGTCAGCAATGGCCCGCAGCCTGGGGGCAACGATCCACCACACGACCACGTATACCCGCAGGCTAACGGGTTATGCGAACGTTTTCACAGGTCGCTGAAGGCGGCTCTCAGAGCGTCGCTTACGGATGCAAATTGGGTTGACAAACTACCATGGGTTTTATTGGGGTTGCGTTCTGCACCTAAAGAGGATTTAGACGCCTCCCCAGCGGAGCTAGTGCTCGCACAGCCACTTCGGCTGCCCGGAGAATTTCTCCCTGACAACCCAGCACCAGAGTTCTCCTCGGTTCAGCGGTTGCAGAATAGCAATGGCCCGAGTGTCCTACCGGGCCCTGTCCACCACAGTTTTCCGCGTGTTTTTGTGCCTAAAGCTTTAAAAAATGCGGAGTTTGTTTTTGTCAGACATGATGCCCCCCGCACAGCTCTGTGACCGCCTTACGATCGACCATTTAGAGTGCTAGAAACAGGTGATAAGCATTTTTTGCTAGATTTGGGGGGCAGAAAGGAGATGATTGGCATAAACAGACTCAAACCTGCTTTTGTGATGGCTGACGAAACTGTGCAGTTGGCGAGGGCCCCGCGACGGGGTAGACCCCCTAGGGAGCATTCCCCAGTACACCCACAGAGATTGACTAACAGTTTTAATCCCCAGACAGCAGCTCCACAGCAGGAGGACGCCGCGGAAGAGGTTAAGCCCGCCTGCAGCAGATACGGCAGACGGTTGAGACCAAGACAGCATGTGGACTGATGTGTGGCGATTTTATTATGACCTGCAATCTGTGCTAGGTTGTTCCGTCTTAGACGTTTGGGGGGGGTTATATGTGGTGCACATATGTAGTTTCACGGGCTCACATGTATATGACTGTTCATATGCTCTTATGTATATTCCTGTGTGCTTATTTTGGCTTCACGTCTGAAGAGGAACAAAAGGTCTGGACCTCCTAGGGATAAGAGGAGGATGTGAGAGTTGGCCTTTTGATATGCAAAGAGATGGACATGAATGATTTCCTGACCACCGAGGTTTGGGTGGAAGCGAGAAGAACTGCAGGGGGGATGCATTGTGTTTGGGATTTAAAGACAATGGGATTTGGTACTTTGATGTCAGGGGTATAAGACTGGTGGATGTTGGGGAGTTTTTCCTTCTTCTGTATTTGAATGTTGGAGAGTGTGTTGTGAATAAAATGGAACCTGAGAAATAACTCAGCCTCATCCTTTCCACACAATCTCCACACATCAATAAATTTGCAGGTATTTAAGAAAATTTTGTGATGAAAAAAAATATTTGCTGATTATTGTGGGGAAAAGATCCTAAGACTTTATCAGAAATACAGTAAAATTAAGAAGAAAAGAAAAAAAACACAAAGGAAGAAAAAATATCATGTTTATAAAAACATAAAGTAAACTAATAAGGAAACAGAAAAGCCATGCAAATATATGGGAAAAGTTCCAAATGTCTAAGGAAAGTCCAATTTATGCTGATGAAGCTTACTGTGGGACTCAATTTAGAATCTACTACAAAGACAAAACTGTCATGGCTGCCAATCATCACACCTGTGCGCGCACCTGCTTGCCATCTCCATCGGCCTATTTATTCCATCAGGACCAGTGCTCGGTGCGGAGTCGTCTGGTTCCTTACCCAGAATCCTGCTACGCCAGCCTTCGAGCTTCCCAGCTCATTGTGCATCTTCACATCAGCTTCCAAGCCATTGCTGTTCCCTGTCCGGGCCTGCACCTCCCGGACCATCACACAACAAGTAAGCCGCCACGCTTTCCTTTCACCCTGTCTGCCTCCCCTGTGCACAGGTGGAGATCCGTGGCAGCGGACCATTCCCTTCCCGGCGGCGGATAATCAACCTCCCTTGCCAACTTCCAGCTCACCGGCCACCTGTGGGCATTATCTTCCTGGCTGCAGCTTCGGCGCTACCTGGGCTACATTCTACCACCTTAACAGTAAGCACAATTACATCCAAAGTGCCTGACGGGCTAAGCTGTCACTAACTGCCTCTGTCTATTCCCAGGGTTGCCAGGTTGTATGGTGCTCTGCCGGCCCCAGCTGGAAATCCAGATTGCATTACACTACACGACACAACCCTGCATGCACGCATCCACTCACACACATTTATTCAATAAAATAGTTAATTGTATCTACCTTGAGTCGTGTCTGCTCTGTGGGTCACAAATACCATGTCAGTAACAGATTTTTACTCAGTTATGTAAGAAGAAAACAATGCTTAAGGGAGCTCAAAGCAAAAATAATTTGACCTTCCCTGCATAAACTTATTCTTTTCAAAACCTCTGCATGGATCTCATTGGGTTAAATAAGTGTGAAGGTAAAGATGTTGTTTGGTAATTATTGACATACTTACTAAATAGACAAAGGCCTTCCCTTGCCCTAATCCAAATACTGCTATGGTAGCAGGGAAACCCTTAACTGAAACAATATCAGGATTCAAAATAGCTGAAATTATTTACTTAGATAATGGAATACATTTAATGGAATACACTTTGTAAATCAAATCATATAACATTTAGGTACAGTACTCAACATTTACCTAGGAAACCATTTAGCTTACCATCAACAATCTATAGGATTAGCATAATGCACAAATAGGATTATGAAAGATAATTATGAAAGGAAATAAGGACAGGAAAGGAAAATGTTATGAATGTATACAATTATGAAATATTATGAATATTTCATAATTATTGATTATGAAAGGAAAATAGTGACAAAGAAAAATAGGAAAATTATGAATGGCAAACCCTACTATTAAAGCCATTTAACTTAGGTGATGAGGAAGGGTTTCTGGTTGATTACATGCAAAGGATGTCAACTGACATGAGATATTATCCATGCCACCATCCCAGGAGGGACCATGTGACAAAGGAACCACGAGGGATGCACCCATCTTTTGCCAAATCAGGGGATCTGGTCATCAAAAAGAGGAAAACTGGACCAATACTTCCTGGCTAGGGAAAACACAGAGGTTATCCTGGTGACACCAACAGCTGTAAAAGGCAAAGGACGTGTCTCTTGGGTGCATCTAATGTTTTACCCCACTTGGAACCCTCAGCAAGAGACTGTTTAATACACACTATGAACTCAATAAAAAAAAAATCCTCAGCAAGTGACGGTTTTACTGTTTCTCTATACAAGTGTCGGCTGACAGCGCCCCCTGGCATCCAGTAATGGCTTTACATAACGAAACAACTGTTTGTTTGTCATGGAGGGGCAAAAATGCAAGGGAAAGAAGGTTGGTAACTGAAGACGGTTGGTGTTGTTGGCTTTTCATCCTCACCATTCTCATAGTAACACTTTTGTTTTGGTTTTTCTTAGTTGCTCCAAAGCCTATACACTGTAGAGCAGGATTTATTACACACTCACCACGACTGGCTGAAAGCTCCAGGTCATTATGATCTTGTTTATGCTGACAATGTTCGGTGGAGATATGTTAATCACACAGCTAAATCCTCTAATTGTTTGAATTGTTATGTTTGTTCCTTCATGCCACTATCAGCTGGACAAATTATCTGCTACTGCTAAAATAAAGCAGCTCCCACAATCTGTCTGTTTCTTAATATATACAGAAATAACACAGCAAACATTACTTTGAATCCCACCTGTCACAACACTTGCCACTCCACTGATTGGAAATGTGATGACACTCCTTACTCTGCAAAGGCAAGGTTAATTTCATCAGGGAACATCTCCTGGACAGCTTACCACTCTGTAAGTGTGCAACAGCTTACAGTGCGTCTCTCTCCTGTACTGCCACCTACTTGACCAACAAAGTGAGCAAGTGTTATCCTGAAGATCTACATTGTCAATAGAGGGGGATGGTGGTCATGTGGTCATTTGGCATACCCACACCTGGCCAGGAATTGGGCAGGGTTGTGTGCCCTGTTTTGGCCACTGATCATACCCTCATTATGTTGGCAGGCCAGGTGGGCAGGGTGTAGAGAGATGCCTTCTTACCACAGGATGCTATCCTTTTGCCACATGATGCCATTTGGGGCATGGATGTACCAGAGCAATTTCAGATGGAAAGAACAGGAGTGAGGGTCCTTCGTTCACTGTTTCCTTGGGTGAGAGTGGGCAAGAACACCTTATGGATTGAAACACTTAATTATAGGCTACAATCATTTGTTAAATTTGTGACACAAAATAGAATGGTTCTTGGTAAATTAACTGCCACCTGTAGGGGCGTGTGCCCTGTTATAGGAGGTTATTGCTGTACATTCATCCCTGACAATGATACAGATGTTCATATTATTACTTCGGCCATACGCAACCTTACCGCCTTGTATAATGTCACTGATGCACAAGATTGATTAAGTTAGTGGTTCTCTTCATGGGGAAGTCTCATCATGAATTTGTTAGTGATTTTATAGTGATAATTTTGGTCTTTTCCTGTGTGAGTCCTTGTGTCCGTAATATGATGATGAGGCTGGTTCATGTAAACTGAGTGATATGTCTTGAGGCAATTGCTGCAGATGATGAGGATGGTAAAGGGGCAATACTACCCTTAAAACATGTGAAGTTTGCAATATTGTCTTAATCTGTTTTAAGTTTTTCCATGTCATTTTCACATTACTGTTTCTATCACATTACACTTATTGTTACATATCATTAATTGCTATATTCTTATTTTACACAGTTTAAATTGATTATATTTACACTTATTATTACACATATTCACTTTTATTGCTACACACTTTATCATAGCTTTGTTTAAGTTTAAACTACCTCATAAAATTGCTGCTAGTCTGCAAAGACACATAACACATACATTCTTACATATACCTATCCTTTTATCATTATTCTTCAACTTTCCTTTACTATCACTTTGTTTGATTATTTTTTCTTTTAATTGTGATGCTTTATTAAGCATCAAGGGGGGAATATGATAGAAAAATTCCATATTATTCTTATATTATTCCATGTCTTTTCATGTCTGACTTTTATATGTGCATTTCATGTATGAGCCCCAGTCTGTCTGTCTCTGTGTGTGTGTGTGTGTGTGTGTGTGTGTGTGTATGTGTAAGAATGCACGAGTTAGCAATTATAAATCACATAGCTGTAATAATACCTTCTGTTAATGGATGTCCAGTCTATGAGTGAGTGTGGTGTTCAGATATTTATTAAGATGCAGCTGTTTTCATTTCATCATGTCCTGTTTCCTGTGAGTAAAAGAAGATAAGGACTGTGCGCACCATCTTGCTAGACAGTCAAGGATGTACTATCCCCCCCACCACCACCACCAACCTGTAAACTGTAAGACTTTGGACAGTGGATGCCTGAATTCAGAGATATGGATGGACAGATTTGCAGGCTGCCTCTGTATTTCTCCCTCATTGGCCATGAGGAAAATAAATCTACTTACATTTAAATATTCTGCCTGGTTTTTGACTCAAATTAATTATGCTAAAAAATAATCTAGCACACCTCTTTCCAACCACAGTCATTTTTGAAGGGCAAGTACTTCCAAGATGATGAAACACTGATTTTTGAGGTCAAGTTGTGGATTCTGACAGAATCAGAATCAGATCAGAATCAGAATAAGTTTATTGCCAAGCACATTTACAAGTAAATAACAGGTAAATATACGAGGAATTTGACTTGACACTGAAACGTCATAAATGACATTCTCAGTGACGCGGGGAGCCGTGAAGGCACCTGTCAGCAGGAGGGGAACAGAAGAAGGCAATGGGGAGGAGGGAGGGGTGGACACAATAGGAGAGAGAAAAAAGCATTGTTTATCAGAATAAAGTTCATATATGACCGATATTATGATTACAAGAAAAAAACTCTCATTGCACAATTAGCAGACAATAGAATCCACACAATGACACAAAGAGAGCAGTGAGTGTATATATTCGAGTCAGTATAGTGGATCAGTTTGTGTAAGTTGGGTGCAATCAGTGGCAATCAGTTGGAGGACAACAATAGTCTCTTCCTCAGCAGATGTTATGACTACAGTCTGAAGCAAAGGCCAGTGTCCTTGAGCACGGCAGATGGAATAGTTTTGCCAGGCAGCTGTCCTTGAGAGTCAAATGCTGCCCGCCAGTGTTATGAAAACAAATATACTGTTGATTATCTGGAGGACTGAGTGCTGAGGGAGCCGAAAGAAACAGGTCGAATAGCACTGACTTCAGAGAAAAAACTTTCTATTCTCTTACGGATTCAGTGCACCAATTCCTTCATGGCCGGGGGTTGAAATCAATTCATGGACAGCTCTCAGCGTGATCGTGATGTAATCCATTTTCCTGTACAGTTCTCCATTGGCCGCTGTCAGAGTCCTGCCCAGTTGATCAATTTGATGGGTGAGCTTCGCCGGGTCCGCTTTTTGATAAGCTCTATCCATCTTTCTTCAGTTTGCGGTACACCAGAACAATCCCAAATCCAATCAGTAGAATTCCGATGACCATTGCTCCGAAAAGATATAAATCTTCAATATCTTCAATAGAAAGATCACACAGGCACAAGAGTTTCCAATTACTTGTGTCCTTCAAATAACCCGCAGCAGCAGTGCCTGCGGGACAGATCGGCTCCCCCGGGCCAGATTTTCTCGTTGAGAAAACAGTGTCAATTGCGTTCAAAGCCCAGCCTATTAAATCCATAATTTCGTTTGATAATCAGCAGTAAGACACACAGACAGACGATAGCAAGCTGGGATCCAGTCAGTTAGGGAAGGAGAGAGATAAGGAGCCGGAGCTGGGAAGAAAAGCGTCTGCTCTCTTTGGAGGGCGGAAGTGCACTTTTCTACAAGTGAGGTCTCCACAGCTGCATAAAGCAATGGGAGAAGTGTGTGACCCTTGGTGATACCTATGTAGAGAAAGACTAATAACTGTGCCAAGTTTGGTTCCTCTCAGTCCAGGGGAAATGAGTCAGGGTAAATCTGTAATCACCAGCCCTTGTAAATACCGTTTGTCATTCTAATAGCGTACTTGTCAAATAAAAGAATTTAACACTTAGAAGTGCAGGATGAAGACCTATCTCCGTCACTGCCCCTAACTGTGCATTCTGCATGTTTTGCTCCTCTGGTACCTGGCAGTATTGTGCACAACTGCAGAAGCTAAAATAAAATAATTTTCTACACTTTCTCTGACAGTTGTGGCTGAATTCCTCTTGGTAATCAGATTTTTTTTTTAAACTATGATGCATTACACCACCATGGCCCATGTGCTTCTGTGCACACAGAACCTGCACTGTTGTCATCAAATCCAGCTTATTTACATTACGGATGGGAATATTAACACATTCACTTTTCAATTAATGTGGGCTAATTAATGTTGTTTTTTTGTTTTTTTTAAAGTAGACACTATCAGGTCACTCCCTGAGGTGGTGTCTGGCAGTGGTGACCGAATTGTCTCAGCAGCTGGCTCATCTTAAAACAAAAGTAGGTCTAGTTTTTCAAGGTTTAAATTTACACCACACTAAACTGATCCTCCGGTACTCAAGGTGACCTCTTTCTGCCCGCACAAACCCCACTTAAAGTGGCACTCCACCAAAAATCGATTTTTTTTCTCTTAACATGTCTGTAACATGTTTTTTTATGAATTACAAGACATATCAAGAGCAAAATCACTCAAATGTCTCATGTGTCTGGTTTTTTTTTTTGCTTTAAACTTTCACTTAAGCCCCACCCCTGCAGAAAGGCCAAGTTGAGATGTTGTGTTTTTGGTGACGTAACTATGCATGAAGCTGGCACATGGGTAGTGTTGAGCCAATTGGGACTCTCTGGCCTGTTATCCTCCAGGCTAGTTAGCATTTTTTAACAAACTGCTTTAAAAACTTGACCCAAATTATGATGGGTTTTACCATTAAACTGCTTTTAAGGACCAGTGCAGTTTCTGTCATTATCCTGGGCCACCGTGCATACAACTGAGCATGTCTTTCAATCGGTAAGTCTTTTTATGACAGGATTTATGCTGATAGTGTAGTGCTAGCCTTGTAGTATGTGGTTGGCCCTAGTAATTACGAAACTGGTGTTTGAAGGAGGGGGGAAAGTGAAAAGATTTTGACATTAAACTGTAAGACAATAAAAGGTTTTGTTTCCAGAAAAGGGCATAAGATACCATTTTAGACAATGTATATTTGTTTTTATAGGGGATTTATATCCACCGGAGTGTGTGTTTAAAGTACACATACACATACACCTGACCTAGCACATTGATTGGAGCTGCTCACTCTAAAGTATGAAAAGAGGAAGAGTTTCTGTCAGACTGAGGGGAAAAAAATACACACTTCAATATAAAGTGAATAAAAGCTTCAGCATTGTTTCTCATATTTGTACACCTTTATTCTCATACATTTGTGCATGTATGTTTGCACCATGCTTATGGACCATCCCCCTTGTTTAAAAAAAAACTGGGATGGACCAATGGATCCAAATTGCCTACTGACTACTATAATAAATATATTAACATAAAGAAATTACACATTTTATCAATTTCAAAGTAAATCTACAAACCAATAGTGACACATCCAAACATTTTATTACAACACTTCCATAGTGGCTTCTTTAATTTTGATATTCTTCTGGAACTCAGTTGTGTTACTATTGATACTTTTGGCTCTCTTCATCTGGTACACCACCTTTGCTGCTTCATCTGTAAGAGTCTGTGAGTGAAACACATGGGTAAATCTGTGAATAAAGCAAGGCATTTCCAACAGCTAATAAAATGGCATATAAGGATATTTTATGGGCACTAATTAAAAATACTGGCGGCCATCAATGCCACCCCTCAGCCAGCTGGTATTAAGAGCACTGGCTGGCTGAATTAGTTTTTAGTAAAGAAGTCTTTTCAAAGATAGAATTGTGGCATCAATATGAAACATTTATGTCATTTTGTTTCTGAGTTCTCATGTTTACAGTGTTTTTGGGGAAAAAAATGACCTCTGATCTTGACCTTGAGTTCAAGGTCATCCAAATTCAAACTTGTCTGAGATTTCTCACAGATACAACTATGGTATCAATATCAAAAGCCTCCCTCATTTCCTTCTCAAGTTATCGTGTTTACAAGATTTAGGGATAAACTGAACTCTGGCCTTGACCTAAAGGTCAGGGGCACCCAAATTTGTACTCATCCAAGATTTTTCATAGATATACAGCGGGGAAAATAAGTATTGAAAACATAAACATTTTTCTCATTAAACATATTTCTGATGGAGCCATTGGCCTGAGAGTTTCACCAGATATCAGTAACAGCCCAAGTAATCCATACTTACAAAGAAATCAAGGCAACTGTGTTCCCAAAACAAGTTATATTTAATAAAGTGGAATGACAGAGGGAATAAGTATTGAACACACTTGGTGAAATTCATTTAATATTTAGTAGAAAAGCCTTTGTTGCTAACAACAGCTTCCAGACGCCTCCTGTATGGAGAAACTAGATACAGGCATTGCTCAGGAGCAGTGTTGGGAGCAACGCATTACCGTAACGCCACTACTTTTGCAGTAACGTGCTGTGTAGCGAAATTACTGTTTAAAAATTCAGTAATGCGTTACAGTTACTGAAATTTGATTAGATGCGTTACTCGTTTTATTAATATGGATAGATATTTTAAGCACAAATAAACTGACTCTACCATAGCTGGCGCAGCTGTCAGTCTCCTCCACGGGTTGGTTTCCTATCCTGCCCCAGTTCACGCCACAGCCCGGTAGGAAGAAATGCTGTGGCAACTTCTCATATCGAGCCCTGACCGCCTGTTGTCCAAGCAGTGATTAGCGCCCAACAGCTACTACTTCTGTGGTTAAACATTAGTATTTTTTGAGCAAGAAGCTTGCATTTAATGTCCCCATTAAATGTATTTAAAGTTTTCATACGCACAGAGAAAAAGTGACAGTGATTTGTTGCAGTAAAGAACAGCTTCTTCTAAGCGATGACCTTTCATTTATCTGCGCTTTCTGTTTTATTTTATCTTATTCATTTACATGCTGTTGTGATATGCAACTATTTCATGAAAGTAAATCATCTTAATATGCATTTTTAATGGGTTGGTCCAGGAGTGTTAAACATATAGCTCGTGGGCCAAAAAGGGCCCACCAGGGTCAGGTCAATACAGCTTTGTTTCTAGTAAATTTCTGACTTTCTACTCATTACAATAGTTTGTGTAAATCTGAGACATTTTTTCTCTGTAAGATGAGACTTTTTTCCTCATCAGTTTTCTTTTCCTTCTTTTTTCTGATGAGAACAAGGGGCCCTTGATCTTGCTATGTGTGCAAGATGATTTAAGTGTGCATTTAAAAGTAACGTGAAAGTTACTTTTCCAAGTAACTAGTTACTTTAATCATGCAGTAACTGAAAAGTAACAGTTACTTTTGAAAAGAAGTAACTAGTAACTGTAACTAGTTACTATTTTTTAGTAACATGCCCAACACTGCTCAGGAGTGATTTTAGCCCATTCTTCCACACAAACTGTCTTCAAATCTTGAAGGTTCTGAGGGTGTCTTCTATGAACTCTGATCTTCACTTCATTCCGTAGATTTTCAATTGGATTCAGGTCAGATGACTGACTGGGCCATTCTAGCAGCTTTATTTTCCTTCTCTGGAGCCAGTCGAGAGTTTCTTTGGCTGTGGATTTGGGATCATTGTCTTGCTGAAATGCCCACCCTTGTTTCATCTTCAGCATCTTGGCAGGTGGCAACAGGTTCTTATCAAGGATGTCTCTGTACATTTGTCTATTCATCTTTCCTTCAATTATATGAAGTCTGCCTGTACCATGTGCTGAAAAACACCCCCACACTATGATGAGATGTGCAGTGCCATTTCTCCTCCAAACATGCTGTGTGTTGTGGCATCCATGAAGTTCAATTTTGGTATCATCTGACCAGACTATATTCTCCCAGTATTTTACTGGCTTGCCCAAATGTTGTGCAGCAAACTTTAAATGAGCTTCAACATGCTTTTTCTTCAGCAATGGAGTCTTGCGAGGTGAGCGGGCATAGAGCCCATGTTGGTCGAGTGCATTACTTAATGTTTTTTTGGAAACAGCAGTACCTGCTAACTCCAGGTTTTTCTGGAGCTCTCCACAAGTGGTCTTTGGCTCTTAGATAACCCTTCTGATAATTCTTTTGACTCCTCTGTAAGAAATCTTGCAAGGACCTCCTGATCGTGGCCAGTTCATGGTAAAATGATATTCTTTCCACTTCCGAATGATAAGATAAGCCTTTATTAGTCCCACAATGGGGAAATTCCAGGATTGCAACAGCACAAGGATAACAACACTCAGAGCAATAATTTAGAAGATAAGAAAATAAAATATGAGCAGTGAATATACATATGATGGCTCTAGCAGTGCTCACTGGAACATTCAGCAGTTTAGAAATGCGCTTGTAACCACTACCATCATTACATTTTGCAACAATAAGGTTGTGAAGGTCTAGAGAGAGCTCTTTGATTCTACCCATCATGAGTTCTTTGTGCTGTAATATTCACAGACCTTTTTAAAGGCTATCAGTCAGGACTTAACCAGCTGAAATTAATTTGAACTGGTGGGGGATGGGATGGCTTCCTAAATTCTGATGGATTCCAGCTGGTTTCTTGGCTTTCTATACCTTTTTTGCATCCCTCTTTTCTTCATGTGTTCAATACTTATTCCCTGTGTCATTCCACTTTATTAAATATAACTTATTTTGTGAACACAGTTGCCTTGATTTCTTTGTATGTATGGATTACTTGGGTTGTTACTCAGGAGCATAGCGTGTGTGTGTGGGGGGGGGGGGGCGCTGAGGGGGAAAATGGTAAGAAATCTGTAGTTGACAGGGGGCTGAAGCTAAAGCTTTGCCCTGGGCAAACACCCTGGGCGTTCAGAATGTTGGTGGTGGTTAGGGTTCAACCCCCCTCCTGGCTACGCCACTGTTACTGATATCTGAAGAAAATCTCAGGTCAGTGGCTGCATCAGAAACATGTTTAATGAGAAAAATGTTGATGTGTTCAATATTTTCCCCACTGTATGTACTGTATGTATGAAAACCCAACATCACTTTCTTCACAAGTTATCACATTTACCAGTTTTAGGGAAAAAGTTGTGATGTTAAGGTCACCCCAATTTGAGCTTGTCCAAGATGTTTCTTAGACATAACTATGGTATTGATTTTGAAAAGCCTACAACATTTCTTTCTCTAGTTATTTACAAGGTAGTTGCACCTAAATGGGTTAGGACATGCTGGGGTAGAATGCAGAAATGAGCACCTACATTTCCACTGAAATACCCCACTCATAGAACAGTGTCTCTCCAATAGCTTCTCCTAACCAAATCCTACTGTCTGGCTTCTCATGCCGACCCTGTTTTCACTAAATGACAGAGGGTGTCAGCGAGTCTCTGGCGCTATAACCAGGTTGCTCCGAGTAGGTGGGGCTCGTCAGACTTGGGTGTCAGCCCACCTAGGAGAAGAACCACTCTGATTTCAAATCCGGGCAGGTGGTGCCTGTTAGCCTTGGCCAGCAAACTACCTAGGAGAAGATAAACTCTGATTCCAAACCTCCGCTGTCTTGCGGCTATACCTGATTACAGGAAAGGCTTCGGGAGTAAACCTCGAGGATAAATCTGGAGTGGAGCCCTAAGGCGGTTGGCAGATGCTCGGCACTACTTCCGGCAACTCCTGCAGTGGAACTGGTCCCAAACTGTATTGGATCATCCTTTCCTTTGGACTCAGCCAGTGACACCAAGAGGGGGACACTGATGTATGGGCAGCCCAGTGTCTCCATACTACCCCGCCCAGGCTTTTTAGCGCTAACTGGAGAAGCCACTCCAGCAGCGTCGCAAAATTCCGGCACAACACAGGATGAGGCAGTTATAAACTCCAACCAACTGGCATAGGGAGGGGCGCCAGGGGTCTTGTCTGACGGTGAGAGAAGCCTTTGCAGCTTCACTGGGCAGCCACCTCAAGCTGGGCAGCCCCCAGCCAGTAAGGTGCCACCCCGCCATGCCTTGCCTGCTCTACTGAGTGCGTAGCGCTTAGGGGTCTCTCCCGACAAGCGTCAATCTGCACCAGGCAGTCAAAAGAAGAAACATAGGAAGACTCCAGCTCTTTGATTTGCAAGCTGGAACGTTTGCAGCATGTGCCTCGGACTTACCGCTGATCTCCAACAAATGGATGGCTCTCGCAAGACCGTCATCATCAATAAGGAACTGGCATGACTTAACATCGATGTTGCCTGCCTTCAGGAAACCCACCTGGCCGACAGCAGCTCTCTTAGAGAATCAGATTACACCTTTTATTGGCAGGGCCTGTCCCAGGATGAGTCCAGGCAGCATGGTGTAGGTTTTGCAGTGAGGAACTCATTGATTGCCATCACAGAAACCCCTACAGGAGGGTCCGAAAGAACCCTCACCCATGAAGACATGAAGACATCATCGGGCTTTGTGAACATCCTTTCTGTGCATGCCCCGACCCTCATGTCCACTCCAGAAGCCAAAGATCAGTTCTACGTGGCTCTAGAGGAAGTATATCTAGAATCCCCGGCTCTGAAGGCTTATTTTTGCTAGGTGACTTCAACGCTCGCGTCGGAGCAGACTGGCAAGTGTGGCAATCCTGTCTTGGCCACTTTGGCATAGGCAGGATGAACAAGAACAGACAGAGGCTGTTGGAATTCTGTTGTCATCATGGCCTCTGCATTACAAACTCCTACTTCAAGTGTAAAGAGCTGCGGAAAGTGTCTTAGAGACACCCCCGGTCCCGTCACTGGCACCAGCTAGATCTTGTCATCACCAGAAGAGCAGACCTCAGCAGTGTTCTTCACACGAGAAGCTATCACAGCACTGATTGTGATACAGATCATTCCCTTGTTGCCAGTAAAGTCAGACTGAAGCCAAGGAAGATCCCCCTTGCCAAGACTAAGGGTCGCCCCCGCATCAACACTTGCGGAATTTCCGATCCAATCAAGGGTCAGACCTTCGCTGACAACTTTCAGAGGAAACTTGAAGCTCACCTCCAGTCCAATATCCCAGGCGACATGGATGCCAAATGGAACCACCTTTGCGATGCCATCTATGACTCAGCCATGACCGCATTCAGAAAGAAAGAATGCAAGAATGCTGACTGATTTGAGGCTCACTGGGACGGAATGCAGCCAGTCACAGAGGCCAGAAGAGAAGCATTGCTGGCTCACAAGCAGAACCCTTGCCCTGGCACACACGACACCCTTCAAGCAGCAAGGAGCAAGGCCCAGCAGATTGCCCACCATTGTGCCAATGAGTACTGGCAGAACCTGTGCACCAACATCCAGGTAGCTGCCGATTGCGGATATGTGAAAGGAATGTATAAGGGCATCAAAGCAGCTATCGGCCCCACAAGCATCAAAACAGCACCACTCAAAGCTAAGACAGGCAAAGCCATCATCGACAAGAGCAAGCAACTCTACCATTGGGTCGAGCATTATCTTGAATTGTACTCGACCCAGAACATAATGAGAGCTGTTGCCCTAGACGCCTTGCCTGGCCTACCAGTCATGGAGGAGCTTTACAAAATGCCCATGCTGGAAGAGCTCAGCAAAGCCATAGACTGCCGCGCCTGTGGCAAGGCTTCAGGGAAAGACGGTATCCCCCCAGAAGTTCTGAAACACGGGAAAACAGCCATCTTACAACCACTATATGATCTCCTCTGCCTTTGCTGGGAGCAAGGTCACATTCCCCAAGATATGAGAGATGCCAACATAGTCACGCTGTATAAGAACAAAGGCAACTGCAGTGACTGCAACAATTACCGCGGCATCTCTCTTCTGAGCATAGTTGGCAAAGTCTTTGCCCGGGTCACCCTGTTCTGCCTGCAGAGCCTCACTTCGCGAGTCTATCCTGAGTCTCAGTGTGGCTTCAGAGCCGGAAGGTCCACAGTGAATATGATCTTCTCCCTCCGTCAGCTGCAGGAGAAGTGTCGAGAGCAGCAGCAGCTATTGTTCCTTGCGTTTGTGGACCTGACCAAAGCCTTTGACTTAGTTAGTCGAAGCGGGCTCTTCCAGATCCTGCGAAAGATCAGTTGTCCCCAAAAGCTCCTTGCAATCATCTCCTCCTTCCACATGGGCATGCATGGTACTGTTTGCTTTGATGAAGCCACCTCAGATGCCTTCCCAGTCAGCAGTGGAGTGAAGCACAGTTGCGTTCTAGCACTGACTCTCTTTGGGATTTTTTTCTCAATGCTCCTCCACTACGCCTTTGCCGACTGTCCTGAAGGTGTCTACATCCGCACAAGATCAGATGGAAAACTCCTCAACATCGCAAGACTTCGTGCTAAAACCAAAGTCTACGAGGTCCTCATACGTGAGCTGCTGTTTGCAGACGATGCTGCTCTAGCATCGCACAGCGAGGAAGGCCTGCAGCACCTGGTCGACAAACTGTCCCATGCCTGCAAGGAGTTTGGGCTCATGATCAGCCTTAAGAAAACCAACATCATGACGCAAGATGCTGTCTCCTCTCCTGTCATTACCATTGGCAACACACAGCTGGAGGTTGTGGATACCTTCACCTACCTAGGGTCCACTGTTTCAAACACGATCTCACTGGACACCGAGATCAGCTCCAGAATCGCCAAAGCAGCTGCTGTCATGGCCAAACTCAACAAGCGTGTGTGGAACAACAATCTGCTGAGTTTGAAGACCAAGCTACTCGTATACCAAGCTTGCGTCCTGTCAGCTCTCCTGTATGGCAGCGAGTCCTGGACAGCCTATGCCAGGCAGGAGAAGCAGTTAAACAGGTCCCACCTCCACTGTCTTCGGCACCTTATGCACATCAAGTGGCAGGACAGAGTCCCGAACACCAAGGTCCTTGAGCGTGTTGACTTGCCAAGCATCCCTGCATTTCTCAGCCAGAGATGACTCTGGTGGCTCGGCCACGTGCACTGCATCAAGCCTGACCGTCTGCCGAGAGAAATCCTTTACGGAGAACTGCAGGTGGGGGTCCGCCGGGTGGGCCAACCGCTGTTGCGTTTTAAAGATGTTTGCAAACGCAACATGTGGTGTGCGCAGATCAACGCCAATAACTGGGAGGTTATTGTCAAAGATCAAGCCACCTGGCGCCACAGTGTCAAAGAGGGTGTTCTCAAGATGGAAGCGAACACGAGAGTCCAGATGGCGACGAAGCATGCGGCGAGGAAAGAACGCACAGCATCAGCACATGCACCATCAGTCTTCATCTGCGCCAACTGCTCCAAAGACTGCCACTCAAGGATTGGGCTGTATAGTCATTCCAGGCGCTGCTCCAACCCTTGACACACTAACCATCGCCTCTTCGAGACAAGGATGCCAGAGAGTTGCTGACACCGCCCCCGCTAATAACAGCCCTCGACAATACCCCATCTGCCTTTTTAAAAGCTGAGGGGTAAATAAGGAATGGTGATAACAACTGCCCCACTTTTATCACAATACATCTGACCTTTTTTTTTCAAAGTATGCTGCATCAGTTTTTTTAAAGATGAAATTTCTTTTACAATGACATATTCAATATTAAGTTTGATTATGTTTACCTGGGATTCTGTGTCAATGTCATCACAGATTGTAGTCATGGTGTCCATCCAGTTACCATAGATATTTTCCTCCTTTTGGATTGGCCTCAACTTACTATGGTAAAAAGAGAAGAATTGTGTCACGAGCATTTGGTCCACACAAACTACAAACTGAGCTTCCCACCAAAAAACCATAAGGGAGACATTTGATAACAGTCCCCATACCGTCAGTGTCCCCACATTGTGGGTGTGATGACATATCAGGGTCCCCAAAGTGTCATAAAAACTAATGTGTGTATAAATAATATATCTGTGATTATAGGGATAATAAACAATACTTATTTTTTAAAGATTACAAAATTTATGTTTACAAATTTTGTTATTATAAATCCCCCCAAAGAAGTTATATGCACTTTTTTTCTTAGAATAAATGAAAAATGCTGCCCCCATAGGCAGACAGCTGCAACTACAGGAGCTCCCCTTTTAGGATGAATATTACTGAAATTGTTAAATCCACTGAATTTTGGGCTTAATATTACATAGAGCTATTTTGACAATCTTATTTGTTTGTTTCGCACAAAATATAATTTTAAAGGCTTTTCCACCATTTTGTAGTTTTGTGGAAACGTGGGTCTCAGTCTGCCTTGTTATGCAGTAACATACAGTGAGGTGAAAAAGTGTTTGCCTCCTTCCATATTTCTCATTTTTTTGTATGTTTGTCACACTTAAATGTTTCAGCTCATCAAACAAATTTAAATATTAAACAAAGACACAAGTAAACACAAAATGCAGTTTTTAAATGAAGGTGTTTATTATTAAGGATAAAAAAAATCCAAACCTACATGGCCCTGCGTGAAAAAGTGATTCCCCCCTTGTTAAAACATAAATTAACTGTGGTTTACCACAGCTTTAGAAAGATGAGTTCAATTTCTCTAGCCACACCCAGTCCTGATTACTGCCTGAACCTGTTCTCAATCAAGAAATCACTTTAATAGGGCCTGCCTGACAAAGTGAAGTAGACCAAAAGATCCTCAAAAGCTAGACATCATGTTGTGATCCAAAGAAATTCAGGAACAAATGAGAAACAAAGTAATTGAGATTTATCAGTGTGGAAAAGGTTATAAAGCCATTTCTAAAGCTTTGGGACTCCAGTAAACCACAGTGACAGCCATTATCCACAAATGGCGAAAACATGGAACAGTGGTGAACCTTCCCAGGAGTGGCCGGCTGACCAAAATTACTCCAAGAACGCAGCAACGACTCATCCAAGAGTTCACAAAAGACCCCACAACAACATCCAAAGAACTGCAGGCCTCACTTGCCTCAGTTAAGGTCAGTGTTCATGACTCCACCATAAGAAAGAGACTGGGCAAAAATGGTCTGCATGGCAGAGTTCCAAGACAAAAACCACTGCTGAGGAAAAAGAAGATAAAGGCTCATCTCAGTTTTGCCAGAAAACATCTTGATGATCCCCAAGCCTTTTGGGAAACTACTCTGTGGAGTGACGAGACAAAAGTTGAACTTTTTGGAAGGTGTGTGTCCCATTACATCTGGGATAAAAGTAACACAGCATTTTAGAAAAGGAACGTCATACCACCAGTAAGATATGGTGGTGGTGTGATGGTCTGGGGCTGTTTTGCTGCTTCAGGACCTGGAAGACTTGCTGTGGTAAATGGAATCGTGAATTCTGCTGTCTACCAAAAAATCCCTGAAGAAAAATGTCCGTCCATCTGTTTGTGACCTCAAGCTGAAGCAAACTTGGGTTCTGTAGCAGGACAATGATCCAAAACACACCAGCAAGTCCACCTCTGAATGGATTAAGAAAAACAAAATGAAGACTTTGGAGTGGCCTAGTCAAAGTCCTGACCTGAATCTGATTGAGATGCTGTGGCATGACCTTAAAAAGGCGGTTCATGCTTGAAAACCCTCTGATGTGGCTGAATTACAACAATTCTGCAAAGATGAGTGGGCCAAAATTCCTCCACAACACTGGAAAAGACTCATTGCCAGTTATTGCAAATGCTTGATTGCAGTTGTTGCTGCTGAGGGTGACCCAACTAGTTATTAGGTTTACGGGGCAATCACTTTTTCACACAGGGCCATGTAGGTTGGGAGTTTTTCCCCCTTAATAATAAACACCTTCATTTAAAAACTGCATTTTGTGTTTACTTGTGTTATCTCTGTCTAATATTTAAATTTGTTTGATGATCTGAAACATTTAAGTGTCATAAACTCCCTGTGCGCTTCTCCACAGCGCACGGAGGAGGGGGGGAAAGGATGAGGATTTATGCGCAGGTTACACCACACACATTTATTAAACACAAAAACATTGACCAACAGTTCCAACAGACAAATGCCTCAGAATCTAAGGAGTCCTCCAAGACACTCAACAGTCTTGGGTGAGGACAACAAGAAAACACACACAGGTAATACTCACAATACTGGAGCTGTCCAAGTGAGTCCAAATAAAGCTCTGAGGGATTACAATCCTTTGTTGACCTCAATTTCACAAGACAATTAATGATCGTATGAAGCACAATGACACAGCAATGCATGACTGGAAAAAGGCTCCTTAAGTACATGCATTGCTGGCTCCACAAATTGGGCTCACCTGGGCAAGGAGTGGGGAGATGGCGCACGGGAGTGGGAACAGCTGGCAGTAATAGAGAGGGGGCGTGGTCAGACCAGCAGACAGTTAGACAGCGCTCACACCAGCGTGAGCCCAAGAGGCTGCCTCACTGCTGCCGGCCAGAAAGCAGTGGCTATGGGTACAGCAAAACACTGAAATACATACTATGCATACATACATACACACACAATGGCACCTTACCCACAGAGAGGCCAGGAAAGGGGGGGCTCCTGATAGGGCCCCCCTTTAAGGGGTGGATTCCCAGACACCCAAAGAAACATCCCAGACCCCCCCCCCCCACAACAGGAACAAAAGACACAAACCCGGGTGGGAGGTAGGGGGAACAAGAAAGGTGGGAACACAACACCCCACCCAGGGACTACAATTAACCCCCCCCAAGTCCACAGGCATTGGGGCTCAGGAGGCCGCCCAGAGTCCCAGGCCCAGCAGAAGGTCCGGTGGACGGAATCCAGTGGCCTGCCGGAAAACATGGGCCACCAGATCCGGGGAGTCAATCCTTCCGGCAGCCTGCCCCCCGACCCCCCCCCCCATAAAGCCACAAAGACCAGAGAGCGGCGAAGAGGTTCAAGATGGCATCCGGAGGAGGAGTGTAGGCCCCGGCGTCCTCAAGCTAGCCAGCCGCGGTCCTGGCGACCTTGACCCGGGAGGGAGTGACACCCGCAGCGGAACCCGACTCAGCCAGGGCTGCACCTGCAGTGGACTCCAGCTGGAGCCTTGCAGCGCCCATGGTGGACCCCGACCGGGCCAACGCTGCACCCGCAGTGGACTCCAACGGGAGTCTTGCTGCACCTGCGGTGACCTCCGGCTGAGGTTCTGCAGCACCCACAGTGACCTCCGGCTGAGGCTCTGCAGCACCTGCGGCGG
This sequence comes from Pholidichthys leucotaenia, assembly GCA_020510985.1. Taxonomy (NCBI): domain Eukaryota; kingdom Metazoa; phylum Chordata; class Actinopteri; order Cichliformes; family Pholidichthyidae; genus Pholidichthys; species Pholidichthys leucotaenia. Next base: position 119,390,610 of record CM035836.1, on the reverse strand, counting down.
ACCCCGATTGGGCCAAAGCTGCACCCATGGTGAGCGGGCCAACCCACAGGACCACCAGGCTGAGGAGGCGATCGATGGGGGGAGCCATCACAACCTTGGCAGGAGGAGCTGGAGCAGCGGCGTCCTCCTCCAGCTGGGCCGGACCCTTGGCAACCTCCGGCAGAAACACCCTCTCCGGCGACCCTAAACAAAGGCTCGAAGGCAGCAGGAGAAGAAAGGTGGTTAGGGTTGCCGACAGCGGTGGAGCCCGGCGAAGGAAGTTCAGACGCAGCTGTGCGCTGCGCCCAACTCTCCTCACCCAGAGCCAGACAAGATCTCTTTAAAACTGTCATAAGAAAAACAAGAGAGAACACTTGCTTGAGCTCAAGCTCCACCGCTGTCCAGGACTCCGTTGATCCTGGCGATGAACACTTGGGCCCGGCCTCCAAGAGGTCCAGCTCTGGCTCCCAATCCGCTGCGGATGCCTCCACAGCTGGCGAGATGGTAATAGCAGTCCGACTGTCCTCCTGCAGCAGCTCCAATGCTGGGGATTCTACTGGCGTGGCTGCAGAAAAACGCCTCCGTGCGGGCCCCTGGGCAGGATCATCCAGGACCCCAACCTCTTCCACCGTCTGGCAGCTCGGTTCCTGGACCGGCAGGCCCTCAGGAATTAAAGGAGGAGACACAGAGGAAATAGGGGATGAGTTTATAACTGCAGCCGGAGGAGAGAACCCAGCGGACTGCTGAGTCTGGAGACAGACAAGGTCCTTCATAATTAAATTGAGAGGAATGAAAAAACACTTGCCTGTTCTCCCGGAGTTTGTTGTCCACGGCTGCAGCAGGCTGACTGCCTTCCCTCTCCGTTGAAAGTGGAGGAGCCGTCTCCCCGGTGACGGAGGTGGGCGTTCCTGGGACGGCCCCGTCAGACCCTGCAGGAACTGTAGGGGTGATGGTCGCTGACGGAGGAGAAGGCTGCTCACAGCGCTGTCTCGCAGGATGACATCGAGAGCTGGGTGCTGGAGCTGGAGGAGCCGGAACGGGAGCAGGCATTTCGCTCTGGCGGGAGGCAGGAAGAATGGAGCCCCAGGAGCATTTGACTCTCGACGCGAGCTCGGTCTTCCTAGGGGATTTCCTCACCCCCCTCGCCGCACCCATGCCACAGCGCTGCCAACCGGTTTATCCTTTCCATTTCCTCGGCATGCTGAGCAAGCAGAGGGCACCGCCGGACCTCTGTCTCCGCCAGACCTACGTACAAGAGAATGTCCTCCGGGGCAGAATATCCGCTGGCCAATGAGATGATCCTGTCGATGTCCATTAACGCTCGGCAGCGCTCCCATCCCAAGCTCAACGGATACCTCTGGGGAACCAAATCCATGGCCAACTCCAACACAGATCAGTCCAAAAAATAATAGACAAAAGGAAGGGGAGAGGGATGTGTGGGTGAACTTGCTAAATCCTTTGAGCTGGCTGGGTCACTCTGTCATAAACTCCCTGTGCGCTTCTCCACAGCGCACGGAGAAGGGGGGAAAGGATGAGGATTTACGTGCAGGTTACACCACACACATTTATTAAACACAAAAACGTTGACCAACAATTCCAACAGACAAATGCCTCAGAAGCTAAGGAGTCCTCCAAGAAGCTCAACAGTCTTGGGTGAGGACACCGGGAAAACACGCACCGGTAATACTCACAATACTGGAGCTGTCCGAGTGAGTCCAAATAAAGCTCTGAGGGATTACAATCCTTTGTTGACCTCGACTTCACAAGACGATTAACGATCGTATGAAGCACAATGACACAGCAATGCATGACTGGAAAAAGGCTCCTTAAAGGCCAAATGTCACGTAATTTTTTTTTCTAAATGACAACGAATTTAGATAAAATACACATAGCTTAAACCAAATATTCATACCGGAGACCATATCACCCACCTGTATTTACATAATTGCACAAAATACTCCAGGTGAAGGCCCCACCTTGCTTGCTGGCTTGTGACAGCCAGTCCAGACCACGCCCATGTTTTTGACATCACCAGTTGTACCCTGGCTGCCCTGCCTATCCACATTCACACTTATCAACATTGGACAATCATGACGGAAAGTGACAGCGATTGTGAACAAATTAGTTTAGTTTTGTCTTTTTTTTTTTTGTCAGTGGTTCAGACAGTGACAGAGGCATTGAACCTTACCGGTTCAAGCCGTCCGAGACGGAATCAGATGCTTTGTCTGATGACAACAGTTCCAACGATGACCAGAGAGCAGAACCAGTGGAAAATGTCATTGAACTGGACATTAACTGCCTCCAGAATTGCGAAGCCGAAGGGGGTCTGTCGAGGGCGCCCCATAAATATTGATTTTTCGGAAGCCATTATTATTACAGTGGAGGAGAGCCGCTGCTGTCAAGAAATTGACCAGATCAATATGAAAATGGAGGCGCATACCTGTCAAGTGAGACGTTTTCACCGTATTTTGGTGCCAAGCGCGGCTGTGGGGGACGGCGGAGTGGTGTGGGACACTTTTCTGGGAAGTGTTTTAAATGTAGTTCGTGTTGTTATTGTCAAATATTTTAAGGAAAATACGGGGAAAATGCAATTTTAGCAAAAACGGGCGTATTGCCATTTCTGTACGCCCAAAAGAAAAATATACTGGAAAAAAAATTGAGTGTGTTGAGGAACACGTCCTGTCTGTGATCCCCCACAGCTGGTGCTGGCAGATCGCTCAGCGTGAGCTATTCTCACTACAATGAGAAGTGTGGAGTCACTCATTAGTTTGATTGTCTGGGCAGGCTGATCGCTCAGCCTGAGTTATTCTCACTACAATGAGAAGTCATTAGGACAATGGTTTAACACGTTCAGCTGGGCAGCGGTTGAGGAACAGAGAGATCGCCTTACAAATACAGAATTCTGCTTTTTTTTTTATTTTGCGCCGGACGCTGAGTTGTGTTGTTATTGTCAAATATCCATGAATCCTTAAAATATTTGACAATAACAACACGAGTTGCATTTGGGGCATTTCACAGAGAGGTGTCCCTTGTTGCTCCGCCGTCCCTTATAGCCGCTTTTTACAGTGTTGAAGTACGGCGAAAACGTCTCACTTGACAGGTATGAAAACATTTCCCAGAGAAGTGTCCCTTATTACCCAGCTGTCCCTGATAGTCCCGTTTTAAGGTATGGGTGAAATATCCAATTTTTTCTTTCTTGTTGCTCACTTCAACCTTCCAGTCTCCATATAAACAATCAATTGAAATACCCCAAGCATCAAACTTGGGTACAATCGATTTCGTCACTTCCGCCTTCTTCCCTAGGCGATTCCAGGGGCCGTGTCAGGCCAAGCGCGGCAGTTTTAAATTAACGAATATTCCGTTGTTACTGAAGCATATGCACCAAGACCCGAACGGATCGGTTCCCTTTTATATCTAGTTTCAAGATATTTAAAGTACCCTGTTACGTGACATTTGGCCTTTAAGTACATGCATTGCTGGCTCCACAAATTGGGCTCACCTGGGCGAGGAGCGGGAAGATGGCACACGGGAGTGGGAACAGCTGGCAGTAATAGAGAGGGGGTGTGGTCAGACCGGCAGACAGTTAGACAGCGCTCACACCAGCATGAGCCCAAGAGGCTGCCTCACCGCTGTCGGCCAGAAAGCAGTGGCTATGGGCACAGCAAAACACTGAAATACATGCTATACATACATACATACACAATGGCACCTTACCCACAGAGAGGCCAGGACTGAGCCGGGGAAAATCAAGCCGGCTTGGCTCCTGACATTTAAGTGTGACTAGAAGATGAATGAATGAAAACATACAAAAAAAATGAGAAATCAGGAAGGGGCAAACACTTTTTCACACCACTGTATATTAGTTTCTTGAGTTGTTTGTGCATAAAAATGGCTTTGATATTTATAATTATTTTTGATCTTTTCAAAACAAAACATTGTAATTAAATATGTAATAACATTTTTTAAAAATCCAAATTCTGATTTGAGCAATTTTTCAAATGAATTTTTATTTTGTCTTGATGTCCACTGGTTCCATCCCTTGAGCATTATGTTAGTTTTTTTCTTTTTTCATTTATGAAAATAAACTCTGTAGTGTATATATGTAACCTCAGAGGCTCCTACCTCACTTGTGCAAGTAGCTCCTGCTGCGCCTTAAGCTGCATCTGAGCTTCATGCACTCGGCCCTCCATGGTTAAGTTAGCACAGAGCTGAGCGCAGTGAACTCCGAGTACTGCCATATTCAGTCTACTGGCAAAAATTGCGCTTGGACAGAAAACAAATATAATTAATTATATTTAAAGGTATATGTTATGTGTAGGCAGAGCTGAAAATTTTATCCATTCCACATTTATAAATAATAAAAACCATACTCTTTATTTGAGCATTACTAGGCTGATTCTGCTAACATGCTAACTCTGAGAGCTTTTTACCTGCTGGTGGTTACTGGTCTCTGTTCAGTAATAACACGGGTGACCTTTTCTTGGTCTCTTGTCTTGAAGCTCAGCTTCAGCTGGAATGGCAGGGTCTCCTTCTTCAGAAAAACTGGCAAATATACACCAATATCACACAGCATCCAAGAATGACTTTGTTTCATACTATAAACTGGTCTGATATCTTTCGGTTTGATTTGGCTGCCTCTGACAATACAAACTACAGAAACTACTGGGTGTTATGAAACAAAAAATAAGAGGTCTTACCTTCCATAAAATCAGGTTTTACAGCAAACTGGAAGGTAATTTCCATTCCTTTGGTTACATTCCCTATCTCTTTTACCAGTTTGTGGTTGTTTTCATCCTCATAGGGAAAATATCTACACAAAAAAAGAAAAAAAGAGAACTTTAGGGTTCCATTTAAGATGTACTTAACCTCTTGCACTCCGGTGTACCGCGGACGGGCACGTCTCTGCGTCCCAGGGCGCACGAGGGCGCACGAGAGCGCCCTCGTGAGCTCTAGGACGCACGAGGGCGCTGCGTCCAAGCGCGCACTGAAAAAAAAAAAGCTGCATTTCCGTTCTTCCACTACAGACACAGCTGCGAACAGATCAGATATGATTGACCTCTCATTCGACTAATAAGAGCCTTGAATTGGGTTTCTGAAACCTTGAAGAACCAATGACTGAAAACCTAGCAAGAAGGACCTGCCTAACAACGCTGTGAATGCAGCAAGCCAACTGAAGCACAGAAGTTTGCAAGCTGTTTTGTGTAAGGCTGGGTGAAGACAGACTGCTGCAGCAGATGAAAAAAAGGACCCGCAGGAAGAACCTGCCACAGACCCAGCAGCACGGAGACCACCCACAAGTGTGACCTGTGTGACAGGGACTGCCATTCGCGCATCGGCCTGCTCAGCCACAGGCGGTGCTTTTTTTTTTTTATTCCAGCAGAATAGACATTTAGGATTCTCTTCCATGGTCATCATAGACCGACGGAGGCCGACAACGAAGGTCGTAAATCATTCGCCAAAACCACAATCATGGAAGCGCAAAACCGCAATAATGGAATTATGTTTTGACCGGGTCGCAAGACCAGAACCACGAGCGGACCAGCGTCGCGTTCGTCTGACAATGAGGAAGAGAAGTTCGCCAGGATACTGCTGCTGTGAAGAGGTAAGTGTTATAAGCTAAATTATTCTTTATCCCTGAAAATTGTAATCAAAAATGACTTTTGACCGATCGGTAAATTACAACTGTGTGGCGCACGATGTCCGAAGTCCGTGCGCCGCGGTACACGGTTTGTGCGCCATGTCTGGACCATGAAACCCCCCCCCCCGCTACTCTTCTGTAACGGGGGGGGGGGGGGAGCCGCGGTGACTGCACCACGGTCGCCACATTGCCATATGAGTCTATTCCGTCATGTAGCGATGGCCGATGTCCGTCCTCTGTAGCGAGGGGGGGGGCGACCCCCCCACACACACACACACAGCCCTGAGTGTCACCTTTCATTAGAGCCCAAGATGAAGCTTCTACATTGAATCATTCAAAAGTTACAGATGTTTTTCCAAACTGTGCCATTTGGCACAATTTGGCACAGTTCAAAAATGCCTGGGAACTACCTGAGGAAAAAGTTGTGTAATATATTCATTTTTTGTGGTATTGTTACAAAATTTTGACCTCAGCTGGATAACACTTGGTTCTACATTTCTGTTGCATTTTCCAGCCCGGATCTGAAGCTGTGTGTTATTTGCAAGCATTTGTATCCAAAAAAACCACCCAGGCCAAATTTATTTTCTTCAAGTTCAGTATGTTTAGATGACTGTAACGCACGGACTTCGGACTTCATGCGCAGCGGTACACGGTTCGTGTGCCGCGTCCGGACCGTGAACGCCCCCCCCCCCGCTACTCTTCTGTAGCGAGGGGGGGGAAGCCGCAGTGACTGCGCCGCGGTCGCCACATCACCATATGAGTCTATTCCGTCATGTAGCAATGGCCGATGTCCATCCTCTGTAGTGAGGGGGGGGACAACCCCCCCCCCCCACACACACACACAGCCCTGAGTGTCACCTTTCATTAGAGCCCAAGATGAAGCTTCTATATTGAATCATTCAAAAGTTACAGACGTTTTTCCAAACTGTGCCATTTGGCACAATTTGGCACAGTTCAAAAATGCCTGGGAACTACCTGAGGAAAAAGCTGTGTAATATATTCATTTTTTGTGGTATTGTTACAAAATTTGGACCTCAGCTGGATAACACCTGGTTCTACATTTCTGTTGCATTTTCCAGCCCGGATCTGAAGCTGTGTGTTATTTGCAAGCATTTGTATCCAAAAAAACACCCAGGCTAAATTTATTTTCTTCAAGTTCAGTATGTTTAGGTGACTGTTACTCAGTGGCCAGAGCACTTAGAGAGATTATGACTGTTTTGCCAAAAAATTCAAAGTGTTTTCTTTTAAATGAGACCAACCCCATGAAGATGCTGCAAAGGGTTGAAGAACAACTTTCGATTTACTTTGGGCACGTTATTTTTTGGCGTTTTTAGGGAAACTGACCGGAGTGCAAGGGGTTAAAAAGCTCAGTAAGAAAGAGGGTGAGCTCAGCTTGTTTAAACTTAATATTTACAGTCTGGACAGTTTGTGTTACTGTGTTATAAAGTCAGTCAACACTCACACTCCATCAGGTGCAAGCAGGGTTGCCGTGGCTCTTGTTGCCAGGACGTTATCCACACAGATCGACTGGATCTCTGATGCCACTGTACCGATGTTGACGATGTTTACCTGAGAAGGGAGGAAACATGGGTTAATTAAATCAGTGAACAAACGACTTCATTTGTTACCACTATATTAATTTTAAATGACACTTAAATGTACTTTAATGCAGGGGCAGGGTTGTTTCCAGTTATTTGGGGGTGCTTATGAAAGATTTTGTTTGGGGGCCCATGTTTTCATTATGGGGAGGAGCTCAAGCACCAGCCAGTGTCCTCCTAGTGCCGGTCCCAAGCTCGGGTAAATGGGGAGGGTTGTGTCAGAGAGGGGGGAAAAATTAACATGAAAACAAAATCTCTCCTGTCCCAACTAATACATTAAAAAGTAAACTTGGGTCATTGTCTAGTCTAGATGAACAGAAATGAATGCGTAAAAAAAAATAGACCATTATATAGAATAAAAATTTAACATCATCCATACAAACACTGCAAATTTACAAAAAACAAAAGTCATAAACATGCAAGCAAAGTTCAGAATTGAGTTGAGTTTAAGTTTGAGAAAAAAGTAGCAAATTTGCAAAAAAAAGTCACAAATTTGAACGATAAAGTTAAATTCTATAAGGAAAAAAATGTTGCAGGTTTACAGACAGAATGAGTCACAAATTTACAAGAAAAAAAATTCACCAGAAAAAAGTTGCAAATTCATGATGAAAAAAGTCAGAAATTTATAAGTTAAAATTGTAAATTTGCAAGAAAAAATAGCAAATTTCTGCGAAAAAAGTTACACATTTGCAAGAAAAAATTAAAACCTATGCAAACAAAGTTGTAATTTACAATCTACAAATTTATGAAAAAGATGTGCATATATATGGGTGGGCAATATAAGCTGCAGCTTCAGCCATCACCCATTTCGGATAACTCACGTGGAATTGTTTAGTAGAAGGAGTCTTTGTCTAATTTGACCTTGTTGTTATATTATACAGTTTCTTTTAACCTGTACTGTATTATCCGAAATAAAATTCATTCATTCATTCATTCATTCATATGCACATACACAAGAAACAAAGTTGCAAATTCATGAGGAAAAAAGCCAGAAATTTACAAGTTTAAGTTGCACATTTATAAGAAAAAAGTCACAAATGTATGAGAAAAAAGTTACAAATTTGCAAGAAAATGTTCCTCCCTCAAAAAGGTGTACAGGCCCCTCCTAGTGGCTGAGGGGGCCCACAGCATTTGCATATTCTGCCCTTTGTATGTAGGGGAGGGTGTCTCACTCTTCCTCCTGTAGTGTCAGCCAGTCTTCCGATGTCAGCCAATCGACAGTCTGTCCCCTCAAATGTCATCACTGATATAATGACCCTGAAAAATAAAATATTTTACCATTTTGTCTTATATTTCAAATAAAAGAGCAATTATTATTCTTTTTAGGGTTTTCCCTTTAGCTTAGTGGGTTATGTAGAATTTTTCTGTCATTATATCATCTGCAAAAATAAAAACACCCCAACATCCGTCTGCATAGGAGTTCTCCTCTCCCACAAAAACTAGGACTATAGCGCTATGGCTCTTCTCTTCTGTGAGTTTATTACCAGTAGGCGATTTATTATTTTTTAACGGGGAATCAGGGGTATTCACAAATTTAGCATAAGGTACAAATGGTAAATCTAAATTAGGCACAAATTTACAAGAATAAAGGTGCAAAAATAAGATAAGATGCAAATTTAAAAATTCAAAAAGTCACAAATTACAATTTAATTACATAGAATAAAAATTTAATCAGCATCCAGAAATTTATGAGAAAAAAAGAAAATTTAGAAGAAAAAGGTACAAAAAATTGCAAGAGAAAAATCACAAACTTATGAGAAAAAAGTCGCAAATTTTTGAGAAAAAAGTTGCAAACTTATGAGAAAAAGTTGCACATCTATGAGAAAAAAGTTGAAAATTTATAACAAAAAACTGGAAATTTATGAGAAAAAAGTTGCAAATCTATGAGAAAAAAAATTGCTAATTTATATGAAAAAAGTTGTACATTTTTGAGAAAAAAAGTTGAAAATTTATGAGAACAAAACTCCACATCTAGGAGAAAAAAGTAAAAATTTACAGGAAAAAAAAAAACTGGAAATTTTGAGAAAATAATTAAAGACTGTAATTTACAGAAAAAAGTTGCAAATCTAAACGAAAACATCACAAATTTACAGGAAAAACTGCAAATTAATGAGCGAAAAAAGTTGCAAATCCACAAGAGAAAAGCTGGAATTTACAGAAAAAAATGTAGATTTAAAATTGATGCTTTTATTTGTACTTTTATTCAGTTCTGTAACATGATAGAAAACGTTTTATGGTGCCATCAGGGGGTACGCCTATGAATGGGGATGGGGAGATGGCAGGTTAACGAGGGAGAGGATTTTAGGTCATTTTGCAACAAAGGGGATGGTATCCCCCCTCAAATCACCTACTTGTTATCACGTCATTACTTAACAGACCTGATACAGACAATGCTCCTGTATCCTTTCCTTGCAGGAAAAGAGGAAGTTTCCTACTGAACCTCAGAACTCACAGCGACAGCGCAGCTGGTTTAACTAGTGGCGTGACCGTGTTTTTTAGCGCTCTTCTTTGTAAATCCTAGTCACCCTACTAGATATCTGTGGTCTGCACTCATTCATTAATGCACATTCGGCAATACTGTATATCTGAGAACATTCTGGCCTGTTTTGTTATCCATTTCCTTGCATGACATGGGTACTGGTGCTTTTAGCTATGCTAGCTTTGCAATGCAAATCGGTGCAACCAGGAGTTTTATTACTTGTTTTTTTGTTTGTTTTTTGTAAATTGTAGTCACTCTAGTCACCAGCTCATTCACTAATCCACAGTCGATTACATGTCTCATGCAATTCTGGCTTTTTTGTTATACAGTGCTGTGAAAAAGTGTTTGCCCCCTTCCTGATTTCTCTTTTTCTTTGTATGTCACACTTAAATGTTTGAGATCATCAAACAAATTTAAATATTAGAGAAAGATAACAAAAGTAAACGCAAAATGCAGTTTTTAAATGAAGCTGTTTATTATTAAGGGTAAACAAAAATCCAAACCTACATGGCCCTGTGTGACAAAGTGATTGCCCCCACCTGTTAAAACATAAATTAACTGTAGTTTATCACATCTTTGGAAAGCTGAGTTCAATTTCTCTAGCCCAGGGATGAGAATCCTCCGCGGATCCGCGGAATTCCTCAGATTTGATCATGTCTAGGGTCATTCTCGTGAATCGTCTAAATTCGAGGAGAAAATTTTAGGGGGGGGTGTTGGAGGTATGTTATGAGTGGCGAGTTGTATTTTCGATCGGCTGCTAAAATCCACCGCGCAGAACGCGCTACCCAGCGAGATCAGTAATGTAATGTAACAAGGCCACTGATTGGCTGATACTTATTGAAGCAACCAATTGGCGATTTTGTTATTCCTTCATCATATCCCACACGCGGAGCGAAATGCAAATGGCAGACCGTTCAATCAACTGAGTTTTCCCGATTTCGTGAAAATGGTGAACCTAAAACTCACGAAAGACAACAAAGCAAGAATTTTAGAAATCGACACAGGTATAAGGAACAAGTTTCGTTGGGAATGGCTCGAAAAAACTGTGTCAATGACTGTAAAGATCAGTAAAAATACCGAAGTTGTGGTTGAAAAAATGGCCGACTTCATAGCGAAATGCGAAGTACCAGGGAAAGCCCAGTGTGTTTATTGCAACGATTTCTTGAGTTATGGATCTCGTGGTTGTGTTGCCTTAGTTGAGCACTGTTCAAAAGAGAAACATCTCAAAATTGTGCCTACAAGAGATCGAACTACTCGCTCGTGCTGCTTTCAAAACGATCGATGGACACGGTCAAATTCAGATGCCAGTCAATCAAAGTTCATCACAATCGGCCCCGATTACAGCAATTAGTGATCGGAAGACACATTCCGAGGTAAGATTTTTTTCTCGTTATAAGTAATGTACTTGAGAATTTTCACGTAATGAATTTGTTATGAAATAGCATGTGTAGGTTGTGATGTCATGCCTGTTTTGAAACACTAATTGCATTTGAATGCTGATTATCGATTGTTAATAGATAAATGTTATTACCTCCGCCAAGGAGGTTATGTTTTCATCGGCATTGGTTTGTCTGTCTGTCTGTCTGTCTGTCTGTCTGTTTGTTTGTTTGTTTGTTTGTTAGCAAGATAACTCAAAAAGTTATGGACGGATTTTCATGAAATTTTCAGAGATTGTCAGAAATGGGGTATCCTACAGATGTTTAGATTTTGGTGGTGATCCGGATCACCGTCTGGAAACCCTTGCGAATGGCATTTTTTTCCATGGTCAAGGAATCTATAAAGTTAGACAAAATAAATGTAGGATTAATATTTATGATGTTAAACACTGTATGGGGGGAACTGTGGCGCTGGGCGGAGGTCTGCGCTCTCTGAGTGCTTTTCTAGTTACACATTTTCTCACAATTTGAAATGCAATCTAAGAATTTTGAACATAATTTATCATTTTTTGTTTCACTAGAAGGAGTTACATAATGCATGTGTGTTTTTTTGTCATGGGTGGAGATGGGTTGCCTTTCCTAAGATATCTTTGCTTTTATTAGTAAACATAATTTCTTTATGGTCATTGCATAAAAATATTAAACATCTTTTAGGTTTTACTTACTTTCTTAGATTATCTTTCAAATATTAAAATATACTAATATGCAACTTTTTTATATTCCTAGTAACACTAACAAATGCACACATTAATAAATCAAAATGTTTGCAGAATGTCAGTATATTTTAATTAATGAGTGATGGACTTGGTGATGGAATTTTGTTAATATTTATAATTTATTTTACTTGGTTAAATTATTTTGTCTGTTCTAGAACTATGTAAATGTAATTCTGTGTCAGTTCTAAACATATTAAATAGTAGTAAAATATAATTTAGTATTATTACATCAATATACCATTCAGATATCATAAATTTACACGTGATGCAGCAGCAGATTAAAAAGGTAAACTATAAATACATTTGTACTTACTTCTAACTTTAAATATAAGACCACATTTGAGCATTCTAAAACACCAGATTTCGTTAGCTTCTGGGGGACGTTGCCACCCAGACCCCCCACCAAGGCTCCGCCTTGGATCCAGCTTGGGGGCCTGCATCCCCCAAAACCCCCGGCTTAGTTTCCTCTTTTTTTCCCAAACCCCATTCTCATCCCTGCTCTAGCCACACCTGTTCTCAATCAAGAAATCACTTAAATAGGACCTGCCTGACAAAGAGAAATAGACCAAAAGATCCTCAAAAGCTAGACATCATGCAAAGAAATTCAGGAACAAATGAGAAACAAAGTAATTGAGAGTTATCAGTCTGGAAAAGGTTATAAAGCCATTTCTAAAGCTTTGGGAGTCCAGCGAACCACAGTGAGAGCCATTCACAAATGGTGAAAACATGGAACAGTGGTGAACCTTCCCAGGAGTGGCCGGCCGAACAAAACTACCCCAAGAGCACAACGACAACTCATCCAAGAGGTCACAAAAGATCCCACAACAACATTCAAAGAACTGCTGGCCTCACTTGCCTCAGTTAAGCTCGTTGTTCATGACTCCACCATAAGAAAGAGACTGGGTAAAAATGGCCTGCATGGCAGAGTTCCAAGACAAAAACAACTGCTGAGCAAAAAGAACATAAAGGCTTGTCTCAGTTTTGCTAGAAAACATCTTTATGATCCCCAAGACTTTTGGGAAACTACTCTGTGGACTGACGAGACAAAAGTTGAACTTTGTGGAAGGTGTTTGTCCCATTACATTTGGCATAAAAGTAACAGCATTTCAGAAAAGGAACATCATACCAACAGTAAAATATGGTGGTGGTAGTGTGATGGTCTGGGGCTGTTTTGCTGCTTCAGGACCTAGAAGACTTGCTGTGATAACTGGAACCATGAACTCCGCTGTCTACCAAAAACTCCTGAAGGAGAATGCCCAGTGATCTGTTCGTGACCTCAAGCTGAAGCCCACTTGGGTTCTGCAGCAGAACAAAGATCCAAAACACACCAGCAAGTCCACCTCTGAATGGCTTAAGAAAAACAAAATGAAGACTATGGAGTGGCCTAGTCAAAGTCCTAACCTGAATCATACAAAAAAATGAGAAATCAGGAAGGGGGCAAACACTTTTTCACACCACTGTATTTTGGACATAATACTTGGAAAGAGTTGGCTAACAGACACGGTCTGAGTGGTAACAGTCAGGATTTCTGACCAGCTAAGAGAGGGGCCCGCTAGCCTAGCCGCTACACAACATTTATGTGTATCTTCAATACACTCTACCCAGATAAATCATCTACCAACCTTTGACCATATATTTAATTTGCTATTTGATGTTTATTTAATGCTATTTGAGCTTATTTTATGGTTAGCTGACATTAGCAGAGTAAGCCTTTTACTCATTCATGGTTGTTTCTGTTGTTTACTACACCCAGGGACCGATCACACCACACACCCATGTCTCTAATAATGCCTTATTTGTGTCACGAGCCGAGCCGGCTTGGCTTTCCCCGGCTCGGTCTTAATCGTTTGGGGGTTTTTAGGTTTCTGGTTATGTGCATTTTTGTGTATTATTGTACTGACTTCCTTATCCTTGCCACTGCCTGACCGACAGCTGTTAGTCTGCATCTGTGACCTACTTTCTCTCACGCTGCTGACAGTCTGTCGGTTCAGCCATGCCCCCTCACTCTCCCTTGACTCCATCAGCTGTTTCCTACCTTGGTAATCATCTCCCCCACGTCTCGCCCAGGTGTTCCTTATTTGCCACGCCAGCGGCATCTGTACTAAAGCAGCTCTTTGCTGGACAGAAGCCGCTGGATCATTGTATGCGTTAGATGGCTGTGCTCTGCCGTCTAACCGTCACGTCACTGAAGGTGTATGCTCGCCGATCTACTGGAGGACCCGGATTGCCTAGGCTGTGGGTAACTCTAGCATTTCTCTGTTCAGTCATGCCGCCACGCTGGTAGCATTTCCGAGTGTGGCACAACTGGTACCCTCTCTCCCTGCACAGCCTAGCATTTTGAGACAACTCTGTATTTGCCCGAGCTGCTCTGCCATTTTGTATGGTTCCCTTCACTGCCGTTCAATAAATGTGTGTGTGGTAATTCCTGCAGTTAAATCCTCATTTCTCCTTCTCTCCTCTGTGCGCAAAGATTGGATGCACGGAGGGTTTATGATAATTTGGGCTTTATCATTCAGCAAAATATTCATAAGTATGTTACTTAGTCTGACAATCAAAGGTAAAACCAAATAGCCTCAAACATGGTGTCACCATAAAAAAACAGGAGATCCCAGAGAAATGATGGGGTGAACTGGGCTCACGAGCATTTAAAGTAACAGGCCATAAAAAACAGTCTGTTTTTTGAGGAGAGCTGCTTCCCCATCTGTAAAATGGTGCTGCAATAATTAAACCCTGAGTCATATGTCCCTGTGGAGCAGGAAATTCTGTTCACATATGTCCTTACCCTCTCTCCACAGCCTGTAGAGACAGCTGTTTATAGAAATACGGCGTAAAAGAAGGACTCCGAGCTTGTTCCATCTCGCCAAGTCCGATGTTTGCGCTGCCGTCAGTACACAAAATAACCTACAAAACACAACAGCAGCAAACAACTGATTCCACTGTGTATAAAAGAATTATGGTCGGTGGTGGCTAATTGCATTTTTCATAAAGAGTAGAGCTCAGCTAAGTAAATGTGCCAAATGTTTCACTGAACCTTAGAGCCAGGGTATCTTGACGCCATGGCAACGGAGGCTAACATCGCAGGACCAAGAGATGTAGCTCCGTGTTCCCTCAGCCTGGAAATACAAACATATTCACAAATGAAACTGTACTCACCATGTTTGTGCACAAAAAAACTTGCACTTACTCTTTGACCCTCTTAATTAGTTGTTGGTAAGTCTCAGCGATGCAGTGTGGGATACTGTAAGCCAGCCCTTGTTGCCATATATGGTCGTAGTCAACCAGCGCCCAATCCCTGAGAGTGACAGGAGTACTGGTGCCATCACCATATATTACAACCTGAGAAACGAGTAGGTAAGTCAGTAAAAACGTTATGATTTATGACTACCCCTACAACTCCCAAAATCATCTCTGGAGGTGCCAGTATTTTTTCTTTCATTCAGGGCCGTTTCTGGCCTTAAAGCAGAGTACGCAAATGCAACAGACCCCCTCAGCCACCAGCGGGCTCCCAAGCTACAAGTTCACCCTGAACATTTTTGGAGAGAAAATTACCTTCTACTTTTTTCTCATAAATTTGCAACTTCTTTTCTAGTAAATGTGTTACTTTTTTACAGGTTTATGTTTATTTAGTTGTACATTTACAACTAATAAGCTCATATATTTGAATCTTGTTTTCTCATAAATTTCCACATTTTTTCTAATAAATTTATAATTTTTTCCTTGTACATTTGAGCCATTTTCTTGTAATTTTGCAGCTTTTTCTCATAAATGTGTGATTTTTTCTCTTTATTATACATTTATTTTTTACATAAATGTGTAACTTTTTGTGATAAAGTGATTACTTTCTCATATAAATCTGCAAGTTTTTATTTATGACTTTTTTTTCTCACAGATTTGCAGCTTTTTTCTCATTTCTTTGCAAATGAGCTAGAATGGAAGAGAGATTATTTTAACACGGAAATAATATATAATTCTAATTTTTAAAAATGATTAAAGATGCATAATTTCTGATGGCGTAAACAAACACATTCACAACTAATTTGTCAAATGGGT
Organism: Pholidichthys leucotaenia; assembly: GCA_020510985.1. NCBI lineage: Eukaryota > Metazoa > Chordata > Actinopteri > Cichliformes > Pholidichthyidae > Pholidichthys > Pholidichthys leucotaenia. The sequence continues at coordinate 119,374,714 of CM035836.1, read as the reverse complement.
GAACTCAAAGGTACCTCAAAAAATATTACCAAACGTACTTGAGTAAAAATACAGCGCTTCAAATAAATGTTAGTAATAAAATAAAATAAAAGTCATGCAATAAACTTACAAAAGTACAATTTTGTGAAAAAGTTATTTGAGTACATGTACTTGAATAAATGCAACTACTAGTTACTAAAACCTCTGAATATTTACGCAATATTACAGTCAAGGTCCTGTGGTATTGATGAATATAGATAGACATCACCGCAGTGCTATATTCATGATACCACACAACCTCGAGTGTAATATTGCTTTTATAAAACAGTTCCACAAGCACAGTTTAGTACACAACAGCAATACAGGACAAAATATTATGATTTTTGCTTGTTTTAACCAGTTATTTTGCTCCGCTGAGAAAACTAGTCCCTTCTGAATGGACCTAGTTGACTGTTGCTAAGTACCTTAAGTGACAATAGGCCTATTCTTTTCTATATTTTTATAGAAAAGAATAGACCTATTGACACTTGACATACATGTAGCCAAATTAAATATTGTCCAGTGCAGAAGTCAGTGTTTAAATATACACCACTCCATCTGTTTAGTATGTTTTGCACATCATGTTGAGTCGCAACGGTGGCTAGTTCATTGCTAGCTTGGTACCTTCAGCACATCTCTGTAGTTTTGCTTTTTCTCGCCATTTTCAGTCCATCAACACAAAGTTATTTATGGCTTGCTAATTGAGACAATAAATCCAACTCTAGCCCATCTATTTTGTTGTAAACAGACACGAGGTTCACAGGGGTGGCACTTGAATGAATGAATGAATGAATGAATGAATGAATGAATGAATCTTTATTATCGGATAGATTAAAAGTAAAGATTAAAAGAAAGGAACAGAATAATATAACAAAGGGGGAAAAATCTAACAAGGTCAAATTAAACAATAACTCCTCTGATTATACAGTTCAACATAAGTTATCTGAAATGGGTGATGGCTGAAGCCACAGCTTATATTGCTCACCCATATTCCATCCAAGAATTCAAAAGAAAAACAAAACAGGAGCGATTACAATTCAGAACAAAGCTAAGACAAAACGTGACAAAAAAGCTAAGCAACAGCACAACACAGACTGAATATGATAATTCTTGTGTGAGTTTACATGTCATCTTGTACTGTATATATGTTTGGAGTATTTCTTCCTTTAGTTTTTGTTTAAATTGTCCAAGTGTTGTACATGATTTTAATTCAGGTCCAAAAGCATTCCACAATCTGACTCCTTGCACTGAGACACAGTGTTGCTTGGTAGTAGTTCTCACTGAAGGTTTTTGAAATATACTGTACATGTTCCTCTGAAATGATATTGTTTCTCCCTTATTTGGAACAACTTTTGGATATTTGCGGGCAGTGATAGATTCTTCACTTTAAACATTATTACTGCAGTTTTAAAATCAACCAGATCTTTCAACTTGAGAGCTTTTAATTTAAGAAAAAGTGGGTTTGTTGGTTCCCTGTAAGCAGCTTTGTTTATTCTTCTAATAGCTCTCTTCTGAAGCATAAAGATTGGATATATGTTTGTTTTAGATGTACTGTATTTCCCCATACTTCAGTACAATATGTCATGTAAGGGAGTATTAATGAAAGATACAAACAACCCCCCACGTTGGGCGCCAATAATGTTAGATCAAAAATGAATTGATTGAGACTGAATCAATAATCAATAGGTGGTTTCCAAGTTCTGAGCCATTTATTCTCTTTCTGATCAGAAAGGAGGTAATCGGTCACAGCAAAACTTGCCTCTGAGCTCACTCACACCAACTCTCTAACATGTGTTCAAGGATGTTGCTTCTTATACCTCAGGCAGGGTGTCCCTGACCTTATCTAAGCTAAAGACTGGCTGGAGCCATCTCTCCAAGAGACTGCTGCTAATCTATAGACAGCACTAAACATTCTGCTATGATCTTTACATGACCTGGTCAAGCTAAGTCACCCTAACTTCAGGCATACAGTACAGAACAGCTTGGTATGATAAAACAATAAAACCTTCATCATTATTTACAATCTTGCTCAACCTAATCTTACACTGAAAAAACAGACATTCTTTTCAAGCTCTGAGACAATGGAAAAACACAATGAATCAGACGTTGGCTCATTATATGCACCAGATACAATTACAATATAAAATAGAATAATACAGCATTAAAATCATATAGAATAACTAATGAAACCTGAAAATATCCTATCAGTTGATTCAGCAAATGTTTCACTCTGTGTAGTATTGTGATTGATTTAGATATTTTTCCTTTAATATAATTAATATGTGACTTCCAACACAGTTTATTATCAATTATTACTCCAAGAGATTTAATTTCGGATACCCTTTCAATCTCTACACCATTTACACTGAGTTTAGATACTGAGTTGTTGTGATGGTTGTTAAAAATAAATTTTGTCTTACTTAAATTGAGCATTAATTTGCTTGAATCAAACCACAGTTTAAGCTTTCCTAATTCCTTTCCGAGTGTATCCAAAAGTTGTTCCAAATTGCTTCCACTGTATAATAGTGTCATCTGCAAACAATATTAAATCAATTTTTTCCAAAACTTTACATATATTATTTATATACATATGGAATAACAATGGCCCCAAAACTGAACCCTGTGGGACTCCACAAGTAACCTTCAATAACTGTGAGTTTTTGCTACCAACACATATGTACTGATATCTGTTCTTTAAGTAACTACATAACCAGGACAGTGCTACTCCCCAATACCATAGTTTTGTAGTTTCTTTAATAATAAATTATGGTCCACTGTATCAAAAGCTTTTTTAAGATCCAGGAATACTCCAACCGAATACTCTTTATTTTCAACTGCAGTTGATATTTTTTCTATAAATTCCATTAGAGCAAATGCAGTTGTCTTGTGTCTGAACCCATATTGCTGCTTACACAATAAATTATTCTTCATTATGAAGTTGTCAATTCTCTCACAGAATATTTTTTCAAGTATCTTGGAAAATTGCGGCAATAGTGAAATAGGTCTATAGTTTGAAAATTTCCCTCTGTCACTCGTCTTGTGTATCGGAATTACTTTAGCGATTTTCACTGCATTGGGAAATATACTGTACCTGTTTGGAGAGACAGGTTACAAATATACGTCAGTGACTTCACTAAGCATTCAATGATAGTTTTGACTGAAAGCATGTCAATACCATCACAATCCAGTGATGTTTTACTTTTAAACGTTTTAACAATTTCAATGGCCTCTCTCTCATCTGTGTTCTTTATGAAAATGGAGTCTTTTATAGCTGTGTTTTTGCTTAATGTATCACCTGTAGATGCCGTAATGGGTGTTTCTCAAGCCAAATTAGGACCAATGTTAAAACAAAAAATTAATTAAATTCATCTGCAGGTGAGACTGCATTCACACTCTGAGTCTTTTTTTTTTTTTTTGAAAAGATTTGTTGCCAAAAGCATCCAAGTTAGGTTAATTGGCATCAAACTGGGGATTTTAAATTGTCCTTAGGTATGAATGTGAGAGTGAATGGTTGTCTGTCTCTCTGTGTTGGCCCTGCGATGGACTGGCGATCTGTCCAGGGTGTACCCTGCCTCTCACCCAAAAGATGCTGCGATTGGCTCCAGCCCCCCGTGACCCGAAAAGGATTAAGTGGAAGAAGATGGATGGATGGATGGATGGATGGATGGATGGATGGATAGTTGGGTAGCTTGTATTTCTGTTTTTATTTTCAAGAATATTGTTAAGTATTGTCCATGTATTTTTAATGTTATCTGTTTTTCTCCAGTTCTTTACTGTAATAGTCTCTTTTACTACATCTCATTATACTGTATATATTAACTTATTTTTGTATGTTTTATACCACTGCTCTGCTTCTTTTGTCCTTTTCTTTAGAAAAGCTTTATATAATGAAGTTTTCATTTTACACACTTTTTGTAATCCTTTGGTTAACCATGGCTTGTTGACAAATTTCTTTTTAAGCTTTTTCTTTACTAATGGACAATTTTTTTCATAAAGAGTGGTTACAATGTTCATGAATGTGTCATAGGCTGCATTTACATCTGATACATAGACTTTTGTCCAGTCTTGCTTCAGCAGGTCTTCTTTAAAAAAAACTGATTGCATTTTGTGATTTGTATCTGAAAGATTTTAAAGTTTTTTCTGTATTGGTGCCGTGTGGCCATGGATAAGTGCAAAGACTGGCAAATGGTCACTTATGTCATTTATCAAAATCCACTTTCTATTTTCTTATCAATAATATTAACAAACAGGTTATCAATAAGTGTAGCAGTGTGAGCTGTGATTCTACTGGGATGTGTTATTGTGGGATATACAATCATACTGTACATAGAATTCATGAACTCTGTAATTACATTTTGTTGAAATGGATTTAGTAAATCAATATTGAAGTCTCCACAGATTACAACCATTTTCTTACTAGTTATATTATTGTACAGCTCAACTAACTTATCTCTGAATGTTTCAACATAAGTTCCTGGCATTCTATACATATAACTTATAATTAGATTTTTTTTTTAATCTTGGTCAATCTCAACAGTAACACTTTCCAGAATCCCTGGTAGTGCAAAGGACATTCAATTTACAAGTTTACACCTATACAGGTCATCAATATACAGTGCAACACCACCACCCTTTTTTTGAGATCTATTAATATAAAACATCTGATATCCCTCTATTGCCATCAGATAAGCCTGCTCTTCACTGAGCCAAGTTTCAGAGACTGCGATAGCTGTAAATTTTCTATCTAGCTGTTTTAAATAGTCCTGAATCTGTGGAAAGTTTTTGTTAAGACTTCTGCTGTTGATGTGTATTATTGATACTTTACCATCTAATTGCACTTGACTTTTGAATTGCTTTTCAGTATAATATTCACAGTGATTATGAATATTATTGAAGAAGTGGTTATCTGGATCAATATCATTCTCCAGCTCTTGTAGTTTATGTTCAGCATAATGGCATATTTTCAGAGTCTGAATTTCCTCACTCTGTGTCAAATGACTTCCTCCAACTAGGGATGATTGATGTCTACTAAAGTCAGTCATAAGTTATTTGTTTTGTTGTGTTTTTTTTAAAGTACATTGACATGGTATGTCACAAAAGAACTGTTCTTGCCGTGTGTGTGGATATGGATTATAGTAGTCTCTTAATTTTCTTAATATATTTATTTAAGTCAGTGAGATCTCTTATTATTATGGCCTTTGCTTCCTCAGGTGTTCCATTTAGTTTGATCCAAACTCTACAGTTTCTTGTCCATGTTGCTTGCATCTTGTTTTGTCTTTTCAGCATCCGTGCTTGCCGTGCTATTTCAGCATTAGTCTTTGTTAAATGTTCATTTAGGTAAACTTCTGTTCCCCGTAGCTTTCTGGCCTGCCTCAGTATGTCATTTTTTACCCTTCTGTTCACAAAACACGTCACAATTGACAACTTCTGGCTCATAGAGGTCTGATTTTTAGGACTGTCTCTTTCCTAACAGCGCCTCCTTGTGGAAATTAAGGTGTCCAACACAGTATTGCAATTCTCACATATTATAAGAAGCCACTGATATTAACTATGATTTTAAGATTAATAAAACACAGCTGAAGCGGAGTGATACATATTAGGTGAAACGTCCGAGTGCGATTATCAGGGAATATAATAATTCCTGGAATCCCGATTGTCCAGTCAGATTGCTAAATGAGAACCAACTGTTGTATAATACTTAATAATACAAGTGACAATGCTATTAAAATCCCAAACACACAGAGTACAAAATCAAGGAATAAAAAAATAGAGAAGCCTTTGGGAGAAAACTTATTAAATTTCATTCTTGTACTATAGTGCATCCAAAAAGATTCATAATTTTAATAGAGCAGCAAAGTCATAATCATCAAAATTTAAAAAAAAAAAACTTGAAATGGCTTGCTTTATGTACGAATATATGAACATTTAACTTTTGTGACTTATAATTGCATTCTAGCTGTGTGAGATGCAGTAATATTCCTTCTCCTACCTCATCACTGAAGGTGACCAGTGCCACTCTCCTGTGAGGGGACTGCTGCAGTGTGGACAACAGCACCCTGTGGAGGGCATCCTGGATACCCTGGAAACACAACAGTGCCATCATAATAAAACATGGTTCGACAAAACACGACCACCATGTACTGTAAATCTTAGTCAGTGACAGACGTCGATTTCTTTATTCAACAACATAAAACAACAAATCAAAATCTCACCTCTAGTCTGGAAATGTAGGTTGTACATCCATCCCTTGATGTAACCTGAGTTGAAACAAAGGCAATTACGTATTATTTGAGATTATTCTGTATTATTGTGTATTGTGATAGTGCATAATGTTTTGACTATCATTTTTAAGTTTTAGATGGAGAACTTCTATATTTGTTTTAAGTCACAAATCACAATTTTACAAGTAAATTATTGACAGTATTATTGTGAAAAGGGTTTTTTTTTTAAAAATTAAAAGTTAGATATTTAAAAAGGAGATAATTCACATCATTTTAAGAAAAAAAAAATCAAGAAAAATTCACAAAGGCATGAGAGGAAAGTTGCAAATTTGAGAGGAAAAAAGGTAGTAAACACTGCAAAAAAATGACAATGTTCAAAATTTTGAACAAAAAGTTGCAGATTTACTAGAAAAAATGGCCAAAACTTACAAAAAAAGGGCAAAATCATAAGATAGAACAAGTAATAAATAAACAATTTTTAATTAAAAAAATCACAAATTTATAAGAAAAAAAGGACAAATTTTCCAGAAAAGTTCAAAATTTCAAGAAGTTGCAAATTTACAAGAAAAAGAATTCTGTCAAACATCCAATTTAAGTCAGAAAAAAATTCAAAGAAGTTTTTCAACAAAAAAATGTTAGAATGTTGTTAGCACAAGCCAGTGTACTCCTAGTGCCGGTCCCAAGCCCAAGTAAATGGGGAGGGTTGTGCCAAGAAGGGCATCTGACATAAATCCTTTGCCAAATCAAACATGTGGATCATGACAAATGAGACTTTCATACCGGATCGGTCGAGGCCCAGGTGAACAATGACCGCCACCGGTGCTGTTAACCGACAGGGTGCCGGTGGAAATTGGGCTACTGTTGGTCGAAGATTGAGGAGGAGGAGAGAGGGAAGGTGTGTGAGGAGGGAGAGAGAGAGAAAATGAAGGGTAGAAGTGTGGAGGTGAGAGTAGGGACTATGACTGGTAAAGGCAGAGAGTTGGCTGATATGATGGAGAGAAGAAAGGTAGATATACTGTGCGTTCAAGAAACCAGATAGAAGGGAAGCAAGGCTAGGAGCAATGGAGTTGGATTTAAACTGTCCTACCATGGTGTAGATAGAAACAGAAATGGAGTAGGAGTAATCTTGAAGGAAGAGTATGTGAAGAGTGTTCAGGAGGTAAAGAAGGAGTCAGACAGAATCATGAGTTTGAAGCTAGAAGTCAAAGGTATGATGTTTAATGTTGTTGGTGTGTATCCCTGAAAGGGTCATGAAAAGTTAGAGTGCCAAAATGATAATTCTGTAGGTAATCTCCCATTATGCTCTACACATATTCTATACATATTCTGTTTGTGTTCTTATGAACAAATATGTTAAGAGTCTTTGTTTGCATTCTTATGAACATATACGTTAAAAGTGTTAAACTACAATCTGAAGTGCTAAGCAACCACAATCTGATAAACAGGAATCAGGCAGGGCCATAGAGTCTTCTTTCGCTCTCTCTCTATCCTATTAAGTGAGGTCTGTTACAGTAGTTATACACCCAAATCAACACTCACACACACATCTCATAATATATCTTAGGAGATAACTAACATGAATAGCGGATGGCATGTTCACGTCAGAGTTAAACTGGCCAGTCAGATCATTGCGTACAAGTCCATCCTATTGTACAGGGTTGGCCAACCCGAGAAGTTAAATGTAAGTTGCACTCGGAAGTCGGGGCTCAGTCTGACGACGTTCCCAAGGGAGCTGTGTCCCACTGAACCCAGCACTGCTTGCTTTACATGTGACCTCTGAATAAATGTTGCATCTTTGAACTGAAGAATTCTCTGGCTTATTCTTGGATCTTTCAAAGAATCGGGGGTTTTAACAATTTTGGTGCCGGTGACCCAGATTGAACTATTCTGAGACGAGTCCAGAACAGATCGGAAGGACCCTTTTTAGACGACTTTGGCGCCCAAACAGAAAGGTAAGCAGAAAACCTTTTTACATGAATTTCTGCACTTTGGCCATACTAAATTTATAGTTGTCTGATTAAGGGGTATATCCGATCTCCAAATTTTATAACTAAATTGGGAATCACATGTAAAGTCTGAACAAACAGTTTCATGCGAAGGAAAGTGCACGTGTCCTATTATCAGTCTGATTTAGGGCGATCGCGATCAGGACGTACAATTCACAGGTGTATAGTCCTCCAAATTTTAACTAACTAACCAACTAACCGCCACTTATATAGCGCTTTTCTAGTCACAAAGACCAATCAAAGTACTTTCAGTAGTACTAACCCTCTATTCTAAGGGCCTAAAGGAAACAGATATCTAGGGACAATTTAGAACAGCCAGTTAACCTAACATGCATGTCTTTGGATTGTGGGAGGAAACCGGAGCCCCCGGAATAAACCCAAGCAGAACATGCAAACTCCACACAGAAAGGTTCCAACCCCTGCCAACCTGGGGATTCGAACCAGGAACCTTCTAGCTGTAAGGCAACAGTGCTAACCACTGCAAAGTATTTTGGAGTCAGTCTGAACCAAAATAAATACGAGAATAGGGAACCGCGGTGGTCAATGATCATCCATCATCTCCCAAATTAAAATAGCCAGGGTTAGGAACCTGATGCCGGGGGGGAGCCATTTAAAGTGTTCGACCCGATGACGATGCTGCTAGGGAGCAAAGCCATGCTTGTTTAAATCAGTATAACACTGGGCTTTATGATACGGTACCTCTTGTACTGATGACCTGCCGAGGCATCAGTGAAAGTGCCCGCTACATACAGTAAACAAGTCGGTGGAGTATTCTGGGAGCAGTCTGACCAGGGATCAATAAAAGTCTTAGGGGACAATGGCCGTGTCCATCTTCCAAAATAAAAATAGCCAGGATTAGCCTGATGCCGGGGGGGATTTAAGTGTCCAACCCGATGCCGTTAAGGAACAATGCCATGTGGGTGAAGTATTTTGGATGCAGTCTGTTCTGAAATAATTACGAGACTTAGAGAACAGCGGTGATCAGCGACCACCCATGTTCGTCTCCCAAATTAAAGGAACCAGGGCTAGCCTGGTGCCGGTACTGAAAAAAAACAAAAAAAACTTTTGTTAATAAATTACAGTACAGCGCGAGAATCTTTTAACCATCCTGAGTGAGCGACTGTCCATAATAATTAAAATAGTAATAATTTAAGGTACAGCGCAAGAATCTTTCAACCATCATTAGTGAGATGACTGTACAAAATAATTAAAATAGTAATAATTTAAGGTATGGCGCTCTCCGTGCCATGGGGGGAACAAAGGTGGGTGTGTGTTTAATTAAAATAATAATTTAATTAAAATAGTAATAATTTACAATACAGCGCGAGAATCTTTTAACCATCCTTAGTGAGCGACTGTCCATAATAATAAAACTAGTAATAATTTACAGTACAGCGTGAGAATCTTTTAACCATCCTTAGTGAGCGACTGTCCATAATAATTAAAATAGTAATAATTTACAGTACAGCGCAAGAATCTTTTAACCATCGATAGTGAGCGACTGTCCATAATAATAAAACTAGTAATAATTTACAGTACAGCACGAGAATCTTTTAACCATCCTTAGTGAGTGACTGTCCATAATAATAAAACTAGTAATAATTTACAGTACAGCGCAAGAATCTTTTAACCATCCTGAGTGAGCGACTGTCCATAATAATGAAAATAGTAATAATTTAAGGTACAGCACAAGGATCTGTTAACCATCATTATTGAGATGACTGTACAAAATAATTAAAATAGTAATAATTTAAGGTATAGCGCTCTCCGTGCCGTTGAGGGAACAAAGGCGGGTGTGTGTTTTTCCACAAAGGAAGGAGGTAATTCGCCCCCACTCCTGAGTGGAGCCGAGTGATTGTTCAAAACAGGTTACTGAGAGGAGATTGTTTGAAGTAACAGCACTAAAATAGATTGCTAAATTAAGGTTGTAAGGCTATTCTTGCATGTTTAAAGCTGACTTTAAGAAGACAGCGCTCCAGTTTCTTTGAAAAACAGGTGTGGTCTGTGGACAATAGGCTCCGGGGCCACCTTGCATGTTCACAATTGCACATGGCAGAGGCGGCCACGTGGCATTCAGTGTGCATGTGCAGGTAAACGCCATCTTGAAACGCCCTCAAACAATGTCACTGTATCGCCTCCTCCTTGAGTACAGTGTCTCCATCGTGTGGCCAACTGTAGGAAGTGCATTCTTTCATAACTCTACTGCCAATAGAGCTTCAAATCTTCCTAATAAATTTGGAACCTTATCTCTCTGGCTGAAACGAAAGCTTTAAGCCTGTGCACGGCTAAATAGTGTAAAGCCCTCCCATGCCCGCCAATGGGGGTTTGATGTAATGAGGCAGAGGCTACCCAATCAGCTGGAGAGAAGAGGTTCAACTTTAATTTGGGCAGAGGGGAGAATAAGGAGATTTATTTCTAGTTATAAAATAAAAGAATATATAAAAGTGGGGTAATTTAAATGAAATAATAATAATAATAATAAAATGTAGAAAAATCCTAGGTGGAGAATATATAAAAGTGGGGTAATTTAAATGAAAAAGGAAAAGTAAGAAAAGAGTTGTGGAAATGTGCGTGGATGGTGAAGTGAATGTTATATGCTGAGAGTGGACAGAAAATGGAAAAGGAAGTTTGGTTTTAGAGAAAAAATGAAGGCTGATGAATTGTTAAAGTTTTGTGCAGGACAGAAAAGAAAAATATGAAGAAACGATTGGAAGAAGGAAAGACAAACGTAAGACTAAGAGACTTATGCTTCTATGGTGAGGACAAAAGCAAAATAATCAAAAAATGCGATAAAAATGGAAAAAAGGACAAAAACACACTGTTTAATGGCTTGTCTGTTTCTCTATTAATCTGAAACGATGGTGGTGGCTGTGCATCACCTCCCTCCCCCAGCAACCGTGTGAGTCCCTCTTCAGGCCTGATGGAATTGGCTGTGTCTACCCTCCCCCCCTCCACGCCATCGCCTAGCAACCCCCTCCTCCCTCCGTAACTACAATAAAAGAATGTAAAACAAAGGGACATCGAAAGATGGGTCATAGATGATCAACTGAGTACAATAAATTATACTGTTGTTTTCCATTTACCTTCTGATAGCGTCTCAAATACTGAATCTCATTCATGAACATTTAAGTGTTAGTCTGCATAAGCCATACGTATTTTGCCAGGAAGCAATCTACTCATATGTTTTCTAAGTGTGCATAAACAGTATTCGTGAATCAGCAGTAGTCAGCACATGTTCGCGAGAACTGAGGATTGCATAACTGGTGCCTAAAACTACCGCTACGATCACATCTCAATATAATTGACCAGCAGTCTCATTCACTAAAAGCCCTATCAGAGAGGTGCCAAAATCACATACATCAAAAACTAATGCCTCAGCACAGGTGCCAATTGAATCTACTCAATCAACCTACATGGTCTTCATTTGGATGTTGATGAAAAGAACGGCCTTGTTAATGCCGTTCTGTTTCAAAAGGGGGAATGGGACAAGCATGTATAGAAAAATGCTAATGTACTATAGTAGCAAATTAGTCACATGGTCTTCATTTGGATGTTGATGAAAAGAACGGCCTTGTTAATGCCGTTCTGTTTCAAAAGGGGGAGTGGGACAAGCATGTATAGAAAAATGCTAATGTACTATAGTAGCAAATTAGTCAAAGTTGAAAATCTAGGTAAGGAAGGAAAATAAAATCTGAAGGGAAAACCCACACTTATTTATGGAACAGCTGACACACGGGCAGCCTGAGGCTCCCCATGAATCTGTTTTTCTATCAAAGGAAGCCGAAAGGAGGAGGGGGAGGACAGCAGTGGGGCATGAGGGGCCAACGCACCCACAATGGAAACTGAGTGATGGCGAGACCGGCTGCTGGGAGGAGAGGCACCCATGATCCACGTCCTCGACGGAAAAACTGGACTGCATGCTTAAGACTAAAACAGATAAGTGGACTCAGTTCTACACATATACAGAAAATTAGCAAAAAATTAAATTATTAGAAAATAGCAGACATCTTCCATTTACCTGACTCTGATCTAATAGTAACAATAGTGCTGAGGTTCAAGGTACTCCGATTAAATTTGTATGGCGCAGGTGCATGTAAATTAGTAACTTCAGGTGATGACATACAGGACTTTTCAAAGTCAGAAAAGGTAATAGTTAAGATCTGCAAATGGCAAACTAACAGAACAATACCTATCAAAATCTGTAAAAGTAGCATTGTACCCCATGCACTACAGGCAATTGAACAGATCTGATCCAAATTATGAACAACCATTCTTTGCAAATCCATCCTCCAGATTGGTCATAAAACTTGTACTGGTAAACAAGGGAATGGGTGGGAGCATCCATTGTCCTAGTTGAAGAGGATAAGAGACATTTTAACCAGTGGGGGTTCCACACATCTCACTGGTTAGACCCAAACACATGGATTGGAAAATGTTGGACATTTCGACACCTCTGCTGGGGAATATAGCCATCCATGGAAAGCCAACACCTGACCTTAACATAGAATATTCTCCTAAATTAGAAACATATGCATTGTCATTTAATTGGGTAACAACAGCACAAAAGGCTGTGCATATTGACACCTAGAATTCTCCTACATGACCAATCTTAACGTTAACAAACGAGGGGATGAGAAAATTTGAAGCAAATTCTAAATTTGTTATGGTAAAAAGATTAAACAGATGTAGATTTAATAAAAGGAACACAGTATGACACTACGTATAGACCATATATTCAGAAGCCCAGAAAGGTGTTAACCAGGTCATAAAAACTAAAAGCAGCAGATATCATAGCGTCATCAGTTCTGTAGGAAATACTCTGATGACGCAGGACCTGCAGGAATTAACGAAGCTCTAACTCTTTATGCTCATTGTATGCCAGGATCACACATATTGATGAATGAGCTAAACCTCCAAATGAAATTTTCCACAGTGGTAGTCATCAGCAAATTTTGCACATCTCATACCTCCTAATAGAAACCAATTGCTGAGCCTAGAGGAGGAGGAGCTGAAGACCCCAAGATGGAGCATGATAACGAAGAAGACCGTTGCGCTATTATGGATTATTTGTAAACACAATGTGCTACTGATAACACACAAATCCTACATAGCTTACCACACACACGTAGGGGTGTGAGACTTATAGTATTTTTGCATTATTATTTACATCATGCTAATTGCGGTTAGGTAGGCAGGATAATTGTGAAGGTTAGAAGCTCTAGAGGCCTGAATACAACATGCATGGATAAGGATATCTCCTGACTGAACAATTTTGTTTGCTACCTACTTACATTGCTACACACGTAAGTCTCATTACCCAGCTCACTTATCACAATACAACTACTGCTGGTAGCTTGCACATAGCCGACAACCATACACTCATAGGCTAATGGGAGATCACTTACACCAGTAATACAACAGTACACTGTCAACCACAGATGTAGTGAATAAGGATAAAATGGTACAGGCTCCAGCCATTGCAGTGACAACCCCTCAGACCATTATTGATCATGTCCCGGCCGAGCCCTTTATGTCGATACCCCAACAAAGGTGCAGGGTGTGGGGGAGGTGCATACAGGGGGGCACCAGACATCACACCCACCTGGATACGTGTGCCTGAGACGTAGAAAAGGAGGTCGTGGGGCTAGTGACTGTACAACTTCGGTCCCTAGAAGAAACAGCGACTGGTACCCATGCGCACCCACTGCACCTCCAGCATCCGGGGTGTAGTCAGATCAACCACACGGAGGAGACAGCATTTCCTGATCTAACGCTACCCCACACAGTGGGAGACAAGGCCCATGCAGCTACGGTGGGCACAGGAGCTCAAGGTTCATCAACACCATCTTCTCTATCTCTGTCCACTGACTATACACCGGTGGGTGGCATCCCTGGGACAGTATCACTGAACTGTTCACTGGCTGAACTGGATGTTTTCTTTTCTCTTCTGGATCCACCAGACGGTCCTATAAACCTCATGGGACAAGATGTGCCTCTGAGAGTGAGGGCACACATTAGTTTTGCTTCTAATGGTACCGGTGTGTGTCTACGAGATAGGACTGTGCTCCACAGCTGCGGATACAGGAAGCAGACACAGAGGAAGGTCAACCCCTGTTGCAACCGTGTGATGGCTGCAGCTGAATGATGCAAGCCCTGGCAAAGCTCGACTGGTGAACAAAATGTTTCATGGGCTTCGTGGATTGACCCTGTTCGACCTTATGACCCCCACATGATCCACTTCAACGTACAAAGAACTATTCACATGATGATCAGGGGGAGACCTCGGTGGGGGCACAGGACTTGGTGAGCAAGGACAATTATGTGAATTCACAAGGAGTCGCTGCAGCAGTTCATCTGGACAAAGACATGTTGCCTCGGTATGCCCTCTTAGACATCGCTGCACCATGCTGGGGGTGTCTGCAAGGGAGGAGGCAAGGGTTTCAGGACCAATGGTGCAAACCTATCTTGGATTGGCTGACTGGGTTGACACACAATGTAGGGACCTACCTTATTCACCATCTGATGATCACTAGCGTATCTCACACCATGTATGGTTGGCATGATAAAATCATGTTATGGGGGGAATGAAAGGGTCATGAAAAGTTAGAGTGCCAAAATAATAATTCTGTAGGTAATCTCCCATTATGCTCTACTCATATTCTATACATATTCTGTTTGTGTTCTTATGAACAAATACGTTAAGACTCTTTGTTTGCATCCTTATGAACAAATATGTTAAAAGTGTTAAACTACAGTCTGAAGTGCTAAGCAACCACATTCTGATAAACAGGAATCAGGCAGAGCCATAGAGCTCTCTGTCTCTCTCTCTCTCTCTCTATCCTATTAAGTGAGGTCTGTTACAGTAGTTACACACCCAAATCAACACTCACACACACACATCTCATAATACATCTTAAGGGATAACTAACATGAATAGCGGATGGCATGTTCACGTCAGAGTTAAACTGGCCAATCAGATGGTTGCGTACAAGTCCATCATCCTATTGTGTTGGCCAACCCGAGAAGTTAAATGTAAGTTGCACCTGGAAGTCGGGGCTCAGTCTGACGACGTTCCCAAGGGAGCTGTGTCCCACTGAACCCAGCGCTGCTTACTTTACATGTGACCTCTGAATAAATGTTGCATCTTTGAACTGAAGAATTCTCCGGCATATTCTTGAATCTTTCAATGAAAGAATCGGGGGTTTAATCGCGGGGATGCACCACAAGTTGGATGTCAGGTAGAAGAGAGGAATTCTGGAGTAAGTTGGATGAAGTGGTAGAGAGTGTTCCCAGGGGGGAGAGAGTGGTGATTGGAGTGGACTTTAATGGACATGTAGGTGAAGGGAACAGAGGTGATGAGGAGGTTCTGGGTAGGTATGGTCTTAAGGAGAGAAATGTGGAAGAACAGATGGTAATGGATTTTGCTAAAAGGATGGAAATGGCTGTGGTGAACACATACTTCAAGAAGAGAGAGGAACGTAGGGTGACTTACAAGAGTGGAGGAAGGTGCACACAGGTGGACTACATCTTATGCAGAGGGAGAAATCTGAAAGAGATAGGAGACTGCAAGGTGGCGGCAGGGGAGAATGTAGCTAGACAGCATTGGATGGTAGTCTGTAGGGTTGTCATGGTCCGTGTGCTGACTTTGTCGGCACTTGGATTGTCCGGTTGTTCTCCGTTCTCTCCTCAGGTGCACCACTAAGCCTCCGGGTTTTTATTCTGACAGCGTCTCGGTGGGGCTTCCGGCTGTCGGAGCGGAGCGCCGCTGAATGGCGAGATTCCAATCAGCTGATGACCTTTCATCAGCTGATTAACCTGTCAAGGCCTGTCAAAGCCCTATTTAAGGGAGCAGCTCTGTTTGCTCGGGGCTATGACCTCGCTTATGGATAACGCTGGTCTCCCCAACGTTAGACTGGAGTCCCTACGTCCCGGCTCCAGTCAACCTCTATTCCTTGCAACACTAAGTAAGTTTATTCCTTTATCCGTGTGAATCGTTAGTGTATCCTTGCCTTAGTCCTTATTTGTGTTTAGCCCCTCATGGCTCATTATTTTGTACCTTTTTGTCCTGTGTTAATAAATACGCAAACTCACCGGTCGCCTATAGCGTCTCATTTGCGGTCCGAGAGGGCCGCACCATAACAGTAGGTCACAGCCAAGAGAGACGCCGGTGACCGTGAGTTTGCTTTTGGACTTGTGTTCTTTCCCTTCTCCTGGGAGCTCGTATCGCTCGGTATGTCCGCTCTCGAGCGTGGGTATTGTCCCGAGTGGCTTCAGGAGGTAGACGGCCACCTAACAGAAGCCCGTCTCCTCATGCCCACCTACGCAGCATACGAGCCCCTGGGTCTCACTCAGAGAGCTTTATTAAAATATCATCTCACCTCCTTTTCGGAGGGAAAGGAGCGAGTGGCGTGGATTGTGTCACAACGTGGACAGATAGAGAGAGCGCTCAAGAGGGCAGCCAAGGAACCCTCACCTCCTTCCCCGAGAACGGCGTCCCCGACGAGGAGGGAGATCCGTGGACTGGAGGGAAATCCCAGCAGGAGGCCGATGGTGGGGCATCTCCACTCCTCGCCTCGGGAGTCAGCTCCTGTCGCCCGTCCAGCCCAGGTGCAGTGTTGGCCTGGCTTCACCTCGCTCTCTGCCGGTAAACGTCATCACACAGCCACCGGTAAGCCTCTGCGAGAACCCCGTCCGGATCCAGTTCCGGGTCGTCGGAGGAACTCTGCCTCCCAGTCAGCTGCTTCTTCTGCGTCACGTCAGGAGGGAATTCCCGCAGCCTCTCCCTCCGGGTCATCTGTACCAGCTGTCCCGGCTGTCCCGTCAGCTCCTCGTGCCCAGATCGCCTCGGCTGTCACCCCCTCCTCCTGGACGTCTTCCCCGGCTGCTGTGAGTGCCACAAGTCTTGCTTCGGCGAGGCCCGTCATCGATCCATCGCAAGCGGCTCCTCCTCATCTTCCCGGGGGGCTCTCCGCCACCATCCAGTAGGGGAAGGGAGGAACCAAGTCCACTGCAGTAGGTTCTATCAGGCCTCAGCGGATCAGGCAAGTGTTTCTTCGTTCTTTTCCTTCATTGGGTGAATTACCTTGCTTGATTCCTGGGGGTGGAGTTCGGGGTTCACAATCCCCTGAGCTCCCTCCACCTGCTGCAGAAACTAATTATGAACCTGCTACCTTTGTGTCTCCTTCCCCTGAGCGTTCCGCGCTGCCAGGCCTACGCCGCAGGACGAGGAGGGAGCTGGCGGGCCTGGAGAGCCTGGTTCCAGCCCCGCAGCCATGACACGGGCAGAGGAGGAGGGCGGACTGCAAGTTGGAGCCTGCGCCGACGACGAAGCGTCCCCGGGTCTCCATGGAGGAGCGGTTCGACCCAGCAGGTCGAGGATCTCCTGCCACCATGCTGTGCGGGTCGTCGGCATGGTCGAGGGTCCCCAGACTGTGGTGACCATCATGCCGGCTGCGGAGCCCACCATAGCTGAGTGGGAGCCAGAGGAGGTCCTTCTTCATCTTGAGCCCGGATCGCTGAAGTCCTGGAAGGCGACAGAACTCAAGATCAGGCAAGTGCTCTACTTTGTCTTCCTTCTTTCTACTCTGGAGTATTTTTGCCTGTCTCTCGGGGAGACGAGCCGGGTGCAGCCGTCCGCTGCATCCAAGCTTGTCTCGCTGGGTTCTGTCGCTACCGGTGATCCTGATTCTGGTTCTGTTCCCTCTCCTGAGCCTTCTCTCAGGGTTGCTGGTGATGAGTTGGTCCTGGTCTCTGCTCTGGAGGTTCTGGGTTCGGGGTTGGAGGTCATCCTTGGTGCTGTTCCGACCCAGTCGGGGTCCATCGTGGGTGCAGCCGTGACCCAGTCGGGGTCCTTCTTGGGTGCAGCCGCGACCCAGTCAGGGTCCATCGTGAGTGCAGCCGTGATCCGATCGGGGTCCATTGTGGGTGCAGCTCGGGCTCACCTGGGGTCCGACAGGAGGACAGCACCTGTTCTGGTGAAGTTCGGAGGTGGAGCTGCAGATCCTCCGCTGATCTTAGCTGGACTGGCCCCTCGTTCTGTCCCCTTTTCCTCTTTCCCTCCATCGGGTGCCGCAGGGATTTCCCGTAATCAGCTCGGCTTTCCCTCGCCGCTCCTCGCCATAAGGAGACCATCTCCAAATTTCCCCCTGTGGTCCTATTGGCCTGATGATGCGGGTCGGCTGCCTGGGAAACTTTTTCGCGGGTTTGGCGTTCTGGGTCAGCCACCCGACAAATTGAGCTTTCTGCTTGGCGACCTGGTCCGGCCGCCGGAGGTTCTGTCTCTCCGGGCCTGGGACTGGGGTAGGCCGCCCGAACTCTTCCTTTTTCCCCTTATTTGTGATCTGGATGCTAGACGCAGGCAGACCATCTGAACTTTTTTTTTTTTCTCCATTGCGCTCTGCCTGTCGTCATTCCTGTTTCCTCCCTCCCTCCCTCCTCTGAGTGGGTAGGGATGCTTTTGTATGAAGTTTTGGACTGTATTGAGCTGTATGTATTTGCCGCTAGTTAGCGTGGTTTTTTCTCTCTCCTCTTCCTTCCTCTGTTTGAAGGATGATTATGTTGCCGTTTCTTTCTTCTGCGCCTGTATATTTTGGTTTTTTACCTGATGTTTCTGTTTGTGACCTGTAGGCTTAATATTCTGTTATTTGTATTTATTGTCCTGTCTGGCTGCCATCTGTGCATTATGGAGTGTTTTGTGGGGTTTTTTGGGGTTTTTTTTCTATGCTCTGTAATTGCTCCATGGTTTATTTTCTGTGTCTTGTCTCCTGGTTCTGACCCTCCTCGGACTTTTTCCCCCTCCTCCCTCCTTCGGACGGTCATGTTGACCTTCCAGTTGTGGGGGGGGGGGGGGGGCTCGATGTTACACCGCATCTGGAATCTGCTTCGTGAACGGGGGCAACTGTCATGGCCCATGTGCTGACTTTGTCCGCACTCGGATTGTCCGGTTGTTCTCCGTTCTCTCCTCAGGCGCACCACTAAGCCTCCGGGCTTTTTTTCTGACAACGTCTCAGTGGGGCTTCCGGCTGTCGGAGCAGAGCTCCGCTGAAAGGCTAAATTCCAATCAGCTGATTAATCTGCCAAAGTCCTATTTAAGGGAGCAGCTCTGTTTGCTCGGGGCTGTGACCTCGCTTATGGATAACGCTGGTCTCCCCAACGTTAGACTGGAGTCCCTACGTCCTGGCTCCAGTCAACCTCTATTCCTCGCAACACTCTGTAAGCTTATTCCTTTATCCGTGTGAATCATTAGTGTATCCTTGCCTTAGTCCTTATTTGTGTTTAGCCCCTCGTGGCTCGTTATTTTGTACCTTTTTGTCCTGTGTTAATAAATACGCAAACTCACTGGTCGCCTATAGCGTCTCATTTGCGGTCCGAGAGGGCCGCACCATAACAAGGATGACTTTGGAAAGCAAGAAGAGGAAGAGAGTGAAGGCAGTCAAAGATTAAGTGGGCGAAGTTACAGAAGGAAGAAGGTTGCACAGAGTCCAGGAAGGACTTGATACAGGCTCTGGGTGGTAGGGCAGAATTCCCAGATGACTGAGAAAGTACAGCAAAAGGACTGAGGGAACCGGGTAGAAAGGTATGTGGTGTATTCAGCGGACAGAGGAAGGAAGACAAGTAGACTTGGTGGTGGAATGAGGAGATACAGAAAAGTATTCAAAAGAAGAGGTTAGCAAAGAAAAAGTGGGATAGTCAGGGAGATGAAGAAAGTAAACAGGGGTATTTGGAATCTAGGCGCATGGCAAAGAGAGGTGGCAAAGGAAAAGGCATATAAAAAAGGAAGCCATTTCTATTGTCATTTAGTCCATACAGCCAATCCTGTACAGTAGAACGAAATTACATTTCTTCTATCTACAATGTTAATCACATGTAGCATCAGAGGGGCCACTGCCATGCAAGGTGCCGCCACAAATAACTTCTCCTTCCCCCATTCTATTACACTGAGCACCAAGCTAGAAGGTGAGAAGTACCATTTTTTTATGGTCTTTGGTATGACCCGGCCGGGACTTGAACCCCCAACCTCCCGGTTGTGGGGTGGATGCTCTATCAACTAGGCCACCACTCCGGTTGTATGAGAGGCTGGACACTAAGAAAGGAGAAAGGAGTTGTATCGACTGGCTAGACGGAGAGGTTGAGCTGGAAAGGATGTACAGCAGGTTAGGTTGATTAAGGACAGAAATGGTAATGTACTTACAAATGACGAACGTGTGTTGATAAGATGGAAGGAATACTTTGAAGAGCTGATGAATAAAGAAAATGAGAGAGGGAGAGGAGGATGGATGAAGGAAAGATGGTGAACAAGAAAGTCTTGAGGATTAGCAAGGCGTAAGTGAGGGCAGCTTTGAAGAGGATGAAGAATTGAAAGGTGGTTGGTCCAGATGGCATACCTGTGGAGGTATGGAGATGTTTAGGAGAGATGGCAGTGGACTGTTTAACCAGCTTGTTTAACACAATCTTGAAAAGTGAGCAGATGCCTGAGGAGTGGAGAAGAAGTGTTCTGGTACCAATTTTCAAGAACAAAGGTGATACTCAGAGCTGTAGTAACTACAGAGGCATAAATTTGAGCAGCCACACTATGACAATATGGGAAAGAGTTGTTGAAGCCAGGTTAAGAGGAGAGGTGACAATCAGTGAGCAGCAGTATGGTTTCATGCCAAGAAAGAGTACTACAGATGTAATGCTTGCTCTAAGAGTGTTGATGGAGAAGTATAGAGAAGGTCAGAAGGAGTTGCACTGTGTCTTTGTGGAGCTAGAGAAACCATATGATAGGGTGCCAAGAGAGGAAGTGTGGTACTGTATAAGAAAGTCAGGAGCGGCAGAGAAGTATGTGAGGGTGGTGCAGGACATGTATGAGGATGGTGAGATGGTGAGGTGTGCTGTAGGAGTGACAGATGGGTTCAAGGTGGGGGTAGGGTTACATCAGGGATCAGCTCTGAGTCCCTTCTTGTTTGCGATGGTGATGGACAGGCTGACCAATGAGGTCAGGCAGGAGTCTTCATGGACCATGATGTTTGCAGACGACATTGTGATCTGTAGTGAGAGTAGGGAGCAGGTGGAAGAGAACCTGGAGAGAAGAGGAATGAAAGTCAGTAGAAGCAAGACAGAATACATGAGTGTGAATGAGAGGGAGGCAGGTGCAATGGTGAAGATGGAAGGAGTAGAGGTTGTGAAAGTAGATGAGTTTAAATACCTAGGGTCAACCATCCAAAGCAATGGAAAATGCACAAGAGAGGTGAAGAAGCGAGTGCAGACAGGGTAGAGTGGGTGGAGACGAGTGTCAGGGATGATTTGTGACAGAAAGGTAGCAGCAAGAATGAAAGGAAATATTTACAGGACGGAAGTGAGATCTGTGATGATGTATGGATTGGAGACAGTGGCGCTGACAAAAAGACAGGAAGTGGAGCTGGAGGTGGCAGAAATGAAGATGCTAAGATTTTCACTGGGAGTGACTAGGAGGGACAATATTAGAAATGAATATATCAGAGGGACAGTTCAGGTTGGTGGTTTGGAGACAAAGTAAGAGAGGCAAGGCTGAGATGGTTTGGACATGTGCAGAGGAGGGATAGTGGATACAGTGGTGTGAAAAAGTGTTTACCCCCTTCCTGATTTCTCATTTTTTTGTATGTTTGTCACACTTAAATATTTCAGATCATCAAACAAATTTAAATATTAGACAAAGATAACACAAGTAAACACAAAATGCAGTTTTTAAATGAAGGTGTTTATTATTAAGGATAAAAAAAATCCAAACCTACATGGCCCTGTGTGAAAAAGTGATTCCCCCCCTTTTTCCTACTTTCGGCGCCACACGAGTTGGCTGCCTTTTTGCAACAGCGGCTCAATTCTGAGTTTTTTCTTCCTCTCACTTTCTGATCCGGTGACAACTTTCTGATCTGGCAACACCTTACACACCTTATACATCACGGACACACAGATCGCCCCAAATGTCTCCTGAGCCGGTGGACGGAGCCACTGTTTATAGCAGGAGACGGTACAGCAGGGAACAGCTGCTAGCACTCAACCGCCACTCGGTGCTAACGGAAAAACTCGACATACCGGGAGAACTGAGGCGAAAACGACGTGGGTGTCGTGCTGGAGTAAGACGGCGGGCGAGAAATATAAGGTACAGACCCGCCCTCCCATCCGTTGTTATGGGGAATGTACGATCGATACTGGGAAAGGTAGATGAGCTAGCGGCTATCTCCCACTACGATAGCATATACCAGGAGTGCTGCCTTCTGTTATTTACTGAGACGTGGCTAACTGAACTAGCAGCAGATGCTAACATTGAACTGGAGGGTTTCCACGCGATACGGGCAGACCGAACACCAGACAGTGGCAAAGCAAGGGGCGGTGGAGTGATAATGTAGTGTAACGTTGGGGCCATGTTAAGTGAATTTCCCAGCATGCTTTGCCAGTTTGAAACGTTACTGTGTGTGTTAAATGTGTTATTTCTGAGTTATACTGCTGTGTCATTATAACTGCATTATAATGACCCAGTAGTGTTTAGCAGGATTAGGGCAAGATGTATCATGTGTGTGTAACCATGATTCAAACAGGGGTCTGGGGGAATGACCTCCGCTCCTGTCTGTGCTGAGAAGGAAGTTGGGGGTCGGGGTGTGAAAAATAAATCAGGTTGATCACAGCCATCTGCTCCATTGTCTTTGTGTGAACCCTGCAAACGTCACACTGGTGTCAGAAGTGGGATCAACCCAGCGATCCCACGCTCCCCTGCAGCAGTACCGGGTGGGAGCACCGATGGAGCGAGTGGGAGTGGACATCCTGGGCCCTTTCCCGACCACGGACCGGGGGAACCGCTACGTGCTGGTCGCGATGGATTATTTCACTAAGTGGCCAGAGGCGTACGCGGTCCCGGATCAGAGCGCCGCTACGACGGCATCAAAGCTGGTGGATGAAATGTTCTGTCGGTTTGGCGCACCGGAGGAGCTGCGCAGCGATCAGGGTCGGAACTTCGAGGTGGAGGTCTTCGGAGAGGTCTGCAAACGGCTGGGCATCCGGAAGACCCGGACCACCCCACTGCATCCACAGAGCGACGGCCTGGTCGAACGATTCAACCGGACCCTCACCACCCAGCTTGCTATCCTAGTGGACCAGCGACAGCGAGACTGGGACCTGCATCTGCCTTTTGTTTTGTGGGCGTACCGGACGGCAGCTCAGGAATCTACCCGGTGCACCCCTGCGGTGCTCATGTTTGGACGCGAGCTGCGCACACCGGTGGATTTGGTATTCGGTTGCCCCCCTGAGCCGGAGGTGGAGGGAAAACCCGTATTGGGTTATTTTTTTTGTTTGAAAGAACGTCTCCACACGGTGCACGAACTGGCTCGAGAGGCCCTGGCGGTGGCAGGGGGTCGGCAGAAGCGAGCGTACGACTCCCACTGCCAGGGGAGGGACTTTGCACCGGGAGATTGAGTCTGGGTTTTCTGCCCTGAGAGGAAGAGAGGACGATCACCGAAGCTGGCGAGCCAGTGGTCGGGGCCATGCGTGGTCCTGGAGAGACTGTCAGATGTGGTGTACAGGGTGAGGCTTAGAAAAAGGGACCGGGTTGTGGTCCTTCATCGTGACCGTCTCGCCCCGTATCGGCCATCTGCACCGCTGGTGGACGAACCGGAGCTTCCATCCCGGCCCGATACCCCGACCGAGACCCAGATGGACACTAGGGGGCCTGTACGTGTTGGCCGCCGGCGCCGAAGACCACCCCGACACCTGGATGAGTTTGTATTGGACTTTTAAATTGGACTTTAATTTTTCTGGGGACAGAAACCAGTCCGGGGGGGGGGGGGGGCAGTGTAACGTTGGGGCCATGTTAAGTGAATTTCCCAGCATGCTTTGCCAGTTTGAAACGTTACTGTGTGTGTTAAATGTGTTATTTCTGAGTTATACTGCTGTGTCATTATAACTGCATTATAATGACCCAGTAGTGTTTAGCAGGATTAGGGCAAGATGTATCATGTGTGTGTAACCATGATTCAAACAGGGGTCTGGGGGAATGACCTCCGCTCCTGTCTGTGCTGAGAAGGAAGTTGGGGGTCGGGGTGTGAAAAATAAATCAGGTTGATCACAGCCATCTGCTCCATTGTCTTTGTGTGAACCCTGCAAACGTCACAGTATGTTAACAACAACTGGTGCAGACCGGGACATATCACTGTTAAACAACAACACTGCAGCAAAGACATCGAGTTGCTAGCTGTTAGCATGCGGCCTACATATCTCCCGAGGGAATACTCACATGTGATCTGCATTGTTATTTATGCAAATCCGACGGCGAACGCTGGGACAGCACGAGACGTCATCCACTCAGTAACTGGCAGGCTGCAGACAGAACACCCAGATGCACTTCTCCTCATCTCAGGCGATTTCAACCATGTTTCACTGTCTCCCATTCTACCCACGTTTACCCAGTATGTCACATGCCACACTAGAGACAATAAAACACTGGACTTATTCTACGCAAACACTAAGGAGGCATACACCTCATCATCATTCTCCCCACTCGGGAGATCGGATCACAACTTGGTTCATCTCCGGCCGGTGTACAAACCCCTAGTGCACAGACAACCTCCGGTCATGCGCACAGTGAAGTTATGGTCTGAGGAGGCAATGGACGCTCTAAAGGACTGTTTTGAAACCACCGCCTGGGAGCGGCTCTGCGATCCACATGGTGAGGACATTGATGGCCTCACTCACACCATCACAGACTACATCAGCTTCTGTGTGGACAACACCGTTCCCACCAAGACCATACGGTGTTGCTCAAACAACAAACCCTGGATCAACCCTGAGATAAAAATCACTTCTGAGAGAGAAGAAGAGGACCTTCAGGTCGGGGAACAGGGAAATGCTGATGTCCGTACAGAGGGAGCTGAGGAGAAAGATCAGAGAAGGCAAGGACAGCTTCAGGAAGAAGATGGAGGACAAGCTGCAACAGAGCGACATCAGCAGGATCTGGAGAAACCTTAAAACCATCTCTGGGCTCCAGAATACCTCCCCCCAGGCCACGGGGGGGCAGGGAGTGGGCAAACAATCTGAATCTGTTTTTTAATAGGTTTGACCAACCGCCCTCCCCCCCGACTGCACAACAACCACTGCTGCCTCTAAAGACATCAAGTCCTGCTGCCCACTCCCCACTCCACCATCACCCCCCCACTCCCAACACACAGTCCCCCAACCTGACCCTCACTAAGACCCACGTGAGGACGGAGCTGAGGAAGATCAAGGCGAGGAAGGCGTCGGGACCGGACGGCATCAGCGCAAAGCTCCTCAAGTCCTGTGCAGACCAGCTGTGTGGGATTGTAGAGTACATCTTCAACCTGAGCCTGAAGCTGGGGAGGGTACCACAGTTGTGGAAAACATCTTGTGTGGTACCTGTACCAAAGACTTCCCACCCCAAAGATCTGAACAGCTACAGACCAGTGGCCCTGACGTCCCACATGATGAAGACCCTGGAGAGACTGCTCCTTGCTCACCTCCGCCCCCTGGTGGGACCAGCGATGGATCCACTCCAGTTCGCCTACCAGCATGGCATTGGGGTGGAGGATGCGGTGATCTTCCTCCTTCACCATTCTCTGTCCCACCTGGAGAAGCCAGGGAATGCGGTGAGGATCATATTCTTTGACTTCTCCAGTGCTTTCAACACTATCCAACCGATGATCCTGAAGGACAAGCTGCTGTGCGCAGGGGTGGACCAGCACCTGTCATCATAGATCCTGGACTACCTCACAAACCGGCCACAGTTTGTGAGAACCCGAGACTCTGTGTCCGACACGAACATTGGTAGCATGGGGGCCCCCCAGGGAACGGTTTTGGCTCCCTTCCTGTTCACCCTTTATACTGCGGACTTCTCACACAACACAACACACTGCCATCTACAGAAGTTCTCTGACGACTCTGCAATCGTCGGCCTCATCTCCAACGGAGATGAAGCTGAGTACAGAGGGCTTATCCAGGACTTTGTGGACTGGTGCCATCGGAACTGCCTCCAGATCAACGCAAGGAAAACTAAGGAGCTGGTGCTCCCCTTCCTCACAGCACCAGTAAATATACAGGGAACAGACATCGAGATGGTGACATCCTACAAGTACCTGGGTGTTCATCTGAACAATAAACTAGACTGGTCACACAATACTGACGCACTCTACAAGAAGGGACAGCGCAGGTTGTTCCTACTGAGGAGACTCAGGTCTTTTGGTGTACAAGGGGCGCTGCTGAAGTCATTCTGTGACACAGTGCACCTCACGAAGGAAAACGCAGAAATAGCCAGGAAAGCAAGATACCTGAAAAAGCAGAAAAAGATTCAAAACACCTGGACATCAAACTGTAAAATATATATCAAATTAAACGGATCACCTGAAGAAGCCAAGGTCATTAACATCCGTAATATTATGGAACTGGACAATTATCAATGAATATTATGAACTGGAGTCACAGCAACAATTCAGACAACTGTAGGACACTGAAGGATTATACTCATCTGCAAAAAACATTCAACAACATGAATCAAAAAATCAACAAACAGGGACAACAGGAACTGAAAGTTTTTGAATACACAGATCACAACCCACAGGACATAGAATATGACATAGACCCTGATAATAATTTATTTAGCTCCATCAATAATGACTGTAATTACTACACAGATGAACAGGTTAACACAATGGTCACATCTGATTTCAATATTTCTATGATCCACTTCAACAGCAGGAGTCTCTATGCAAACTTTAATAACATTAAAGATTATTTACACCAGTTTAAAGAGCCCTTCAATATTGTGGCAATATCAGAGACGTGGCTCAGTGAAGAGAAAGGAGTGGATTTTACCATGGATGGCTATGAACTAAATTATATAAATAGAAAAGTGAAAAAAGGAGGAGGAGTTGCAATTTTTGTTGACAAGAGCTTGAAATACAAGGTTGTTGAAAATCTGTCAGTAACTGTGGATGATTTATTTGAATGTATTACAATAGAAATCTGTCTGGACAATGTGAAGAATGTAGTAGTGAGCTGTGTATATAGAACACCTGGATCAAACATTGACTTATTTAAGGACTGGATGGAAAAAATGTATGCAAAACTAACTCATAAAGTTATGTTCATCTGTGGGGATTTCAATATAGATCTGATGAACTCAAAACAACATAGTTTGACAGAAGAATTTATCAACACAATGTACAGTATGGGTTTACATCCAACAATTACCGGACCTAGCAGAATAACGTCACACAGTGCCACACTAATAGATAACATATTCACAAACATTATGGAAAATAATATCAGGAGTGGGCTTTTATTGAATGATATCAGTGACCACCTGCCGATTTTTGTTGTCTATCAATGTGATTATAGGAAGAAAAAGTATACCAAAAATATTAAATATAAAAGAATAAGAACCGGAGAATCAATGCATTTACTGACAAAGGAATTATTAATATAAGATTGGAAGATAGTTTATGATGAAAATGACATAAATAGAGCATATGATAAATTTTTACAAATATTTCAATCATTGTACAATAAATACTGTCCTATAAAACAATACAGTGACAGACAACAAAAAAAAATATTCCTTGGGTCACCAAGGGGTTAATAAATGCATGTAAAAAGAAGAATACATTATATAAACAATTCATTAAATGCAGAAAGGTGGAAGCTGAGACCAAATATAAAAGATACAAAAATAAGCTTACTACTATAATGAGGACCTGTAAGAAAGAATATTACAACAGAATACTAGAGGATAACAAAAATAACATAAAAGGAATATGGCAAGTACTCAATGGGATTATTAGTAATCGTCCTAAGAATGCAAATTATCCAGAATATTTTATCGAAAATGGCAATTTGATAAATAATATGGAAGATGTGGTTAGTGGTTTCAATAAATTTTTTGTAAACGTTGGTCCTGAATTAGCAAAATCAATAGTGACACCAGAAACAAACTACAGTGGTTCTGTGAATGAAATAGAAGATAGAAATCCAAACACAATCTTTTTGGGTGCAGTTACTGAAAAGGAAATTATCGAGACTGTGAGTAAATTTAAGAACAAAAAATCAACGGACTGGAATGAAATTGACATGACAATAGTGAAAAAAGTAATTGAGGGAATTGTTAAGCCACTCACCCACATCTGTAACCTGTCATTTCAAACTGGTACATTTCCAGACAAAATGAAAATAGCAAAAGTAATACCTCTATACAAAACAGGAGACAGTCATCGCTTCACAAATTACAGGCCAGTCTCTTTACTCTCACAATTCTCCAAAATACTTGAAAAAATCTTCACTAAGAGACTGGATGATTTCACTGAAAAACACAACCTCCTTACAGATAGCCAGTATGGTTTTAGAGCAGATAAATCTACATCTTTGGCACTGATCGAACTTATAGAAGAAATTACTAGTTGTATAGATAAAAAAAATGTTGCTGTAGGAGTATTCATAGATTTAAAGAAAGCTTTTGACACCATTGACCACAGAATACTACTAAGGAAACTGGAAAGGTATGGGATAAGAGGGGTTGGACTGAGTTGGGTGGAAAGTTATTTAAGTAACAGACAACAATTTGTACAAATTGGAGAGCACAAATCACCCTTCATGGACATCACTTGTGGTGTGCCCCAGGGGTCAGTTTTGGGACCCAAACTCTTTATTTTATATATAAATGACATATGCCAAGTATCAAAAATTCTGAAATTTATTTTGTTTGCGGATGACACAAATATCTTCTGCACTGGTGAGAATTTGCAGCAGGTTTTAGAGGTGGTCACAACTGAAATGAAAAAATTAACGCAGTGGTTCAACAAAAATAAATTATCTCTAAATCTAAAAAAAACAATTATGTTGTTTGGAAATTATAAAATAAATCATGAAATATTGGTAACGATAGATGATACCAGAATAGAAACAGTACAGGAAAATAAGTTCCTGGGGGTGACGCTTGACAATAAAATCTGCTGGAAACCTCACATCAGTCACATCCGGGCCAAATTAGCAAAATGTATAGGCATACTGGGGAAGACAAGACACTTCTTGGACTATAAATCATTGGTCTTATTGTACAATTCACTGTTTTTACCTTATCTTAACTACTGTGTAGAAGTCTGGGGAAACACCTACAAAACCAACCTACAGTCAATATGCACATTACAAAAAAGAGCTATAAGGATAATAAACAATGCAGGATATAGAGACCATACCAATTCGTTGTTCTTAAAGTCACATGTCATAAAGTTCATCGATTTAGTTAAATTTAAGACAGCACAAGTAATGTACAGGGCAATTAATAATCAACTACCAACTAATATACAAAAAATATTTAAAAAAAAGAGACAATGATCATAATTTGAGGGGAGACTTAAACTTTACAAAACCCAAGATACGTACTACCAAGAAAAGTATGTGCATATCTGTCTGTGGGGTGGATTTGTGGAACAGTCTAGAGCTGGAACTGAAACTATGTACAAACAGAAATCAATTCAAAAAGAGGTATAAGCATCATTTGCTGAAAGGGTATATGTTAGAAGGGTAGTAGTTATATGTACGATTCATTATGTTCACTTTGGGATATTATGGGACACTATGGAATGGTGGGTAGGACAGCACTGTGTATATCTGTGTTGTTTGAGGCTGGTTTTGTTGTATGGACATCATTGTATGTTAGAATGGATGGGTGTTAATGTTGATTTGTAAAAAATACAGTAAATTGTTTACTTGGGGTCTTAAAGGTGGTAATTTGTATAAAATTCACATGGGTGTATCTATGGAAAAGAGGAGATGGAATTAATAAGTGTTCACTTCTTCCTTCTCCCTTTCAAACAGTGTATAATGTTACTTTATTGCATTTGCCATTTGCTTGTATTTGGTATATTTTTGTGTTCGAAATAAACTATCTATCTATCTATCTATCTATCTATCTATCTATCTATCTATCTATCTATCTATCAGTGGTGGCATCAGCCATCACTTTTGGAGTGGTCTGCTGGGGCAGTGGCATTACAGCAGCCGATAGGAAGAGACTGAACAAACTGATCAAGAAAGCTAGCTCTGTCCTGGGGCAGCGCCTTGACCCAGTGGAGGAGATGGGAGAGAGAAGGATGGTGGCTAAACTGTCATCTCTGCTGGAGTCCGAGTTCCACCCTATGCAGGACATACTGAATGCACTAAGGAGCTCATTTAGCAGCAGACTACATCATCCTAGGTGCACAACCGAGAGGTTTCGCAGGTCCTTCCTACCTATGGCTGTCAGACTGTACAACCTAAGCAGGGCTGCTCGCAGAGATAGCAAAAAGACATGACAACCTAATAGTATTGAATGCAAAAGACGCAATAGACTTACACAATGGTCCCCTCCATTATACAACTAGGAAAATACCGGTCGCTATGGAGTGTGAGAATATGTATGGGTACATAATCATACCATGTAGGATAACTAAGTAGACGGTTATGCTGTTTCATTCCATCTAGCTACAATGCTCCGCACTGTGTGTGTTTATATATTTATTCCATCTAGCAACAATGCTCCACACTGTTGTAATGATCAGTGTTTACCACTAGGCGTCGCTGCTACCTTGTTACCGCTTGTTGGAATGATGCACTCAGTAGAATAAGAAACGGCCAACATGGGAGCCGATGTGAAAGTGTCTGTGTGAGCTGCCGCTAAAAAATAAAGTTACGTTGGTTCAAGTGCAAGTCTCTTCTCTCCTCAATGAACACGAACACAACATGGTACCAGGAGTAAACTGCATGAACTGAGCGACCACGTGAGAAGTCGTCATGGAGTTGAAGCCGCCGGAAAACCTGAAATTGGCAGGTAACGTGGATGAAAAATGGCGGGCATTCAAGCAGCAGTTCAACTTGTATGTCACGGCCATGGGACTGGACACGAAGCCGGACTTGAGAAAGGTAGCACTTTTGCTGAACTTAGCGGGGCCACAGGCCATTGAAGTGTACAACACGTTCGTGTTCGGAACGGGTGAAGACCCAAATAAGCTGGATGTCGTGCTCACTAAGTTTGATGCTCACTGCACTCCTAAGAAAAACGAGACATATGAAAGATACATGTTTAGATCTCGTATGCAGCAACAGAGTGAGCCCTTTGACAGTTTTTTGACAGCTCTCCGTTTGAAAGCACAATCCTGCAATTTTGGGACATTGAAGGACTCAATGATCAGAGATCAAATTGTGTTTGGTGTTGAGGACAAAAAGTTACGAGAGAGACTGCTTCGTGAGACGGAGTTGACGCTGGAGATGGCTGTTAAACTCTGCCAGGCAAGCGAACTGTCCCAGAAGCACATGAAAACGTTCTGCGGCATGCCAGGCACCACACCTCCGAGTGAAGGAGCAGCGGTCGGCTCCGTGTCATCTCAGAGCGGGAGGCGTCGCTCACGGGCCGGGACTGCACAGCGGACCGAGGATCCCGCGTTCTTCTGCAAGCGTTGCGGATTACAGCACAAG
Source organism: Pholidichthys leucotaenia (assembly GCA_020510985.1). Classification (NCBI taxonomy): domain Eukaryota; kingdom Metazoa; phylum Chordata; class Actinopteri; order Cichliformes; family Pholidichthyidae; genus Pholidichthys; species Pholidichthys leucotaenia. The sequence continues at coordinate 119,343,006 of CM035836.1, read as the reverse complement.
CCAAAGCAATGCCCGGCGTTTGGTAAAGTATGCTCCAACTGCCATGGAAAGAATCATTTTGCCAAGCAATGCTTCACCAAAAGAAAGGAAGGAAAGAAAGGCAAAAACGTGAATGTAGTCGAAGACACAGACTTAAGTGACACTTTCTTTGTGGGCATTGTTAACTGTGAAAATGAAGGAGAAAAAGTCAACAGCATTACCAATGAGGACAAGTGGATCACTCCTCTGCTGGTTAACGGGACTATCGTCACTATGAGACTGGACACTGGTGCAAAAGCTAACCTCATTAGCATGTCTGATGTAAAGGAAATGCAGGTTAAGCCACACATATACAGAAAGAAATCAGGGTTGAAAGATTACAATGGGCAACCCATACAGTGTTTTGGTACCTGTAAACTGAATGTTGTTGTTAAAGGTAAAGTGCACAATGTAAACTTTTCTGTTGTGAATGAGAAATGTGAATCACTGTTGGGTGATAAAAGCTGTGAAGAGCTAGGGTTAGTGAAAAGAGTGTACTGCATTGAATCAGATTCCAAGTGTGACACTAACGCTATTGTGCAAAACTTTTCTGATGTGTTCAAAGGTTTTGGCACACTGCCCTTTACATATAAAGTCCAGCTAAAAGAAGGCGCCCAACCAGTTGTGCACGCACCACGTAGGGTCCCAGCTCCACTGCGTGAAGCCCTCAAACGAGAACTGGACAGGATGACCAACATGGGCGTGATCAAAAAGGTGCAGAAGCCCACAGACTGGGTCAACTCGATTGTCGTCACAAAGAAAAAGAATGGTGAGTTGAGAATGTGCATGGACCCAAAAGATCTAAATGAGAACATTAAGCGCGAGTACTACCAAATCCCCACACGTGAGGAAATAGTCAGTGAGATGGCAGGAGCTAACTACTTCACAAAGCTCGACGCTTCTCAGGGTTTCTGGCAGTTAAAACTGGATGAGAGCAGCACTAAGTACTGTACTTTTAACACACCTTTCGGTAGATACTGTTTTCTTAGGCTGCCATTTGGAATAAAATCTGCACCAGAAATATTCCACAGAGCGATGGAACAGATCATTGAAGGCCTAGAGGGAGTCAGAGTTTACATAGATGACATTATTGTATGGGGCTCGACTCTCCAAGAGCACAACCAGAGACTTAACAAAGTGATGGAGCGCATTCAGAAGTACGGGCTGAAACTCAATAGAGCCAAGTGTGAGTTTGCAGTACAAGAGATTCTCTTCCTCGGAGACAAACTCACAGCTCAAGGCATACAACCAGATGGCGATAAAGTGAAAGCAATACTGAACATGCCAAGACCAACAGACATCGAGACGCTTGTGAGTAGTTGTGAAACGTGCCAGAAACACCGAAGTAAACAAAGCAAAGAGCCAATGGTGATATCTGAGAGTCCTGCATCCCCTTGGCACAAAGTAGGGATAGACCTGTTTCACCTTAAAGGCAAAGACTACTTAGTAGTCATGGACTACTTTTCCAACTTTCCAGAAATGGCACTACTCTCAAGCACTACATCAGCCTGTGTGATCACTCATACCAAATCCACATTTGCTCGGCATGGCATCCCACACCTTGTGGTGACAGATAATGGACCATGTTTCAGTAGCAGGGAATGGCAGCAGTTTGCAGAACAGTATGAATTTCGGCATGTGACGTCAAGCCCACACTATGCACAATCAAATGGACAAGCAGAAAAAGGCGTCCACATTCTGAAGCAACTGCTTAAGAAAGCTGCAGACAGCAACTCAGATCCATACTTGGCTCTACTCAGTTACCGCGCCTCTCCACTTCAGTGCGGACTGTCACCTGCTGAGCTACTAATGAACAGAAAGCTGCGTACAACGCTTCCCAGCTACCCAAATGCTACTTCACAAAGGAAAGATACAAAACTCAGAAACAAGCTTGAGAAGCAGAAACTGAAACAAAAGACATTCTATGACACTTCAGCCAAACCACTCTCTCCACTGGCCAACAACGACCCAGTTAGGATCGAGGATGCATCTGGCTGGAACACTAAAGGAGTTGTATTACAGGAAGTTGCTCCAAGATCATTCACAGTGAGAACCGAGGATGGACAGGTGCTCAGGCGCAATCGCCGCAGTCTCCTCAAGACTCCACAAGCACCTGGTGGGCCCAATAATGCTCACCCAGAATCTCCCACAACCACACCTCTTATGAACTGTGAAGCAAATGTTCCACCTGACAAAGATGAACTGAGAAGATCAAAACGAGAAATAAAGAAACCAGATAGGTTGAACTTATAAGAAAAAAAAAAAAAAAAAGCAAAAAGCAAAGAATAAGAAAAATGTAACAGATGTTAATTTCTTTGGGCATGTTGATTCAGGGAGAACTGAAATTTGTGTTTTGTATTAGTCCATTCATACTGAATACATATACACCGTTTTGCATCAATGTTTATTAATGTTTATTCACCTCAAAGAAAGGGGGATGTAATGATCAGTGTTTACCACTAGGCGTCGCTGCTACCTTGTTACCGCTTGTTGGAATGATGCACTCAGTAGAATAAGAAACGGCCAACATGGGAGCCGATGTGAAAGTGTCTGTGTGAGCTGCCGCTAAAAAATAAAGTTACGTTGGTTCAACTGCAAGTCTCTTCTCTCCTCAATGAACACGAACACAACAACTGTGTGTTTATATATTTACATATTTATTCCATCTAGCGACAATGCTCCGCACTGTGTGTGTTTATATATCTACATATTTATTCCATCTAGCTACAATGCTCCGCACTGTGTGTTTATATATTCATATATTTATTCCATGTAGCTACAATGCTCCGCACTGTGTTTATATATTTACATATTTATTCCATCTAGCTACAATGCTCCGCACTGTGTGTTTATATATTTATATATTTATTCCATCTAGCTACAATGCTCCGCACTGTGTGTCTCTATATATATATTTATATTTATATGTACATATGTATACTCGCTGCGCTTGTTTTTCTCTTGCCTTCTGATTGTTGCTCTGAGTGTTGCTATCCCTGTGCTGTTGCAATCCTGGAATTTCCCCATTGTGGGACTAATAAAGGTTTATCTTATCTTATCTTAAAACATAAATTAACTGTGGTTTATCGCATCTTTGGAAAGCTGAGTTCAATTTCTATAGCCACACCCAGGTCCGATTACTGCCACACCTGTTCTCAATCAAGAAATCACTTAAATAGGACCTGCCTGACAAACTGAAGTAGACCAAAAGATCCTCAAAAGCTAGACATCATGCTGTGATCTAAAGAAATTCAGGAACAAATGAGAAACAAAGTAACTGAGATCTATCAGTCTGGGAAAGGTTATAAAGCCATTTCTAAAGCTTTGGGACTCCAGCAAACCACAGTGAGAGCCATTATCCACAAATGGCAAAAACACGGAACAGTGGTGAACCTTCCCAGGAGTGGCCGGCCGAACAAAATTACCCCAAGAGCCCAGCGATGACTCATCCAAGAGGTCACAAAAGACCCCACAACAACATTCAAAGAACTGCAGGTCTCACTTGCCTCAGTTAAGGTCAGTGTTCATGACTCCACCATAAGAAAGAGACTGGGCAAAAATGGCCTGCATGGCAGAGTTTCAAGACGAAAACAACTGCTGAGCAAAAAGAACAAAAAGGCTTGTCTCAGTTTTGCCAGAAAGCATGTTGATGATCCCCAAGACTTTTGAGAAAATACTCTGTGGATTGACAAGACAAAAGTTGAACTTTTTGGAAGGTGTGTGTCTCATTACATCCGGGGTAAAAGTAACACAGCATTTCAGAAAGGAACATCATACTAACAGTAAAATATGGTGGTGGTAGTGTGATAGTCTGGGGCTGTTTTGCTGCTTCAGGACCTGGAAGACTTGCTGTGGTAAATGTGATGACTCGCTCTTTGGCATTATCTTCTACAGTTGTGCGCACACTTGCTCCCCATCACTCACGGGCTATATAACCTGCTCTGCCTGTAGACCGGCACGGAGCCGTCTGTCTCCCTGGCTATGTGAACCTCTGTGCTCTTCATTCCAGCCAAACATTCAGCCCTCATCATCCCTGCCGCTGCGGTCTCAGCCTGGAAGGAGTTTCCTCACCTCCAAGTAAGCTTGCCATTCTACTCACCTGTTCTGCGTTATCCCCTGTGCACAGGCAGAACTCCCAGGCGGCGGTCATCGTCTACTTCTCTCCCTCGCACCGACCTTCGTCAGCAGCGCTGTGTGGCAGACGCTGTCTTCCTGGATTGCCTTGGGGCCAACCTTTGTTCTACACCACAGCTGTAACAGTAAGCCTCAGTTACTTCTCTTATACAATCGAGTGTGGAACTGCGCTAACCCTGTGCCTCTGCTCTGTTCATAGGGTTGCCAGATTGCACGGCGCTCTGCTCACTCCCAGCTGTTATGAGTCTACGGATCCACACACCCACATCCACATTCACTACACACACACACACACCCACGCACAAACACAATTACAATGAAGATCATTGAACCTACTCTTGAGCCTGTGTCTGTTTCCTGGGTCAGCCAATTATGTCAGTAAATGGAACCATGAATTCTGCTGTGTAGCAAAAAATCCTGAAGGAGAATGTCCGGCCATCTGTTCGTGACCTCAAGCTGAAGCACACTTAGGTTCTGCAGCAGGACAATGACCCAAAACACACCAGCAAGACCACCTCTGAATGGCTTCAGGAAATCAAAATGAAGACTTTGGAGTGGCCTAGTCAAAGTCCTGACCTGAATCCGATTGAGATGCTGTGGCATGATCTTAAAAAGGTGGTTCATGCTCGAAAACCCACCAGTGTGGCTGAATTACAACAATTCTGAAAAGATGAGTGGGCCAAAATTCCTCCACAGCGCTGTAAAAGACTCATTGCCAGTTATCACAAATGCTTGATGGCAGTTGTTGCTGCTAAGGGTGACATGGTTTGTTGACCCAGAGACAAGACACAGACTCTGAACTGATACAATTAAATTTATTAATAACCAATGAGTGATTATGTGGTGTAATGCGGGCTGGAACTGCCGGGAACTGAGCGAGACACCTTACAGCCTGGCAACCCTGGAGACACACAGAGAGATGGGATTACTGGGCATCACAACTGGAGTTACACAGTTACTCTGTCGTTTACTGTGAGAACAGATGGTGAGGAGCTCCAGTTCAGTGCGGTGGCTGTGGCCAGGGAGACAGTGCTCTTCAGATGGTGGAATGGCTCCGGCAGGAGAGTGTTGGTGGAAGTTGTGGTGAGGAGGACGGGCTGGAAGTCCGCCGCCAGGAGGAAGAGGAATAAGGATCCGCCGCCACGGACTCCGCCTGTGCACAGGGGACTAGAGGACAAAGGTGAGTAGAAAATGGAGCTTACATGGAAGGCTGGTTGGATTCTCTGGCGCAGGTGAGAACTGGCTCGGGCTGTGGCTTGGGTAGCAGAGAGAATGGCGAAGAAGCTCGTCTGGAGCGCAGTGAGACATCTCCGCACTGCCAGTCCGGGCAGCACAGTAGAAATAGGCCACGCCTAATGAGGATCAGCTGTGCGTGCAGCTGCGGATGATGACAGAGCAGACCATGACAAAGGGTGGCCCAACCAGTTATTAGGTTTAGGGTGCAATCACTTTTTCACACAGGGCCATGTAGGTTTGGATTTATTTTTACCCTTAATAATAAACTCCTTCTTTTAAAAACTGCATTTGTGTTTAATTGTGTTATCTTTGTCTAATATTGAAATTTGTTTGGTGATCTTAAACATTTAAGTGTGACAAACACACACACAAAAAAAAGGGAAATCAGGAAGGGGGCAAACACTTTTTCACACCACTGTATATTGGACAAAGGATGCTGAAGATGGAGCTGCCAAGCAGGAGGAAAAGAAGAAGACCACAGAGAAGATTCATGGATGTAGTGAAGGAGGACATGGAGATGGTTGGTGTTACAGAGGAAGATGCAAGGGATAGGGTGAGATGGAGACAGATGATCCACTGTGGCGACCCCTAAAAGGAGCAGCCAGAAGAAGAAGATTTTTGATTTTTACAAAAACACTGTATTTGCAAATTTACAAGGACATCAAGACAATAGTAAAGTGAAAGTGCTACTAATTGCACACATAATTTTTAAAACATGCTGAACACATAAATCAGCCAAATAAAAAATGTGCAACACACAGTTCATCCTCACACACACTACAAAGGACATCTTTGTAACACCATATCTGCCTAAAACCATCCAAGTTCCCAGTCATCTTAAAAAAGCTGAACTCCAGTCTCAGTCTGGACCGGATGTTGCAGCACCACACTGAGGCCGGTTCTTGAACTGGTTTACCTTCTACTTTATTTCTTCTGCTTACATGTATTGTCAGCTTGGTTTCACCAGTAAAAAAAATTCAGCAGTTGCCACTTTTCCTTACTTATTTTTTTGTATCCTGCACCCTAAGTAAAATGACCCACAGAAAATTTTTCACCAAATAAATTAAAAACTTTTGTTAAGAGTGAAGAGCAGCGTAAGCCTCTTACACTCACTAAAAACATGAAACACAGTCTGTCGGACACTGCAGAAAGGGCACTGGTTTGAAACAGCGGCATTAAGAACAGAAATAAAAGCATTTGAGGCAGTTGCTCCATGTAAAATTCTCCACTTGAGATCATCTGTCCTTTTTTTAATTGGAGGTTTGTACAAAACTCTCCACTGTGGACTCATTCCGTCCCCAGTCAGCTTTTTGTCAGCATTGTGCAAGGTCAACTATCTGGAGTTGTGTGTTTTTAACAAATGTCCAGTTAGATGACCAAGATCAGGGCTCATGGAGATCTCTGGGAAAGGGTCACTATGGCTGGGTTCAATGACTCTTCTGCTGTGGTCCACCAGAAGCCGTCTTTACCTTCCATCGAGCCTCTGCCACCAAAGTTCCAGGACCCTCTGAGCCACTCTGGCAGACCGGACACCCAGTAAGGTAGCTACAGCCAGGGAGTCCGTTAGCATTGGTCCTGCTGCATTCACCAGTTGTTGGAGAGTCACAGTCTGTTCTCAGGCGTGCTGCCATCAATCCAGGAGTGGTCTCAGTGTAGACATCCAACCTTGCTCCATGAATCAATGGCTCCCTCAAGAGCCAAAACAGAGAGTCAGAGTTTTTACATCATTTAGCATTAAAAAGGTTCCAGGACTTAAAAACACTTCGATAAAGCCGAGGCAACCCATTTAAATTTAAACATTTTGAATTAATTAAAAACAGAGCATAATCCAGTCCCAGATTGCTCACATGCCTGAAGATGCAGCTGGCCACTTCTCTCCACATTAGATCTGCCGGCCCCATCAGAAACCTCTGCACAAACTATAACCTAAAGATGGCAGTTCTGCTGGCCAGGTGTATGAGGCCCTGCCCCCCCCCCCCCTCTCTGGATAAAAACAGCACCCCCTGTGGCACCCAGTGCAAATTATCCCAGAAAAACTTCACAATTTTTGGTCTGGATCTGGGACAGTAAACCTGATGGGGGATCTAGGTAGGTTAGTCAGTGCCAAACCAGGTAGGCAACAAGGTTATTTAGCACAAGTACCCTCCCTCTGTAGGACATCTGAGAGAGCAGCCCTCTCCACTTAATCATTTTGCCTTCAATTTTCTCACCCACGTTTTCCCAGTTCCTCTGGACCATGACATTATTACCAAGAAACCCCCCCAGGTATTTTATGCCATCTTTTTTCCATGCCATGTCCTGTGGCAGAACTAGGAGGCCACCAAGCCAATCACCAACAGCAAGGGCTTCACTTTTTCTCCAATTCACCCTTGCTGCTGATAAAAGGGTGAAAGCACCAGTTAAATCAATTAAAACACTAACATCAATCTGATTTTTAATAAAAACAATTACATCATCTGCATAGGCAAATAAAACAATCTTTCTATTAAAACCAGGTAAGGCAAGGCCATACCATGCGTATTCTATGGAGGAGGGGTTCTAGGGAGAGTGCATAAAGCATAGCAGACGAAGCACAGCCCTGCCGGATGCCTCTATGCACTCTGAAAGAAGCACACAAACTGCCATTGATTTTCAGTATACTCTCAACACCAGCATATAACACCTGGATCTTGGCTATGAAACCAGCGCTGAACCCACATCTCTCCATGACCTTCCACAGGAAGGCATGCTCAAAGCAGTCAAAAGCCTTTTCCTGATCTAGAGAAATCAGACCAGTGTTTATATCCAGTGAGCTGGAGACTTCCAAAACATCTTGAATTAGGCTGACATTGTCAACCATGGACCTGCTCATTACACAGTACATCTGGTCCCAATGGATGACTTGCTCCATAGCTTCTCTCAGCCTGTTAGCCAAAGCCTTGGACAAAATCTTGTAATCCATGCAGAGGAGAGATACGGGCCACCAGTTTTTTTATGTGCCGTAAATCTCCTTTTTTTGGCAGGAGTGTAACAACAGCCCTGCAGCAGGACGTCGGCAAAGAGTCTGAACACAAACTTTCATTAAAAACCTCTAAAATGTCAGGTGCTAAAATGTCCCAGAAAACTTTAAAAAAAAAACTCCACAGTGAGGCCATCTATTCCCTGATCCTTCCTCCCCTTCATGCTCTGAAGAGCAGCAGACAATTCGGGCAACTGCAGAGTCCGGTCTAACTGTGAATTGGTCTCCTCAGAGACCTGAGGTAATCCACTGCAGAACCCCTCGACCAGGCCATTGTCCTCCCTGTAGTCACTGATGTACAGAGAGGAATACAACTCAATGGCTTGCTTTCTGATCCGTTCAGGCTCAGTCAGTTCCTGACCAGGGAGAGGATTACCTTTTTTTTGTCCTTTTTATTGTTGTTCCCTTTTGTAAATAAAATCCTCACTTTAAAAGTGACCTTCAACAAAATTCCAAAGCTAGTTTTTGATGACAATTCCAATACTAGGCTTTGAAAACTTAAGTAAAGAAGTCAATCCACACACATTTTAAACTACAAATCAAAATACAGTTTCAACAAACAAATAAATTAACACATCTTCATATTTCTACAACAATTCCAAAATTCGATCTCCCTTCTCACAAGCCTGTAAGTTGGAACAAGTTCTAAAAAGAGCCTATAACTACCACTAATATAAAAAAAAAAATCAAGGTTAACCCTTGACTAACAAATTTAGCTACAATCACACAAGTTGATTTTTAAGCTAACTAGCAAACAGCGGTAAAACATGGCTGCTCTACGAACAACCAACCAATTTACTGAACTGGATGACCTTCAAGCAACATTGGAAGAATGGACTTCTGATTTTATATCTAGCTTCACAACACGGGTCAAGAAAACACAGCCCGAAGATCTGAAGCAACTCACTGAAGAACTTTTGGACAATTATGCAGAAAACCCACCAAAAGGGAAGAATCTCCCCAGTGTGTTGGGAAAGTTTGCGATAGCATTAGTCGCAAGATTAAAATTAGCTGAAACTAAAGCGTTATATGCTGAGAATGAACTAAGGAATCAACAATCAACAACCATCTTTCTCCAGGAAGAGAACAAATCACTAAGGAAGAAACTGGAACAATCTCAAAATGAAAACAATGATTGTCAAGCTCAACCTGATAAGGCATTACGAGATTTGAACCAGGCAAAACCAGAAAACAACAACTTGACAGACATGACAACGACTTGCTTCGCCGAGAGAACAGTGAACTTGAAGATGCCGTTCAGGACACGAAGGAACTCAGAAGAGTTGAAGGTCAACTTGAAAACGTGAAGTCTGACTACAAGGAATGTCAACTGCTTCTACAGGAAGCACATCAAAATCTAAAGGATTTAAAAGAAGAAGTGGAAGAATACTGACAACGAAAGGAAGCAAGACCACAGTCACTTCCACGACCTCCAGAAACTCCAGCTGCTCCCCAACTGAGGCCACGAACTGCAAACAGGTTGGGTAGGCCGAAAGGAGAACGCATCTCACCAGACCAGCACTTCCACCGCGCCCCATCGCCCGACTCCTGTTTCGAGTACAGACGATCACGTGGAAAGTGCGTGTGTGCCCCTTCAGACTGCGACCTTGACAAGATCGCGCAAAATCTCACGGAATTTGATCCAGGCCCTACCGGTTCTCCTGATACCAAAGCCTATTTACAAGACATTGACTACTACCTGCCTAAGTACCCTGATGCTATGGTCGACGATTGCATCTATTTGATTAAAGTAACATCTAACAGGTCGGTATCAAAATTTAGAGACAGCCCACAGATATCAGGATGGACTACATGCAACTCTGCAAAGCCATCGAAAAGGAATTCTCCAACGACTGCCTCCAATCAGGGCTATCGGTAGCCCTGGCTGTGAAGCAAGGTCACTCAGAGCCTCCACAGGCCTACTACCAATGACTTCTTCTTGCATATTTCAGATCTCAAAATACACCAGGGATGGAAGAAGACCACAATTTTAAGACCCTCTTTATCCAGAACCTCCATCCCACTGTGAGTCACCACCTTGGAGTTACAGCTAAACCCATGGTCAAGCTCAATAAGTCAGCTGAGAGAGTTTGCACATTATGTGTTCAAAAACAGCAACAAAGTCGCAACAAGCATGCTGAACCTGCCACCGTGCTAGCTGTCAGTGCTGCTTCTGACACCCTGGAGGTGGAAGGAGCCCCTCACCCTACTCCATTTCCTACACCGCGATCACCTGAAAATCCAAGACGTTTCCCCAACCAATCTCATCAAGATCAAAACCAAACTAGGTCCTCTGGATCCTACTCAGGACCAACTTCATGAAAGCCCGACTGTTGTCATAGGCCAAATTTACCAGATAGATTGCAAGAATATGGTATGGACTCTCAAGATGACAGATACCGATCCAAAGACACATGTAGCTGTGGCAAATGGTCTCTTCCACCTCGTCACAGAAGCTCAGAAGCAGAGACCAACCAGAAGCCTTGGAAGAAGAAAGAAACTCCTACTCTCAGAAGAGAAGATGTAGAAGCTCTCAAACATCTCCTAGCAAAGATTTAAAACAACAGAGAAGATGAAACACCTGACATCCTAGCTATGGCAGCTATGCCAACTCAGAAGAAATGCTCTAACTCATGAAGAAAAGGCAAAAAGAAAACCCTTCCTACAAATGGAGAAGAACCAAAGGACCCAATGCAGTCCAGTGCTGTTCTGGCAGCCCAACCACAAGCCAAAGACCACTCCTCTAAAACGACATTTCACAAATCCATGTCAAACCACCGGTTCCACGATTTCTGTGTGATTTAAATGAGATGGGGGTGACGCGAAAGTTCTATCATTCATTAACCTTTGAAGAGGTGATGTGTCAGGATGCTGTTTTAGACACTGCCGCTGACATCACTCTTATGTCACAATCTTTTTGACCAACTGTGTGTAGCTGCTAAATGCGCTTACAAAGACTTAAAACTGGAACCTTGTTTGTTAGGTGTTCGACCATACACGCTCACTAACACAACTCTATCGGGCGTGCCACTAATCAGAGTCTCCATTGGTCCCATGACCTTGACTCATCCAGTCTATGTGTCCAAACTTGACTCCATTCCATTGCTCGTGGGCAAAGACCTACTGAAACGCTTTAAGCCACTGACTGACTTCAAGAATCTCAAACTATGGGCTCAAATTCAACACCCTCACCCATTCAACCTACCAAGGACAACTGAATCACAGTGCTTTGTTCTTGACACTTCGGACACCCCGAGTCTCATGCAACTAGAGCTGTTGGAACAACTGAAACCGATCAAAAGCAACCATTAAAACCAAGGTGAACACTGTCCTCAAGAAGTCAAAGGTCACCTTCAAACACAAGGTCAAGACAAAGAATCGAATGACCTTGGGAACTCACTGGCCAAGCAGAAAGCTCCACATGGCTCCCTTTGTACCTTTGACTCAACGTTGGTGTCACCTTCTGAATCCCATCCACCCACCCCTGCAGCCTGCGTGGTCACAGGAGCCAAATCAACCGGCTCTCTGGACCCTCCACAACCTAACAGTTCTGCATCAGTGGACCCAACTTTTGCAAACACTAAGCGCACATCTACTCAAATCCGTGACCCTGTGGTCCATAAAACCGTCCAACACCGGTCACACCCAACCATACACGTGCTCCCCATGTCACATTTCTGTATGATCCAAACATTGAAAACGCTTCTTGCGACGCAACCTTCTCTGCAGCTGCACAATGGCACTCGTATTCCTGCTTCCGACGAACAATCATTGCCACCGCTCGTAGTTCCTCAAAGCCAGAGGGGTGATGACTGCCAACACCCATGACCTTCCAGCTGCAGAACACAGAGGCGTCAAAACGACGTACAATGCTCCCAAGGCCACATTTCAAAAACACTTGGACCAATCCACCAAATGACACAAAACGTACAACGACCAAAGAGCCTCCCATGGCAAACCTAAAGGGGGGAACAAGGTTCTCCGTTATGCATTTGTACCTCAAGCACAACAAATCAATCTACAGGCAGGGGAAATCACTCCTAAATTCCTGCCCTGGTGGATGAATCCACACATTGTCAACAACAAACTTTGGCCACTTAAGTACCAAATCCAGGACCCCATTTTCAAATGGGCTCATCACAATCAGAGTAAACTCTACCAAAACCCCATGGGACTTGTCGGGTACAACACTGTCACAGTAAGTCCATAAAAAGAGTAAAATCAGGCCTATGTCCGAGAAATAACCGTTAGTTAACTATTAGCTTCAGGTACACTCAGTCGCATTTCTCCAAACCAATCAGTTAACTGCATAAAAAATTTCCAAAAGAAAAAGGGTAAATTAACCCTTTAACTGCCCTAGGCACCACATGGTGCCTGTCAGGTCATAAATCAAATCAAAGGCAGTATTTCTTAATAGAGTCAGAGAATAATAACCTTTTAGCACTATAAGACGTTATACAGGAAGAGCTTTTCGCTCCCCACGAAAACCGGATATGATGCAATGCAATTTCTTGTTCAAATCTCGCTTTGAAGACGGACCCAGCTCATCCTGCGGTTTGACACGGACGAGACAGGATGGTGAGAAGAATGCTTGGTCTTGAAGATGCTTTAGCGCTGCTGTGGGCTGCTCCTAGGTCGGAGGAAGATCCAAGCCAAAGTTTTTCGTCTGATGAAGACTGCAGCTCGGATTATGTGCCAAGTGAGTCCAGTGAAAATGAGGAAAACAGCAGTCCTGCACAGCGGCTTCTTCTAAAGATTGTTCTGCTTTGCCAAACCGTGGCCCTGGGGCGAAAAGTCCCAGAACAGTTCGTGGACAAAGTTTGGGTGGACCGGGCCGCTCAGAACCCAGTGTATCCTGTCGTGCACCATGCGCCACATGTGGCGCACAGCAGGGACAAAAAGCAACAACCAGCAGTAGAAATCCTACTGGGAGTTTGGACAATGATGCCTGGGAGCTCCTTATGGATGAAGAAACATATCAGCCATGGCTCAAACCATTTCAAGAGCCATGTGGATATCGTGGGGACAGAGATATGTCTTTGGCGTGCCCCATCAATTTTCTGAAGTTGTTTTGGACTGACGACTTCTGGAGGCTGATCACCGTTGAAACAAACAGGTAAATATTTTGGCGTAAACTGTGTGTTATTCATTTTATTTTTCTATGTCTCACAATGAATGCAGTTGTAGCATGTAGGTCCATATTGTGGGAAAAAAAAAACTGCGGAGTTTCTGTTGTTTTTTTCATGACTTTCCCTTAGTTCTGTGTTGTGTGTGCATAAAACAACGAGCCTTTTTGCCAAAGCCACCTCCTTACTTTGTGAACCTTACAACATCACAATATGGAAAATACAGAGAATAATCCACATTATCCATATGTTGTTAGTGTTATTCCTGTGTGTGCCCCACTATAACTGTGTTATATGATAGCGTTAGTTCCATATACGTGCCAAATCATGTTACCGTGACTGTAAATGGCATCCCCTCCATTCTGAGTTGGCGTAAACTGTGTGCTATTCATTTTATTTTTCTGTCTCACAATGAAAGTAGTTGTAGCATGTAGGTGCATATTCGGTGCATAGGCAGGTGCATATTAGTGTATTCACATAGGTGTGTGTGTCTGTGTTTACATTGCAAGGTCTGCAACAACAAAGGAGGGGGGTGTAACTCAAAGACCATTAGTATTTCCCCCCCTCAGGTGTTATGCAAGATGCATGGGTGCAAAATGGCCAGTCATGACCTTTGGGTCGTCCACAACATTTTTCTAATTGGCACTGTGTGTCTACCTTTTACCATTTAGAAGGAATTGTCTTATGAACATTTCATTGTTGTCATATGCAAATTAGGTCAAATTATGCAAGATGCATGGGTGCAAAATGGCCAGTCACGACCTTTGGGTCGTCCGCAACATTTTTCCAATAGGTACTGTGTGTCTACCTTTTATCATTTAGAAGAAATTGTCTTGTGAATATTTCATTGTTGTCATATGCAAATTAGGTCAAATTATGGAAGATGCATGGGTGCAAATTGGCCAGTCATGACCTTTGGTTCGTCTGCAACATTTTTCCAATTGACAGTTATCCTCTAACTTTCACCAATGTGAGCTATAATCATTTGAAATTTTGAGGTCAAACTCTGCGTTTTCCTGCCATTTTTTCCGGGCAGTTAAAGGGTTAAAACCAAATAATCCCTTAAACTAATTTTAAAGGCCTCTGTAAAATTCTAATCAATTTCAATCAACTTACTATTATCAAATAGTACACACAAAACATCCAATACCATTAGCTTGAGCTAACAACATCAAAATTTCCACTAAAGGTGATAAAAATATCTAAGGTTTAGAGTTCAATCTCTAAAAGAAATTGTTCCACATCTAAGAATAATTTTCATTTGCCACTCTGGTATCTGAAGAAAAACCAACAAGAAGGTTGAGATTAAAATTACTCACTCCTATTTGTTTGCCAGGATGATGGCCCTCCTGTTTTTCAGTTTAGCCCTCCACCTAGCAATCACACCTATTGTCACCCAGTCAGAACTAGGCAGAACCAAGACAAAAAGTCAGCAATCCTTAGGTGGACTCTCAGTAGCAGCCTCATCGTTAGGGCCTCTTGTTAGCCTTAGCACATCCACTGTTAACTCGGTCAACACCGCTACACCGAAACGCGAGGTAGTTGAACCACAAACTGTTACCAAAACTTTGCAAGATACTGTGTTGGTTTTGAATGTTTGCTCCAAAGCTTCAGTCAAAGTTAACAAGGTCTTGAACTTGTTGCTCTTCGTGTTAAAGGTTGACTATGCTCACACACAGCTGGTGTCTATGTTACTCCCAGAGGTAGCTAGAAACATTAGCTTTTCAGTAAACACTTGAGCAATGAGCCTGTTTTCACCTCATCTTGCCCCTTTTTCAGTAGTCACAAATTTACTCTTAGTTGCCATTCAAAGAACAATGATGTCATTCCATGTTCGCCCAGTTCTCCAGAACAAAGGTCTCAAACACCCTATGATTCAGACATCTGTGGAACCATGGTTTAGTCCAGCTAAGCCAATCCAATCTGAACCGCTTTGAGTTATCTCAATATCACTTAGCTGAAACATTTACCTCAAGTATGTAAAAATCACATACACTACCGTTCAAAAGTTTGGGGTCACCCAGACAATTATTTTGTGTTTTCCATGAAAAGTCACACTTACTTACCACCATGAGTTGTAAAATGAATAGAAAATATAGTCAAGACATTGACAAGGTTAGAAATAATGATTTGTATTTGAAATAATAATTTTTTCCAGATACTCAACCTGCTCAAAGGAAGGTCAGTTTTATAGCTTCTCTAACCAGCTAAACTGTTTTCAGCTGTGCTAACATAATTGCACAAGGGTT
Source organism: Pholidichthys leucotaenia (assembly GCA_020510985.1). Classification (NCBI taxonomy): domain Eukaryota; kingdom Metazoa; phylum Chordata; class Actinopteri; order Cichliformes; family Pholidichthyidae; genus Pholidichthys; species Pholidichthys leucotaenia. The sequence goes on along the minus strand of CM035836.1, from coordinate 119,327,245 downwards.
TTCTAATCATCCATTAGCCTTCTGATGCAATGAGCAAACACATTGTACCATTAGAACACTGGAGTGATAGTTGCTGGAAATGGGCCTCTATACACCTATGTAGATATTGCACCAAAAACCAGACATTTGCAGCTAGAATAGTCATTTACCACATTAGCAATGTATATTAGATATTAGAGTGTATTTCTGATTAGTTTAAAGTTATCTTCATTGAAAAAAACAGTGCTTTTCTTTCAAAAATAAGGAAATTTCTAAATGACCCCAAACTTTTGAACGGTAGTGTACTTTTTATTTTTGTACTTGGGTACCCAGAATTTTTCAGTCTTTGCATGCATATACAGTATATTTTAGTATATTTTAGACAATTTTACAATTTTTATATTTGTCCATATTCAAATTATTTTTTGAAAATTTTTAGACTTTTTTGCAAACCAAACCCAAAGATCTATACTCAGGAATAGATTTTGTTTACAAGCTAGTGCTTATGGACATCAGAACTGTTAGCTCAGCAGTTGAGTCAAGGGACTTCCATTGGAACTAGCCGCCAAGGATGTGTACCAAAACTAACCGAAAGTCACCATTGATACGGGGGGGGGGATATGTAGCGTTGACCTTGAGTTCATCTATAAAATCCTTCTTTGCTGAAGAAAAATTGCTTCAACTCAGAAGTCTGGTCATGAACTGTTTCTCTCACCCAAGGACCAGAGCTGTAACACTACCCATCGGCCATAAAGTGGAAGTTAATCCCTTCTCCAGGACTTAGTCATTCTCCCTTTTCTGCTCTTTGGCAAAGGAATGTTTCAAATGACAGATTTATGGTTGATATAATCCAGATTTGGGAGTCAAGATTCCTCATTAACCAACCAGACAGTTTTACAGTGCCATCTGGTAGACGATGCAGGAATATTTAATATTCTCTCTCTCTCTCTCTCTCTCTCTCTCTCTCTCTCTCTCTCTGAGTGGGTGTGGTCGTGAGTGCGAGCTGGGAGCGTGTGACAGCGTGAGTGAATTATCTCAAACTTTTCTCTATCTTTTTGTGTTTAAGGTGGTTTTTTTTGCTAAATAATCTTAAGTTTTGTTGTTTTCTGTAGCTGGGGTGGGGTAGGCGTTCTGGGAGGGGGGTTTCTGCTGCCAGCTCTGCTAGTCAGCATGGTTTTGGAGCGAGGCTCCGGGTTTGAGAAGCTGACACGCCGGCATGCTGTCAAACTGACACTGGCTGTCAGCTGCTCAGTGGAGGAATGTAGTCTGGCTGTGGGGGAGCTGGTCAGTTATGAAAGCATTAGATCAGCTTCTAGAATGAATAGTGCCGTGGTGATCTTCCTGGATAGTATTGAAAAAGTTAACCAGGTAGTGGAGAGCGGGGTTGTGATTAAAGACACACTGGTTCCTGCTCTGTCTCTGGTAAATCCCGCGAAGAGAATTACGATCTCAAATGTCCCACCATTTTTAAAGAATGAGCTGTTGGAGAAGGAGCTGTCGAGACACGGGCAGCTTTTGTCCCCGATTAAGCACATCCCTCTTGGTTGTAAGTCCCCGCGTTTAAAGCATGTCATGTCTTTTAGGCGACAGGTGCTCATGATTTTAAAGAATAGCGAGGAAAGCCTCAACCTCGTATTTAAATACCGGATTGACGGCTTTGATTACACCATCCACGTCACCTCCGATAATACGAAGTGTTTCGGCTGCGGAATGGAGGGACACTTGATTCGATCATGCCCTCAGGGAGTGGGGGGTGATCACTCGGGGGAGGCCGCTAGTGCGGCCTCGGGGCCGTCTGGCGGCAGAGCGGCTTTGCCGCTCTCCAAGGCTGACGGCGCTGCCGCGCCGTCGGGCGCTTCGACCAAGGCCGCAGGGCTGTCTGGCGGCGGCGCTTCGGCCGAGGCTGCGAGGCCGTCTGGCGGCGGGGCGGCTTTGCCGCCCTCCGCAACCAGCCTGTCGATCATAAATGAAACAGCAGCAAAAGTTAAAGCACATCGCAGGGCTGCTGCACAGACCAACATTGTGGACAAGGGTGAGATTACCGAGAGGGATCACGCTGAGGGTCAGACAGATGAGCCAAATGAGGCCCAGGTAGATGGTGGGACTAGAAAAATGAATATAAAAGCACAGCACAGGGTGAGCGAGAAGCAGGAAGAGACAGCTACCAGGGTGGCTGAGTCAGTGTTGGAGGATGAGGATGACATCGAAATAGATGAAGAGTTATGTAAAATCTCAATCAAGCGGAAGAATTTGGAAACCAAACAGCAGAGGAGCAAAGTAAAAAGGGTTGTCAAAGACAGTTCTGAGGTTTCTCTATCTCAACCAGATTCTTATGCTGGGTCTGAGATAGAGAGTGATGGTGAAAGCAGTGATGATGTGGCCAGTGGAGGCGGTTACCCCTTCACAAAAATACAGAAGTTTTTGCAGGACACTAAGGGATCCAGAATGGTTAAAGTTGAAAACTTCTTCCCCGATCTAAAACGCTTTGTTGACTCTGCTCGGGTCTACATGAAAAATAGGGGAGAGCTTGAGCAGGAAAGTTTTACTGATCAGGAGGTCTACAGACTAAAAAAGCTTGTGCTAAAAGTTAAGAACCAAATTGCCCAGGATGATTAGTCTTTTATCGCTCATTCTTTCTTTTCTGTTTTTGTATTGGTTTTACCCTTTTATATGCATGTGCAGTTTTAATTTTGGCACACTCAACATCAATGGAGCAAGAGAAATGTCCAAGCGGCGTGTGTTTTTACTCTTGCAGAATGCAAGAAAATTAATGTTCTGTTTGTTCAGGAGACTCATAGTTCTGAGGACAATGCTGCTGACTGGAGGAGGGAATTTCGAGGGGAAATTATTCTTAGCCATAAAAGCAGCAGCAGTGGTGGAGTGGGTATTTTATTTTCTCGAGATTTTATTCCACTTTCTTAAGACATTGATGAGGTAATTGCAGGCCACATTTTAAAAGTTCGAGCTGTTTTTGAGAATGTGAAAGTTGTTTTTATAAATGTGTATGCTCCAACCGTAGGCACAGAAAGATTGGCCTTTTTAAATATTTTAGATGACACGATCAAAAATTGCAGTAATGATGACTTTTTATTTGTGGGAGGTGATTTTAATTGCACAGAAAATCCTCTTATGGATAGGAATCACCCAGAGCCACATGCTGCATCCAAGAAAAGTTTAAAAGGTCTCATAGAAGCTCATGATCTGTGTGATGTGTGGAGGAATTTTCATGGCAAGGCTAGACAGTACACGTGGTGTAAAGAACTGAGGTCCACACGAATAGTGGTTTCAACAAAGTTCTCTTTTAAAACTAGGAGCGGGGAAACATTTACAGGCGGCAACATCAACACATCGCCATTTTCATATAATATACTCGGTGAAGGTCAACTCTGACCTGTGACGTCACCACAGTCTTAAAGACACAGCACATATAAATATCACATTATATGACATCTCCCCCTTTTTTAGTTTTTTTTTTTCAGAACAAAACAATTTTCAGTTCAAACATTTTTCATTTCCATTTCACCCTTCCCCACAGCCCATGGCTTAATTATTGAACCAAATATAACCACACTTATCACAGTGAACACGTGAATTTCTCTCTTTTTTCTTTTTTTTTTCTCTCTACAAATCTAGTCTTTGCACAGGTTTAATCATTCTACCAGACCGGGTAAACAACAGTCCTTGCTTTGGGTCTGGCGGTTTGACACTGGATTCTGGTAAAATAGTGTCAGCAGCAGCTGCAGTTTCAGGCTGCTGATCGACAATCTCTGGCTGCAGGTCATTTGGAGCTGAAGAGTGTATCTCTCTGGCTGTTTCAGGATCATGTTGCAAGTGACGGCGGTTGCGTCGCAAAGTTGCTCCCTGGGGTGTTTCAATAAAAAAGGAGCGAGGTGTGCTGCTTTCTCCTGTGACAACAGCGGGTGTTTTCCAGGATTTCTGATGGTCCAGCTTTGTGAGGACTGAATCTCCTGGCTTCAACGAAGGTAGGGGTTTAGCTCCATGGCGCTGATTGAAGTAGAATGCTTGTTTCTGTTTCTCCATTGCATCCTTGTTCCTGACGACTTCCAGATCCAGCCATCGGGGCTGAAGATTCGCTTCCAGTGTAGGAAGAGTTGTTTTGATCTTTCGACCCATAAGTAGCTCTGCAGGACTCACGCCTGTGGTGGTGCAGGGCGTTGATCGAAAGCACATGAGGGCGAGCAAAGGATCTTGCTGCTTTAAGATTCTTTTTGCTGTTTGAACTCCCCTCTCTGCATATCCGTTTCCTTGGGAGTTGTGTGGACTTGAGGTGATGTGCAAAAAGTCAAACTCCCTTGCAAACTTTTTAAATTCTTGGCATGAGAATTGAGGCCCATTGTCAGGTACAACCACATCTGGACAACCAAACCTCGCGAACACTGCCTTCAGCTTTAAGATCGTCTGAGAAGCAGTGGTTACTGGCAGATAAAGTATCTCGAGGAACCGAGAGAAATAGTCTGACACAACAAGGTAAGTGTGCTTGTTATGCTCACACAGGTCAACAGCAAGTCTCTTCCAGGGTCGATCAGGTAGAGGGGTTGACAAGAGAGGCTCTTTTCGCTGAGCTGGTCTCATCTCACTACACACCTGACAGGACTGGACTTTGTGTTTGATTTCAGATGAGATGCCAGGCCACCACACAGATGTGCAGGCCCGCTCTCTGCATTTTGTCAGACCTTGATGTCCATCATGTATTCGGTCCAAGATGTCTGCTCTGAGCACATCCGGAATCAACATGCGGCTTCCTCTGGTGATAATTCCATCGCATTCAGACAGTTCATTTTTAATGGGAAAATAGTCTCTGATAGCTGCTGGGACATTGCCTATGTATTCTGGCCATCCTGACTTGATGTACCGCAACACCAACTGTAGGTTACAGTCAGCTGCTGTAGCAGTCTTTATAGTGTCTATTTTATGTGTAGTAGCTGGCAAGTTATCAATAACTGCTGCTATGTAACACGCCACATCAGAGTGAGTATCAGTCTTGTTTTCTACGCACTGTAGTGGACTTCTTGAGAGTGTATCAGCTACTACCAAGGTCTTTCCCGGAGCATATTCGGCTGTCGGTTTGAACCTCATAAGTCTCATAAGTAGCCTTTGGCACCGTATTGGCACATTGTCCAGGTCCTTTTTGTTCATGAGAGGCACCAAGGGTTTGTGATCTGTAACCAACTTAAAATCTTCCAGACCACAGAGGTACTTCTCGAATCTCTCACATGCCCAGACACTTGCCAAACACTCCTTCTCTATCTGTGCATATCTAGTCTCGGCCTCTGACAGACGACGTGAGCAGTATGCCACAGGTTTCCAGTTTCCATCGTGCAGTTGCAGCAGTACTCCACCTATACCATAGCTGCTGGCATCGGCTGATACGGCAGTAGGTCGATTCACATCATAGAATTTCAGAACTGGAGAAGTAGACAGAATGTCTTTGATGCGTTGAAATGCCTCCTGCTGAGAATGGTCCCACATCCACACTGACTTGGATTTCAACAGTTCATATAGTGGCTGGCCCACTGTTGACAGATTTGGGATATATTTCCCTAGGTAGTTAAACATGCCCAGGACACGCTTGAGGTCATGCACGTTCTGTGGTGGAGGGAGCTCGCGGATTGCCTTGACTTTATCAGGGTCGGGTCTCACGCCTGATTTGTCGATTTCTTGGCCCAAGAAGTGAAGCTTGTTTTGTCTAAACGTACATTTTTCTCTGTTCACTTTAAGTCCAGCTGACTCGATCCTTTCCAGTACCTTGCTGAGACGCTGGTCGTGCTGTTCAGGAGTGTCGCCGTACACCAGTATGTCATCCATGTAGATAGCCACGCCTTCCAGGCCGTTGAGGGTTTCTGTCATTTTGCGCTGAAAAATTTCAGGAGCGCTTGTGATCCCAAATGGAAGACGTTTGAATGCATATCTCCCAAAGGGTGTGATAAAGGTTGTTAATTTACTGCTTTCTGGATGGAGAGGAATCTGCCAAAACCCGGAGGCAGCATCCAATGATGTGAATGTGGTTGCTCCACTAAGTTTTGCAGTGATTTCCTCTGCAGTAGGAAGAACATACCTCTCTCTTCGTACAGCTTCATTTAACCTCTTTAAATCGACACAGATCCGCACTTTTCCATTTTTCCTTGGGACTGGTACCATTGGCACGCACCAATCTGTAGGCTCGATCACAGCTTCAATCACATTATTCTCCTCCATACGCTGCAATTCCTCCTTAACCTTCTGCAAAAGTGGCAAAGGGACACGACGGGCAGTGTGCACTGTGTATGGCTGAGCATTCTCTTTTAACAGGATTTTAACTGGTTCTGTTTTAAGTGTTCCATGCTCACCAATTGCTTTGTGTACTTCTTCGACACGCTTCACAAGCCCCATCGACATTGCTGTGTCTCTGCCCAGCAAATTGTTTGCATTATTGCCACTGATGACATACACAGGAAAAGTATATGGTTTTTCTTTGTATTCTGTGAAGGCTTGAAATTTTCCTATACAGTCCAATTGACCACCCGGGCTGCACAGTGTGACATTAGATGGCTCTAATTCCTTCTTAGGAACTAGTTCGTTAAATGTCTTTTCTCCCATAATGTCGCCGTCATGGCTCTGCAGGAGACCTACGAGGCCAACCTGGTGGGTCTCTTCTTCGCTAAGGGGGTCACCATCATGCCCAAAGACTTCCAGCTGGCCCGCTGCATCCGCGGAGAGAGAGCTTAGACTTTCTGCTGCACATTCACCAGCCATAATGCTCTGCACTGTGTGTCTATATATATACATTTATAGTAATATGGACATATGTTTACTAGATGTTGTTTTTTTTCTTGCCTTCTGATTGTTGCTCTGAGTGTTGCTGTCCCTATGCTGTTGCAATCCTGGAATTTCCCCATTGTGGGACTAATAAAGGCTTATCTTATCTTATCTTATCTTTTTGTGACTGCGCCCAAAAAATATGGTGCCTGGGAAACTGTCTCTTCAGTGACTTCTCTGACTGATTTACTGTGACATTTCTTTTCCCAATGACCCACCTTTTTACACTTGTTGCATGTTGACTTCATGGCTGGGCACTTTCCAAGATCTCTGTGTTTTAATTTTCCACATCTTCCACACCATGAGTCTCTTTGCTCTCCACTTTTTTCCTTCTTTGGTTTAAATGGAGATCTTCCTCTGCCTGCTGCTTTTCCCTGGATCTCCTGCACCGTAGCGTGTGCTTCCCCCTGCTGGTGAACCTGGAGGACAACCTCCTCGGACTGGCGAACTGTTTGAATAGTTTGGGCAAGTGTTAGATCAGCCATCATCTGCAGTTTACGTGACAGCTCTTTATCGAGGATGCCCACAACAATTCGGTCACGGATATGTTCGTCTCTGTTTACACCAAAGTCACAGTGCTCTGACATCTCATAAAGGGCTCTGATAAACATTTCCACTTTCTCACCAGGCCGCTGCAGCCTCTGGTGAAAACAAGCACGCTCATGGATCACGTTCCGTTTAGGACAGAAGTACTCGTCGTATTTTCCTAACACAACGTCAAACTTCTTTTGATCCACTTCCTCAGTAAATGAGAATGATTTGAAGATGTTTTCAGCTTCGGGGCCCATGGCGTAAATCAGTGAACTGACCTGAATTTCGCCGTCCTCTTTACTCAGTTTTGTAGCCATCCGAAAACGCAGAAAGCGCTCTTTCCAGCCCGCCCATTCATTTGGACGATGAAAAGGAAAACTTTCCGGGGGATTAAACTTGGCCATCTTACTGAAGCAGAGCGTCCGTCAAGCACTTCTGACACCATGTAAAGAACTGCGGTCCACACGAATAGTGGTTTCAACAAAGTTCTCTTTTAAAACTAGGAGCGGGAAACATTTACAGGCGGCAACATCAACACATCGCCATTTTCATATAATATACTCGGTGAAGGTCAACTCTGACCTGTGACGTCACCACAGTCTTAAAGACACAGCACATATAATTATCACATTATATGACACGTGGAGCCATAGAAAGGACGATATTCTGTCCTTAGCTAGACTGGATAGGGTTTACAGTTTTAAGCACCATTTTAACATTTTTAAAAGTGCTTTTATAGTCCCTGTTGGCTTTACAGATCACTCTCTGGTTCAGTGTTGTGTTTTTTATCAAGAATATAAAGTGCAGTAGTGCATACTGGCATTTTAACATATCACTTTTATCAGACAACAGTTTTAAAACTGCTTTTATGTTTTTTTGGAGTAATTTTAAATTAACAAAATCAAGTTTTAGTTCTTTGCAGCAGTGGTGGGATGTAGGGAAGAGCCAAATAAAGAATCTGTGCCTACAGTATACTCGCAATGTCTCTGGAGACTTGGCCAGGTCTGTCAGGGACCTGGAGAGAGAAGTAGTGGAGCTGCAGTCTTTGGCAGGCTCCACAGGAGAAAGAGGACATTTTGAGGCCCTCAATGGCAAAAAGTCTGTTTTAACTGACCTACTAGGTGTGGCCGCCAGGGGCGCTGTGGTACGCAGTAGGTTCCAGAACATCGCACTAATGGACGCTCCATCTCATTTTTTCTTTGGTTTGGAGAGGAAGAATGGTCAGAGGAGGATGATCCACTCTCTCAGCTCCGAGGACGGGCGGCTAATCCATGAGTCTGCGGAGATCCGTCGCTTTGCAGCTGCTTTCTACAAAGATCTTTTTAAGAAAGAATTTGTTGAGAATCCACATGTGCTGAGTCATTTTTTGACGGACTTGCCAAAAGTGATGGCTAGCATGAATGCGGAGCTGGAGAGTGGGATCACTCTGCAGGAACTAGCAGTAGCTGTCCAGTCTCTTCAGTGTGGAAAAGCCCCAGGGATAGATGGTCTACCATCGGAGTTCTACAAGGCATTCTGGTCTGAGATCTGTGAGGACTTGCTGGAAGTACTGTCTGACAGTCTGCGGAAGGGTCACCTGCCCCTAAGTTGTAGGAGAGCAGTCCTCACCCTCCTTCCCAAGAAAGGCGACTTGAAAGACATTAAAAACTGGCGTCCGGTGGCCCTCCTCTGTACTGACTATAAAATTCTCTCCAAAGTGTTGGCTACCAGGCTGAGGAAGGTGATGGAGCAGGTCATACATGTAGACCAGACCTACTGTGTACCTGGTAGGTTGGTTACGGACAACATTTTTTTAATTCGTGATGTTTTGGACCTCTCCAGCTCATTGGTCAAGGAACTTGGTCTTATTTCAATAGACCAAGAAAAGGCGTTTGACCGAGTTGAACATCCATACCTGTGGCAGACACTAGAGGCCTTTGGTTTCAGCTCAGGGTTCATCGCCAAGATCCAGGCTTTGTATAGAGACATTGAGAGTATTCTTAAGATTAATGGTGGTTTGAGTGCTCCTTTCAAAGTTGAGAGGGGTGTCCGACAGGGCTGCCCCCTCTCAGGTATGCTGTACTCTCTTGCCATCGAGCCCCTCCTTTGTAAACTAAGGCAAGGCCTCACTGGTTTTAAAATCCCCAACTCTGACTCTGTTTTTAAAGTGTCTGCCTATGCTGATGATGTTGTTGTTTTTACAAGAAATCAAAATGATGTAGACTACCTTTTAAGAACTGTTAATCTTTTTGGTGAGTGCTCCTCAGCGAGAGTGAATTGGGGTAAGAGTGAAGCTGTTGTGGTGGGGGGGAGACCACAAAAAATTGCCCTACCTGGTGGCCTTTCGTGGACACAAGGTGGTTTTAAATATCTTGGTGTGTTTTTAGGAAATCAGACTTTTACTGAGAAAAATTGGGAGTGTTTTTTAGAAAAAACTGAAGGAAGACTAAAAAAATGGAAATGGATTCTGCCAAACTTGTCCTTCAGAGGTCGTGTTTTAATTATCAACAACTTGATTGCTTCAATGCTGTGGCATTGACTGTCTTGTCTGGACCCTCCACCCAATTTGCTGGCCAGAGCGCAATCTATAGTCGTGGACTTTTTCTGGGACCGTCTTCACTGGGTTCCACAGAGCATCCTGTTTTTACCGAGGGAAGAAGGCGGTCAAGGGCTCATCCATCTGGCCAGCAGGGGGGCTGTCTTTCGCCTGCAGTTCATTCAGCGACTGCTGAGTGGCCCCCTTGACCTTGTGTGGAGACCTATTGCCAGGGCTGTCCTGGCTCGCTGTGGAGGGCTTGGACTAGAGGAGTCGCTGCTTTTAATGGATTTAAGGGGCCAAAAACTCCCAGAACTTCCCCAGTTTTACCAAAGTGCTTTTAAAATCTGGGGACTTTTTAAAAAGAATTCTCCCCAGGCTTCCTTGTCGCCTTTCTGGCTTTTAAAGGAACCACTTGTGTTCGGGACCCGTTTTGATGTGGGCAATGTTTTAGGACCTTCTGTTTTAAAAAAGTTCATTTCTACAAAGGTTACAACGCTGGGACATTTGGTGAATTTATGTGGTCCTAACTTGGACAATGCTGTTGCCCTGTGCTCGGCTCTTGGCGTTTCTTCAGTCAGAGTTATAATGAACTTGTTGAAAGATTGGAGAGACTGGCTGTCCACAGAAGAACACTCTGCTATTGTTTTACACTGCGAAAACTCTGTGCAAACTGCTGATGAACCTTTTCCTTTTAGTGTTTTATCTCCTGATTTTAAAGATGGCACTGGTGTGTTTTTAAACTCTGAACACATTAACATTTGTGACTCTCCTGGTAAAAAAATGTATGGACTTTTGGTGAAAATTCTAAATGTGAATAAGTTAAAAGGTCGAGCTGATACACCATGGAGGAAACACTTGGGTCTGGGTCCAGAGGTGAGGCCTGCCTGGAGAGCACTCTATAAACCACCATTAACTAAGAAGGTTGGAGACCTACAATGGCGAGTTTTACATGGTGCTGTGGCTGTAAATGCTTTTATCTCTCTTTTAAACCCAAATGTTGTTGAGGTTTGTCCATTTTGTCCTCAGAAAGAAACTGTGTTCCATTGTTTTCTGGACTGTAACAGACTGCAATTGTTGTTTGGTTTTTTAGGGAAGCTATTTTATCTGTTTGGAGAAGTCTTTTCCCTGCAGATTTTTATCTTGGGCTTTCCATATAGACAGAGGACTAAGAAAAAGAGTGAACTTTTAAATTTCATCCTGGGTCAGGCTAAAATGGCTATTTATGTTAGTAGGAAAAGAAAAATTGAACAAATGCTGGATTGTAATGTAAAAGATATGCTGGTTGACATGATCAAGGCTCGAATAATGATTGATTACAATTACTATCATCTGATGCAAAATGTTGAAACCTTTGAGGCTATGTGGTGCTTTAAGCACATCCTGTGTTGTGTTAAAGAGGGGGAAATTACCTATGGTATGGTCCTGATGTAAGAAGCAAGTTTTTTTTTTAGTTTTCCTGGTTTGGTTACTTATGTCTTTGATTTCTTGTCAGTGAGTCATTTTACTTTTCCATTGCTTCTTTTAGTTGTTTTAATTGTTGTGTTTTTCTGTTGAGCTTGTGACAATAAAGGTGTGTTGAAAATCTCTCTCTCTCTCTCTCTCTCTCTCTCTCTGAAATGGAATCTCTGCAGTTGTGAACAATAAATTAATTCATATTCTTTCTCTCAAGACAGCATCCGCTACTGAATACATGGTTGAACTCTGGAATGGACAATTGGGGTTTCAAATGCTTTTATTGATGTGATTTGATATGTGTTGCTTTATTTTCAGGAAGAAATTAATTTTTGCATGCTTACTATCACAAATTAATTACAGTTACAATGTAGATGCATTGTATGTTCCCTTATTATTGAGTAGAATGTCTTAGTCACTAAAGTTTAAGGAATTTATACTTTATTCAGCAACATATGTGTTTTAAGGGGGGTCTCACTTCTCATATCAAATGTCTCTCCCCCTCCTCTCTCTCTGTTCTTTGGGAGACCATAGCTGGACTTTAACTGACCAATAGAGCTCCAGGCTCCCTTGTATTTCCTTTTTAGGTCAAATTTATGACTTCTGCTGGAAAAAGAAGCAATGTAATTGGGCCAGCTCAGGTTTCATGAAAATCAGTGAAATTCTGCCACACCCCAAAAAAATCTTCCCTTTGTTCAGTTTTTGGGGTGTTAGTCAACCTGTAAGAAGCAGACTTCTCTGCCCTCCCATTTTTTTTCTCTATCTTGCAAGTAGGCCCAGAGCCTCCAGTGCTCTGTGAAATTTCTTTTTTTTTCTTTTCTTTCAAGTTCACTTTTTCTTATTTCAATCTTTTTCTTTAAATTACCGTGTAAGAAGACTTTGTTTGATTTTTTTTTTTTTTTTTGAAGCTTAAACCAATTCATTTAAACCACAAACTGTCACGGTGGCCCTCGCGAGCCACCATAAGATGCCACAAGTCACCGGTGAGTTTGCAATGATGTTTTATTAGGGCAAAGGATAATAAAGGATAACACAAGGTACAACGTAATGGAAAGGTTTGAGCCTTGAGGGACTAAAACACACTATAATGAAGACTGGATCACAACAGGGTAAACTTACGATCATAGATGATGGATAGACAGCGTCTGAGCCGAGGGATACCCGATGCGTGAAACGATGAAGGGTTTTGATAGAAGTTTCAACGGGGACTGCTGCATTGGGCTGCATTCAGTGTCCGCTTTTAACGCCGGACACTAATGACCCCGAATGCAGCACAGCTGTTCAGCTTTGACAGCAGGAAGCTCCACCGGGCGCTGTCACAATAAGAGCCCAGGGAGCCAGAGAGGAAACGCTGCTGTCAAAGCCTGAAAGGGATGATGTATGACCCGAGCGCGGACGAGATCGGCGCTCGGATCATAACACAAACATCGGAAGAAGCGGATTTGTGGTGTGTTTTTGCCTCAGTTTGAATTTCTGATGGGACTTTGTACAATAAACCAATTCCTTCTTTAGTGCATAAAAGAAGACCGCAGCCAGCCTGCTGAAGAACCAGCCCTTTTGTGACCTCAGGAGTAGGCCATAACCGTGGTAAAGAGCCTGTCTGCCAGTCTTCTAACAGAACCCACGTTGGTCCAGTTGAAACAGAATCCAGTGGACCACCTGCTGCCTACTGGGACACAATGATTCTGCTTGGCTGACGGTCTGTTGTTTAATTTAAACTTAATTCTTCAGAATATTCCTGGTATAAGTTCTTTAAAATTAACTTCATGCAAACCCCCATCAGATTTTCAAAATGCATTTTGTCCTTTCATTAACTTACGTTCTTTTTCAGAGTAAGACCAATGTTCCATTTTTATAAATAGTTTAATCATCATTTTCTTCATAAAATTGCATCCACTTTCCTTAACCAGTGCTATTTTATGGTTTTCCAATTTCCAGTATACTAAGTTAAACTACGGTTTATTCAGTTCCACAAATGTTTGATTCACAGGTTACACTACTCAATAACAGTCTATGGTGCTCATAGTACGTGTTGAACTCCCTGTCTCAAGTTATCCGAATGTGTTAACCTATTCTGACATTTCTTATTAAACCATTGAAAGGCATATGGGAGTTATTGTTTGATTTCATGTCCATCTTCTTGATTATCAGCAGACAAGAACTCACAAGGGTTTTTTTTTTTTTTAGACTGATTCGTCATTGGTACAAATAAAGAATTGTTAATAAAATTGTCTATTATCTGGACTGGTACGAGGATATGAGTGTAATGAAAGGAAATCTTCATTCCTACTTACATTCATATTTACATTAATAATTGTACCAACAATAAAACACCTATAAACCCATTAATCTAAATCCACTAAGAAGAAGAAGAAGAAGAAGAAGAAGAAGAAGAAGAAGAAGAAGAAGAAGAAGAAGAAGAAGAAGAAGAAGAAGAAGAAGAAGAAATAATCAATGTCTGGGTAGCTCATTTTGGCCTGATGAAATCACCCCAACAGTTGTCAGATCTCCTGACTGTCTTGCAGACCCACTTGAGGATCATTGTGTCTGAGTTTGGTGAGCATTAGGGCAATTGCCTAGGAGGAGTAACGATTCTTGTTAAATGTAGATGGACAAACAGTCGATGGATGCCGCGCTGGAATGAGCTAAAAATTGTTTCAAATGCCTCTTCCCAAAGCCCTTTACGAATGCTTTAACATAAATAATGTTTGAAACCCTTGACTCTGCGACTCTTGCTGACACACAAACCTCTGTGGTGACACTCATGCTGCCCGAGATGTCCACACAGAAGACGATGAGCGTGTCCTCCAGGTTTTGGTAGTCATCCTCGCTGTAATTGGGCAGGTAAACGTCGTCTCCATGGACACCCGTGCGCTGACCGACGCACACCCTGGACACGCTCTCGTCCACACCATTTTCACAACCACAGAACTCACACGTCCACACCTGTGCATGAAGGAGGAGGTGGAGTTATTCAAGTATTGGAAATAAGAAATAAGCTGTAAATTTAAAGTACAATGTCTCAAATTTATGAGAAAATGAGAAAAGACGGAAGAAAAAATTACAAATTTACAAAAAAAAAGCAAATTGACTGTAAATACAAATTTATGAGTATAATTTTGATAAATTCTGTGAAAAAGTTGAACATTTATACATAAAACAATCAAATTTACAAGAGTAAAATAGTTAACTTAGAAGAAAAAGTAAAGTTAATATTCATCATTGCTTTTTTGTAAATACTTTTGTATTTTTTGGCGATTCTTACTTATATCTTAGCAGTTAACATCATGACATGAATTTAAACAATAAAGTCAAAAATGCAAATAAAATACATTAAAAAAAAAACTCACCTTTCCCTGCACAGAACTCAAACAGGACAAGGCAGCACTGCATTTCCCGCAAATCACTGGACTCTGAAAGGTCTCCATGCCCGAGTCTGATTAAAGGAAGGAGATAAAGTGATATATAAATGTAAAACCCAAGCAGTTCAACAGAATTTGCTTTTGTGTCTCATCTGACCTTTGCTTAAGTTGACCAGTTTTCCAACACTGAGGGAGACAACGTTGATGTTGGCCTTTAATGGCCTGTTTTCTCCTCCCTGCTTGTCAACTGATGAAACATGACAAATTAATGTTAAAAAGGCTAAATTAACCATCTAGTTTTACATACAACTGCACTGTATGGAACTTTGTGGAATTCAGGTTTTAGGGACACCTTGTGGTCAGAAACTGAACTGCACTGCAGGGTGCAAGGTGTCAACCCTTGGTTTAAAAAAAAAAAATCACGCACATCTTTAAAGGGAGGTAAAGGGATGATTTAAAACAAATAAAAACAAAAACTCACTCCTTGGAGGAACAGGAGGGGGTAGGGAGAAAGGAGCAAAAGGAAACTGGGAGGAGGGAGTGGGGCACAGAGGAAAGGAAGAGGGCCGAGGTTTTTTCAAATTCCGAGGAGGCAGCGGAGGAGGACTGGCACCTGAAGAAACAAAGAAATGAGCAATTGTCTTCTTTTAAACATGTTAGACACACTAAAAAGTGCTAAATGTTACATGTATCAACTTGGCTTGGCTTGTAAACCATATATTTCTCTCCCAGTACACATGGTTATCTTGTGACATTAGCATTTACGGAACAAGGAACAGGAAAGAATACCTGTTATCAATTTAGCAGGATAGTTTGTTTGCTAAAATGGACTAAATAGGAGCTAATACAGCGATTATACCAGTGAAAAGCAAAAAACTTCATCTTCACATCTTACTGTTGATGAGGAACATTAGCTGTATACTAGTTATCATTGCTATGCTAACAGCTAGGGGCGTTGGACCATGAAATCTTGTCTAAGCTATAAAAAGTGACCAATATAGTCGGTTTATAAAACTTCAAAAAAAAAGACTAAATATGGAGATAGATTTCCCCCAAGAGCAATGTAACCGGGGAAAAAGAAAAGAAAAACTAAGGTTTTTACTCCAAATTTCCTAAAGGAAAATGAAGATGTGGAAAATGTTACTTCACAAAGCTTTAAGTTTTAACCCACACTGATCTTTTTCATTCACTGAAGCAGCTGAAAATTAAAGTTTAACAGCAGCACAAACATTAGACTACGAATAATCCAAAGGGGAAAATGACAGCACATTACTAATTTTCCTAGTGCACTTCTCCCTGTTTTTATTACATTTTTTATTCTTCAGTGTGACAACCCCAGGATCACATGTCAGGCCTGCCTGCTGTTTCTTTTCCCTTTCTGTTGGTGTGTGTGTGTGTGTGTGTGTGTGTGTGTGTGTGTGTGTGTGTGTGTGTGTGTGTGTGTGTGTGTGTGTGTGTGTGTGTGTGCACGCACATTGCAGGTTTGGCATGGGAGCCCCACCTCCTCATCAAGGAACTTTTTTTTTATTTAACCTTTGTTTACACAGGGAGGTTCCATTGAGAGGCAACCTCTCCTTTTCAAGGATGCCCTGTTCACACTCACAGTTACACATCCACACCTGGAGACTCCTTATAAAGGCTCCAGTGTGGACCTCTGTCTGGCCCTAGACATCATGATTTGTTTGTTGTTGTTGTTGTTGTTGTTGTTGTGTGAATCAGTTCTGGCATATTTTTTCTGCTAGCTTCCTGATTTTTGATTATGTTTAGTTAATTTTCTGTTAATGAAACCACTTTTTTTTTTTTTATGAGCAATTCCCCGGTTGCTCTCTGTTAATTGTTGTGGTCCATGAGCAAGACCATAACATTTGGCTCTTCTATTCCGTTGAAGTACATTTTGGTGTAAGAACTGCTGCTTTAGGTAAAAACCTGCAGTGATATGGATGCACTGCATTTTTTATTAACAGTTGCAATCACACTTTTTTAAGGTGCCCTTATTATTATTCTTATTATTTAAGTTCTAATTTATCTTACAGCTTTTTCTTTGTGGACTTCCCCCTGTCAAACTGCCATCTGCACATCTCCCACACTCTGGCTGTCTGCTGCAGCTGCAAGCACCCCCACACACGTTCCTGCTTAATAAGCTTTCCTGTTATTTAGCTGTAAAGCCCTTGTGATTGTGAGAAGAACACTTGTGATAGAAAAACAGCAGTTTAGACACTTTTCTAAATGTTCTCTGCGTGTTTATGTGAGTGCAGGTGCATGCAAATGTACCTCCGAGCTGTTTTGCAGCATCTCTGTTGTCGTACTTTGGCCCAACTGAAGAAACACCTGCACAGGCAGAACAACCTCAGTGTGTTCTGTTACAAAGTTAATTCAAGGCAACAAGTAATCCTGTAATTCACAGGTGACAATAACAAATAACATCTTGAAAAATTGCAACTTTCCCCCTTTTTTTAATTTTAATTTTTTCCTTTATTGTGAATTTCTGATTTTTCTCCCAGTTTCATAAATTTGCCACTTTTTCCCATTTTGTAAAATTGTGATTTTTCCCCCCAGTCACATAAATTTGCAACTTTCACCGTCCTTAGTCCTGTTGGCTGCATAACTTTCTTGATTAATTACCCCCAGTAGGTGATTTTTTTTTTTTT
This sequence comes from Pholidichthys leucotaenia, assembly GCA_020510985.1. NCBI lineage: Eukaryota > Metazoa > Chordata > Actinopteri > Cichliformes > Pholidichthyidae > Pholidichthys > Pholidichthys leucotaenia. Next base: position 119,309,939 of record CM035836.1, on the reverse strand, counting down.
TTTTAAGCAAGGGCAAGAACATAATAAAAGTTGCTAAATTAAAAACCCAAAAAGTCACAAATTACAATTTAATCACAGTGAATAAAAATTTAACCAGATTCCAGATGAACAATGCAAATATATGAATATATGAAAAAAGTTGAAAGTTTACAGGAATAGAGTTGCAAATACCCACGAGAAAAAATTTTAAAAAAATTCAGAAAAAAGTTGCAAATCTATGAAAAAAAAAGTTGCACATTTATGAGAAAAGTTGCTAATTTACGAGTTTTTAAAAAATCATAAATTTTTGAGTAAAAAGTTGCAAATTTATAATGAAAAAAAGTTGCATGTTTATGAGAAAAAAGCTGCAAATTTGCAAAAAAATCACAAATTTGAGGAAAACTTGCAGATATCTGAGAAAAGTCATTAATTTATGAGAAGAAATACTGCAAATTTACAAAAGAAAAGTTGCAAATTTATAAGAAAAAACATTAAAATTTTACAGGAAAAGAGTTGCAAATTTACTATAGAAAAATCATAAAATTTTGAGAAAAAAGTTGCAAAAGTTGCACATTTTTGAGAAAAGTCACTAATCTACGAGGGGAAAAAAATCACAGATTTATGAGAAAAACATTGCAGGTTTATGAAGAAAAAGTTGCAAATTTATAAGAAAAAAGTTACAAATTTATGAGGAAAAAAGTTGCAGATTTATAAGGAAAAAAATTAAATTATAAGAAAAAAATTTGTAAATTTGAAAAAAGTTACAAATTTTTGAGGAAAAGTTGCAGATTTGTGGGAAAAGTCACTAATTTATGAGAAGAAATTTGCAAATTTACAAGAGAAAAGTGGCAAATTTATAAGAAAAAAGGTTGAAATTTTACAGAAAGAGTTGCAAATTTACTAGAAAAAAAATCACAAATTTTTGAGAAAAAATTTGCAAAAAAGTTGCACATTTTTGAGAAAAAAGTCACTTATCTACAAATGGAAAAAAAATCACAAATTTTTGAGAAAAAAGTTGCATGTTTATGAGAAAAAAGTTACAAATTTATGGAGGGAAAAAAGTTGCATATTTCTCAGGAAAAAAATGTAAATTTATGAGAAAAAAGCTGCAGGTTTATAAGGAAAATGTTGCCGATTTATGAGAAAAAGCTGCAACTTATCAAAAAAAAGTCACAAATATTTTGGAAAAGTTGCAGATTTGTGAGAAAAAGTCACTCATTTATGAGGAAAAAAATACTGCAATTTTACAAGAGAAAAGTTGCAAATTATAAGAAAAAATGTTGAAATTTTAAAGGAAAAGAGTTGCAAATTTACTTGAAAAAAAATCACAAATTTTTGAGGAAAAAAGTAGCAAAAAAGTTGTACATTTTTGAGAAAAAAGTCACTAATCTATGAGGAAAAAAATCACAAATGTTTGAGAAAAAAGTTGCAGGTTTATGAGAAAAAAAGTTATAAATTTATGAGGGAAAAAGTTGCATATTTATCAGGAAAAAATTGGACATTTATGAGAAAAAAGTTGCAAATTATCAAAAAGGTCACAAATTTTTTAGGAAAAGTTGCAGATTTGTGAGGAAAAAGTCACTAATTTATGAGGAAAAAAATACTGCAATTTTATAAGAGAAAAGTTGCAAATTATAAGAAAAAATGTTGAAATTTTAAAGGAAAAGAGTTGCAAATTTACTTGAAAAAAAATCACAAATTTTTGAGGAAAAAAGTAGCAAAAAAGTTGTACATTTTTGAGAAAAAAGTCACTAATCTATGAGGAAAAAAATCACAAATGTTTGAGAAAAAAGTTGCAGGTTTATGAGAAAAAAAGTTACAAATTTATGAGGGAAAAAGTTGCATATTCATCAGGAAAAAATTGGACATTTATGAGAAAAAAGTTGCAAATTATCAAAAAAGTCACAAATTTTTTAGGAAAAGTTGCAGATTTGTGAGGAAAAAGTCACTAATTTATGAGAAGAAATATTGCAAATTTACAAAAGAAAAGTTGCAGATTTGTGAGAAAAAAGTCACTAATTTATGAGAAGAAATATTGCAGATTTACAAAAGAAAAGCTGCAAATTTGTAAGAAAAAAGGTTGAAAATTTACAGGAAAAGAGTTGTAAATTTACTTGAGAAAAATCACAAATCTTTGAGAAAAAAATAGCAAAAAAGTTGCACATTTTTGAGAAAAATAAGTTATTAATGTTTGAGGAAAAAAATCGCAAATTTTTGAGGAAAAAAAAGCTGCAGGTTTATGAGAAAAAAAAGTTGCAAATTTATGAGGAAAAAGTTGCAGGTTTGTGAGGAAAAAAAAGTTTCAAATTTCCAAAAAAGAAATGTCTGCTACACTGCAGTGGGTAAAAATCTTAACATTTAGACTTCAAAAAGCAGCGTTCAGGTTACTTGTTGATTCTAAATTGTCACTCTAAGTAGCAGACAGAAGCAGTTTGGGTGGTCATTGAAGACTAGAAAAACAGCTGAATACAGATTCATTTGTTCACTTTTCTACTGTCAGAAGAAATCTTTTTCACTCACCTGCTCCAGGCGGCCTCCAACTGCATACAACATGGCTACAGGCAAACTCCATCTAAAACACATAAAGATGGAGAAATACATTTTAATTGTAATGACAAACATTAAAGAAAACACTCATCCATTAAGGGGGGGGGGGGACCTCATACATGTTTTAATGAAACGTTGACATATTTTGTTCAAATTTTCTTTAATTATTGCAGCAAATTTGTTTTTTGTTTGTTTTTTTTTCTTTAAATTTTTACAGCCTTTCTAAAAATGGCTGTTTGAGCATTTATACTTTTAATTCTTCAGACTGGATTCAACTCCGCTCTCCCTCTTACATCAAATTGTTAACATCGACCATGTTTACATGTACACAAATAAACCAGTTATGATTGGATTTCTGGAAGTATCTTATTATTCAAGTGGCCATGTAAACAGAATAATCTGATAAAGGGCATGTAACTGCTGTAACTCAAAATGGTTTACCCTCCAATAATCAGTTTATTCAGTGCATGTAAACACAAGAAAACTGATTACTGCCAGCATCAGCTTATTCCCAGTAATCGGTTTATTGTGACCATGGGTTCATTGAGTGGCTAACTCTTAGCCTTTAGCTTGGATGTAGCCTGAGCCCAATACGGGTCGGGTCAGTCCCTGGATCTTTCATGGCATGGGGGGGAATTTCTGTAAAACTGGATATTTTTTAACAGCTTTGCAGGTGTTCTCTGACTGCACCGTTGGAGATCCTGGGGACAACTTGGGGGGCGGACTGAGTCAAGGCCAACTTGACCCGTTATCCCGGAGCCAACTAATGTCTGTCTTAAGGAATGAATGAAATAATGGATCAGTGGCTGACAGGGGTGTGTGAGTTCAGGGGTCAATAGCATATGGCCAGTCCCTGGAGTACAATAAGCACAGAAACTTTTGGGAATGAGTGGCTTAACTGCTAGCGTCAAGGTGGCTAGCTGACACTAGCAGCTAGCTGACATTAGCTAGATGCACAAAAGAATGTCTACGAATGACATGGTTTAATGTTGGTAGATGAACAAGGATTTCAGTGGAGGTGAATAGAACTGATCAAAAAATGGGATCAAAACTGACCGGATCAACAGTTAAGCTAATGCTTGGTGGACTCCTGGTCACGTGACCAATGCTGACCACCCACCTAGCCACATTAATGTTAGCAGAGTTCAAAGTAGCACTGCGGCGAAAATATAACAAAATAAGCCAGAATAGCATTAAATATATTATCGACTGTGGATTAGTGAACCAGGTGGAAACAGTGATGTCTATTAGGGAGACTGAAATTTAAAGAAAATAATAATACAAACCATGCTTGGTAAGCCAACATGTCAGCTTACTGTTGTTCACATGATTGACAGCTAGGCTGGCCAATAACAGAGCAGTGGGTGGGTACCAAGGACATGTTGGGCTGGGCTTACTTTTGAAGTCACACAAATCTGTAACAGTCAATTTTGTTTTTTGGAGTGAAAACCGAGATAAAGGCTGTGTGTTTTGCTTAAGAGAGGCAAGCATTTTTTACCTCCGCCAAGGAGGTTATGTTTTCATCGGCGTTGGTTTGTCTGTCTGTCTGTCTGTCTGTTTTTCTGTCTGTCTGTTTGTTAGCAAGATAACTCAAAAGGTTATGGACGGATTTTCATGAAATTTTCACAGATTGTCAGAAATGGGGTATCCTACAGATGATTACATTTTGGTGGTGATCCAGATCACCGTCCACAAGAAAACCGCCATTATGTAAAATGCCATTTTCGTGAATAACTACTAAACCACTAATCCTATCATTGTCAATCCAATTGCTTGTCATATGTTTTCATGGTCAAGGAATCTGAAAACGTACACACAAACACTGTATGGGGGAACTGTGGCGCTAAACCGCCATTACGGAAAATGCCATTTTCGTCAATAACTACTGAACCACTAATCCTATCATTGTGAATCCAATTGCTAGTCATATGTTTTCATGGTCAAGGAATCTGAAAATGTACACACAAACACTGTATGGGGGGAACTGTGGCAAAAACCGCCATTACAAAAAATGCGATTTTCGTGAATAACTACTGAACCACTAATCCTATCATTGTGAATCCAATTGCTAGTCCTATGTTTTCATGGTCAAGGAATCTGAAAACGTACACACAAACACTGTATGGGGGGAACTGTAGCGCTTGGCGGAGATCTGCGCTCTCCGAGTGCTTTTCTAGTTTTTTTTTTTTTTTGATAATCACACGACCAATAGATGCATTTCATGAAGTTAAAACCTACAAAAACACAATTTTTTTTAGTCAATGACCCCTTTAATGCTTCTATGTCACACATGCTTTCTGGCATTGCTGGCATGTGACATAGGTTTATTTTTCTAGTTAACAGGTAGTAAAACCGAGCACACATTTCCTGTTTGAATTACCATGCAGAATTAAAAAAAAAAAAAAAAACAGCACGCACCAACAGCCTAAATGAGGGTGAAACAGGGATGTCAATAGCTGAAAAAGGCATTTACAGTCAGCGTATAATAGCCTTGATTCATTGTGATTACCTGGTGCATGTGTGAAACAGATAGTGGTTATAGTATTCCTTTTTAATAAAGCATAATTTGCAGAACAGGAAATAGCCTGGTTTGGGGCCGTTATGCGGGTCAAACCTAAAACACGTGTGTTTAACCACAGTGAGAACATGGCCTCAGTCATGTGTGCCCATGCATCAAACTCATCTGCTGTCATGGGGGCCTGAGAGACTGACAAAATCTTTTGTGTTCAGACATTTAAAGCAGCTGAAGAGTTAACTGTTAAATGTTGGAGATAAAGATTGAGTAACTATTCCATAGATTTGAAAAGAAAAATCATTGTTCAGAGTAAAGTGGTGGGAAATGTCGAGAAGACACTTGTTTCTTCTTGATTTCAGCTGAAGGAAATGTGTGAGGTGTGTTCACTGAGAGGAAAGCGTCAGCACTGAATCGGTTTCATTTTTCATCATCTGCATTTCCTTGGATCAGCAGCTCACTGTGTTTTCTCACTTCAGCTTTTCTTTTTGAGGTCTAGCCACTGATTTCCTCTGAGAGCCATTTGCCATCTTTTTTTTTCCATAAACTTCTGATCATTTGATTCTCGACCAGGGTCTGCAACCTGGCTCTTTTGCTCTTATTCAGTGGCTCTCTATGGTTTTGACAAGAAGAAAAACTTGAAAATATGAGAAAAAAATGACAGCGAATGATGAGAATATGCTGCTTACATACAAAAACAAAACTGTGAATTTACAAGAAAAAGTTCCAAATTAAAGAGAAAAAAATGTAAATTTACATGAAGAGTTTTAAATTTAAAAATATTAGAAAAAAGCTAAATATGTACAAGAAAAAAAGCATCCAATTTATGGAAAAATTAGCAAATTTTTTAAAAAAAAGTCACAAATTTATGTGGAAAAATGTTGCAAATTTACAATTAGAAAGCTGCAAATTAAAGGGCAACATCACAAATTTGAGGCAAGATTATGCACATTTACAAGAAAAAGGTGCAAAATAACAAGAAGAATTTTGCAAATTTCTGTGAAACAAGTTGTATATTTTTAAGAAAATGTCATGGTTCATGTGCTGACTCTGTCGGCACTCGGGCTGTGCGGTAGTCTCCGTTCTCTCCTCTGGCGCGCTTCTAGACGTTTATTTTGACAGCGTCTCAGCAGGGCTTCTGGCTGTCAGTGGAGCCCCGCTGAACAACCTGTTTCCAATCAGCTGATGATCCTTCATCAGCTGCTCAGTCTATCCAGCCCTATTTAAGGGAGCAGCTCTGTTTGCTCAGGGCTGTGACCTACACAGACATACAGTGGGGCAAAAAAGTATTTAGACAGCCACCAATTGGGCAAGTTTTCCCACTTAAAAGATGAGAGAGGTCTCCAATTTTCATCATAGGTATACCTCAACTATGAGAGACAAAATGAGAAAAAAAAAATCCAGAAAATCACATTGAAGGATTTTTAATGAATTAATTGGTAAATTCCTCAGTAAAATAAGTATTTGGTCACCTACAAACAAGCAAGATTTCTGGCTCTCACAGACCTGTAACTTCTTCTTTAAGAGGCTCCTCTGTCCTCCACTTGTTACCTGTATTAATGGCACCTGTTTGAACTCGTTATCAGTATAAAAGACACCTGTCCACAACCTCAAACAGTCAGACTCCAAACTCCACTATGGCCAAAACCAAAGAGCTGTCAAAGGACACCAGAACCAAAATTGTAGACCTGCACCAGGCTGGGAAGACTGAATCTGCAATAGGTAAGCAGCTTGGTGTGAACAAATCAACTGTGGAAGCAATTATTAGAAAATGGAAGACATACAAGACCACTGATAATCTCCCTCGATCTGGGGATCCACACAAGATCTCACCCCGTGGGGTCAAAATTATCACAAGAACGGTGAGCAAAAATCCCAGAACAACATGGCGGGACCTAGTGAATGACCTGCAGAGAGCTGGGACCAAAGTAACAAAGGCTACATCAGAAACACACTATGCCGCCAGGGACTCAAATCCTGCAGTGCCAGACGCGTCCCCCTGCTTAAGCCAGTACATGTCCAGGCTCGTCTGAAGTTTGCTAGAGAGCATTTGGATGATCCAGAAGAGGACTGGGAGAATGTCATATGGTCAGATGAAACCAAAATAGAAATTTTTGGTAAAAACTCAACTTGTCGTGTTTGGAGGAGAAAGAACACCATACCTACTGTGAAGCATGGGGGTGGAAACATCATACTTTGGGGCTGTTTTTCTGCAAAGGGACCAGGACGACTGATCCATGTAAAGGAAAGAATGAATGTGGCCATGTATCGTGAGATTTTGAGTGAAAACCTCCTTCCACCAGCAAGGGCATTGAAGATGAAACGTGGCTGGGTCTTTCAGCATGACAATGATCCCAAACACACCACCCGGGCAACGAAGGAGTGGCTTCGTAAGAAGCATTTCAACGTCCTGGAGTGGCCTAGCCAGTCTCCAGATCTCAACCCCAAAGAAAATCTTTAGAGGGAGTTGAAAGTCTGTGTTGCCCAGCAACAGTCCCAAAACATCACTGCTCTAGAGGAGATCTGCATGGAGGAATGGGCCAAAATACCAGCAACAGTGTGTGAAAACCTTGTGAAAACTTACAGAAAACGTTTGACCTCTGTCATTGCCAACAAAGGGTATATAACAAAGTATTGAGATGAACTTTTGTTATTGACCAAATACTTATTTTACCGAGGAATTTACCAATTAATTCATTAAAAATCCTTCAATGTGATTTTCTGGATTTTTTTTCCCTCATTTTGTCTCTCATAGTTGAGGTATACCTATGATGAAAATTGGAGACCTCTCTCATTTTTTAAGTGGGAGAACTTGCACAATTGGTGGCTGACCGCGATCCAAGATGGCGCCCACAGCGGTCGACATGGTGCTTCGCTGCGCTCTTTGTTTGTTTTTGTTTGTCAATTGTGTGTCTGCTTGCACTTATACTCGTGAAGAACTTTTAAATATCAGGACTTTGACCCCCACGGACCTCCTCCCAGTTTTTCTAGCCCCTGCCGCCGATCTGGTTTATTGTTTGGCTCGGAAAGTGAGACGGCGGAAGAGAGGAAGACGAGCGGGCGCTCTCGTACGACTTCGCAGGAGAGGCTCGCGAACGGCGCTGCCTGGCATATTTCTGTCCAATACCAACTCTCTCTCTAACAAGGTGGATGAACTGAGACTGCTGATGCGTTTTAAGGACCTCGCCTCCTCAGCTGTCCTCTGCTTTACTGAGACCTGGCTCCGGGAAAATATACCGGACAGCGCGCTGCGCCTCGACGGCTTCCAGCTCTTCCGTGCTGATCGTGACACAGAGCTTTCCGGCAAGACCACAGGAGGCGGTGTCTGCTTCTACATCAACTGTAGCTGGTGCTCTGATGTAACGGTAATTTCCAAACACTGTTCTCCTGCCCTGGAATTTCTTGTTATCAACTGCAAGCCTTTTTATTCCCCGCGGGAGTTTGCTTCTTTTATACTGATCGCTGTGTACGCCCCTCCCGACGCGGACACGCGCGAAGCTCAGCGCGTGCTCGCGGATCACATTCAACACACAGAGCGGAGTTTTCCAGACTCGCTGATTATTGTGGCTGGCAACTTTAATCAGTGCAATCTGAGCCACGATCTCCCCCGCTACAAACAGTTTATTAAATGCCCCACCAGAGGATTAAACACACTGGATCACTGTTACACCACAGTGAAAGACACATATCGCGCTGTCCCTCGAGCTGCGCTGGGATTATCTGATCACGTGATGGTTCACCTCATTCCCACATACAGACAGAGATTGAAGCTCACTAAACCTGTTGTGAGCACTACGAAGATACGGACCAGTGATGCTGAGGAGAAGCTGGAAACGTGCATGGAAATATCTGACTGGGGCATGCTTAAAGGAGCCACGCATGATCTGGATGAGTACACGGACACTGTGAACTCATATATCCACTTTTGTGAAGAGAACATTCTTCCATCACGCACCAGGGTGAGTTACTCTAATGACAAACCCTGGTTCACAGCTAAGCTCAGACAGATCAGGAAGGAGAAGGAAGCAGCGCTGAAAAGTGGAGACAGGGACTGCTACAGGGAGGTTAAATACCGGTTTAACAGAGAGCTGAAGAGGGCTAAATCTGTGTACTCAGAGAGACTCCAGCAGCAGTTCACTGCTAATGATTCGGCTTCCGTGTGGAGAGGACTGAGGCAGATCACCAACTATCGGCCTCAGGCTCCTAAAGGTCAGGATGACAAAGCCCTTTGTCAGAGACTGTCCCAACACTATGCCCGTTTTGACACCTCGTCATCTGTGTCCAACTCCCCCCCTCCCTCCAGCTCCACAGCCTCCACATTCCCTACTTCATTTAAGGCACCCCCCCCACCTCCCCCCCTCCCCTTATCATCAGTGAGCAGGATGTGCTCAAACAGTTCTCCAGACTGAACCCGCGCAAGGCCCCCGGCCCAGACGGCGTGTCTCCCTCCACCCTGAGACTCTGTGCGAAACAGCTGGCTCCTGTATTCACAGACATTTTTAACACCTCCCTTAAGTTATGCCACGTGCCATCCTGCCTCAAATCCTCCACCATCATCCCTGTCCCCAAGAAGCCACGGATCACTGGACTTAATGACTACAGACCTGTAGCGCTCACCTCTGTAGTCATGAAGTCCTTTGAGCGCCTGGTCCTGTCCCACCTCAAGTCCATCACCACCCCTCTCCTGGACCCGCTGCAGTTTGCCTACCGAGCCAACAGGTCTGTAGACGATGCAGTCAACCTGGCCCTCCACTCCATCCTGCAGCACCTGGACTCCCCGGGAACCTACGCCAGGATCCTGTTTGTGGACTTCAGCTCCGCATTCAACACCATCCGCCCCGCTCTGCTCCGGGACAAGCTGTCCCTGCTCAACGTGCCTGACTCCCTCTGCAGGTGGATCATCGACTTCCTGACGGACCGGAGGCAGCATGTGCGGCTGGGAAAGACTGTCTCAGACTATACTAGCATCAGCACCGGATCACCCCAGGGCTGTGTACTTTCCCCCCTACTCTTCTCCCTTTACACCAACTCCTGCACCTCCAGCCACCAGTCTGTCAAGTTGATCAAGTTTGCGGACGACACCACCCTCATCGGGCTCATCTCCAACGGCGACGAGTCCGCCTACAGGAGAGAGGTGGCCCAGCTGGCGTCCTGGTGCAGCAATAACAACCTGCAGCTGAACGCTCTGAAGACAGTGGAGATGATTGTAGACTTCAGGAAAGTCACTACTCCTCTGCCCCCCCTCACCCTCTCAGGCTCTCCCATCACCACTGCTGATTCCTTCCGCTTCCTAGGCACTACCATCACCAGGGACCTCAAATGGGAGCTGACCATCAGCTCACTCATCAAAAAAGCCCAGCAGAGGATGTTCTTCCTGCGGCAGCTGAGGAAGCTCAAGCTACCCACCAAGATGTTAGTGCAGTTCTACACAGCCATCATCGAGTCCATCCTCACCACCTCCATAACCGTGTGGTACGCAGGAGCCACTGCCAGGGACAGACTAAGGCTGCAGCGCGTCGTGCGCACTGCTGAGAAGGTGATCGGCTGCAAGCTCCCATCTCTCCAGGATCTGTACATCTCCAGGACCCGGAGGCGTGCTGGCCGGATCATAGCCGATCCCTCACACCCTGGTCACGTACTGTTTGCCCCCCTCCCCTCTGGTAGAAGACTTCGGTCCATCCAGACTAAAACCTCCCGTCACATGAACAGCTTCTTCCCCTCTGCCATTAGACTGCTGAACACTAAGTGACTCTCGTGCACCATGTACAGCAGCTCAACCAGACTCATGTCAATCATCACTGTTTTCTTCCTGCATTACCGACTGCACTATATAGTTCTCCACAGTATCTGCTGCTGGCTAATATATATTTTAACTGTTGACCAGTATCACTTAATCTTATCCTACACTTTATTACATGTATAGTTTATTTCTCTTATCTTATCATGTTTAATGTTGCAGCATTGTACCGAGACAAATTCCTAGTTTGTGTACTACATGAACAATGGCAATAAACCTGATTCTGATTCTGACTAAATACTTTTTTACCCCACTGTACCAACGTCTCCTTTCCAGTCTGGCTTCCCTAACCCTGAGGTCAGTTCCTACAGCGTTCAGGTTCCGCCCTCACTGTTCATATGTAAGTGTTTGTATTTATTTGTGTTTGCCCCACGAGGCTTGTTATTTTGTCATTTTGTGTCTTTATTTAAAAAATGTACGAACTCATGGCTGCCTATAGCGTCTCACTGATGGCTCGCGAGAGCCACCCATGTCAGTAGGTTGCAGCCCAAAGAGACGCCGGTGGCTGTAGTTTGTTTAATTGGACTTGTTGTTTCCCCTGTCTGGGTACCGGTGTGCTAGGAGAGTATGTCGTCACGCAGGGGCCATGCTCGGAGCCTGGGCTACAAGCTGGTGGAGGCCCTGGACTACATTGATGGAACTATCTTCACGGCTGGCCTCTACGACACTCCCAGCGACGTACGCCGGCACCTGGACCTTGCTGAGGATATTATTAATCGCCTTCCCCACTACTCCAACCACCCGGAAGTCATGGCGAGGAAGGCAGACATCGGTGCGCACCGGGAGAGACTCCATGGGCTGGAGGGAAACACCGGCAGGGAGCCGAAAAGGAGGTCTCCTTGCTCCTCGCTTCAGGATCCCATTCCTGTCCTCGTTCCAGGCCAGGAGGTCGCACCGCCCAGGGGTGATCCCCGAGAGAGTGTGACGTCAGTCAGGATTCCCCCGGAGAAGTTACGACAGTCAGCTGCTTCCATCCAGGACCATCCAATCTGCGTATCTCACCCTACGGAGATTATAAAGCATGTGACGGTGGCAGTCAGGCTGGTGGAGAGGAATCCGGCGTTAAGGGACTACCCAGAGTATGCTGACCTGCTCACTTCTGTTTCCGTACAGGAGCGGCGTTTCCCGAACCTCTCCTTTGCCTCGCCCTCTGCCGGTAACCGTTGTCACACGGCTAACAAGAAGCCTCAGCAAGAACCCCGTCCGGATCTTGTTCTGGGTCGTCGCAAAGACTCTACCTCTCTGACAGCTGCCGCTCCTACGTCTCGTCAGGAGGGAATCCCCGCAGCCTCTCTCCCCGGGTCACCTCTCCCTGCTGTTCCGTCAGCTCCTCGTGCCCCCGATCGCTTCGGCTGTCATCCCCTCCTCCTCGACGTCTTCCTCGGCGGCTGTGAGTGTTATGAGTCCTGCCTCAGCGACACCCGTCGTGGGTCCATCGCGAGCGGCTCCTCCTCGTCCTTCCAGGGGGCCCCTCCGTCACTATCCAGCAGGGCAAGGGAGGAACGAAGTCCACTGCAGCGGGTCCCATCGCGCCTCCACGGATCAGGCAAGTAACTTTTCATTCTGTTTCCACATTAGATGAATTGCCTTGCTTGATTCCTGGGGGCGGAGTTTGGGGTTCACAGTCCCCTGAACTCCCTCCACCTGCTGCAGTAATTAGTAATGGACCTGCTACCTCTGTGTCTCCTTCCTCTGAGCATTCCGCGGCGCCAAGCCTACGCCGCCGGACGAGGTGGAAGCCGGCGGCCCTGGATAGCCTGGTTCCAGCCCTGCAGCCACGTCATGGGCAGAGGAGGAGAGCGGACTGCAGTTTGGAGCCTGCGCCGACGATGAAGTGTCCCCGGGTCTCCACGGAAGAGTGGTCCAATCCAGCAGGTTGAGGAACCCCTGCCACCACGCCATGCGGGTCGTCAGCATGGACGTCAGCATTGGAGGTTCCTCAGGCTGTGAAGAACATCATGCCGACTGCGGGGCCCGCCGTAGCCGAGTGGGAGCCAGACGACGTCCTTCTGCTTTCGGAACCCGGATTGTCGAAGTCCTGGAAGGCGACAGAACTCGAGTGCAGGCAAGTGCTCTGTTTTGTCTTCCTTCTATCAATTCTGGAGCATTTTTGCCTGCCTCTCAGGGAGACGAGCCGGGTGCAGCCGTCCGCTGCATCTGAGCTCATCTCACTGGGCTCTGTCACTACCGGTGATCCTGATCCCAGTTCTTTTCCTTCTCCTGAGCCTTCTCCCAGGGTCACCGGTGCGGAGTCATTCCCGGTCGCTGTGCAGGAGGTTCCGGGTCCAGGGTTGGAGGTCGTTTCTGGTGCTGCGCCGACCCAGTCGGGCTCCATTGCGGGCGCTGCTCTGACCCAATCGGGGTCCGACGTGGGTACAGACGAGACCCAATCGGGGTCCATCGCGGTTGCTGCTCCGGCCCAATCGGGGTCCGTCGTGGGTGCTGAGCTGACCCGATCGGGGTCCAACAGGGGTGCAGCACCAGTTCGGTCCAAGGTCGGTGAGGGAGCTGCAGATCCTCTGCCGCCTGATGCTGGACTGGCTCATCATCATCATTATAATCATCGTCATCCTTCCCCCTATTCATCTCCACTGGGTGCCATTGGGGTGTTCCACGATCGGCTCGGCTCTCCCTCGTTTTTCCCCTCTCCAGGGAGGCCGTCTTCAACTTCTCCCCTGCAGTCCTGGTGGCTGGGTGATGTGGGTCAGCCGCCTGGAGGACTGCCCTGCCTGTTTGGCGTTCTGGGTCAGCCACCCGACAAACTTTCCCGTCCGTTCGGCGATCTGGCCTGGCTGCCAGAAGAACTGTATTTCCTGACATGGGACTGGGATAGGCCACCCGAACTGTTCCTTTTCCCCCTGCCAGCGATGTGGATGCTAGATGCAGGCCGGCCCCCCCAAACTATCGGCTTTCATGCCGTGGTGCTTAGACTGCCGTCATACCTGGTTTTCGATTTTTGTGCTCCTGTAACCTTTTGGGATGTATGGGGGTCTTGTGTATGAAATTGTGTATCTCACCGCTCCCTAGCGGGTGTTTTTTCTGTTTAGATGTCCATTCATTGCCTGTAACAGTTTGTGTGTATGGATTTAAACTGCAGGGTTTCAACGTTTGTAGTGTTTTTTTCCTGTCCCCCCTTTCATCTGTTGGGGGATGATATGTGTTTTTCCCTTGGAACTATGTATCTTGGTCTGAAGACCCAAGTTTCTGTTTGTGGCCGGTAGGCTTAGTTGTCCCTTATTTGGGCTTAGTATTCTGCCTGTTGGTGCATTATGGAGTGTTTCTATGTTTTTCCATGCTCTGTAGTGTCTCCTGTTGATATTTTTTGAGTATTCTGTCTGTTGGTGCATTATGGAGTGTTTCTATGTTTTTCCATGCTCTGTAGTGTCTCCTGTTGGTATTTTTTTGTGTATTCTGCCTGTTGGTGCATTATGGAGTGTTTCTGTGCTTTTTTTCATACTCTGTAGTGTCTCCTGTTGTTTTTTTTTTCTTTACTCTGGTCGCCAAGATCTAGCCCTCCTCTGCCTCCCCCCCCCTCCCTTCCTGGGGTGGTTTTGTTGGCCTCCCTGTTGGGGGGGAGCCCGATGTTACACCGCGTCTAGAATCCACATCAGGAACGGGGGCAACTGTCATGGTTCGTGTGCTGACTCTGTCAGCATTCGGGCTGTGCGGTAGTCTCCGTTCTCTCCTCTGGCACGCTTCTAGACGTTTATTTTGACAGCATCTCAGCAGGGCTTCCGGCTGTCAGTGGAGCCCCGCTGAACAACCTGTTTCCAATCAGCTGATGACCCTTCATCAGCTGCTCAATCTATCCAGCCCTATTTAAGGGAGCAGCTCTGTTTGCTCAGGGCTGCGACCTACACAGACATACCAGCGTCTCCTTTCCAGTCTGGCTTCCCTAACCCTGAGGTCAGTTCCTACAGCGTTCAGGTTCCGCCCTCACTGTTCATATGTAAGTGTTTGTATTTATTTGTGTTTGCCCCACGAGGCTTGTTATTTTGGCATTTTGTGTCTTTATTTAATAAATGTACGAACTCATGGCTGCCTATAGCATCTCACTGATGGCTCGCGAGAGCCACCCATGTCAGAAAACAGTTGCAAACTGGCAAGAAAAAGTTGTTAGTTTTCAGGAAATGAGTTGCAAATTTATTTCACATTTGGGAGAAAAAATCAGAAGTTAAGAGGAAAAAAGCTTTAAATTTATGAGGCAAGTTGCAAATTAAAGTGAAAATAGCTAATTTATTTTTTAACAGGTTGTAAGTTTTTTTTCTAAGGTGCAAATGTGCAAAGAAAAAGTAGCTGCAATGTTGCATTTTTTAGGCTCTTTTATCTCTCTTTTTAAGGCTCAAATAGATTTTGTGGCTCTGTGCAGATTTCTTTGGATAAAAATTGCTTAAGATAGCTCTTTTCACAGTAGAGGTTGCTGACCCCTGTTCTAAGCTGTCAATTTAATTTAAATCCATGGAGGCAGTACAGATAAATGCACAATTGGGGATCTTAAATGTCATATTCCACAAAAAAAAAAAAAAAAAAAAAAAAAAAAGTCACTGGAAGACGTGCTGAAGCAGAAAGTGCTTGACATATCACTGACAAAAAGAGCACTTCTCTTTTGCCAAAATAATTCACAAGATGTTGATTAAACCACATGATTGCTTGCTGTACAGGTGTGCCTTGGGCTGAAATCGTAAAGTCTGCATAAAATAGCTCCACAAACACAAAATGTTTTGACTTTTCAGCTATGGTAAAAGATAAGACATTTCCTGTATTCACTAGAGACAGCAGAATTTCAAGCTCTGTATCTCACCAAGAAGGATCCATCAACTACGGGCACCACTCACACCATGATGTCTGTCCTGAGCCTGAGCCAAAGTCTGCTTCTTTTGAACAGTCTGTCTACAAATTCCCTTGGCTTTGGCCTGCTTGGAGATGTTGGTTTCAGTGTGGCATGGTTTCTCATGCATGACTACACAAACACACACACACATAGACGCGATACGTATCCACAAGAGGTAGCAGCGCTCGAGCCCGGCTACACTACAAGCAAAAGCAATTGTGGGGCCCCCTCAAAAGAAATGTGGTGAATTTGCCTGTTTAAAAGTATAGAAACAAGATGGTTACAATAGGTGATAAAAAAAAATTCTCTGTTGTACTAAAGTTAAACAAATACCTGAGACCAAACACATGGTTTATCACATCTTTCTCTCAGACACAGACATAGCACAGATATGGCAGGAGGAAATACTCTACCTTTGCTGTGGTGTCGGTGGAGTGGCACAGATCAACTGAGCAGCTTCTATCTCAGCGTTTGTAATGTGCGTGAAAATGTGGCCAGCGTTCAAAGTCTAATGAGCAAAGTTGCTTGTGTGTCAGGAAGTTGGTGCTAGGTCACGATGTGAAAAATGAAAGTGATAAAGAACACAGAGCAAGTAGAAATGTGTTGTTTCCACTTGAGTTCATGTAAGAGAAAAAGGCACACTGGTGCCTGTAATCAGTCCCTGTAATCAGGAAAATGGCATTATTATCACTACTAGATGTATTTATTTCATTAGTCATCATAATCCTCTGCATACAAGGTCGCCAACCTGCTTCTTACATGCAACTCATTTGCACATACAGTGGTGTGAAGTGTTTCCCCCTCTTGATTTCTCATTTTTTTGTATGTTTGTCACACTTAAATGTTTCAGATCATCAAACAAATTTAAATATTAGACAAAGATAACACAAGTAAACACAAAATGCAGTTTTTAAATGAAGATGTTTATTATTAAGGGGAAAAAAATCCAAACCTACATGGCCCTGTATGAAAAAGTGATTGCCCCCTAAACCTAATAACTGGTTGGGCCACCCTTAGCAGCAACAACTGCAATCAAGCGTTTCCGATAACTGGCAATGAGTCTTTTACAGTGTTGTGGAGGAATTTTGGCCCTCTCATCTTTGCAAAATTGATGTAATTCAGCCACAATGGAGGGTTTTCAAACATTAACTGCCTTTTTAAGGTCACGCCACAGCATCTCAATCGGATTCAGGTCAGGACTTTGACTAGGCCACTCCATAGCCTTCATTTTGTTTTTCTTAAGCCATTCAGAGGTGGACTTGCTGGTGTGTGTTGGATCATTATCCTGCTGCAGAACCCAAGTGCGCTTCAGTTTGAGGTCACAAACAGATGGCCGGACATTCTCCTTCAGGATTTTTTGGTAGACAGCAGAATTCATGGCTCCATTTACCACAGCAAGTCTTCCAGGTCCTGAAGCAGCAAAACAGCCCCAGATCATCACACCACCACCACCATATTTTACTGTTGATATGATGAAATGATATGATGTTCCTTTTCTGAAATGCTGTGTTACTTTTACACCAGATGTAATGGGACACACACTTTCTAAAAAGTTCAACTTTTGTCTCTTCAGTCCACAGAGTATTTCCCCAAAAGTCTTGAGGACCATCAAGATGTTATCTGGCAAAACTGAGACGAGCCTTTATGTTGTTTTTGCTCAGCAGTGATTTTCATCTTGGAACTCTGCCATGCAGGCCATTTTTGCCCAGTCTCTTTCTTATGGTGGAGTTATGAACACTGACCTTAACTGAGGCAAGTGAGGCCTGCAGTTCTTTGGATGCTGTTGTGGGATTTTTGTGACCTCTTGGATGAGTCATTGCTGTGCTCTTGGGGTAATTTTGGTCAGCTGGCCACTCCTGGGAAGGTTCACCACTGTTCCATGTTTTTGCCATTTGTGGATTATGGCTCTCACTGTGGTTCACTGGAGTCCCAAAGCTTTAGAAATGGCTTTATAATCTTTCCCAGACTGATAGATCTCAATTACTATTTTTCCCTTTGTTCCTGAATTTCTTTGGATTGCAACATGATGTCTAGCTTTTGAGAATCTTTTGGTCTACTTCAGTTTGTCAGGCAGGTCCAATTTAAGGTATTTCTTGATTGAGAACAGGTGTGGCAGTAATCAGGTCTGGGTGTGGCTCGAGAAATTGAATTCAGCTTTCCAAAGATGTGATAAACCACAGTTAATTTATGTTTTAATGGGGAGGGGTCACTTTTTCACACAGGGCCATGTAGGTTTGGATTTTTTTTTACCCTTAATAATAAACATCTTCATTTAAAAACTGCATTTTGTGTTTACTTGTGTTATCTTTGTCTAATATTTAAATTTGTTTGATGATCTGAAACATTTTAGTGTGACAAGCATACACAAAAAATGAGAAATCAGGAAGAGAGCAAACACTTTTTCACACCACTGTAACAGGAGCTCCCTGTGGCTTAGTGGCTTTTTAAAGGAAAAGGTTCCAGTTTTCACTCACATGCACACACACACACACACACACACACACACACACACGTGTACAGTGGTGTGAAAAAGTGTTTGCCCCCTTCCTGATTTCTCACTTTTTTGTATGGTTGTCACACTTAAATGTTTCACATCATCAAAACAAATTTAAATATTAGACAAAGATAACACAAGTAAACACAAAATGCAGTTTTTAAATGGAGGTGTTTATTATTAAGGGCAAAAAAAAAAATTCTTAACCTACGTACATGACCCTGTGTGAAAAAGTGATTGCTCTGCTCTGTTAAAACATAAATTAACTGTGGCCTCACTTGCCTCATTTAAGGTCAGCGTTCATGACTCCACCATAAGAAAGAGACTGGGCGAAAATGGCTTGCATGGCAGAGTTCCAAGATGAAAACCGCTGCTGAGCAAAAAGAACATAAAGGCTCATCTCAGTTTTGCCAGAAAACATCTTGATGATTCCCAAGATATTTGGGAAAATACTCTATGGCCTGACAAGACAAAAGTTGAACTTTTTGGAAGGTGTGTGTCCCATTACATTCGGCGTAAAAGTAACGTAGCATTTCAGAAAAGAACATCATACCAACAGTAAAATATGGTGGTGGTGGTGTGATGGTCTGGGGCTGTTTTGCTGCTTCAGGACCTGGAAGACTTGCTGTGGTAAATGGAACCATCATAGGCATAATTTATAGGGGGGTTAGAGGGGTTATAACCCCCCTAGTAATCAAATCCAATCAATATAACCCCCCAATAATCATATTATTATAATTAATACAAAATATCTACAACTCAAGCAAGTATGAAGAAGATGTCGTTTTTTCATTTGCAAGCAACAAAAAGTAGCATTTCTAATAATCAGACAATGTATCCCTCCCTGCTGCAGACTTGGTATTGCCCAGCTGGTCCTTGCACCTTCTCTGAGTAGGAGTCAGTTGTAAGGGCGACAGGTGGGGATGCTGGTATGGGATGCATTCAGCTCAGTGAGAGAACATGAAATGAACTCTACAAGGGCAACAAACCGTTTTAAATTGGTTGAACTTGTCAAACAGAAGGATCAAGCCCTCTGTCCAAAACAAGGTAAATATATTTAGCTTGTGAATTGCTGTGTGCTGATTGCAAGTTTGCTGATAGGAGTACACCACAGAATAACTGTGCTGCCTGGTAGGATTTAGCTGATCTGAGAAATGATTAGCTTTTCTCATGCAAATTTGGTCTTTACATGTATTAATCATTCATGAAATGTGATCAGAATGGTTTTGTTCATTAACTGTTAGAGTGAAATTTATGTGTTTCACTACTCATCAAAATGTTAGCAGCTCCAAACATTCATCAAGTACAAACAAAATCTACTTTGACCACTGGTCCTTAAATACAAATGCATGGTTTAAATGGTTTAAATATTGCTTTTTTCCCCACGAAATTCAAGTTAACCTTAAACTGTTCTGTATTTTTAAAATGTCATGATTTTGATAATTATAAAATTCAATTAAAAATCAAGTTTTACCACTTTTGATTATTGACTGTCACTCTGAAGGCTATTCTTAAATATCCACATTAAAATAAATTGATTATTTTCCCTACAGATCATTTTCAGCTCTTCTATCCTCTGTTAAAATACCACAACTCCACGACAGAGGATCTACACAAATATATAAGAAATAAACACCAAATAGATGAATGAAAAAATAGATGCATTTTACATTCCTAACCTTTTTATAAACTTTTTTATGTGTTAAAATGAGTTTGAAAGCACTACAGTACAGCATCACTAATTTATGTAATTTAATTATTGAGCTTAAAATCACATTTCTAGTTTTCCTTTCCCATTTTATTTAATCACGAGACAGCATTACACAAATTAGGCGGTGACTGAGATATTTGTATTGAGATATTATATTATCAATGTATAGTGATTTAGCTCCTAGTATGATTCATCACCTTAACACTATATCTTTTGAGTTTGTTAGTGTTTCAGGGTCTATTTGCAATAAAGGGAGCACTAATAAAATAAATAAATTGATAACTAAAAAGTTGCAATGCTTCTTTCAGCATTCTTTTTTTTTTTTTTTTTTTTTTTGTTGCAGCATTTGTCACCTCCTCCATTCTGTTGCTTTTCCTGTCAAGTAGGAGTCTCTGCAGAACGCTGCGCTGCACCTAGAGAAACCATATTATAAACCCATTTAAAGTTAGAGCTGTCCTCACTACCAGCTTTGGGGGCTCCAAATATTCTGTCCAGTCTTTTTTCTCCGTTAGTAAACTTCATCAGTGTTTTATGTAGCACTGTGATGATTCTAATGTCACTTTTTCAAGTGTGCAACTTTTTTGTCATAGGTTTACAACTTTTCTTGTAAATCAGAGACATTTTTTCTTGTAAATTTGCCTACAAAATGCAGTATTTCCACATTTTGTTTTCCCCCTAAATTCAGTTTCTCACAAAAATGTAGCATTTGTCATGGAAAATAAGCATTTTTCCTTACATATTTGCAAAATAATTTAAATTTCAGATTTTTTTCAATATTTTTTTGATTATCATCAAGTTGCTACTTTTTTATTATGAATTCATACTATTTTCCCAAAAATTTGTACATTTTTCTTCTAGTAAAATTGGTAAAGGTAAATTTGTTATTTACCTTTTACGAGGGGAGGGAGGCAAATACCTGAATACTAAATTAGAAAACTGAATGCCACTGTAAAAAATTAAATGTCTAGATAATGAATCCAGAGTAAGCTTTACCAGGATGATTTTGTCACAAATTTCACAGATTTATTACCATTTAATGAGTGAAACATAACACACCTAAGGTGTGGTGTGCTGTGTTCATAATGCCTCTGCAGGTAGGATAACTGTTACTTTTGTCATAGTCTAGCTGACTAAATCACACATAGTGTCCTTAGTTCATATGCTTGGTAAGAAATAGCTACACAGTGGTAAGCCTTGTTCACATTCAGCAGCTGCATTAACTTCAGTTCTGTGGATAGAATGATGATCATGGTATCAAAATAAACTAGACAGCCTAATGCACCTGCTGATAGCACTGTTAAGATGCTATTAAGAAGGGGGGGCATTTTACATCTATCCAAGTTTTTCACATAGGAAATTCTTGCGTGAATTACATCTTCCAGAACTGTCAGTGAGGTACCTCTCTTAAACCATTTGAACATTAGTTGAGCTTATTTTATGTCAGGAGCAGGAATGTGAAAGTGACAGCAGCAGGGATAACAAAGAGGGAGAGAGGGAGGAGAGAGGTGGCCCAGGTGACCAGAGGGCGAGTGAGGCAGCACAGGAGGCACAAGTGACCAGGTAACAACAAAAATTAACTTTGCGCCTTAGAGAACAGACTGCTTACTAGATCATCAAAATAATGTTCTGTTGGACAAACTAATGAATTTTAGACTTGTCCTGATAAGTGATTGACATATTCTTTTTGTTCATGTGATTTTCTCATCGAGAGGCACAGGGTGAGGGCAGCAGTCAGGCAAATCCACTCTGTTATTACCACTGTATAGTGATTTAGTTAAGAGTCAGGCTAAGATTCATCCTAATGACTAGTCTGTCAGTGCAGGGGTCAATGCTATGAGAAATCAGTGCTTTTGACATCACTAAAATGTAACTGTGTTTAGTGATGTGGGATGATGGGAGTTGTTGTCCGCTAGTCATTTAAACAAACGACTCTACCAACTGAACCCCTGCCTCCCCACACCCGGGAGGCAGGGGTTCAAATCCCAGCCGGGTCATGCCGAAGACCATATAAAAGTGGAACTTCCTGCCGTCCAGCTTGGTGCTCAGCAATAATGGAATGGAGGAGGGAAATCTGTGGCGGCGCCTTGCATGGCAGCGGCCCTCTGATTCTACACTTGGAGTGTGTGTGATTAACACTGTAGATAGGTAAAACACAATTTCGTTCTACTGTACATGATTGGTTGTACGGTTGAATGACAATAAAGGTGATTTGATTTGAAAAACTAAATATTAATTCAATTCAATTCAACTTTATTTATATAGCACCGTTTCACAACAAGAGTCATCTCATAGAACTTTCAACTGTAGGGGAAACCCCCACAATTGCAGAAAGACCCCAGCAATCAGGCGATCCCCTATGAGCAAGCGCTTGGCGACGGTGGAGAGGAAAAGCTCCCTTTTAACAGGAAGAAACCTCCAGCAGAACCAGGCTCAGGGAGGGGCAGTCATCTGCTGCGACTGGCTGGGGAGTGAGGAGATAGAGAAGATGAAAAGAACAGACATGTAGAGAGCAAACAGCACAATGGGGACTCAATCTATGGGAGAGAACAAACAGATGTTAATGACCAGCAAAAAAAAAATATTTCATTGAGAGTGAAGGAGTGAAGCCCAGTGCGTTATTGGAGGTCCCCCGGCTGTCTAAACCTAATAGCAGCATAACTAAGGGAGGGTTCAGAAACACATGATCCCTCCCTAATTGTAGGCTATATCAAAAAGGAAGGTTTTAACCCTATTCTTAAAAACAGAGATCGAGTCTGACTCCCGAATCCAGATTGGCAGCTGGTTCCACAAGAGAGGAGTTTGATAACTAAAGGCTCTGCCCCCCATTGTACATTTGGAGATTCTAGGTATTACAAGAAATCCAGCATTTTGGGAGCGTAGTGCTCTGTTAGGATAATAGGGTAGTATCAGATCTTTTAAATAAAAAGGGGCCTGATTGTTTAGAGCTCTGAAAGTGAGAAGAAGGATTTTAAACTTAATTCTAAACTCTATGGGAAGCCAATGAAGGGAGGCCAGAACCAGAGAGATATGAGCTCTCTTTCTAGTACCTGTTAAAACTCTTGCAGCAGCATTTTGGATTAACTGAAGACTTTTAGAGATGTTTTAGGACAACCTGATAATAAAGAGTTACAATCATCTAATCTAGAGCTAACAAAAGCGTGGATCAGTTTCTCAGCATCACTCTGAGAAAAGATGCTCCTAACCTTGGCAATATTACACAAATGATAGAAGGCAGTCTTAGAAACAAATTTAATATGTGAATTGAAAAACAGATCTTGATCAAAAATAACTCCAAGGTTCCTCACAGAGCTATTAAGAGAAAGAGTAACTATATCCAAACTCAAAGTTTGATATGGAAAGGTATTTCTAAGGTTTTTTTGGACCAACAAGAATTACTTCAGTCTTATCTGAATTTAATAGCAGGAAATTACAAGTCATCCAAACTTTGATTTCCTTAAGACAGGTTTCTAACTTGGCTAATTGATTACTATCATCTGGCTTAATTGACAGATATACTTGTTAATAATAATTGTTAATAATTATTACTCTGTTATTATATGACAGCCGACAACTTTAATTATATGGAAAGTTATCTTTTAAATTGACAAACATCATATGTGTAACTTGTTTCAAAATTTGATCGGGATCAAAAGATAATGTTGCTCTTGCTATTCATTTCAATAAAGAATTCCACGGCGCTGTAAAAGACTCATTGCCAGTTATTGCAAACACTTGATTGCACTTGTGGCTACTTAGGGTTCCCCAACCCATTATTAGGTTTAGGCGGCAATCACTTTTCACACAGGGCCATGTAGGTTTGGATTTTTTTCCCCTTAATAATAAACACCTTCATTTAAAAACTGCATTTTGTGTTTACTTGTGTAATCTTTGTCTAATATCTACATTTGTTTGATGATCTGAAACATTTAAGTGTGACAAACATACAAAAAAATGAGAAATCAGGAAAGGGGCGAATACTTTTTCACACCACTGACCATCTTTTGAAAGATGGTGATGGCAATCAGAAATACAAGTTTTTTAGATTCCCATCGGCTAGCAGAGATTACTGAAGGAGGATATTGTGGGCTAATGCCTGCCAAAGGAGAATGCCTTCCATAATGGGATGCGGATGTCGAGGGATGATATGACCCATGTCATCTGTTCTGACCACTTTATAACAGGTATGTCTGTTTACCAAAACTATAAACTTATTTTATATATCAATAGATTTAGCATTAAAAATAATATGCCTACACATAAAATGAATGCAAACAGGTGAAAAACACCCGAATTTGCATCTGAGTGAGTTAATAGCTAGAAGTATCGGCTCGACAATGGCAGAGCTGGGGGGTGGCCAGGGGTAGCCATGGCCACCCTTGCCATAATCTTGTCCACCCTCGACATAATCTTTGCCACTTTATCAACTACAGCAGCCGGAGCTGTATTTGCCTCAGGCGGAACCCTTGTTTACGGTTACAGCCGGGTCATGCCGAAGACCATATAAAAGTGGAACTTCCTGCCGTCCAGCTTGGTGCTCAGCAGTAATGGAACGGAGGAGGGAGATTTGTGGCGGCGCCTTGCATGGTAGCGACCCCTCTGGTTCTAGATGTGATTAACACTGTAGTTAAGAGAAACGTAATTTCGTTCTACTGTACATGATTGGCTGTATGGACTGAATGACAATAAAGTTGGTTTAACCGTTACCTTTACCTTTACACTTCCCTGTTGGACCTCACAAATGCACACACATCCGGTAACCAGCGGTCACATTTGAAAACAGCACAGCTGTAGGCAATGGTGCATCAATTCACAAATTGATAAACATAGGCTATAATATCAGAGGGGAAGTCATGTTGATATGTTTTCAGTAGTGCTAAGTCACTTGGCTGTTTTTGTAATTTAGCAAAGACAAAAAGTCTCAGCAACAACAGCTCACTGATAGGAAAAATTGGAAAGATATATCATAAACTCATGTTTTATGCACAGTGTCTGCCATAATATTAATGGTTAAGTGAGTTAACGTTTCATGTTAAGACACTAACATGATGTTAATGCATTATGAGGTACATTAACGTGAGTCAGGTTAACTTTTTGAATGTTTTCTGTCAGGAAAATTGACTACAGTAAGATTCAACCAACCAGGATCATTTTACATTTTGGTAAATGATTCTGTGTTTTTTATTATTATACAGTCATGTGAAAAAATTAGGACACCCTATGAAAACCTGCGTGTTTTTTAACATATTTGGACATACAGTATGGGCAGCGCGGTGGTGGAGTGGTTAGCACTGTGGCAGCACAGCAACTCACCCTTGGCCGGGGGACCCTGGGTTCGATCCCAGCCCCTGACCAATAGTGATCTGTGTGGAGTTTGCATGTTCTCCCCATGTCTGCTTGGGTTTACTCCGGGATTTCTACGGTTTCCTCCCACATGCCAAAAACATGCAAGTTAGGTTAACTGGCACCAAACTGGGGATTCTAAATTGTCCTTAGGTATGATTGTGAGTGTCACTCCGCGCCACTCATCAGCGGCGCCACCTGCTCACGCACCTGATCATCATCAGCGGCGAGGGATAAAGGCCGCCTCGCCCGGAGCTTCGGCCTGAAGCCGTCAGACTTCGTTCCTCACCGTTGTGAGTCATCAACTATCTTCAGCATTATTGTTTGGGTAAGAGGCCTTACCTTCTTTCTCCAGTCTGCTCCCCTGTGCACAGGTGGATTTCCCGGCGGCGGACGTCTCCATTCCAACGCCCATTCCTCGCTGCTGCACGGAGCTCTCCAGGTGGCTGTCTTCCGGGTTTCGCCCCCTTGCTGTGCCAGCTATCCTGTCTTCCAAGTAAGTCTTTCTCTTGCCATAATCCTTCCTGTGTTGGTGTATGCCCGTCACCCTCTCCCTGTGCTTTCTCCATAGGGTTGCCCGGCTGTACGGTCATCTGCCTCTGTGCCTGAAGCAGACGCCACCACCAACACATTTACATCCCGCAGACACGCACTCATTCACGCCTGTCGTTAATAAACTATTTGAACTACTCTGAGCCTGTGTGTGTGCGTCTCCTGAGCCGTGCGTTATGTCAGTGAGAATGAATGGCTGTCTGCCTCTCTGTGTTGGCCCTGTGATGGACTGGCGATCTGTTCAGGGTGTACCCTGCCCCTCGCCCAAAGATGCTGGGATAGGCTCCAGCCCCTCTGCGACCCAAAAAGGATTAAGCAGATGATGATGGATGGATGGACATACAGTATGGATATTTAATATCAAATTTTAACAATATTGGAAGACTCAAGTAATATAACTAAACAATTAAAACTGAAGAAAAGACTTTCTGTAAAATGTAATTCTAAAAACATGCAATTTCTGGTGAGGAATAAATAAGGACAACCCCACATTTATTCCCACTTAAAATGGCTAAAATCACACACAGGTGGATCACATCAGGTGCACATGATTAGAACATCGCTACTCAGTATTTTGAAGGAAGCTTGTCCTATTTAAACCTCAGACATTCAGTATGGTGTGCGCCTGAGTGTTGAAGTGAGAGTGAACACCATGGTGAGATCAAAAACACTGTCTGAGGCCTTCAGAAAGAAGATTGTAGCAGCATATGAGTCTTGTAAGGGATTTAAAAAGAACTTGAAATCAGCCATTCCACTGTCCAGAAAATAGTTTACAAGTGGAGGACATTCAAAACAACTGCCAACATGCCCAGGTCTGGCCGTCCAAGCAAGTTCACCCCGAGAGCAGACCACAAGACGCTAAAAGAAGTCTCCAAAAACCCTAAAATGTCATCACGGGACCTACAGCAGGCTCTTGCTACTGTTGATGTGAAAGTGCATGCCTTTAGAACCAGAGAGAGACTGCACAAGTTTAACTTGCGTGGGCGGTGTGCAAGGAAGAAACCTTTGCTCTCTAAGAGAAACATAAAGGCCAGACTGAAGTTTGCCAGAGAGATCATAGACAAAGACCAGGACTTCTGGAATAATGTTCTTTGGACAGATGAGTCTAAAACTGAATTATTTGGACACCAGAACATAGGACGTGTTTGACATAGATCAAATACAGCATTCCAGGAAAAGAGCCTCATATCACCTGGGAAGCATGGAGGTGGAAGTGTCATGATTTGGGGACACCATCAGAGAATCCACCATGAATTCTACCATGTATCAGAGGGTGCATGAGGACCACATGAGACCATCTGTAAAAAAAAAAAAATTAAAGCTGAAACGGAACTGGACCCTGCAACATGACAATGACCCAAAACATACCAGTAAATCCACCAACGACTGGCTAAAAACTAAGAAATGGAGAGTCCTGGAATGGCCGAGCCAAAGCCCAGATCTTAATCCTATTTAGATGCTGTGGGGTGATTTGAAACGGGCTGTACATGTAAGAAACTCCTCAAACATCTCACAGCTGAAAGAATTCTGCGTTGAGGAGCAGGGCAAACTTTCCTCAGACCAATGTCAGAGACTGGTAGATGGCTACAAGAAGCGTCTCAATGAAGTTATTTCAGCCAAAGGGGGTAACACTAGCTATTAGGCAGGAGGGTGTCCTAACTTTTTGTACTGGGGGTGGCTGTGGCACAGGTGTAGTGTGACCGACTACTGATCGGAGGGTCATGGGTTCAATTCCCGCTCTAGGTCTGCAGTCTGCATGTCGAAGTGTCCTTGAGCAAGACACTGAACCCACAGTTGCTCCTGATGGCCAGGCTAGCGCCTGTGTGTGTGTATGGCGGCACTGCCGCCATCAGTGTGTGAATGTGTGTGTGAATGGGTGGATAGCAGGATCTGTAAAGCGCTTTGGTCATCCAGAGGTGAGGAAAAAAGCGCTATGTAAGTGAACGCTATTTACCATTTAACTTTTTCTTCAGTTAGAATACGCATTTTTGTTGATATCTTTAGTTTAACTAGTACACACCCATGCATACCCATCCATGCCTGTAGAAATCAAGTATAAGCAAGTATTTCTGCATGCCCGTTGCTGAAGGGTCTCCTCCTGTCTCAGACGGCTGTGTTGTTCACAGTCATGCCTGCGACGTACTGGTGGAACCTGAGGTGTTTCATGTTCACGGCATCCTTTCTGACATGCAGCAGTTCTCCTCAATCTATTGCTCTCCATCTGGTGGGTCTTCTTCTTCGTTCAGACCACTGGTTGAGGGATAGGTGCACCGTAATTCCAGTTCATGGGCACGATCCTGAAAATAGATCTGAGCAAAAAGTGGCTTTTGACCCTGTTCAGGAAGGCCCGTGCATGCCCGTAGAAACCAAGAAACCAGAGCACCTGGAGAAAATCAGCGCTTTCCTTGGCATTTTACACATTTGTAGTGTAGACTGGCATTCTTCAAGGTTACACATTTGCCATCATATAGGCATCGCGAGGCGTCCTACTATGCCTGAGTTCATAGGACATCCTATGATGATGAGGCAGAGATCACAGGCCGTCCTATGATGTCCTATAAACGTGCTTTAAAGTCTGTCGTACCCTGTGCTGGTGAAGGGTGTCCTATCTGTCTCAGACGGGTGTGATGTACTGCTGGAACCTCAGGTGTTTCATGTTCATGGCATCTTTTCTGACGTGCAGCAGTTGTCCTCATTCTATTGCTCTCCATGCGGTGGGTCTTTTTCTTTTTTGTTGAGACCAGTGGTTGAGGGATAGGTGCGTCGTAATTCCAGTTCATGGACAGGATCATGAAAATAGATTTGAGCAAAAAGGGGCTTTCCAGCATGGACTCACTGTATATGACATCATAAAGACATGAAGGCAGCCTTGAAGTATATGTGACATAATGTCGGACCCAGGGAACACGCTCACACAGACTCAAGTTCAATACAATGATCTTTATTGAATAACCAGCAGGTGTGTGGGTGCGTGTATGCGGTGTGTGAACGTTGTGTGGGTGAACAAGCTGCAGCCGGGGGTGAAACAGAGCGCCCTACAGCCTGGCAACTCTAGAGACAGAACCAAATACAGGTGTTAATTTCAGCCGTGTTATGATGGACAGAGAATAAACAGGGCTTACTTGCAGAAGTCCTGGAGTTGGCGTCGGCTTGGGCTTTGGGCCACCTGCCAGGGAAACAGCGCCTGCTGAGCGCACCCGGTGAAGCGTTGTGATGCGTGGCGTGGAGAGAGGAGCAGTTCCGCCGCCGCGAGGGAGAGAACCACCGCCGGAGGGATCCACCTGTGCACGGGGGAGAGCCTGGGAGAAGAGGTAAGGTTGGAATTTGTTGAGCTTGCGTGCCAACGGAGAATCCGACAATGTAGTGCAGGGCTGAGCAGGATCAGGGCGTGCGCAGGACGAAGAGCGTATCATAGCAGATGGCTCCGTGCCAAAGCTCCAGACAGGACGGGCTATATAGCCCGGGCTGATTACTCCCAGGTGTGCGCACAGCTGGGGCAGATGACAGCCCAGAGTGAGTTGTAACAGTACTCCCCCCCCCCCGAGCAGCGCCTCCTGGCGCTGGCTTATCTGGGTGTGCCTGGTGGAAGTCCTCAATAATGCGTTTGTCCAGCACAAACAACTGGCGCACCCAGGACCTCCACTCGGGGCCATACCCCTCCCAGTCCACCAAGTACTGCAAGCTGCGACCCTGGCGTCAGACGTCCAGGATGGAACTGACCGGCCAAGCCGGGTCACCGTCAATCAACACGGGTGGAGGTGGGGCTCGAGGTCGGGGGCAGAGGGCTTTGGAGATCACGGGTTTAACTTGCGAAACGTGGAACGTGAGACAAACAAGCAGAGAAGGAGGGACAGCCAGACGCACAGCCACAGGATTCACCACCTTAACAATAGGGAAGGGCCCAATAAAGCGTTTGGCCAACTTCCTCTTTTCAGCCTTCAGGTTAATATGCTGCGTTGAGAACCAAACCTGCTGACCCACCTGATACTGCGGAGCAGGTCTCCTGCGCTAGTTTGCCTCCCTGGTGTTGCGCTCTGCTGTGCATAAAAGGGCCTGGCGAGTAGCAGCCCATAGCCGACGGCAGCGCCTCAAGTGCTCGTGAACAGATGGTACGGCCACCTCCCCCTCTTCTTCAGGGAACAGCGGGGGATCGTAGCCCAACGATGCCCTGAAAGGTGACATACCGGTTGCAGAGGAGACAGTTAGGTTATGAGCATATCTATCCAAGGCAGATGACTGCTCCATGATGATGGGCTGGAGGCGATGATGCAGCGCAGAGCGGCCTCCCACTCCTGATTTGTCCACTCGCACTGCCCGTTGCTCTGGGGGTGATGACCGGAGGACTGGCTCACTGTAGCCCCCAAAGCATTACAAAAACTCCTCCAGACACTGGAGACAAACTGCGGACCCCGGTCAGAGACGATGTCCGCGGGGATCCCATGCAGGCGCACGACGTGCTGTACCAGCAGATCTGCTGTGTCACGTGCTGTTGGAAGTCCACACAGGGGAATGAAGTGGGCGGCCTTCAAGAAGCGGTCCACGATGGTCAGCACAGTGTCAAACGTGTTGGATACCGGAAGACCGGTTACGAAGTCCAGCACCACATGAGACCACGGCCTCCCAGGGACCAGCAGGGGGTGAAGAAGACCAGCCGGTGGAGAAGAAGACATCTTCCCGGTGCCACACTGGGGGCAGACACGAACGTAGCCAATGACGTCACTCCGAAGCCCTGGCCACCAGAACAATCTTTGGAGCAACTCCACCAATTGGGAGATCCCAGGGTGGCAGGCGAATTTGGAAGAATGGGCCCAGTGGATCACATCACCCCGAACAGCAGATGGTACAAACAGTCTCCCGGCAGGGCCTCCGCCCGGGTCCGGTTCGGTTTCTTGGGCCTTCAAGACCTTATCCCTGATGGCCCAGGAGAGGGCGCCCACAACACATGAGGCCGAGATGGTGTGCTCCTGCTTCTCAGCAGCCTCCGAGGCAAACTGCCTGGACAGGGCATCTGGCTTCGCATTCTTTGACCCCGGGCGGTAGGTGATGGTGAACTGGAAGCGCCCGAAGAACAGGGACCAACCCGCCTGGCGAGCATTCAGGCGCTTAGCCATCCTCAGGTACTCCAGGTTCTTATGATCCGTCCAGACCACAAAGGGTAGCGAGGCCCCCTCCAGCCAGTGCCACCACTCCTCCAGCGCGAGCTTGACCGCCAGGAGTTCTCTGTCGTCGACGTCATAGTTCCTCTCAGCGGGTGACAGTCGCCGAGAGAAAAAGGCACAGGGGCGGATCACTCCGTCCACCGAGGAGCGCTGTGAAAGTACTGCCCGCACCCCCGAATCAGAGGCATCCACCTTGACCAGACACTGCAGCGTGGAGTCCACCTGCGTCAAGACCCGGGACGAGGAGAATTCCACCTTCAGGGCCGCAAAGGCTGACGCAGCCTCCTCTGTCCATCGGAACGGCACCTTAGGGGAGGTGAGGCAGGTCGGGGGGCAGCGATCGAGCTGTATTTGGGTACAAACCGCCGGTAGAAATTGGCAAACCCCAGAAATTGTTGCAACTGTTTCCTTGATAACGGGGGGGGGGGGGCGCAATCCACCACCGCCCTCACCTTCTCTGGATCCGGAATGACCTGGTTGTGTGAGATGATAAAACCCAGAAAGGAGGTCTTCTCGGTGTAGAATTCGCACTTTTCGGCCTTCACGAAGAGTTTGTTCTCGAGCAGCCGTTGAAGGACCTGCCTCACGTGAACCTGATGCTCTTCCCGGGATTTAGAGAAGATCAGGATGTCGTCCAGGTAGATGAAAACGAAGGACCCCAGGAAATCCCAGAGGACGTCATTGATGAGCCACTGGAAGATGGCCGGAGTGTTGGTGAGCCCAAACGGCATGACGAGGTACTCAAAGTGGCCGCTGGGGGTCCGGAATCCCGTCTTCCACTCATCACCCTCCCGGATCCGCACGAGATGGTAAGCGCTGCGGAGGTCCAACTTCGTGAACCAGGAGGCCCCCTGGAGGGAGTCGAAGGCAGAGACCATCAGAGGTAAGGTGGATTTGTCCTTGATGGTAATATCAGTTAGAGCCCGGAAGTCAATGCAGGGGCGAAGAGAACCGTCTTTCTTTCCCATGAAGAAGAAGCCCGCCCCCACCGGTGATGACGATGGCCGGATGATAGCCTGAGCTGAGCAACTCCTTGATGTACGTCTCCATAGCCTCGCGCTCCGGAGCCGACAAGCTGTACAAGCGGCTCGACGGCAGGGGGGGCGCCCGGGCGGAGATTGACGGCACAGTCGTACGGACGGTGGGGGGGAGAGACAGCGCCTGGGCCTTGCTGAACACCACTCTGAGGTCGTGAAATTCCGAAGGTACCCTGGACAAGTCGGGGGGTGGAAGGGCGGGGGGGGGGGGGGGAGGGAGACCGCAGGAGAACAAGCTGCCGATTGGAGACAAACACTCAAACAGAACAGGCTCCAGGCGAGAACGCTGCCCGTCTGCCAGTCGAAGGTGGGGTTGTGCAAGCGCAGCCATGGGTAACCCAGGATGACTGGGGCAGCCGAGGTGGAGAGGACGAACAGCCTGAGATCCTCACGATGGTTCCCTGAAATGATGGCCGCAACTGGGGCAGTCCGGTGCGTTACCTTCTCTAAGGGAGCCCCTGACAGGGTGATGAGGTTAAGGGGGGTTGGCAGAGCTTGGCAGGGGAGCCCCAATCGGGTTGCCAGTTCTTTAGAAATAAAGCTCTGTTCGGCCCTCGAGTCCACCAGTGCATGTGTGAGGAACTCAGTGCGGTTGTGGCAAAACCTAATAGGCAGGAGACACTTGGATAGGGGATTAGATCGGGATGAGTCCACGGGACCCCCTATAGCGACTCGCGGACCCCCCTTCTTGGGCCAAACTGGGCAGGACTCGATGTCATGCTGGTCATCCCCGCAATACATGCAGAGTCCCAGGTCCCGGCGGCACTGTCTCTCTGCCTGTGAGATTTTAGTACGTCCCATCACCATGGCCTCAGAGTCATCCGGGCCCTCTAACGCGGGCAGAGCCAAGGTGGGAGATTGGGAGGAGCGGCGAAAAGGTTTACTCGAACTGCCGGAGGATCTCCGTTCGGCCGCTCACTCCCTCATCCTATTATCTAAGCTAATGGCCAAAGAAATGAGCTCGGTGAGCCGCTCAGGCTTATCTAGGCAGGCCAGCTCATCCCGTAGGCTAGGGCTCAGGCTACGGGTGAAGATGCTGCAAAGCGCAGCATCCTCCCACCCCACTTCCGCCGCTACCACCCGGAAGTCGACAGTGTAATCGGCCACCGACCGACTACCCTGGCGAAGGTTTAATAAACGGGTGGTTAGCACACTATCACGATCCGAGTGGTCAAAAATTTCATGGAAATCTCGGACAAATTGAGTGTAGGAGAGATTAGCATAGCTGGGTCTCGCCATTATGGCGTAAGCCCACGCTAACGCTCGCCCTTCCAAGAGATTAACCACATAACCGATACGGCTGTGATCGGAGGGGATGTCCCCGGGAATGCCTGAAACCCCGCGCCTCCCCAAGCTTCCCACTGAAGCGTGTGGGCGTGGGGATCGGCGTGAGACGCGTAAGCATGCCCGGGCTAGTCTGGCTAGATGGGGAGCTAACGGGAGCTGGCCTGCTGCTCTGAGCCGGAGGGAACACCCACTGTCCTTCCAGGCGATCCAACTGGCTGTTAATCTGACCTAGCTGGTTCAGAATAACCTGCTGCTGGTAAGTAATTTGGTGAACTTGAGCCTCCAAGATGTTAAAGCGGTGTGCAAGCCCGCTGTTCGCTGGGTCGCTCTGACGGAGACGTACTGACATAATGTCGGACCCAGGGAACACGCTCACACAGACTCAAGTTCAATACAATGATCTTTATTGAATAACCAGCAGGCGTGTGGGTGTGTGTATGCAGTGTGTGAATGTTGTGTGGGTGAATGAGCTGCAGCCGGGGGTGAAACAGAGCGCCCTACAGCCTGGCAACCCTAGAGACAGAACCAAACACGTGTTAATTTCAGCCGTGTTATGATGGACGGAGAATAAACAGGGCTTACTTGCAGAAGTCCTGGAGTTGGCGTCGGCTTGGGCTTTGGGCCACCTGCCAGGGAGACAGCGCCTGCTGAGCGCACCCGGTGAAGCGTTGTGATGCACGGCGTGGAGAGAGGAGCAGTTCCCACGGTCCTTGAAAATTCTGGAAAGTCCTGGAAAAAAAAGTGATCCTGGAAAGTCATGGAAAAGTCCTGAAATACTGCCAAAAATCAAGTGGTCTTCGAAATAGGATTACCAGCTAAAAAAGTCATTGAAAGTCCTTGAATTCAGTGTTGCATGGATGTTGGTTGTGCTCAATATTCTACAGTGTATAGTGTCTGCACCTATCACATGGCTATGGCAGCCTTCCAGTTTCTAATCTTTGTATTACATTATGCAGTGGACTCTCCTATGTAGTGCACTTCTTGCCATACTTGTACATGTAACCTTGTTTGGGTCTTTGGTTTAGTGTAGTATGTAGGTTTAGAAAAGCTGGAATGCTGAAAGGGTTTGGCATCCCTTGCCTCCAGAGCTATTTGCCACACATCTATAGGCAATACAGTGGCTGCTTGTCACCCCACTGTACTGTCTGTGGTGGTGGTGGTGGTGGTACATATATCAGGCGAGACATGATTGATTTTTAGCTTGCCTGAACTTCCCAGGCTTTTTCTGAGATGAGTGATTTAAACAAAAAAGAAAACAAGCAAATGATTGGCAAAGTTTTCATCCTGAAGTTAGAATTAGAAATATGTATGTTAAACTAAAATTGCAATAAGCCTTCTTGTGTGAAGCAAACTGCAATGTCATTGTTTTATTACAAGTTAGGCCACAGTTTCTTGATTCCTTGTTGCACAGAACCGCCGCTCCAGGTTGCAACTGCCGCTCAAGAAATAAATTTGCCATTCAGTTTTATTTTTTATTTTTTCCGACCGCCGCTAGGGGGCTACGTGTCGTTTTTCCTGTGGCGCTCCTAGTGGCAGGGGCAGAAACTAGCCTGATCACTATTTTTTTTTACCGATGCTCAAATGAAATGATTTTTTTATTTTAATTGCCGACCGACCGACTGCTTCAGAAGGCTCTGAGAGAGTTCTGTGCAACAAGGAATCAAAAAACCGTGGCCTTATTTGTACTTATAGGCGCCAGATCTATGAAGTTGAAAAGCAATTATGTCTCGCCTTATAGTGTTGTAGATGCATGTCTGGATTTTAACATGAATTTCCTTTGCAGTAGTATGGCATCCAAGAAATGTCACTTCAATTCACTCTGGGTGGAGGATCCACTGTTTTCAGCATGGGTCGAGGAAGACCCCAAGGATGACACCAAAGCATACTGCAAACTTTGCAAGAAGCGTTTTGACATAGCAAACATGGGAGTTTCCGCTCTGAGAAGTCACATGAAAAGCAACCTGCATAACAGGATGAGCCAGTCAAGGCAAAACCCATCAGCAATCACCAACTTCTTTGGAAAGAAACAAGACGAAAAGGCAGATGATGCTGCAGCCAATATCACCTCCAATGCACCAGTTGCTAGTACAAGTACAGCTCCACAAAGATCAGAGGTTGCAGTTGTTGTGTCAGATGCTGCACTCCACGCAGAGGTTCTCTGGGCTCTGAAGCTGGTTATGAGCCACTATTCATTCAATTCATCATCTGATGTGGGCATGTTGTTCCCAAGAATGTTTCCAGACAGCCACATTGCAAAAACTTTCTCATGTGGTGCTACAAAGTGTGCTTATCTAGTTTGCTTTGGCTTGTCCCCATATTTCCAAGATCTGCTGGTGGAAAAAGTGAGAAGTGCTAAGTGCTATACCATATCCTTTGATGAGTGCATGAATCCAGTTTCACAAAATGAACAGATGGACTTCATTGTCCTTTACTGGGACGATGAACCTGGTCAAGTCACTGTAAGGTACTTTGGGTCACAGTTCTTAGGGCATGCTCGAGCAAACGACCTTCTCAAAAACTTCAAGGAAGGGACACAATAACTGGATCCCAAGCGTCTGTTGCAGGTGTCAATGGATGGACCAAACGTCAATTGGAAATTTTTCAATGATCTGCAACAGGAGCGCAAAACACAGGATCTGCCAGAACTTCTGAACATCGGAAGCTGTGGACTCCATACTGTCCATGGAAGCTTGCAGAAAGGAGCCAAAGAGTCTGGATGGAAGATAGGAAACTTGCTGAGGTCCCTATGGCAGATCTTTCATGATACCCCTGCAAGAAGAGAGGACTTCACCACTACGACAGGGAGCAAGCTGTACCCATTGCAGTTTTGTCAGCACAGATGGGTTGAGGATGCAAAGGTTGCAGAGCATGCTGTGCAGATGTGGCCTAATGTAGAGAAATTTGTGGCGTCCTTCAAAGACCCCAAGAAGGCCCCAAGCACTGCCTCATTTGCAACAGTGAAAGCTGCCTGTGAGGACCCGCTTACCATTGCAAAGCTACAATTCTTCATTTCCGTAGCTAAGCAACTCCAGCCATTCCTTCAGAAGTTTCAAACAGATGCCCCCATGGCACCTTTCTTGGGCCAGAAGCTGAAGGAAGTAGTCGTGGGGCTTATGGGACGTTTCATCAAAAAGGAAGTCCTGGACAAAGCGGACACGATGCAGAAGCTGGCCGACTTGGACCCCAAGGACAAGAAGAACCAAATGCTGCCAAAACTTGTCGATCTGGGGTTTGCTTCCCGAGAGTCTGTCAAGAAAGCTGCTGACAAGAAAGCTGTCAGTGATTTGAAGATCCTCGCATTCAAGAATGAATGTGTGACGCTACTATCAGAGCTTACATTCAAGAAGTTGGAGAAGAGCCCCTTGAAGCTGTCCCTGGTACGATATCTCTCTGCACTGGCTCCTGAGAAACTAGTTGCTCCCTCTACAGATGCAGCGGCAAAGTTCCAGAAAATCCTTCAGGTGCTTCTAAATGCCAACAGGCTGTCTGGGGAAGAGTGTGATGAGGTCCTTGCTCAGTACAAGGCGTTTGGCACTGAAATGAGACAGGAACATGCAGCCGACTTCAAGAACTTCACCCCAGACAGTGAGAGATTGGACATATTTCTGGGCCAGTACTTCAAAGACCAAAAGTACAGCAAGCTCTGGTCTGTTTTCAAGATGCTTCTCACAATCTCCCATGGTCAGGCATCAGTTGAAAGGGGCTACTCTGTGAACAAAGACCTCCTAGTTGAGAACATGCAGGAGAAGACCGTTGTAGCTCTGCGTACAGTTTATGACAGTATCCTAGCTACAGGCCAGCACTTCACTGACTTACCCTTCACTCCTAGACTGAAACGGCATGTCAGGGCATCAAGGATGAGATACCATCAGTATCTCGAGGATCAGAAGAAGTCACAGACAGATGATCAGAAATCCACAAAGAGAAAGGCACTACACGATGATATCCAGTCAGCAGAGTAGAAGCGGAAGCTCTTGAAAGATAGCATCGAGTCAATGACCAAGGAAGCAGACCAGCTGGCAAAGAAAGCGGAAACAAAGCACGACTTCACTTTGCTGGCTAAGTCCAATGCTTTCAGGCAGAAAGTGTCTGAGAAGGCAGATGAAAATCTGAAAATGGAAAAGAAACTAGAAGACCTCAAGCAGAAACTGAAATCACTAGAGTGACTATTTTCAAGAGCAAAAGGTGAATTCTATGTGCAGTTACTGATTATGAATGTCCCGTTCTTCACTTTGTATTATATATAGTAGCATGTACAGTTTTATGTGGCCATGACTCTAGAAAGATTTGTTGCATTGTAGTTAGAGAAACGTTCCCTTCACTTGATAGTCTGCTTTCTGTTCTGCTGAAATACCGCCAATAGCCTAGTAGTGTGCACAATAATTTTGCTGACTATTTTCAAGAAAGAGCAAAAGGTGAATTCTATGTGCAGTTACTGATTATGAATGTCCCGTTCTTCACTTTGTATTATATTAGTAGCATGTACAATTTTATGTGGCCATGACTCTAGAAAGATTTGTTGCATTGTAGTTAGAGAAACGTTCCCTTCAGGTGGTGGTCTGCTTTCTGTTCTGCTGAAATAGCGCCTATAGCCTAGTAGTGTGCACAATAATTTTTGTAGTTGGTATTATACCTGACACTTTGATATTGTAATCTAACACAGGTAGACTGTATAGTGTAATAAAGTGGGTGGAATCGGCTGGCTGTAAGGGGTGGAGGAGGCCAGAAAGATCAGTTTGTACTAGAAAATTGTTTCAGAAATACCGTTCAAAGTCCTGGAAATTGGATGATTTTTATCCTGGAATATCCTGGAATATCCTGGAATATCCTGGAAAAGTCCTGGAATTTAGTTTTCAATTTTCAGTGGGAACCACCACTCCGCCGCCGCGAGGGAGAGAACCACCGCCAGAGGGATCCACCTGTG
The DNA here is from genome assembly GCA_020510985.1 of Pholidichthys leucotaenia. Taxonomy (NCBI): domain Eukaryota; kingdom Metazoa; phylum Chordata; class Actinopteri; order Cichliformes; family Pholidichthyidae; genus Pholidichthys; species Pholidichthys leucotaenia. The sequence goes on along the minus strand of CM035836.1, from coordinate 119,271,769 downwards.
CACAGGGGAGAGCCTGGGAGAAGAGGTAAGGTTGGAATTTGTTGAGCTTACATGCCAACGGACAGTCCGACGATGTAGCGCAGGGCTGAGCAGGATCAGGGCGTGCGCAGGACGAAGAGCGTATCGTAGCAGATGGCTCCGTGCCGGAGCTCCAGACAGGACGGGCTATATAGCCTGGGGCTGATTACTCCCAGGTGTGCACACAGCTGAGGCAGATGACAGCCCAGAGTGAGTTGTAACAATATGACATCATAAAGACATGTTGCCTGATGTCACTGTATTTGACATCATAGGAAGTCCTATGACGATCGTGAGAGTCCTATGACATCATAAAGATACATTTGTCTATGTGCCGTCATATAGGCATCGAGAGTCCTATGATGCCTGAGTTCATAGGACGTCCTATGATGTGCAGGCAGAGATCAAAGGCCGTCCTATGATATCCTATAAACGTGACACACACACACACACACATACACACACACACACACACACACACACACACACAGATTTCTTACTTTAATAGAGTGATGAGTAAAATAAGGTTAATTTTTATTTACCTGCAATTAAATCACCTTATTTTCCACACATAAATAAAAACAAGATCAGACATCAATATGTGAACATTTCTTAATAAAGAACTGAATATTTAATGGGGTGTCCTAATTTTTTCACACGACTGTAACTGAGAGGTCTGTCATGGCTTTATTCATTACAACAAGCTTTGTAATAAAGGCAGTAATTTAGTTTGGTAGGAATGGTCATGAAAGTGTTAAGGTTGATACAAAATATAGCCATGATCATCAAAATTAAATGAAAAAAGACTCCAAGTGTTTCACTGTGTACATGATCAAAACTGAATAAATCATTTTCTTTTTTAATTAAAAAAAATACCTTGTTCACATTATTGTAATTTAAAGAAATGCACTAGTAATGCTGTTTATCCAGTTACTGTTCATTCTTTTATCAGTGATTAATTTACTTTTGTAGTCTGAACTTGTTAGGTTGTCAAACTTATGTTGGATTCATGTTTGTACAATTAAATCAGACTTTGATTTAAAATCATTTTTTCCCATTATATATCAGCGTTTCCTGTGTTTCAGCAGTGTGAGGTCATGGTTTCAGTGTAATGACATACTAGTGTATCTCAGTCAATCACAATGTCAAGATTTGTAATTTATTTAAACAACTCTACTTTTATGTAGGAAAGGTTAAAAGTAAAAAAAAGTTGCAATCAACTGGCCTGACTCAGTTAAGAAGTGGCTCACAGCAGGTTCCTGTTCTGCAGAACATTAAAAAAGAGAGCCATGATAATCAAAATTATGATAAAAAGGGCTTGCAATATTTCAGGATATGTAATCAATATTAAATTAAAGTTTAATTTTTTAAATATATTGCAAAATGCATAAACTTTCTCCACAATATTCTAATTTACTAAGATGCACCAGCTGATTCTTAGAACAGTAGGGATGTCTGTACTTAAGAATAGAATAAGTTTCCTAAGTTCTCATCATTTTGTCATTACAAAGTTGTACAGAGTCATTTTCTGTCTCCTTAGTGATAGGCCCTAAATAAAATTCCTAACAATAATCAATAATGGGATTGTGCCTTAACAGATGGTGATGCAAGGTTTCATGAAGCAAGCAGATTTTTTTTTAACTACTATTTCTTTTTAATGATCTGTAAATTATTCAATATTATGTGCCAATGTGTATAGATGGAATGAAACTTGTTTACATGAAATGGAGCATCTTGTCAGCCATCGGCTGATATTGTATTGTTTTATTTTTAAAATGTTATGTCCCTATGTGGTTTTATGGTGAAACCAAAGACAAATTTCCACATTTGTGGATAATAAAGTATTTGTATTCATATTCATATACAACTCTACACACAAAATTTAATAGCAAGTATGAATATACACTACTCACAAAAAGTTAGGGATATTTGGCTTTCGGGTGAAATTTCAGGATGCACCTAAAATGCACTATAACTTCTAAAGGTGAACTTCTCTTGACCTTCTCTAACCTTTTGAATACACATGTCCAACTGTTCAGTGTTTCAGTACTTTTTGCATTACTTGCTGTTCTCTAACAAGGTGCTTAATGGCAAAATTCACAACAGGTGTTTGATCCATGAATCGATCAATAAATGTTCGGGTTCAATTAGAATTGGTATTTAAACAGTTCTCTTCATCATGCTGTTCACATTTTGACATCATGAGACCAAGACAACACCTAACAACTGATCAACAGTACCTTGCCATTGCAAGGCTTCAAACAGGATATTCTCAGAGGGAAGTGGCCACTGAGCTTAGAGTGTCACAGAGTGTCATCAGCAGGTTGCAATAGAGGTAGAGAGAGGCTGAAGAGTCACAGAAAAGCATAGAAGTGGACGTCCTTTGGCTACACCCCACGCTAATGACCACTTCATTGTGAACAGTGCCCTGTAGAACCAGATGATGAATGCCACTCAACTCCAGTGTGTCATGTCAGACCATTCAAAACCATTTATATCAGTGTGGTCTGCATGCTAAATGACCTGCAAGGGTACCTGACCACACCACCAGGCACAGGCATCATCATCTTGCAAGGGCCAGGGAGCATTTACGCTGGACAAGGGACCAGTGGGCCTTAGTGCTGTTCTTTGATGAAAGTCGATTCATGCTGAGTAGAAATGATGGCCACCAACGATGCTGGAGACGTCAAGGAGTGTGCCACTGTTGTCACCACTTGGTGGTGGTGGTGTTACAGTCTGGCCAGGTGTGTCTAGTCAATAGAGAACTGCCCTACACCTTGTGAATGGTACAGTGACAAGCTGATACTACCTGAATAATGTCATTAATCCAGTCATGGTACCTCTGCATGAACAACACAGGCCTAATTTCACCTTCATTGACTACAATGCTCCAGCTCATCGAGGTCGCATCATTCGGGAGCAGCTGCTGAAGGCTGGGGTACCTCAGATGGAAAGGCCAGCACTTTCTCCAGTCCTGAATCCCATAGAAAGAATATGGGATCAGCTGAGTCGCCGTGTAGAGGGTTGTAACCCTGCACCCCACAACCTCAATGACCTGAGGGCCGCCCTTCAAGAAAAGTGGAATGCCATGCGTCAGCAGACAATAAGTCGACTTGTGAACAGCATGAGATCATTATCAAGCTGTAATTGATGCTCAACGGCACATGACAAGTTAGTGAGACATTGACATTTTTTGTTGTGGTATACCCACCACTGTTGTTGGCTTTTGTTTCAATAAATTGTCCGAGATGAGGAAGTCATTATTGCATGCTTCTACTTAAATGCCCTACTTTCATCATATAATATCTCTGTAGTGTGAACTTTTTACATTTTCCATAAATTTCACCTGAAAGCCAAATATCCCTAACTTTTTGTGAGTAGTGTATACACTAAATACAGTACTAAAGAGTTTATATAACCCCTTATTTTGCAAGAAACATTATGTTCTGGTAATACTGATTTCTAGGCCACCCCAAACTGATCACATGTCCATCCTGGCCACCCCACTGAAAATTTCCTGGCTCTGCCATTGTGGCTCTGTAGAAATATTCATTCCAATTTGAGCCACTAATAAACCTCAGAGTAAAAGTATCAGCACTACAATTAAACTAGTTTAAAAATGACACTGGCACTCATCTGCAGATTAATAGACTGGTCCAGAGTGCTGTAGCGCTAAAATGAAGTGTCAGGATTGACGAGGGCTAAGTGTAAACAAACTGCAGTCTTCCATCTTTGTGGAGGCAAGTAATATTTTCCCAGCCGTGCTTTCCGGTGGATAAATTTTGCAAACCTAAACATGACAGCTTTTTGTGGATTTCCACAACAGGTACAATTTATTTTCTATTATTAGAGTGTTCTGCCAATGCACAGCAAAGCTGGAGTATCTATCCAGTGGTTATAAATATCAATAAATGTTGTTTCTCACCCCTCTGCTGGATTGTTTTTCCACATACTGGCTGGTAGATGGTAGGGACACTTTTTGACATCACAAATTTTAAGTTTCTGATCATATCTGATCCAATCTTGCAGTGAACGCTCGTCATAATATTGATATGCCATATCGTTTCAATGGTAAACTGCTGGGTTTTGTTACCTCAGCGCGTTTTGGTGGGCCCGCTCACGCGCAAGTACCCAGATGTGTAGATAGCACCAGCTATGGATGCAGTACCATGATTTTAGGTCTCCAAGTTATGGGGAAAATTTACAACAAGACTGTAAAATTGCATGTTCCTGCTTTTTACTGTTTTGCTACACATGCACTTTTAATAGAGAAGAAGAAGATAGCGAAGGTCATTTCAAGAAAAAAACTCAGCCACTTTGTTGGATTCAAATAAAAATTGTACTATCAAGCACAAACTATTTTAATGGCAAAAAATGATTTAAATACTTTTTTTTTCATGGAACTATTAGAACAAATGTAAAACTGTTTTTTCATTATTTCCTCCACCAAGGAGGTAATGTGATCGGAGTGGTTTGTCTGTTTGTTAGCAGGATTACACAAAAACTACTGTACAAATTTTGATGAAATTTTCACCAGAGAAGAAGAAAAAGCCAACTCTATTGTCATTCAATCCATACAGCCAATCACGTACATGTCCTATCTACAATGTTATTCACATCTAGAATCAGAGGGGTCACTGCCATGTAAGGCACCATCACAGACAACTTCTCCTTCCCCCATTCTATTACACTGAGCACCAAGCTAGATAGTGGGAAGTACCATTTTTATATGGTCTTTGGTATGACCCGGCCAAGACTTGAACCCCCAACCTCCTGGTTGTGGGGTGGATGCTCTATCAACTAGGCCACCACTCCGGTAGGTAGCCCTTGGACCAAGGATGAACCCATTAAATTTTGGTGATGATCTGAGAGTGCATACCTCCGCCAAGGACCTTGTTTGTATTTGTGCTGCAGGATTTCACAAAAACTACTGGATATATTTGGATGAAATTTTCACCAGAGGTGATCCTTGGCCTAGAGAGGAACCCATAACATTTTGGAGGTGATCCATGAGGGACAGAAGGAGCCTTGGCGGAGGTATGCGCTCCCTGAGTGCTTTTCTAGTTTCAAGAAAGTGGCCAAGTCATCTTCCCTTAGGTTCTAAAATGAACTCCATTTCTAGAAATGGAAATTTCTAGAAATTTCGTGGGGCAGCTGTGGCGCAGGTGTGGCGTGACCGACTACTGATTGGGGGGTCATGGGTTCAATTCCCACTGTCTGCAGTCTGCGTGTCGAAGTGTCCTTGAGCAAGACACTGAACCCCCAGTTGCTCCTGGTGGCCAGGCTAGCGCCTGTGTGTGTATGGCAGCTCTGCCGCCATCAGTGTGTGAATGTGTGCGTGAATGGGTGGATAGCAGGATCTGTAAAGCGCTTTGGTCATCCAGAGATGAGAAAAAGCGCTATATAAGTGAACGCCATTTAGAAAAAGCACTGATAAAAGATTCAAAAGCATATAGCATTTATAGGTCAATGTCACATCTCTTTATATGCTAGCACGTGTTGCTACTTGGCTAAGGTGGCTATATGATCAGTTTGCTGATTACAACAAAACTACAGGACAGACTCACACAAACATTTTTAAAAGCGGTGTAGCTTAGCCTTAACATAGAGGTAAATTATATTGAATTATAAAAGCCTTCTTGGCCTTGGCAGAGGTATGGTGTTCAGCTACCGAAGGTCTACAGACGGTAACATTATGTGCTCAGTTTTACCAAGTCACTTCCCAATTCCAATGACAAACTAACCTTCAGTATATAGGTCATATCCTGTGGCTAGGGATGGGCGCATTGATACTCAAGAATCGATACTTCGATACCAGCTGGTGGATACTTTTTAAAATATCACAATACCACTATGTTAATACAAAGCGTGCAATTTGTTTTCATTTCTGAGAGTTTTAGGCATTAAACTTATGTGTGAAAACTGGTGAAAAACCAGCCCAGGCATATTTTAGAGCTGGTCTGCCGTGCCTCACAGCCAAGCACTCACTCCTGTGCAGAGTGAGCTCAGCAGCGTGGGGGGCGGCAGAAATTTCTGAAATATTTCATCATTCATCCAAATTCTACGGTGATACCAAGCAGCATAAAATTTGAAAAATAAACAAAATAAGCACTATTTAAGTTTGTAAAATAATAGTGTAAAAATAAATAAATAAATAAATAATTTTTTTAAAACCATTGCATTGTGAAAAAAACTACACATACAGTATATGCTGCTTGGTATTACCATAGAATTTGGATGAATGGTGAAACATTTCAGAAGTAAAAAAAATACTTGAATCCAGTTGAAAATCTTCACCAAATTAAGAAACTGAATTAATTTTGCATTCATTCCCAGTCTTAATTATTTTTATTATAATTGAAAAAAAAAAACATTTTTTTAATTTACTTTACTCATTGTTCTGTTATTATCATTTTATAAGCATTTCTTTCACGTATTTATGTTCATCAGTTTTATTCATATTGCCCTTGCAATAAAATTATTAATGAAACTGCAATCATGTGATTTGGGGCAAAAAATTTGGGGATCGGTATTGAAGAAAAAGTCCCATAAATTAATGGTATCGTATTGAAAGGAAAAATGCTGGTCTCGCTCATCCCTACCTGTGGCCGTGCACAGGAGGGTCTGTGGCGTATCCTTGACCAGTCACATATGGACTGCTGACATTCGGCCATGGGGGGTGGAAGTCTTAACATCTAGGAGAAATAGTGAAGAATAAATGTAATTTGTGTTTGTGTTTATAAGATGCTATGCTGACTTTATAAAAGCTCTAATTTTAGTGAACTGGAGTCCCATTCACTTCAAGAACAGACATCACTTCTATAGCTTTTCTTCATTTTTAAATTTGGTGCAGTAGCGCCTCCTGCTGATGGGTCATGCACTTCATATTATGACAGTCTGCTTGTACACACAAAAAAAAAGGTCTGGAGCAGGAGAATATTTTCAGTTCAGGTTACTTATTTTAATACGTTCTAAACAGTTGGGCACAATCCCAAACCCACTTGAAGTGTGAATTAAAAGCATCTTAAAACCGCAGGTAAATTATGTATGAGTCACCAATTCTTAAGGGTTTAGGGCTAAAAAATGAATCTAATTAACAATGTCAACAATGCAGGTATAAATTATGTACAATTTTCCTTTGGCGCTTCAGTTTCTCTTGTAATCATACTGAATTTTTAGCAATTATTTTACTAGCCGTATCACATATGGAAACTAGCAGCATTGCCCACCATGAGGGGTGGGAACCACCAGAGGCAACACAATACTATCGTGATACGATATTATCACAATCAACGCACAGAGTATTGCAAGATTATACAGCTCTGGAAAAATTAAGAGGCCAAAGAGACCATTGCAAAATTATCTCTTCATCTGATTTTACTATCTATAGGTATGTGTTTGAGTAAAATTAACAATTTTGTTTTATTCTCTAACTTACTGAAAACAACTCACCCAAATTCCAAGTCAAAATATCATCATTTAGAGCATTTATGAAAATAACAACTGTTCAAAACAACAAAAAAAGATGTTGCTTTAAGATGTGATGTTAGATCAAATAATGGAACTAAATCAAGTTCATGTGCATTCTTAAACCCTATAATACTTAACATAGGAAGAACTCCGAAATCTGTATTTGTAGAACTCTGATTTTTATTCACAGCTTTCATGCATCTTACCATGCTTAGATGATCACCTAATCAGGACCTCCTTAAGTAGACTGAGGTGTCCTTGTGTTGAAATTCAACAGATTTTCAAATTGAATGGCTGTCATACATGTAGAGATGTATAGAGATAATTTAGGAAAGATTTTGTAGTGGTCTCTTATTTTTTCCAGAGCTGTATATATTGCAACTTCCCATCCTCATCTCTGTCTTGTTCAACCCCTGACTAGATCTTATGAGTCACTCCTTAGCTACACTGACCTACCTAGACAGTGAGCATTTAGCACCATCTAATGGATTTAGAAGTCATTTGTTTTTTATTACTCTGGTATCCCCAAAAGAACTGAATTTCCATTTTCAACATTTATGAATCCTTTTATTTAAGCCTTGCAGATAATACTGGTTTCTCTGAATTGACAAAATGTATCACAATACTACATTGTATTGATTTTTTTGACCCACCCCTACCCACCGCTAATGGAAACACTTTGCTTGGCTCATGAAGAAATTCCATGGCTACAACCATGTGGCAAATAGATTATAGTGTGGAGAAAGAAGGCAGGCGAGACAACGAGCTGGACGACACAGTTACTTTGTTCTTTCTCCAACATATTTACAGCAGAAGAGCTCACCCCGGGTCTCTGTTCATTCCTCTTTTATAACTTTATTTCCATGCATTGAGACCCGGACATCCGACCATAACACGTTGTTTGAACAAAGAACTGTATGGCACATTAACATAACATAACGCTGTTGCCGCTTCAACACTCTTCCTCTCCCAGCAGCACCAACATTTTACTCCTCTCCCCGGGGGGAGCATAGTCCTTACTGTCCCGTCTGGTACCCCACCGGAGACACCTCCTCTTTGGGTCCATTGCTCCCTGGGTGCAGAAGTCTAATGAGTGAACAGGAGGGTACGTCAGTCTGTGGAGGGAAAAAGGGAGGGGGGAAAAACACATCAGCTTTGCGCACACAGGTCCTTGCCAAGGGATCACCAACTTGCGGAGCCACCAACGGTGGTTGTCCATGCCGGGGAGCTTGGGCCAACACCACCTGCTTGTCTTCCAACACAAAAGCGGGCTTCAGCCTGTCAATGCAGATGGTCTCTCTGCGTCCCCCCAAGAATAACACAAAATGCTTCGCCCCAGGTTCCAACACCCTGAACGGTCCATCGTATGGTGGGCACAGTGGGGTCCGATGTGCATCGTGCCTGACAAAAACAAAATGGGCATTCTGCAAGCTTTTTGGGACAAATGTGCAGGGAAAACAATAGTGGGCTGGGCCTGGTACGCTCACAGCCTCCATACTGTGTAAAAATTGCGCGGGCGGATCAGCCTCAGGCCCGGGGTTTTCCGGTAAACACTCTCTGGGGATCCGCAGCAGCTGAGAAAAAAACGAGTTCTACCGGGGAGGCTGCCAAATCCTCCTTAGGTGCAGAGCGAAACCCTAAAAGAACTCAGGGCAGGCGGTCGACCCAATTTGTGTCCGTGAGCAAAGCGCTGAGCGCTGCTTTCAGCATCCTATGAAAACGCTTGCATAATCCGTTAGCCTGGGGGATGTATGCGGTAGTGCAATGAATTTTGACCCCCAGACTCTGGGCCATCGCAGACCAAAGTTCTGGAACGAATTATGGACCCCTGTCGGATGTGATGTCTGATGGAGATCTGAAATGTGTAACCCAGGCTGACAAAAAAGCATGTGCCATTTCTGCAGATGTGGTAGAAGCCAGCAGGACCACTTCAGGCCAGTGCGTGGTGTGGTCCACAATTGTTAAGAGGTGCGTAAAACATTGCAACGGCAGGAGGGGTCCCACCAAATCCACGTGGACGTGGTCAAACCTCCTGGCCAGGATTTGGAATGGCTCGAGGGGGGCTCTGGTGTCCTTGTGCACTTTGGCCCGCTGGCACGCGACACAAGCTGCAGCCCACTCTTTCACGTCCTTGCACAAGTGCGGCCAGACAAATTTCGCCCCTACTAGCTTCACTGAAGCGCACACTCCCAGATGCGAAAGGGAGTGGGCTGACTCAAAAACATGACCGCGCCAAGAGCTCGATTGGGACCACGCATGCGGCGCTGGTGCCCTCCCTCCAGACAGTCTCCGGGGCGGTGCTCGGCTCGCTTTCCATGGCACGTCTTTGGGTCACCATTGTGGAGAAAGAAGGCAGGCAAGACAACAAGCTGGATGACACAGCTACTTTATTCTTTCTCCAACATATTTACAGCAAAAGAGCTCACCCCGAGTCCCTGTGCATTCCTCTTTTATAACTTTAATTCCATGCATCGAGACCCGGACTTCCGACCATAACACATTGTTGTTTGAACAAAGAACTGTGTGGCACATTAACATAACATAACGCCGGCACCGCTTCGACACTCTTCCTCTCCCAGCGATACCGGCATTTTACTCCTCTCCCTGGGGGGTGCATAGTCCTTACTGTCCTGTCTGGTACCCGCCGGTGACACCTCCTCTTTCGGTCTATTGTTCCCTGGGTGGAGAAGTCCAACACCATGCCCCCACAATAGCATCATGAGTTTAAACACAGACAAACGGCCAGGTTGGCTTCATCCACAGTGATGATATAAGATGACCAATGTGTCTTATTTGTCTAAGTAAGATAAAATGTCTTTTTTATTGAGGTTTTAGGTGCCAGTTGGTGCTATTTAAAAACAGTCTGTATGATTTCTGGCTATTTCTAAAGTAATACATTTTACAAGTTTTTTTTCCACTTCTACATGTTAAAGTCACCTGTACCTGGTAAACTCTTCTTACACTATATATAACATAACATATTATATATAAAATATTTATTTACTGTATATCTCGTGGGCCTCTATAGTTGAAAGCCATTTAGAAATTAATGAAAAAATGGTCTTCACACTTACCAAACAGCCGCAGTATTTCCTAATCGACCGTCATTGGGGTCGGTGACACTCCCACCATCAAAATGGACATCATGAATGACCCCAACATCACCCTGGAAACCACCACTCCATGGCTTTCTGTAACAGTCACATTACAGAGGATTATGTGACCAAAGTAATATGGGATGAGAACACCGTTTATATCCAAATATGACATGATAAAAGGTGAATATGTGGGTAACCCCCTTAAGCACAACGTCTTTGTGGTGTTTGAACGTGGCGGCTCACCACAGGTGACATCATTACGTGGCAAACTGGCGGTGGCAGTGGTGCCATATGGCGCCACTCTTCTGTATATAGTTCAGATATGTGTTGAATAAACGAGAGTGCAGTTTATGCCCATTGTCCGCGCCTAATTTCCAGACATAACAATGGCAACGAAGAGAAAAATGGGTCTTCTGGAGGAAAATACAGCGTTTTTCCAGAAGACAGAAGCGTGCATGGTACCACCACCGCCATTCCTCGCTCTGCCAGGTGAGCCGCCAATCCCCTGGTCCCACTGGCACGGGTTATTCCGTATATATATGCAACTGTAGAAATTGTTGAGGATCCTGGAGGACATGCCAAACTTCTTCAGCCTCCTCAGAAAGTACAGTCGCTGTTGAGCTCTCTTAACCAGCTCTGTGGTGTTGTGTGTCCACTTAAGGTCCTCGCTGAAGTGGATGCCCAGGTATTTAAAGCTGCTCACCCTCTCCACCTCAAGCTTCCGGATGAACAGTGGCCGATGGGGTCTCCTCATCCCTTTTCTCATATCCACTATCATCTCCTTTGTCTTGTCCGTGTTGCGGGTGAGGTTGTTGTCCTCACACCATGACACCAGGTTGGCCACCTCCCTCCTGTAGGATGCTTCATCATCACCAGTGATGCGTCCTATCACTGCTGTGTCATCCGCGAACTTTAGGATGATATTGTCTTGTGGGAGGCAACACAGTCATGGGTGAAGAGGCTGTAGAGGATGGGGCTGAGAACACAACCCTGTGGGACACCTGTGTTTGTGATGATGCTGGCTGAGGTCCTGTTTCCCATCCTGACAGACTGGGGCCTGCCAGTTAGAAAGTCCAGTAGCCAGTTGCAGAGGGTGGGTTGCAGGCCAAGTGAAGACAGTTTGTTGGTGAGTTTGTGGGGGATGACCGTGTTGAAGGCAGAGCTGTAGTCGACAAAGAGCATCCTAATGTAGGAGTCTTTATCTTCCAGGTGGGAGAGAGAATAATGGAGTGCTGCAGCGATGGCATCTGAGGTGGAGCTGTTGGGCTGGTAAGCATACTGCAGGGGGTCCAGGGTGCCCAGTATGCTGTCCTGAATGACGGGCAGCACCACTCTCTTGAAGCACTTCATGATGATTAGAGTGAGTTCTACCGGTCTGTAATCATTCAGACAGGTTGGTGGGCTCCTTTTGGGGAGAGGGATTATGGTTGTTGTTTTGAAGCAAGAGGGGACTATGTTCTGGTTGAGGGAGAGGTTAAAGATTGCGGTGAGAATGTCGGTCAGCTCAGCAGCGCATGCTCTGAGGGCCCGCCCAGGTATGTTGTCTGGTCCTGCTGCCTTGTGGGGGTTGATATTCCTCAGTGCTTTGTTTACCTGGCCTGCTGAGACTCTTGGGGGGGGGGGTGCATGAGTGGGTGTCTCTTCTCTCTGCTGGGGCTGGTGGTCTCAAAGTGGGTGTAAAAGATGTTGAGATTGTCCAGCAGGCTGTCTGTGGAGTTAGTGGTGCTGCTGTTGGTCCTCTTGTAGTCTGTGATGTGTTGCAGGTCTTGCCACATGTGCCCCGGGTCAGGAGTGGAGTAGAGGCTGTCCAGCTTTTCTCTGTACTGCTTCTTGGCTGTTGTTATAGCCTTCCTCAGTCCATACTTTGCAGCTTTGTACTCAGCCTCACAGCCTGATTTAAATGCACGAGAGCGAGCACGCAGCATCTGATGTACCTCACTGTTGATCCAGGGCTTCTGGTTGGGGAACTTCTTGACCTGTATGGTGGGTACGATGGTATCAACGCACGTGCTGATGTACCCAGTCACGTATTCAGCATAATCCTGTTTGTTTACAGAAGAGTCCTCTCGGGTGGCTGCAGTTTTAAACACATCCCAGTCTGTGCAGGCAAAACAGTCTTGTAGGGTGCTCTCAGTCTCTGGAGTCCAGTGCTTAGTTTGCTTAAGTAGTTATTGCATTTATAAGATTTAGGGAAAAGCTGACTTCTGACCTTTGACCTCAAGGTCGTCTGATGAGACTCACATTGCAATATGCGCATCATCAGAGTATGTCAAACCATGGTACCAAGTTTCAAAACAATCAGAACAAAACTGTAGGAGGAGCTGATTTCACAAGACAGTCACTGTCTGTGACGTGAGGTGAAACAGGAGGTCATAAGTCAGGGGCTACAAGTCCTGCAAAAATCATCCAATCAGAACTAAATTGCAATATGCACATCCTCGGTGTATATCAATGCATGGTACCAAGATTCAAAACAATCGGTACAAAACTGTAGGAGGAGTTGATTTTTTTTTTTTTTTTTTTTTTTTTGTTACTTATTTGTACCCGTAGGTAGATTTGGTTTGCAGTCTGGTGACAAGCCACCGGCTACTGGTCGCTGCGTGCGCGAGCGCCCTAAACCTACATGTTTTTGGTGTGCGGGAGGAAACCGGAGAAATCCCGGAGTAAACCCGCGCAACACGGGGAGAACATGCAAACTCCACACAGCTCACTGTTGGTCGGGGGCTGGGATCAAACCCACGATCTCATGATCCCCGCGGTCCCCCGCCCGAGGGTAAAACTGTGCTGCCACAGTGCTAAACCACTGTGGCAGCACAGTTTCGGTTCACGTTTCGGTGCAGCCGAAACGTGCAGCCTGTTTCACAAAAGTGAAACAGATAGACGGACAGACCCATGATATAATCCCCTTCAGTCTTCAGGAAAAAGATATCCAAACCTACCAGGCCCAATATGAAAAAGTAATTTTGTGAATTATGAACAGACAGACAGACAGCAGAACAAAGGCCCAGTTTTCAGGTTTTCCCACCACCTATGAAGAGAAGAAGCAAGGCAAAAGCCACTCACCAATCCCCTTTCAAATTCGGTCACCTTGGAAACAATCTGGTCCAATAAGCAGCCTTCGTCTGTCAGAGCACCTGCCATCTGAGAGAAAAATATGACCAGATGTTTAAAAGGAAGACGTGTACAGAAGAAAAGGAAAGATTTAAAAAAATCTGCATCTGAAGTTGTATCACGGGAAATGTGTCATACTGAGAAGTTTGATTTTATCTGTTCATTTGAGGAATTACTCATCATTTTGAGGAAGAAACTGCTAGATAGTATTATTGGACATATACTTTTTGTCATACACATGCTATATATACAGCATTATATACTGTAAACCTGTAGTTTCAAAGAAAATAAAACAATAAATATCCCTTCTACATTGATAATGATTTTTTTTTTTTCTGGGGCTCAGCATCTTCCTCCACAACTCTCAGAGTGTTAAAGTGATAACAGATGAATTCTAAAAGTCATTTAGTGCACCTTGCGCATAAAGATGGTGCCACACAATCCTCATCTGCCAGCCTTACTGGGCTGGTCAAAGGTGTGGCTACTATCACCATGTCGACAGAGATGCCCTGGTTAAGGGTTACCAGTGTACTTCTTCACAGTGACCCTGTTTACATGGTCACAAGTAAACCGATTACTGGAGTAAACCAATAAAGGTAATAAGCGGCTAATGGTGTTTACATGCACCAAGTAAACGGTTTATTGTGGAAATAAACTAGGTGTGTTAATCCATTTTCTCATAAACCAATAATGGCCTTTAAGTGATAACGGTAGTTGGATTACTCTCTTTACATGACAGTTTGAATAATCAGGTAACTCCAGAAAGCTGATTATAATCAATTCACTCATGACCATGTAAGCATGATCAATGTAAACAGGGTCAATGAAAAGGACCCCAGAGGCCCCTGAGGGAGAGAAGAGTGTGCTGTAAAGAAATTTTTCTTTGATATACAATTCTGATTTTTGGTTTCACCTTTTGGTGGACATTGATGTCAAAGTTTCTTGGGTTAGAAAAGGTGTGGGCCTGCTTTGACCCCTTTAAAATGCTCTAATCTGCAATTGTGAAAATTTTGTCTTCATGTTCTGGCAGTGAGAGTAATTACATTATTTTACCTGCACTGTGCAGGGAGAAAATGGTGCCAGGAGGCAGTGATGCAAACACTCCTGCTACAACAGCTGACAGCATGTCAGCACCAACATAACCTGGAGAGACAGGAAAGGAGGAGGGATAAGAGCTGAGCTGAGCATGGGCGGATATTTTATGTCACTGTTTGGGGGGGTGGGGGACCATAAACAGAACATTTTCTCCAGACTAAAGATTGAGGGGGACACTATAGTCAGGGTCTTGTGCAAGATTGTGTTTACGGGCCTCTATTTTGTAACAGGGAAGAGTTCAAACCCTTGAAAAAATATTTTATCTACCTTATTCCTGGGGGTGCCGCTGTAGGAACGATTATGGGTGGAACTTCCGGTTTTGGTTGAAGTCGTGTTAAATCAGTCACAGAGAGTGGAGTAGCAGGGGCATTTAAAATAGCATTTTTAAAAGCTTTTCAAATTCATTTTAATGTATAGTCCACATACGTGTTTTGCACTCAAGTGGCAGCTAATTTCAGCACTTGTAGTTTTTGTATTTTTTTGAATGTTTTGGCGTAGTTCTGGTACTTGTTGCTGGTGTTCATGGTTGTGCCATAGACTGGATAAATGAAGGCTTCTCACCGGCAATGCGTAGATGAGATGATGCACTAAAAATGGAAAAAGGACTGTTGGTGTGATTGGTGGTACAGACACAGGCCAGACACAAGAGCACCAGGTATGTTTTCACCAGTGTTGGGCAAGTTACTAAAAAATAGTAACTAGTTACAGTTACTAGTTACTTCTTTTCAAAAGTAACTAAGCTACTTTTGAGTTACTGCATGATTAAAGTAATTAGTTACTTGGAAAAGTAACTTTCATGTTACTTCTAAATGCATGCTTAAATCATCTTGCACAAACAGCAAGATCAAGGGCCCCTTTTTTTCATCAGAAAAAGAAGAAAAAGGAAACTGATGAGAAAAAAGTCTCATCTTACAGAGGAAAAAATGGCTCAGATTTACACAAACTATTGTAATCAGTAAGTAGATTTAAAAGAAAAAAGTTGCAAATTTACAAAAAAAAATTTGCAAATTTACCAGATAAAAGTTGCAGATTTAAAAGAAGAAAAACCTGCAAATTTACAAGAAATGTTCCAAATTTGCAAGCTTTTTTCTTTTTAATTGCATTTAACATTGGTGCTTCAAAGTCTGATGTAGCAAGACGTTAACAGTTTATGATGATATGGGGGTGCAACAGTATAGTCACAAAAACGATCAAAATGTGAAACACAAACTTCATAAAGAAAAAACAATCTGCCTTTACCCTTTTTACCAATATGTACAATGATAAGTGATATAATCTGTGTATTGACGGGAAAGCACCAGGGAATGGGCAAATATAATGGAACTGGAGCTGCTCAGGGTCCAGAATGCGGAAATACGTCACCACTACATTGAGCAAGAGGTCTTTTCACAACCCTGGAAACTCTTTGATTTTAGTGATCCCTGTGGTTAAGAAGTGAACTGCAGCCCATTCACTCCATTCTTTGCTGTGAACGACCTCTGGTTCGATTCCCATCCATCCATCTTCTTCTGCTTGATCCTTTTAGGGTCGCGGGGGGGCTGGAGCCTATCCCAGCATCTTAGGGCGAGAGGCAGGGTACACCCTGGACAGATCGCCATCCAAAGCGATTACAAATAATAGGCTGCAGTTCACCTATTGACCACAAGTGTCACTAAAACAAAACTTTTCTCAAGGTTACAAATAAAAATTCTAAATTTTCTCAGTTACAGGTTTAAAAGTCTAAAAGTCCTGCCCCTGTGTGCTGGCTCATGTACCACCCCCCTTCACACAGCAGGGGCACTTTCACCCTCAGATTGTTCAGGTCAGATTGGAGCATGACTCTGTGGCCCTTCAGCAGACAGTGGGCCCCGGAGGTCCTGACAACACCATAGAGGACCTCATCCACACAGCTGTCCACCCAGTTGATCAACTTCTTCTGGGGCTGAATAGAAATGATGCTTTGTGTTACTTTGTGTACTGTGATAATAAGAATTAACTAATTTGTTTGTTGTAATACAAAAGTTATTTTCCTCTGAAAAATGTAAGTCCTTTTGAAATTTGCAACTTTTTTCTCAAAAATTTACAACTTTATTGTAAATTTGCAACTTTTTCTCATAAGTTTTTGTCTTTTTCTCTTATAAATTTGCAACTTCTTTGTTCTTAATTTATGACTTTTTTCTCATAAATTTGCCAGTTTTTCCTCATAAAAAATTGCAAATCCATGAGAAAAAAAGTTGAAAATTTACAATAAAAAAGTTACAAAGTTACAGGAAAAAGTTGCAAATCTACGAGAAAAATGTTGCAAATCTACAAGTTTACTGGAAAACACTGAAAATTATAGAAAAAAGTTGCACATTTATGAGAAAAAAGTTGCAAATTTACAAGAAAAAAATTGGCAAGTTTTATTTTTTTTAAGTAGCAGTTTACAGCAAAAAATTACAAATCCATGAGAAAAAAGTTGCAGATCCCCCCCCCCCCCAAAAAAGTTGCAAATTTACAGCAAAAAAGTTGCAAATGTTTTGTTCTGCCTTCGACAGGGGTAGGTGGAAAGAAAAGGACTCAGAGCACAGGCAGGACTTCAGTGTGAAAATTGATAGTTTAATAACAGGAAACCTAAAAGAACAAACAAAAGCGCAGCACGAGGGCTGGAAACAAAACCAAAACCTGACAGCAACTAATTCATGGAGGTAACTGGGAGAACACCAGAGAACAGCAGAGGAAGATAAGATAAGATAAGATAAGATAAGCCTTTATTAGTCCCACAATGGGGAAATTCCAGGATTCCAAGACTGGATCAGACTGACGAAAAGAACATTAATGACGACACCCGGAGCATGACTCAGAACAACATATATATAGGGAAGACAGATAATCACAGAGGCAGGACAGCTGGGTGAACAATCAGGCAGAACAGAGCACACATGAGGGAGAGTGGCTATGGGTGTGGTATATTGGAAATACCACAACAGATGCCATGGATGTGAGGATGCAGGCCCGGCTGACATCACCACATTGTGGGTATAAAGGAGGACTGATGGCAGGAGACTGCCTCTTTGGCGCTCCACCTCTGTGCAAGTAGTAGCCCGTATCTGCTAGAAGTTAACTTGTAAGCTCATACACTGCAACACGTGTATTAAACCAGCGTATCTGTAATAGTTATTGTTCGGTACAACTGCTGCCTCCTCTGTCCTGTTTCCAGACATAACATTTGGCAACAAGGAGAAAAATTGGTCTTCTGGAGGAAAATTAACTATTTCCTGGAGATGGACGCGCATCTGGAAGAGTGCATGTTATTCCCACGACCGTTCCTCATGACCCCGGGTGAGTCGCTCATCCCATGGCTTTGTTGGTTTAAGTTGCTTCAGTCATTTGTGTTGGCTAAGGGCCTAGCTAACGCTAGCAAGAGTCGTCTATGTGCTGTGATATATCATTGCCTTGGCCTCAAGGGACAGTGTATGTTGAATGCACTGGGCCCTGTGAAGACCTTCAGCAAATGTGCTGCCTTGATGGCCGAACATTTCACTGCTCCACAGAACGTGATGGCCCAGAGATTTTTGTTTTACCAGTGCCAACAGTGACAGGACGAGTCGTTCCTACAGTATGTAGCCACCCTTTGTTGTTTGGCTAGCATGTGCGAGTTCGGACACGCGGGGGACAGGTTGATGTGTTCACAGCTGAAGTGGTACGCCGCGAATCCAGTGATATGGGGCGAGCTGCAGTAGGGGCCGGATGACCACACAGTGGCAGACATGGTGAAAAGGTTACAGGCAACTCTGTTGAGGGCACTGCACCTCCTATCAGTGACGGAGGCGATGGAATTAGTGTCCCAACTGGAGATAACGGCCCAGGTAGTATCGCGGCTAACAGGCCCCGGCCCAAGGCTCCCACAGTCAGCTCCACTGGTACAGACGGTTGCCCCAGTTGCTGAGTCCGCCAACCCCAGACCTTCTCGTGAGGATCCTGAGGTAGACACCATGGGACAGCAGGGCACCACAGCGCAACAACCCAGTGGTAAACTCAGTTTGGACGATGACAACTCGAGTCCGCTGCACTCAGACATGGATGTAGCCACTCCCTGCCATGCACTGCTCACAGAACAGAGCCCAGCAGAAGCAGAGCAGCCACAAGAGCCCCAGTTTGCAGCCACATGTAACCCGGAGCCGGTTCTCGAGCTGCAGCCTCATCGCAGGAGGGAGAGTATGATTTCCCGGACGTGGGTACAGCCAAAGATCAGAACATGGAGAAAGATAATAGCATGGAGAGAGGTCAGACTTGCCTCCAATCCTCACCCGGCATGAGCCTCAAGGAGCTGCTGTGGAGCTGCAGGAGAGGGAGTTCATGGAGAAAGGGGACCCCGGTGAACGACGACAACCTGGTGCATCTCCCATCGCCGACAACAGCGACACATCACTGCGGGCACAACCAGCACCAGGACAGAGAGCAGCAGTGCTGAGTGCAGCCGAACAGATCACCGCTTGCACTACTTGGTTGGGTTTGGGTCCAACGATCTGACTGCCTGGACCCACAGATGGTCCCGTCATCGCAGATGAGAATCATCGCACAAAAGAAGCCAACCGCTGTCCAGATGGCCGATGGTTCGATATGGCATGCCATCCATCTGTGAAAGGTAAGAACAGTTGCTTCAGATCAAGACGCAGCACTGGAGCCAATCCAGCAAGTGTGGGACCTGGGCTGGGATGTTGCTGACGAGCAAGCCATGACTCCTGTGAGAGGGCACCCAGGTCTGCTGCAGCTGGCGCTTCCAGGGGTTCGCCCGCCGTAGGCTCAGCTGAAGCCCGTAAAGGTGAACTGTGAAATTAATAATAATAATGCATCAGATTTATATAGCGCTTTATCATAGACACTCAAAGATGCTTTACAAGTAGATACATTATTCATTCACACCAGACAGACAATGGTAGTGGCAAGCTACTACTGGAGCCACAGCTGCCCTGGGGCAGGCTGACGGAAACGTGTCTGCCAATCTGTGCCAACGGCCTCTCCGGCCACCACCAAACATTTATACCCAGTGTTATGGACACTGGAGGCAAGGTGGGTAAAGTGTCTTGCCCAGGGACACAACGGCAGGATATCTGGGGAGAGCAGGATTCGAACCGCCAACCATCCGGTTATTGAACAACCTGCTTTACCTCCTGAACCACTGCCGTCCCAACAATTACTCTGTTTTGAAAATGTTTAGGCAGAGCATGGTTGACAACAGTGGCAGAATAACCCACTCAACCATGCAGGGTGTTACCGGCAGTCTACCCGGTTGCCCACGTTCATATTGGTTTAAAAAAAAAGGTTCTGGTTATGCTTTGCTTTTTAGCCGTATATCACAATAAAAGCATCCAGCTAAGGTTAATGGTTAATGGTGATGACCATGAAGGTTCTGATTTTTCCTGGGGGATGGGGGGTACATGTGGCATATTGGAAATACCACAGCAGACACCATGGATGTGAGGACGCAGGCCTGGATGACATCACCACGCCGTGGGTATAAAGGAGGACTGAGGGCGGGAGACTGCCTCTTTGGCGCTCCGCCTCCATGCAAGTAGTAGCCCGTATCTGCTAGGAGTTAGCTTGTAAGCTCATACACTGCAACGCATGTATTAACCAGTGTATTTGTAATAAAGTTGTTGTTTGGTACAACTCCTGCCTCCGCTTTCCTGTTTCCAGACATAACACTGGGGACAATAGGGAGACAAGTACACACACCAGACCATAATAATGTCACTGACGACAGACAAGGAAAGACACAACATGACTAAAGACACAAGAACAATAATACTAACAGTAAAAATAAACAAGGCTCAAACAAAAAAACATACAAATGGCAATCTTAAAACACAGACAACAGGGAATGACATAACATGACAGACTAGCAATCAGCGAACATAAGGACACTTAAAGGCCAAATGTCACGTAACAGAGTCCTTAAAATGTCTTGAAACTAGATATAAAAGGGAACCGATCCGTTCGGGTCTCGGTGCATATGCTTCAGTAACACCGGAACATTCGTTAATTTAAAACTGCCGCGCTTGGCCTGACGTTACCACTCAGGGCTCCCGGAATCGCCTGGGGAAGAAGACGGAAGTGACGAAACAGATTGTACCCTAGTTTGATGCTTGGGGTATCCCGATTGATTGTTTATATGGAGACTGGAAGATTGAAGTGAGCAACAAGAAAGAAAAAATTGGATATTTCACCCATACCGTAAAACGGGGCTATAAGGGACAGCTGGGTAATAAGGGACACTTTTCTGGGAAATATTTTCATACCTGTCAAGTGATACGTTTTTGCCGTATTTTAATACCGTACGGGGAAAATGCAATTTTAGCAAATACGGGCGTATTGCCATTTCTGTACGCCCAAAAGAAAAATATACGGGAAAAAAAATTAGTGAGTGTGTTGAGGAACACGTCGTGTGTGTGACCCCCACAGCTAGGGGGGCTGGCAGAGCACTCAGCGTGAGCTATTCTCACAACAAAGAGAAGTGTGGACTCAATCATTAGGCTGATGGCCGGGGCGGGCAGAGCGCTCAGCTTGAGCTATTATCACTTCAGTGAGAAGTAGGCTGATGGCCTCACACTTTCTACTGTCTTGCAGCTCCGGAACAGAGAGGAATCGCCTTCCAAATCCAATGCATCACTAGCAGAAGTGATGGTTTGTCATTTTTTTGTGGCAGGGCACAATCTACCTCCATTGGTGGCAGATCACTTCTGATCTGCCACCTGATCTGATCTGCCACTTCAGAAATGCTAGAGCACAGGTGTCAAACTCATTCCATGGAGGGCCAAGACCCTGCAGGTTTTACCTCCACCCAGTGTCTTCAACAGGTGATTTCATTGAATTTCTTCCCACTGATTGCTGATCAGTGAAAACACCTGCTGAAGACACTGGGTGGAAGTAAAACATGCAGGGTCTTGGCCCTCCATGGAATGAGTTTGACACCCCTGTGCTAGAATCAGCAAAGGCTGCTACTTGGAACTATAACAAGCAGCATCAGTGAACATTTTCTTGTTTCAAGTTCATCCAAGTGCATTAGTGTAACAAAGCTGACAAATAAAAACTCTTTAATTCCAAGTGTATATACAGTATCTAGCTGACAGTTAAGAACTATATTCAGAATAATTCTTATTGTGTACTTTCAAATTAAGCAATCTACCTTGTGCTAATGTAAATTTGAAAAATATTTTTGTATTTTTTTTTATTTTATTTTTTTTTGTGCTACTTGGCTTATTATTTTCACATTACCAAAAAGTTGTGGCTCAAGATTGTGTCCATAAAAGTGTACATTTGAATAAATATGTTTGAAATAGGTCATGTTGCATTTTTTTTTGGGGGGGGGGGGTCAGTTTTCTTTCATCTGCCGATAAATACAGTTTTGAAGTACTCAGTACAGGTATGAAAGCCCCCCAATAAGGGAGGCATGAGGTATGCCTTGACAGGTATGTGTTTTAAGTGTAATTCTGCTTTTTTTATTTTGAGCAGGACGCAGAAAAGTGTCCCTTATTACCCAGGGTTATGGCCCTATACACATGATCCTGGGGATTTTAATACAAGTCATTTTCCACAATTACTTCTATTTCATCCTTGATTTTGTTGCTACAACTGAATGAGGAAAGAAAGGGTTCTGCTGTAAGCTAGCGCCCCACTGTATCGTCATAATAATGGCTTCCGAAAAATCGATATTTATGGGGCGCCCTCGACAGACCCCCTTCGGCTTCCCAATTTTGCCGGTGGTTATAATTAATTTAAACATCACAGATTTCTTTTGGCTTACCATTCAACATTCTGGAGGCGATTAATGTCCAATTCAATGACATTTTCCACTGGTTCTGCTCTCTGGTCATCGTCGGAACTGTTGTCATCAGACAAAGCATCTGATTCCGTCTCGGACGGCTCGAACCTGTAAGGTTCTATGCCTCTGTCGCTGTCTGAACCACTGTCATCAGTTTCTGGGGTGTCGTCTTCCCTGAATTCCAAGTCCGATTCACCAGAAGACAAAACTAAACTAATTTGTTCACAATCGCTGTCATTTTCCGCCATGATTGTCCAATGTTGATAAGTGTGAATGTGGATAGGCAGGGCAGCCAGGGTGAAATTTGTGACGTCAACAACATGGCCGCGGTCTGGATTGGCCGTCACACACTGACAGCCGCTAGGGGGGCCTTCGCCTGGTGTACTTTGTGCAATTACGTAAATACGGGTGGGTGATATGGTCTCCGGTATGAATATTTGGTTTAAGCTATGTGTATTTTATCAAAATTCGTTGGCATTTGGAAAAAAAAATTAAGTGACATTTGGCCTTTAAGAATGCCACTAAACTTATAAACTAATTTGTTCAAGATAAAAGGAGTATACAGTCTGAGATGGGTCTGGAGAAAGTCTTTGTAGCTTTGTTCTGTGTCACCTTGACCTCCACCTTCCTTACGACTCCATCCTTGCTTGTGAGAGTCTTCACAATGATGCCCATAGGCCATTCGTTCCTTTTTAGGTTCTTGTCCTTGAGAAGAATGACGTCCCCTTCTTCAAGGTTTGGTTTGTTGCGCTGCCATTTCTGACGACTCTGGAGCATGTTCAGGTACTCTTTTTGCCAGCGGGCCCAGAAGGTGTCGGCAAGGACTTGAACTCTCTTCCACTGGTGTCTGTACATGTCGGCCTTGGTGAAATCTCCAGGTGGAGTTAGGATTGCATTAGTCTTCTGTGTGAGAAGAGTCATGGGCGTCAGGATCAAAGGAGCTTCCGGATCTGAGGAGACCGGCACCAGAGGTCTCGCGTTGATAATAGCTGTGACTTCGACCAGCAATGTTGTTAGGACCTCTTGGGTTAGCTTGGGGTTTCCTGATTGTAAGAGCATCGAGTCCAGGATGCGTCATGCTATGCCGATCATACGCTCCCATGTGCCTCCCATGTGTGATGAGTGAGGAGGGTTAAACACCCAGGAGCACCTTTGTCCGCATAGGTAGTCTTCTACACTTGTCTCATCAGGCTTTGGAGGATCCAATTTCAATTCCTTGGATGCTCCGACAAAGTTGGTCCCGCAGTCAGATCTTAGCTGTTTAGCAGGGCCTCTGATGGCGAAGAATCTTCGAAGAGCATTGATAAAACTTGAAGAGCTGAGTGTTTTGATTACTTCGATGTGAATGGCTCTTGTAGACATGCACGTGAACAGAACCGCCCATCTTTTGCTGTTGACTTGACCACCTCTAGTGCGCCATATTGTAACCTCCCACGGTCCAAATACATCTAGGCCAACATAAGAAAATGGGGGATCGGTTTGCAAACGTTCAGCGGATAGATCTGCCATGATTTGCTGCTCTGTCTTGCCTCGAAGCTTTCTACAGGTCACACATTTGTGGATGACACTGCTGATGGATCTCTTGGCACCCACTAACCACACGCTGCTTGCTCTCACTGCACCCTCAGTGAAATGTCTTCCTTGATGCTTAACAGCCTCATGGTGATGTCAGATGAGCAATGTAGCGATGTGATGCTTTGCTGGGAATAGAAGAGGATTGACTTCATGACTGGGCAGCTTTGACTCTGACAGACGTCCTCCTACTCGGAGTAAACCATTGTCGTTGATGATCGGATTGAGCTTGTAAAGGGAACTGTCTCGTGCTATTTCTTGTTTTGTCTTGATGCACTTGATTTCCTCTGCATACACTTCATGTTGGACACATCTGATGATTGTGTACTCTGCTTGTGTTAAGGCTTCTTCTGTGAGACTTGTTTTACAGAGATGCCAGCTTCTACATCTGTTACCTCCTTTGGACTTGAAACCGTGAGCAATGTGACGTAGGTAAGCTACTGCTTTGACAAGGGAGGTCCACTTTGAGAAACGTTCAAAACGTGATGAACCCAAGGCTTTGAGGTTAGCTCTTGTCACAAGCGTTGTCACGTTCTGTCGAATTTCAACATCTGACTCTGGATCAATGAGCTCAAATGGGCCTTTTTCAGGAGCGACAGTCTGTTTGTTGAGCAGGAAGGTTGGACCATACCACCATGTAGTACTGGAGATTTTCCCTGCTGGCAGAGAGCGAGATCCATGATCAGCAGGACTGTGCTCTGTTGGGACATACTTCCACTGGCCAGGCAGAGACGATTGCTTGATTCTTTGGACACGATTGTTCACATATACATGAAATCTTCTGTGTTGATTGTGGATGTATCCTAACACCACTTTGCTGTCAGTGTAAAATGTGGTCTTGTCAATTTTCATCTTTAGTTCTTCTCTGAGAAGCTCAGACATTTCCACAGCGAGCACTGCAACACACAGTTCTAGCCTCGGAACGGTGAGCTCTGGCACAGGAGCTAGTTTGGCCTTACCCATGACAAACCCAACCTCGTCGTGGTCGTCTTCGTGTGTGACTCTCAAGTAGGCAACTGCAGCTATAGCTTTAACTGAAGCATCTGAGAACACACAGAGTTCAGTGACCTTGGCTTGTGAGATGGAGAATAAAACATAGGTACGGGGAATGTTCAGTGTCTTGAGATGCTGCAGAGAGTCATGCCATTTTCTCCAACCGTCATACATGTCTTGAGGCAAGGGGCTGTCCCACTCAAGATTGCTGCTGGAGAGCTCTCTGAGGAGAAGTCTACCTTTGATGGTTACAGGTGCTAGCAGCCCGAGAGGGTCGAACAGACTGTTAACAGTTGACAGCACACCACGTCGAGTAAAGGGCTTTTGCTCTTGTGGAACATCAAATGTGAACGTGTCTGATGTGGTGTCCCAAATCACACCCAAACTGCGTTGGGCTGGGAGCTCGTCTGTAGACAGATCAATGTCTTTGAGTTCTTTGGCCCTGTCTTCAGGTGGGAAAGCGTTCACTACTTCTACTTTGTTGGAGGCAATCTTGTGGAGACGTAGATTGGAAAGTGCGAGCATTTTCTGGGCTCTTTCTAGAACGTCGACAGCCTCAGCTTCTGTCGAGAAAGACTTTAATGCATCGTCCACATAGAAATCCTGTTCTATGAAGCTTCGAGCATCAGTTCTATATTCACCTTCTGCTTCCTTTGCTGCCATCCTCAACCCGTAGATCGCCACCGCAGGAGAGGGACTATTACCGAAAACATGCACCCTCATGCGATAGTCCACCACTTCTTTGATCAGGTCGTTGTTTTCGTACCACAAGAAGCGAAGGTAATCTCTGTGATCTTCTTGGACAACAAAGCAGTAAAACATCTGCTCGATGTCAGCTGTGACAGCGACAGGTTCTTTTCTGAAGCGGAGGAGCACACCTACGAGTGTGTTGTTTAGGTCAGGCCCTGACAGCAGTACATCATTGAGTGAAACTCCATCAAACTGCACACTGGAATCGAACACCACACGGATCTTCCCAGGCTTCTGTGGTTGGTATACGCCAAAAATGGGGAGATACCAGGCCTCTTTGTCTCTATCACGAGGTGGCGCTGGCTCTGCGTGTTTGTTGTCGAGCATCTTCTGCATGAACTCAACAAAGTGTGCTTTCATGTGTGGCTTCTTGTCAAGCATACGTCGCAGAGACATGAGCCGCTTGTAGGCGTAGCACCTGTTGTCAGGGAGTAAGCGTCTGAGGTTACGAAACGGAAGTGGTGCCAACCAACTGTTTGTGTCATCTTTGAAGGACCTTTCCATCTTCTTCAGAAAGATTGTGTCTTCAACAGATTGTGCGAGGTGATTGTCTTCATTAGTGCGACAGAAGACTGCTTCACCTAGATTCTTAACCGTGGGCTTTGCATGTGGGTTTGAAAGTGGCAGTAGGTTGGAGACAGCTTTCGGTTGGCTCACTGTGAAGCTCTCTTTTACATTGAAGCGACTGTCACAGGGAGTGAGATAGCTTGGGCGTCCGTTGTCCAACACATGTGTTTTGAGAGCGTTTACCTCACTTGGCTTGTGGGCGGTGCCCAGACATACATCACCAATGATAACCCAGCCCAGGTTAAGCTTCTGTGCAAATGGATCGTTGTGCCTGCCACTGATTTGCTTTCTCACCTTGTGTGCTCTGAGAAGGTTGCGTCCTATCAGCAGCAGTATGTCAACGTCTGGTTCGAGGGGTGGTATTTCAGCAGCTATTGCTTTCAGATGGGGGTGATGCGAGGCAGCTTCTTCAGTGGGTATTTCTTCCCTGTTGTTGGGGATAGCATTGCACTCTATGAGCGTGGGGAGAGGAAAACTCATTTTTCCATCCAATGATTGAACTATGTAGTTGCAGGCTCTTCTGCCGTTTATTTGTGTTGTGCCAGCACACGTCTTCAGTGTGTAAGGTGTGGCTGTGCCTTGAATATTGAATGTTTCAAAAAACTCTGTTTTTGCAAGTGATTGATTACTTTGATCATCTATTATTGCATACATCTTTTTCATGTTGTGTGGCTCACCTTTCGGGTAGACTTGCACCAAACAGATCTTGGAGCAGGATTTTCCTGTGATTTGATATCCACATACCTCGGTACATGTGGCTGTAACATCTAAGTCCTGTGTGAGCTCTTGCTCCCCGCCATTCTCTTTAGGGGATGAGGGAGGCTTAGATGCTGTTGGAGCCAGGCCTGGGTGGAGAGCTGTCAGGTGTTTGTCGCTGTTGCATTCTCCACACTTGATTGTTATTTGACAGTCCCTGGCTTGATGGGTGATGGAAGCAAGGCAGCGATAGCAGATTTTGTTGTCTCTGAGTACCTTTTTTTGTCTTCGAGCAACATAGCTCTAAAACCCCTGCATCCTTTCAGTGGGTGTGGTTTGTGATGTATGGGACATTGTCTTTTAATGTCTTCGCCTCCTTCCTTTGACTCCACTCCGACTAACACGTCTGTTTTGTGTACCGTAACTGATTGTTTCTGCATGTAGTGACTTTGTGATTTTCCTTTTTTGTAACTAATTGTAGAATTGGCAGGTGAGCTATAAGTCGTGTTGAAGCTTGGGTCATTTCTTGCCTTGGCTTGACCTTTTACAAATTCAACAAAAAATGAGAAAGGTGGGAAACTTACATGATGGTCTTCTTTATACTTTGACCCTACCATTGTCCACTTCTCCTGAAGGTGAAAGGGCAACTTTTCCACGATTGGACTCACACCCCTTGCTGTGTCTAAGTAGCTCAAGCCTGGCAGATATCCATCCAGCTTTGCTGCTTCCAGTTCACACAGTAGATCTGATAGATCGCGAAGCTTGTGTGGCTCTTTGCTCATGAGCTTTGGAAAATTTTGGATTCTTTCAAACATGGACTTTTCTATTGCCTTTCTATTGCCTTCTTCTTCCGGCATTCAGAGAGAGCAGACACTTTTGTCCCTCCTCTCCCTCCTAATCCTACTCCCTTCTGATCCCAGCTTGCAATGTTGCGTTTTTGTCTGTGTTTTTGTCGCTCTTCTTCTGGCTGAATCTTAATCCAAACGGAAATTATGGATCTGGAAAGCGGCTTAAATGCGATTGACACCACTTTAAAAGAAGATCGGGTTAGGGGGGAACCCAAGGGGAGACTCATGGACATTGGGAACTCATGTGTCTGTGTGATTTGACTGGAGATGCAGAAGACATCTATTGGCTATGATCACAGGACTCTACTTTGGCTTTGGAGTTTCCTGATGCATCAGAAATTGAGGAAGGTGAGAGAGCTGTTCAAATGCGGACCCAGGCAAAGCTCCTTCATCATATTTGACCAGTTGGGGAGGGCACGAATAGCGGCATGGTGAACTGAATGGTAACTGATTCAGATGGTGGAATACATCTCGAGTCGCTAGTGCTCTCCAGGGAATGTTTTTAAGCCTGTGGAAATTATGAAGCACAGAATCGCATGAGAGAGGAAAATTCTATTCTCTGAGTGCACTGTGCAGATTTGACCTTGTTTTTTGGTGCCCTGTTTACATTCCTCCTCGATGAAGATAAGGTGGAAGAGGCGGCTGGCTTCTCTCCCTAACACAAACAATCTGGCGTA
Source organism: Pholidichthys leucotaenia (assembly GCA_020510985.1). Lineage (NCBI taxonomy): Eukaryota > Metazoa > Chordata > Actinopteri > Cichliformes > Pholidichthyidae > Pholidichthys > Pholidichthys leucotaenia. Next base: position 119,243,091 of record CM035836.1, on the reverse strand, counting down.
CAGTAATCTGAACTCTCAAGGACAGCGCCATGTGACTGGCTTAGGAATTACCATCGGACATGCACTGAGAGTTGGATCTCTTGAGGACATGCTATCTAAGTTTCAGACACTAAAGACATATAACATCCAGTTGCTGAGAGAGGATTTTTGCTGAACACCAGTAACTGACACACACACTGCATACAACATCACATGACTGATACATATACACTGATACACATACACTCACACTGTCTCTCTCAACTTGCTGCTTTGTTAATGTGTGATCTATTGTCTGCTATTTGTGCATTAGAGGTTTTTTTTCTATGTAATCACAATTTTGCTCATATGAGCTTTTATGAGCTTTAAACGAGCTTTATTTTGATAACTATGTTTTTTCTCTCCGCCCAATGTGTTCTCCCCCCCTCCCCCCTTCCTCTCTTTACCCTCCACTGTATGACAGGCGCCTTTGCATGGCTGCCGCGTCATTGGGATGCGCTTATCGTGCGCGCCCAATGTCAAGTCAAATTCCTCGTATGTTTACTTGTATGTTTACTTGTAAATGTGCTTGGCAATAAAGCTCATTCTGATTCTGATTCTCTGGTGAGCCGTAGCGTTCTTCCAGTCTCGCCCAGACCATGTTCAGACCAGCAGGTGGATGCCTGATATTGACTGCTTTTAATCTCTTAGCATGTTCAGAAGACTCAGGGCCGAGCCACTTAATGAGGAGGTTTAGTTCTTCACTGGCTGTAAGACCGAGGTCTCTGATGGTACTCTGGAATGTGGCTTTCCAGCTAAGATAACTCTCTGGCTTGTCATCATATTTTGTCAGTCCTCCTGTTAATAGTTGGCTTCTGGCTAAGAACTTGGCAAGGTCGTTGGTAGTGTTGTTTGCATCATTTGAACTTGATATCTGTTGTGATTGCAACACACTTTGAGAATTTTGGTGAATTGCATCTCTTTGTGGTGGTCGCTTGGCGCCCTCTTGTGGCTGAATTGGGCAATGAGCTGTTTCTTGTTTGGCATGGAGATGTGAATAAATCAGTGTGGAATGTTGTTCCTGATGTGTACTGTCCTGTTGAAAAGTTTCTTTCTTTTGAGATGAATCAGTACAACTATGCCTGTTTATGTATTCACTCACTTTTTGTTCTGCAGTTTGTTCTAAAGGCAAGAAGCTCAATTCTTCGCTGTGTTCTGGGTTAATGAGCCGAGCTACAGCAGACTCCATCACTTCTGCTTTAGCCCTGGCTGCATCTGCTTCCTTTTGTAGGTTAAGTAGATCTAGAGTTGCCTCTAACCGTGCCTTTTCCATTTTAATGCTCATCTCTCTCTCAGCATATGCTAGTCTGTCTTTTGCTGCTTGAGCTTCTGCTCGGGCATGTGCTGCTGCCATACTGGCTTGACTTGAAGCTGTTGACCTCCTAGATCCTACAGCTGATCGGGGAGTCAGTTTCCCGGAATGTACAGAAGACCTGGATGAGTGGGAGGAGCGTGACCTTGAGGAGCGTGACCTTTTTTCGCTCCGTGTTTCTTCACTGTTATGGCTTTCAGCCTGTGTTTGCTCCATCTTGGCGACTGGATAGGACCGCTGATGTTAAATGTACATAAATTCCACCCACCTTCACTGTGGTCCCTCACCGAGTGCTATGATTTCACTGTACTGTTGCACCCAATGTGACTCGTGTCCTATATTGAGATTCACAGCCAGCTAAACTCTCTGGGTGCAACAGTACAGTGAAATCATATTGCCACTCAAAGGGCTGGAAGTGAACGGATGGCTTTAGAAGGAACAGCAACGCAGACTCGTGTTCCTGTTGACATTCAGTATGCTAGGTCTCTTCTTCTCGTCACCTACTGGCAAGCTTAAAGCTACTACAGAGCCTAGCGCCCTCTAGAGGACTGGATGAACAAATATATTTAAACTGTAACAACACACCCCTGTTTCTAGCACTCTGAATGGTCTGTCATAAGGCAGTCACAGTGGGGTTCGATGCGCATCGTGTCTAACAAAAACAAACTCTGCGTTCTTCAAAGTTTTAGGCACAAAAACGCACAGAAAACTGTGGTGCGCGGGGCCGCGCAGCGTGCTTGATTCTATGTTACTCCGCAACAGCTGAGACGGGGAGGCGTTTGGCGCAGGGTTATCTGGGAGAAACTCCCCAGGCAGCCGGAGTGGCTGCGCAAACACGAGCTCCGCTGGGGAGGCTTCTAGATCCTCTTTAGGTGCAGAACGCAACCCCAATAACACCCATGGTAACTTGTCAACCCAATTTGTATCCGTCTGTGATGCTCTGAGAGCCGCTTTCAATGACCTATGAAAACGTTTGCATAACCCGTTAGCCTGCAGATTGTACGCGGTTGTGCGGTGAATTGTGACACCCAGGCTGCAGGCCATTGTCAACCAAAGCTCAGAAACAAATTGAGGGCCTCTGTCGGACGTAATGTCCGACAGAATGCCGAAACGCGCCACCCAAGCTGTTAAAAACGCGCGCGCCACTTCCTCAGCCGTGGTTGATGCCAGCGGGACCACTTCAGGCCAGCGCGTGGTGTGGTCCACCATTGTCAGAAGATGTGTGCACCCCTGTGACAGCGGGAGGGGTCCAACGAGGTCCACATGAACGTGATCGAACCTCTTGGCCGGAATGTGAAACGGTTCCAAAGGAGCTCTCGTGTGCCTGTGTACTTTGGCTCGTTGACACGCCGTGCAGGCTGCTGCCCACTCTTTGACCTGTTTGCGGAGGCTCGGCCAAACAAATTTCTCTCCCACCATTTTGACCGACGCGCGCACTCCAGGGTTCGCCAAAGAATGAACCGAGTCAAAAACGCGGCGGCGCCACGCGGCCGGTACTACTGGACGTGGCCGTCCAGTGGAGACATCGCAGATTAGGGGGGGCATACCGTCTTGCAGCACCCTGCTCTCCAGCATTAACCCTGTTGGTCCAGACTGGAGTGCGCGCACATCCGCGTCATTAACCTGCTCTGCGGCCATGGCTGCATAATCTAACCCTACGCTGACTGGGGCCGCCACGGCGCGCGAGAGGCAATCTGCCACTACATTCAGTTTGCCCGCCACATGCTGAATATCAGTGGTAAACTCTGATATCGCGGCCAGCTGTCTCTGCTGCCGGCCTGACCACGGTTCCGAGACCATGGCCATCGCGAATGTTAGCGGTTTGTGATCAATGAACACGGTGAAAGCGCGTCCTTCCAGCCAGAACTGAAAGTGGCGGATGGCCAAATGGAGAGTGAGCAGCTCCCTGTCGAATGCGCTGTATTTACGTTCGCTATCGCGCAAGGTCCTGCTGAAAAAGGCGAGGGACTGCCAAACCCAGGCTACGTGTTGCTCCACGACTGCCCCTATGGCCACATCTGACGCGTCAGTGGTGAGTGCTATGCGGGCCGTTGGGTCTGGGAGTGCCAACAACGCAGCCTTTGCCAAGGCTGCTTTAACCTCCGAGAACGCTTGGTCCCTCTCCGGGGACCACTCGATCTTATCCGCGGGTTTCTTTTTTTTGAGCGCGGCATACAGTGGCTGCATAAGCTGTGCCACACGGGGGAGAAAACGGTTATAAAAATTCACCATTCCCAAAAACTCCTGCAACGCCCTGACTGTCTGCGGCCGGGGAAAATCTGCCACAGCGCGCACTTTGTCAGGCAGCGGGACTGCTCCTTCGGGGGAGACGCGGTGACCTAAAAAATCGATCTGTGCCACCCCGAACTGACACTTCGCTGGGTTGATTATTAACCCGTGATCTCCCAACCTTCGGTAGCCAGGTGCTTTTCGTGTTCGTCTTCGGACGCGCTGGCTACTAAAATATCGTCCAGGTAGACGAACATGAAAGGGAGATCGCGAAGCACCGTGCCCATCATGCGTTGGAACATCTGAGCAGCCCCTTTAAGTCCAAATGGCATGCGTAAAAACTTGAATAAACCAAACGGAGTTATTACCGCTGTTTTGGGTATGTCCTCAGTGCGCACTGGGACTTGGTGGTAACCGAGGACCAAGTCTATTTTAGAAAAAATGCGCGCCCCTGCCAAATGAACCGAGAAATCTTGGATATGTGGGATTGGGTAGCGGTCGTGCGCTGTAGCGTTGTTTAACCTGCGAAAATCCCCCCAAGGGCGCCATGATCCGTCAGCTTTCGGGACCATATGTAGGGGGGAAGCCCACGGACTGTTTGAACGTCGGATAATGCCCAACCTCTCCAGGTTGGCGAACTCCTCGCGCGCTATGGCTAGTTTAACTGCGTCCAAGCGCGGAGTTTTTGCAAAAACGGGCGGTCCGGTAGTGGTAATAAAATGTTCCACCCTGTGCTTAGCGACTGTTGCCGAAAATGTGGGGACCGTCAGCGCTGGGAACTGAGTGAGCAGTGTGTGGAACTTACCGCCTGCTGTTGTGACGTTGGCTTGTGCTGTAGGCGGGGCCACTCGCGCTGCACAGGGGACAGAATCAAAAGAAAATGCATTAACCAGGCGCCTGTTAGCGAGATCAACCAACAACCCATGTGAGCACAAAAAATCAGCCCCCAGCATATTGAAATTTACTGTTGCTACAACAAAAGTCCACTCATATGCACGGCCGTGTAGAGAGAGAAGCAGAGTCTTCTCACCAAAGGTCTTAATCTCCGAGCCGTTCGCCCCTTACATACCTTCGAACACGAAGGGGAGATCGCGCAACACCGCGTCCATCATGCGTTGGAACGTCTGCGCCGTGCCTTTAAGCCCAAATGGCATGCGCAAAAACTCAAATAGCCCGAACGCAGTTATTACCGCTGTTTTGGGTATGTCCTCAGCGTGCACTGGGACCTGGTGGTAACCGCGTACCAAGTCTATCTTAGAAAAAACGCGCGCCCCCGCCAAATGAACTGAAAAATCTTGGATATGCGGGATTGGGTAGCGGTCGTGCGCTGTAGTGTTGTTCAACCTGCGGAAATCTCCGCAAGGTCACCACGAGCCATCAGCTTTCGGGACCATGTGAAGCGGTGAAGCCCATGGGCTTTTCGAACACCTGATGATGCCCAACTTTTCCAGGTTGGCGAACTCCTCGCGCGCTATGGTCAGTTTAGCTGAATCCATGCGCCGAGCTTTTGCAAAAACGGGCGGTCCGGTGGTAGTAATAAAATGTTCCACCCTGTGTTTAGCCACGGTCGCCGAAAATGTTGGGACCGTGAGTGCTGGGAACTGAGTGAGCAGTGTGTGGAACTTCCCACTTGCAGCTGTGACGTTGGCTTGTGCTGTTGGCGGGGCCACTCGAGCTGTACAGGGAATAGAATAAAAAGAGAGTGCATTAACCAGGCGCCTGTTAGCAAGATCAACCAACAAACCATGTGAGCACAGAAAATCCACCCCTAACATATTGAAATTGACTGCAGCTATGACGAAAGTCCACTCAAATGTACGGCCGTGTAGGGACAGAAGCAGAGTCCTCTCACCAAAAGTCTTAATCGCCGAGCCGTTCGCTGCTGACACCCCGGGACCACTGGAAAGCGCCAGCTGGTCAGTGGAGGAAGGTGTGATGAAACTCAGCTGGGAGCCTGTGTCCATGAGGAAATGCCTCCCCGAACACGCATCTTTCAAGTAGAGCAGCTTGTTCTCCTCCCCGAGGGCCGCAGCTGCTCCCGACCTCCGGTCTTGGCGTTTCCCGAGCGCTTGAAATGGCACGGTGGTATACATTTGCGTGCCCTCTCTGCGAAGCGGCGATGGTAGAAACAAAGGACGTCATCTGCTCCGTGTTTCTTGGCCCCTGCCGCCGCCGTCGTCGGTGAGTCTGGTACTGCTGCCTCTGGCCCCCTGCCATCTCCGGACGTTGTGCTGAGCTCCGCTGCCGCGGCCGTGGCCGCATGCCATTTGTTGGTGTTGACGAGTCGTTGCGCCTCCTGGCCCAGCTTGCGGTAGTCTCGTCGGGCCAACAGTGGTGAACTGGCCAGGGTCACTCTCACCGCTGACGGTAGGGTCCTGAGGAAAAGGTGGGTGAAGATGAAGTGATCATCATCAGAGTCTTTCAACCTCAACAGCTTCTCCATCAGGTCCGCAGGCCTGTTGCTTTCAAATTCAGTCAGCGCCAGGAGCCCCTCTGCTCGCTCCTCCACCGAGTGGGTGAAGTACCGGATGAGTACAGCCTTCAACGCGTCGTACTTGTCGCTGTCCGGCGGCTGGTTGATCAGGCTCTCCACCTGCTGGGCTGTGTGGTTGTCCAGTTATGCAACCACATGGTAGAACTTTGTGGCGTCTACCGAAATCCTCCGGAGGTTGAACTGCGCCTCGACCGCGTTAAACCAGGAGCACGGATTGTTCTGCCAGAAGTCCGGTAGCTGAACTGTGGCTACATTCGTTTGGCTGGCTCCTGACGAGTCTGGCTCGGGAGAATTTCTTTCACTCATGATACGTCTTAGGGTCACCAGTGTGGAGAATGTGGAAATGACGAGGCTGAGTTTATCTCACGAGTCAGGTTTATTCCATTCTCCAACATCATCAAAAACAGAAAGAGAAAGAAACCCCCAGACATTTGTCCCTTTATACCCCAGGACATCAAAGCACACAGTCACATTATATTTAATCCCAAGTCACAATGCGTCTTCTTCCAGGTCTTCTCACCTCCACCTAAAGCCACTGTCGGCCAGGAAATCCCCCAAGGCCATCTCTTTGCATACAAAAGGCCACATTTCACATCCTTCTGTTATCTCCTAAAGGCTCAGTCCTTTTGTTCATCTGAGACGTGAAGCATACAGTAAGCATACAGTAATATACATGTGAAGCATATGAAACCCACATATGTGTCCCACATGCTTACTTTTAATTATTAATTTCAAAGCACTGCTTTTACATGAGTAGAATTTCTGGCTACTATACTGACCTGATCATATAATTTAAGTATGCTTGAGTACATTACTATTATGAATGTTTCTTTCCCTTCCCTACTCGCTCAATGGAAAAAAAAAAAAGAAACACTAGAATAAAAATACAAAAAATACACATATTTTTGTCATTTATGTAAACCATGACAAAAAAATCCTGCAGGACAAAACATGACACTTGATATTTTCTAACCTGTTTGTATACCACGGTAGACAGAGAGAGAACCTGAATTAAACAGAGCTCAGAGAGGGCAAGATGAGACAGAAGAGAGGAGCCAAGGAGAGGGAAGTCTTCAGGCAGAGGCAGGAGAGAAGGATAACACCACTAAAAAGTCGAAACACAGGATGTCTGGGTGGGACCCCAACTGGCCCAATATTCAAGCCTCGGTTGTACAATACTTCAAATGGTAAGTTCCATATGCAATGTTACTGTGTAAAATTTTAAGAAGAAATAAATAGTATCAAATTAACATATTCTGGTATGCACCCCCCCCCCCCCGGAAAAATGTGTTGCCACCATGCCAAGGTCTTTATAGCCAGGAAACACTGTACTAGTATTCTAAAATGGCGAATATCCCCTGTCCCCCTTCTTAAAAAATGATAAATTGCCTGCTCAGAACTTTTATAACTGTCCTACTGAGTAATTCCAGGCATTTATTGTATTTGGTGTGAGGTTTGATTGGGCAGTGGATGGGTGACTTCTATCAAAAGCGGTAATTACCAGTCAGAAGTGTGACACTTGGCAACCATGCAAAAAGGTATTTGAATAAAAGTATTTTTTTCTTGATAAAAAAAACACTCAAATAAGAGTAAAAAGTATTCAGCAACAAATCTACTCACAGAGGTAGAATTTTATGAAAACGTTACTGGAGTAGATGTACTTCAGCAAAAGTAACTCGGCTGTCAGTATCCCCTTTGACTCCTCTCACTCGGGCTGCCTCGTTCCAACATCAAACCGCACTCTCAGGTTCCTCCTGTGTGACGCACGGAGCTCCGGTAGCTCAGATCAGCACAGCTCGGTACCGACCGGACCAACATGCAGGATGGCGAGCGTGGAGGCAGCCGCCGAACACGAACGTATCCTGCGGGAAATCGAGAGCACAGATACCAACTGCATCGGACCGACGCTCCGGTGAGTCCCCCGCTTCTCCCCCACCGGGACGGCTGGGACAGCGGAGCCCGGGGGAGGCGGCTCAATCATCGGCGTTGCTCAGTTTGCGGGAGCCGCCGCATGCTAGCGACTCCGCGGAGAACCAAAACTTTAACGCACATGGTTCCATTATCGGACAGCTAACCGGCTAACTTTAGCAAAGATTAAAGCTAGGTAATTTACATTATGAGGCTGTAATGTTTAAGCCTGAAGCGTGACTGCAGGTTTCCCGAGCTATCCCAACATTTTCAACTGTGTGTCACATTTTCATTTTTTCTCTAAAGTTTTGGCAGGTTGTCTACAGGAATTCCCACAACTTAAGCTAACACGGGCTAACTTGGCTAACTAATTGACATTCCGCTCAGTGGTGTCGGGGCTTACAGTTGGAGGAGAGGGTGTTTGTGGTGTGTGAACACCGTGTTGAGGTCTGACATCCAGCTGTTGTATTTGTTTATTTTGGGACGAGTTTGTGTTAGTTCACAACGGTGACATTTAGCTTATTAAAGGGTTAGCAACAGGAGTGTCAAGTGCAGCAGCCCAGACAAACCTTGTGTTTGTGCACACAATGAATGAGCAGGCTTTTTCAGCTGCACACCCCTACATTTATTGCTGTCGTGCTCTTTACTGCCTGTAACTGTTTATCCTGCTGGTCAATAATTCACTGAAAACTGCACATGAAATCTGAGTAACTTGTTAAATTTAGTGTATGGTTATATGGTTATTCCCTTTTCTGTTGGTTGGTAAAAGTATTAAAATCTGCATCAGGATTATGGGTCGTTACGTCATTTCACTGTTACAATAAATAATTTCTCTATAAATATTGAGGGGTCACTGTAAGAATGAATGTAGACAGCCCTTTCTAGTTTTTTGTAGGCCCGTGTTTTTGGAACGGGGAAGAGGTTAAACCCTTTAACAAAAACGTTTTGTAAAAAAATTGGGTCGCTGTCTAAATGAACAGAAAACTAAATAAGCCATGACTTGGAATAAAAATATAACCAGCGTCCATGTGAAGTTGCATTTCTGCAAGAAAAATGTTTCAAGTTTATATGAGAAAATTTGCAAGATTATGAGGAAAAAAGTTGCAAATTTGTGACAAAACAATTGCAATTTTATGAGGGGAAAAAATTACAAATTTGTTGCAAATTTACAAGAAAAAAATTGCAGATTTGTGGGGGGAAAATGTGATTTTTATGAGAAGTTGCAACTTTACAAGTACAAAGTTACAAATTAACAAAAAGTTGCAAATTTATGAATTTGCAAGAAAAAAGTGCCAAGTTTCTGAGAAGAAAGTGGCAAGTTTACAAGGAAAATAGAACAAAAATTTTAAGGAAAAAGTTGCAGATTTACAAGAAAATGTTGCAAATTTATGAGGGAAAAAAAAGTCCAGTTTATTGGAGAAAAAATTGTAAATTTACATGAGAAAAAGTTGCAGATTTGTGGGGAAAAGTAGCAAATTTATGAAAAAAGGTTGCAAACATACCATAAAAAATTGCAAATTTACAAGGGGAGGGAGCAAAAATTTATAATGAAAGTTGTAAATTTACAAGAATAAAGATAAAAATAGGGAAAGCTGCAAATTTATATATATATATATATATATATATATATACACTCACCGGCCACTTTATTAGGTACACCATGCTAGTAACGGGTTGGACCCCCTTTTGCCTTCAGAACTGCCTCAATTCTTCGTGGCATAGATTCAACAAGGTGCTGGAAGCATTCCTCAGAGAGTTTGGTCCATATTGACATGATGGCATCACACAGTTGGCGCAGATTTGTCGGCTGCACATCCATGATGCGAATCTCCCGTTCCACCACATCCCAAAGATGCTCTATTGGATTGAGATCTGGTGACTGTGGAGGCCATTTGAGTACAGTGAACTCATTGTCATGTTCAAGAAACCAGTCTGAGATGATTCCAGCTTTATGACATGGCGCATTATCCTGCTGAAAGTAGCCATCAGAAGTTGGGTACATTGTGGTCATAAAGGGATGGACATGGTCAGCAACAATACTCAGGTAGGCTGTAGCGTTGCAACGATGCTCAATTGGTACCAAGGGGCCCAAAGAGTGCCAAGAAAATATTCCCCACACCATTACACCACCACCACCAGCCTGAACCATTGATACAAGGCAGGATGGATCCATGCTTTCATGTTGTTGACGCCAAATTCTGACCCTACCATCCGAATGTCACAGCAGAAATCGAGACTCATCAGACCAGGCAACGTTTTTCCAATCTTCTATTGTCCAATTTCGATGAGCTTGTGCAAATTGTAGCCTCAGTTTCCTGTTCTTAGCTGAAAGGAGTGGCACCCGGCGTGGTCTTCTGCTGCTGTAGCCCATCTGCCTCAAAGTTCGACGTACTGTGCGTTCAGAGATGCTCTTCTGCCTACCTTGGTTGTAACGGGTGGTTATTTGAGTCACTGTTGCCTTTCTATCAGCTCGAACCAGTCTGGCCATTCTCCTCTGACCTCTGGCATCAACAAGGCATTTCCGCCCACAGAACTGCCGCTCACTGGATATTTTTTATTTTTCGGACCATTCTCTGTAAACCCTAGAGATGGTTGTGCGTGAAAATCCCAGTAGATCAGCAGTTTCTGAAATACTCAGACCAGCCCTTCTGGCACCAACAACCATGCCACGTTCAAAGTCACTCAAATCACCTTTCTTCCCCATACTGATGCTCGGTTTGAACTGCAGGAGATTGTCTTGACCATGTCTACATGCCTAAATGCACTGAGTTGCCGCCATGTGATTGGCTGATTAGAAATTAAGTGTTAACGAGCAGTTGGACAGGTGTACCTAATAAAGTGGCCGGTGAGTGTATATACAGTATACTGTATATATATAAAATTTTGCATTTATGTTTAGTATTGGTGCTTCAAATCCATTTTATTCAGTTATGCAACATGGTATAAAAAAAGGTTTATAATGATATTGAAGGGACAATTCTCCCTTTTTCCTCAAGTTGCCCCCCCCCCCCACCCCGGTTTCTATCTATGACTAGGAGAATTTCCATCAGTGTCAGAGCTGACCAACACCTAACACAGGGACTGTAGTGCTGTGAGAAAGGTGTCGCTAAAGATTTATTATATTATATGGGGGGGGGGGGGGCTGAAAAGTTCATAGTGGTCAATTCTGACCAAATGGCATTTATTTTTCAACATAGTCTCCCCTTTGGGCCACACACTTCTTCCATTGGTGTTGCAGTGGTTGAATCCCTGTGGTTGAAAAATAAACCGCATTTGGCCAGATTTGACCACTATGAACTTTTCAGCCCCCCTCCCCTCGTATAACAATATTGATATTAACAATTACGTAAAAGGTCACTTGATATTAAAGCTCAGCCACTTTTCCAACTCAAACAAAATTATCACGTAGTATCTATTTTGCAATGGCAAGATGCTTCAAATGGTTCTTTTAATGTTACAAATCAGCATAACCGAAGCACTAATCACTGGCACTGGTTTGGTTTTAGGAGAGATGAAGTATCTCAATAATGGTATAATTAGGTACAGGCATCTTGAGTTTATCCGACCCATTGCGAATATGACTGGACAACTTTGCGTAACACCTCTTGCCGCCACATTCTCCTCCTCTGAGCACGCCTAGATGCCATGCCAGGTGACTCGGGCAGACAGGCCAGCAGCAGGAACATTATTCTCCCGTCTGCACACCTCCTCTGTGCGGTGACAGCCCGTCTGCTCCAGCCTTTCCTGCCAGTCCGACTCATTCTCAGCATTTCCACTTCACCCCGTGCACACGCCCCACTCATAAAATATGACACAGCCTATGTTTGTTGCTGTCTGCCACTTTATTAGCTATATTTAGTGTTGAGAGATGTCAGAAATAAACAGTAGCACCTTTTTATGTTACTAAGAATGACTGAAGTTGGCCACTTTTAAACATTTGATCTGCTTTTTTGAGACTTTTCAAATGGCTACAAAAGATGAGGGTTAGCTGTGTGTATGTTTCTGTGTGTGTGTGTTTCCCTGCAATAGCACCCTGCAGGTCGAGGCTAGTCACAGGATTCCTCCCAGAAGCCATCAGTCAGGCCAGCTCATTTAGTAAGTGTAAGTTTCTGTGGGTTTTCCTCATCTGACACCAGAAAGACAGTATTTGAAGCAACTTAAATTAGGGAATATTGGAAAGAGGCATACCTTCATGGTAGTGGCCAGTCCGGCTTGTGTTGTTAATGTACACTGAAACTTCGGTGTGCCAGAACATACCAATTTATTTTTTTCCCTCACATTTTTTTTCTTTTAATTATTTTTCTTCCTCCAAAAGTTTAGTACCTAGTTTTGAGAAATCCCACACAACATGCAACTCAAAATGTGCGGCTATTGAGAATTTCACTTTTTCATAATGTCACAATTTTCCCACGCTAAAGCTGAGTTTATGCTTTGCACAGTTGTATTGTGTGTACGCGTGGGACTATGCTGACGTGCATGTCCTTCCTACCATTCAACTAAGCCTTTGAGACATGCCCATTAACTATCTTCTGTAGTTTTACCCCGGCCCAACAGGTGGAGCAGATGAGCTGACAAGGCAGTTGGCTCACTGTCTGTTAGAAAACCGAAAACCAGGAGCCATGTGCATTTTAGCAACAGAAATGGCTAAAACATGTTGGAAAGGATTGAAAAAAGACTTCACATTTTTTCTCCTCCTCCTTGTCTTTTTTGTATGTTATGTCAGTGGCATCACCTTTTAAAAGGGGTGTTGGACCTTTGTGCATCCATTGTCAGCAGGGTTGCAAAATTGTGAGCTGCCTGTGTACAGCCATGAAGGGACCAGGTGGACTCAAACAGATAGAAGAGGTTTACCAAATTTACATTACACATGCTTCATGGTCAAGTGGACATGCAGTGTGTAAATTCAGCTCAACTACTCTTGGGTAGCACAAAACTTCTAGTCAGATTTTGATTTTTCTCTTGGTTATTGAAAAAAATATCCAGAACAGGGTTTCCTCTGGTAACATTTCTCGGTGGCGGGCCACCTCGCCAGAAATATTACCGCCACGCCAAGAAGGAGATATGAATTTAAGAAAAATATATGAAGCAGTGACTTTCCGTAAGCGCACACACGAACAACACGCGTGGCCGTCATCCGCGCGGAGTGTAGAAGCAGTCAGTCAGCAGGCAGTGTCTCGCTAGCGGCAGCAGCATCTTCGTGGAAAAGGAGTGAAAATCGGGAAGTCAAACAGCAGAAATGGACTCTATTTGAAGAGAAACTTTGTGAAGAAGTCCGCTGTTTCTTTGTTGGTGAAAATCCTGGCGTGTTAGCACCTTGGCGCTACCTATCGGGCGGGAGTGAAACTGCAAATGATGGTTGTGTGCATGCGTCTACCGCTTGGCCTGGGTAGATGAAAAAAGTGAGCATGAACAGTGCCGCGTGTGTGCCGGGTTCGTCCAAAGCGTACGCAGACCAAGGCGGACTAGAGGGGAAGTGCAGCATGAATAAGGCTTGACTGTCCAACAGAAACATGAGTTTATTAAAGTACTTTAAATACGGATAAAAAAAAATCAGAAGAGGTATGTAAGCACTGGAGGCATTTATCATGGTTTTAACCCACTGGAAACGGGAGCAATAATGGAAGATTCGCTTAGCTAAGAGATGTGGTTAGAATTCAAACACAGCCAGCTTCATATGAAGGGAAAGGCAAGGGGGACTGATGAATTGCTGAGGATATATTTTACCACCCATTACGATATTAAGTTATGTTCCCGGTTGTGTACCTGGAAAGTTAAGATGACTGAAATTCACGAAGTCAGTGACTTTAATCAGTCGGCAGCCTTCAGACAAACTAAAACATGTCAGTATTTGGCCTTCAAAATAAGGGAGGTTTTTCTTGGCGGTGAGGAGATTTCTAAAAAAAACCCTATAAATATATAGAAATATTATAACCGAAATAACGGCATCCTTGGTCATTTCATTCAGTTAATTTAAATCAAATACACTTTTATAAATTTTTTTTTTCTTTGTAATGACAGTTAAATTACTGTTCTGTTCTGACTGCAAAGTTATGGTCAAAAATATAAATTGTTATAAGAAAAAAGTAAAAAAGAAAAGCCGGCCCCCGCACCTGGGACCACATTCTCCAGAGACCATCGGACGGCAGAAAGTGGGGCTGGCTCGGTGGATCTGACAGGTCTGCCGGGCTGGCCCCGCCTACGAAAGTCAGCTGATAAAAAGACACCTGGCAGCAATCAGCTGACTCTTTTGATGAAGGCTGCAGTGCACAGTTAAAGCACGTAAAGAAGGAAAAAACATTTTTCTATTTTTGTCTTTAATAAGAACAAAAGGTAAATAATTGAAAGAAGACAAAATGAACCTACTTAAGCTATTACGTGGAAGTTATGGACAAAATCTTCACTTCCGGCGCCACACGAGTCGGCTGCCTTTTTGCAACAGCGGCTCAATTCTGAGTCTTTTTTTTTCCTTCCTCTCTCTTTTTGATCCGGTTTTTCACTCCATTTATATCACGGACACACAGATCGTCCCAAATGTCTCGCGAGCCGGTGGACGGAGCCACTGTTTATAGCAGGAGACGGTACAGCAGGGAAGAGCTGCTAGCACTCAACCACCACCTGGTGCTAACGGAAAAACTCGACACACCGGGAGAACTGAGGCGAAAACGCCGTGGTTGTCGGGCTGGAGTAAGGTGGAAGACAAGAAATATAAGGTACAGACCCTCCCTTCCATCCGTTGTCATGGGGAATGTACAGTCGTTACTGGGAAAGGTAGATGAGCTAGCGGCTATCTCCCGCTACGATAGCATATACCGGGAATGCTCTCTCCTTTTGTTTACTGAGACGTGGCTATCTGAACTAGCAGCAGATGCTAACATTGAGCTGGAGGGTTTCCACGTGATACGGGCAGACCGAACACCAGACAGTGGCAAAGCAAGGGGTGGTGGAGTGATAATGTATGTTAACAACAACTGGTGCAGACCGGGACATATCACTGTTAAACAGCGACACTGCAGTAAAGACATTGAGTTGCTAGCTGTTAGCATGCGGCCTACATATCTCCCGAGGGAATACTCACACGTGATCTGCATTGTTATTTATGCAAATCCGACGGCGAACGCTGGGACAGCGCGTGACGTCATCCATTCAGTAACCGGCAGGCTGCAGACAGAACACCCAGATGCTCTTCTCCTCATCTCAGGCGATTTCAACCATGTTTCACTGTCTCCCATTCTACCCACGTTTACCCAGTATGTCACATGCCACACTAGAGACAATACAACACTGGACTTATTCTACGCAAACACTAAGGAGGCGTACACCTCATTACAACTCCCCCCACTCGGGAGATCGGATCACAACTTGGTTCATCTCCGGCCGGTGTACAAACCCCTAGTGCACAGACAACCTCCGGCCATGCGCACAGTGAAGTTATGGTCTGAGGAGGCAATGGACACTCTAAAGGGCTGTTTTGAAACCACCGCCTGGGAGCAGCTCTGCGATCCACATGGTGAGGACATCGATGGCCTCACTCACACCATCACGGACTACGTCAGCTTCTGTGTGGACAACACCGTTCCCACCAAGACCATACGGTGTTGCTCAAACAACAAACCCTGGATCAACCCTGAGATAAAAACACTTCTGAGAGAGAAGAGGAGGATCTTCAGGTCGGAGAACAGGGAGATGCTGAAGTCCGTACAGAGGGAGCTGAGGAGAAAGATCAGAGAAGGCAAGGACAGCTTCAGGAAGAAGACGAAGGACAAGCTGCAACAGAGCGACATCAGTGGGGTCTGGAGAAACCTTAAAACCATCTCTGGGCTCCAGAATACCTCCCCCCAGGCCACGGGGGGCAGGGAGTGGGCGAACAATCTGTATCTGTTTTTCAATAGGTTTGACCAACTGCCCTCCCCCCTGACTGCACAACAACCACTGCTGCCTCTAAAGACATCAAGTCCTGCTGCCCACTCCCCACTCCACCAACACCCCCCCACTCCCAACACACAGCCCCCCAACCTGACCCTGACCAAGACCCAGGTGAGGACGGAGCTGAGGAAGATCAAGGCGAGGAAGGCGTCGGGACCGGACGGCATCAGCGCAAAGCTCCTCAAGTCCTGTGCAGACCAGCTGTGTGGGATTGTGGAGTACATCTTCAATCTGAGCCTGAAGCTGGGGAGGGTACCACAGCTGTGGAAAACATCTTGTGTGGTACCTGTACCAAAGACTTCCCACCCCAAAGACCTGAACAGCTACAGACCAGTGGCCTTGACGTCCCACATGATGAAGACCCTGGAGAGACTGCTCCTTGCTCACCTCCGCTCCCCTGGTGGGATCAGCGATGGATCCACTCCAGTTCACCTACCAGCATGGCATTGGGGTGGAGGATGCGGTGATCTTCCTCCTTCACCGTTCTCTGTCCCACCTGGAGAAGCCCGGGAATGCGGTGAGGATCATGTTCTTTGACTTCTCCAGTGCTTTCAACACCATCCAACTGATGATCCTGAAGGACAAGCTGCTGTGCGCAGGGGTGGACCAGCACCTGTCATCATGGATCCTGGACTACCTCACTAACCGGCCTCAGTTTGTGAGAGCCCGGGACTGTGTGTCCGACACGATCATCGGTAGCATGGGGACCCCCCAGGGAACAGTTTTGGCTCCCTTCCTGTTCACCCTTTATACTGCGGACTTCTCACACAACACAACACACTGCCATCTACAGAAGTTCTCTGATGACTCTGCGATCGTTGGCCTCATCTCCAATGGAGATGAAGCTGAGTACAGAGGGCTTATCCAGGACTTCGTGGACTGATGCCATCGGAACTGCCTCCAGATCAACGCGAGGAAAACTAAGGAGCTGGTGGTGGACTGCCGCAGGCAAGGACAACCCCTCACAGCACCAGTAAATATACAGGGAACAGACATCGAGATGGTGACATCCTATAAGTACCTGGATGTTCATCTGAACAATAAACTAGACTGGTCACACAATACTGACGCACTCTACAAGAAGGGACAGCGCAGGCTGTTCCTACTGAGGAGACTCAGGTCTTTTGGTGTACAAGGGGCGCTGCTGAAGACATTCTATGACACGGTGGTGGCATCAGCCATCACTTTTGGAGTGGTCTGCTGGGGCAGTGGCATTACGGCAGCTGATAGGAAGAGACTGAACAAACTGATCAAGAAAGCTAGCTCTGTCCTGGGGCAGCGCCTTGACCCAGTGGAGGAGATAGGAGAGAGAAGGACGGTGGCTAAACTGTCATCTCTGCTGGAGTCCGAGTTCCACCCTATGCAGGACATACTGAATGCACTGAGGAGCTCATTTAGCAGCAGACTACATCATCCTAGGTGCACAACTGAGAGGTTTCGCAGGTCCTTCCTACCTACGGCTATCAGACTGTACAACCTAAGCAGGGCTGCTCGCAGAGATAGCAAAAAGACGTAACAACCTAATAGTTTTGAATGCAAAAGACGCAATAGACTTATACAATGGTCCCCTTCGGCATACAACTAGGAAAATACCGGTCGCTATGGAGGGTGAGAATATGTATGGGTACATAATCATACCATGTAGGATAACTAAGTACACGGTTGTGCTGTTTTATCCCATCTAGCAACAATGCTCCGCACTGTGTGTGTTTATATATTTACATATTTATTCCATCTAGCTACAATGCTCCGCACTGGGTGTGTTTATATATCTACATATTTATTCCATCTAGCTACAATGCTCTGCACTGTGTGTGTTTATATATTTACATATTTATTCCATCTAGCTACAATGCTCCATACTGTGTGTTTATACTGTATATCTACATATTTATTTCATCTAGCTACAATGCTCCGCACTGTGTGTTTATATACTCATATATTTCTTCCATCCAGTTACAATGCTCCGCACTGTGTGTCCATATATATATATATATATATATATATATATATATGTACATATGTATACTTGCTGCTCTTGTTTTTTTTTTTTTTTTCTCTTGCCTTGTGATTATTGCTCTGAGTGTTGCTATCCCTGTGCTGTTGCAATCCTGGAATTTCCCCATTGTGGGACTAATAAAGTCTTATCTTATCTTAAATTGTACCAAAGACTTCTGCCGGCTGGAGAAATTGGAAAAAACATGGGCACGCTACAGAAACCACCTGAGATTTAATCTCCGTTGCAGAGATGAGGATGTCACACCAGCAAGCCTCAACATAAAAAAATCCAATCCCGACCAGAAACGCAGAGAAAATTATCACTAAAGCACAGAAAGACCTGATCAAAGAACGGATAAGAATGATGGCAAATAAAGTGGACAGAATCAACAACCAGATCAAAGAGGAAATGGACATTTTCAAGAAACACTACCCGACCGACCAGGAAACGCAGGAGCAGATAAAAGCACAATTAAAACACGAACAGGAATTCATTATAACAAAAAACCGCCATTTAAAAAAACTAAAAAACTCACAGAAGGGAAGAACGAGTGAAGACAAACACAAATGAAAATGAACGCTAATTGGGTCAAAAACTTATCAAAACGCACACTCACGGACACGGAGAAAACGGTGCTGAGCAGAGGACTGAACTTCACCATCACACCAGTCAAAATACTCCATGAAGAATACATCCTTGCAACAGAGCTTGCATATGAAAAAAATCCAGGACCAAGGGGAAAAGGCATCACTCCGGAACGCAGTCGCAGGAATCCTCAAAACGGCCAAACTACCACAAAGCAACGTTACAAAAGAAGAAGAAAAAGCATTAAACTCACTCAAGACAGTTTATAAAACGATCACAATCCTCCCATCAGATAAAGGCAGAACTACAGTAGTAATGGACACAGAAGCATATGAAAAACAGATGGAAACCATGTTGGCAGATAACACATACAGTATGAAATCATTAAAACAAACCCCACAGAAGAAAAAAAAAATGCTAAATGCCCTTCTCAAACCCCTATTAGAAAGCAAAAAAATCACAAAGGACGCATATGATCACCTGATTCCCACAGCCAGCATTAGTCAGGCAGATAAGGGCCAGTTTTCATAAGAATTGTTCACTTCTGGATAGAAGCATGAAATTTGGCACAAATGTAGTCCAATAAGTCCTGTTTCACTTCCGGTTATGGCTGCCACGTAGGACGGACGTGTCTCGCTCTGCTCTGCTCCTGGAGAAAAAAATCGGCAAATAACTCTCTCATTTGGGACAGAACGTATCCCAGCATTTGGGCGAGGATATGTCGGCGAAGCCTAAGGCTGGAAAACCAGGAAAAGGAAAAAGCGAGCCGCCGAAACAGTCCAAATTAACGGACTTTCAGGTCTGTGACGCAGCAAACAAGGCTCCATATATGGCGGAGGAGGCTGGCGGCGGTGCGATTTCTGCGGGGAATGGCGCAGATGCGCTGATGGCTGCCATGAGTTCAATGAGAGCGGACTTTTCCTCTAGATTTGATGGGATTATGACAGCGCTGGAAGGAATAAGAAAGGAATTGGGTGACTGTGTAGAACGAACGGCGCAGATGGAGCTCCGTCTCGCTAGTGCTGAAGATGACGTCACCCGTCTTCAATTAAAGGTGCGCACTTTGGAAAAAAAAAATAAATCTCTGGAAGATAATATTTTGGATTTGGAATCTCGGTCGAGACAGAATAATTTGAGGCTGGTGGGTCTTCCAGAGGAATCAGAAGGTCGGGACGTATGTTCCTTTCTGGAAAAGTGGATTCCGGAGGTGCTGGGCAGCGAGGAGTTGCAATCAGCAGTGGTTCTGGAAAAAGCACATCGTATTGGCCCACGGAGAGATAAGGGACCGCCGAGGACCTTAATTATGAAGTTTCTTAGCAACAGAGACAGGATGAAGATCTTCAACGCTGCACGTGCTAAAGGAGAGATTAAACACCAGGACCAGCAGGTGCGGTTCTACCCAGATTTGGCCACAGGAATCCAGCAATTGAGGAAGCAGTTTGATCCCGTACGTAAGGAGCTGCGCAACCTTGGGATTCGTCATGGTGTAATCTATCCTGCGAGACTGCTGACCACGTATGAGGGCAGAACCCACATCTTCAAGACCCCAGAGGAGGCGCAGGAGTTCATCAAGAAGATCAAAAAAGAAGAAGAGACTGGTGGGAGCTAAGCATGAACAAAATATAAGGTAGAATAATTAAGCATTTGCACAGGCATCTGACTGACTTGAAGTAAATAGTAAGTTTACAAAATATAGATTGTATTATATATTAAAAAAACAAAACAAAAACAAAACAAACAAACAAAAAAAAACTATGATGTACAAAGTTGTTAAAAATTTTGGAGTTAAGTTGGAAAACTACAGAGGAGAGTTAATGTTACGTCATTAAAAGCAGTAGAGTTAGGGTGATTGGGAGGATGAAGAAGGAGTGGCTTAGGCTGTTCCCCGTGGGTGTGGAACGGTCGATGGCTATATCGGGAGACAGAATTTTTCTTTTGATTTTGGGGGGTTTGCCACAAGTGTGGGAAGGGGAAATTTGTTTGTGTGTAGTTTGTAGGATGAATGTTCAACCACTCATGTTTTTGCTTCTCTGTATGAGCATGTTTACACTGCAAGGTAATCCCAAACTCTCTATTGATCATGGACCAAAGTGTTAACCTTAATTTAACTTCATGGAATTGCAGAGGTCTACAAAATTTAAAAAAACTTAAACAAGTTATGAATAAAATAAAGGACATGGGTTCAAGAATTGTGTTTTTACAAGAAACTCATCTGATAGAGGAGGATGTTAAAAGAATTAGGAGTAGATGGCAGGGAAGTGTATTCACCTCTTCATTTTCATCCCGAGCCAGGGGAGTTATGACTCTCATACATAAATCAGTTCCTTTTCAAGTGAAAAATGTAATTGGAGACAAATTTGGAAGATATGTAATCATTCAAGGTTCTTTGCTATTAGAAAATATAAATCTTGTGAACTTATATGGTCCCAATATAGATGATCAGAAGTTCTTTGCTAATTTATTTCTCATCTTATCATCACTTACAGGGCAACATATAATAGCAGGGGATTTTAATTGTACATTGAATCCAGGTGTGGATAGATCAACAGGACTGGATTGTACGCACATTGGATGTAGGATGACTATTAATCATTTTATGAAAGAATTGAGATTGTTAGATATATGGAGAGAAATGAAACCACAAGTTAAAGCCTATTCTTGTTATTCCAGTACCTACAAGACATTCTCACGTATTGATTATTTTTTGATTTCCACAGAATTAAGGTCCAAGATTCAAAACTGCTTTTATGATAACATCGTGATCTCTGATCATGCACCCTGTTGTCTAATATATGTAGATAAAAAATTGACAAAGGAATCAGGTAGATGGCAATTTCAGCATAAATGGCTTCAGGATGAGGAATTTGTCAAGTATATAGAAAAACAGATAGACGAGTTCTTTGACATCAATACTACACAAACATCAGCATGTGTAAAGTGGGAGGCTTTCAAAGCTTTTATTAGGGGACATATTATTAGTTATACAGGATCAAAATCTAAGAAGACTCGAGAGGAGAGAGCTAAATTGGAACATAAAATAAAAAATCTTCAGGAAAAAGTGTATGCAGGAAGTGACCCAAGGTTGGAGAATGAATTACTGATTTTGAGAGCTGAATACGACAAAAAATCAGCGAATAGAGCTGCCTCGAGTCTTCTAAGATTGAAACAATCTTTTTATGAACAAGGTGAAAAATCAGGAAAATTATTAGCATGGCAGATTAAACAATTGGAAATTAAAACACCAATTACCAGTATTATAAGTAACGGACAGGTAGTTATAGATCCTTTAGAAATTAATAGAGCCTTTAGAGATTACTATGAAAAATTATATGATACCAAAAATGAACCTGATTTAACAAAACTAAATGGGTTTTTGAACGAACTATCTATACCGTGTATTCCAAATGAAAACAGGGAGATATTGGAGTCTAAAATTAGTCAAGAAGAAGTTGGGCTAGCCATTGATAATATGAAATCAGGAAAAAGTGCAGGACCAGATGGTCTTCCAGTTGACCTTTATAAAAAATTTAAGAATAAATTAATAAAACCTTTTTTGGAAATGGTTTTAGAAGCATTTCAAAATAATAATTTACCATCATACATAAATAATGCCTTAATTATACTGCTGCCAAAACCAGGTAAGCCCTCTAATAAATGTGAAAATATGAGACCAATAAGCCTATTAAACGCCGACCTTAAGATAATCTGTAAAATTTTAGCAAGACGAATACAAGAAATTTTACCAAATATTATTAATCGAGATCAGAATGGCTTTATAAAGGGTAGACAAGGCTTCCATAATGTAAGAAGACTATTTAATATTATTTATTTTAATAAAGAAGCACCGGATACAGCTCTCCTATCATTGGACGCCGAAAAGGCCTTTGATAGAGTTGAATGGCCCTTTCTTTTTGAAGTCCTACAAAGGTTTGGACTTGGAAATAATTTCATAAAATGGGTTCAAATAATATACAATAATGCTACAGCAGAAATCCTAACAAATAACAATATTTCAAAACCAATAAAAATCAATAGAGGATGTCGACAAGGCTGTCCACTTTCACCTTTACTGTTTACTATGGCAATTGAACCTTTAGCGATAGCGATACGTTTACATTCACAAATATATGGAATTAAAGTTGGACCAACAGAACATAAAATCTCCCTGTACGCCGATGACATAATTTTGTTTATGTCGAATCTAAAAAAATCAATTCCAACCTTGTTGAATTTAATAAAGAATTTTGGGGAAATATCAGGATATAAAATAAATAAAACTAAATCTTCAATATTAATGCTAAATGAGACCCAGAGAAATTACCCAGCCCCTGAGGTAAATCAATTCAATGTTGTAAATCAGTTTAAATATTTAGGAATCCAAATTATGCCTAAGCTAGAATCAGTCGCCAGTGTCAACTATGAAGCCTTAATGTCAGATATCAATGAGTTAACTCAGAGATGGATGTCACTACCAATGTCGATGATCGGGAGAATCAATATACTTAAAAGTAATATTTTACCTAAAATACTTTATTTATTTCAATACATTCCCTTATCACCACCTTTAGATCTATTCTCAAGAATAAAAAAAAGTTAGTGGAATTTATATGGAACAACAGGAGGGCTAGATTACGTTTGTCTTTATTATATTTACCATTTGATCGTGGAGGTCTGAAATGTCCAAATTTTATGTTGTATTATTGGTCGGCACAACTGAGGTCTATGACATATTATTTTTCATCAAATGATCTCCCTCACTGGACTGAAATGGAATCATACAATTTACCTTTACCTCTTCCCATATTCATATACTCAGATTCGGCAAAAAAATTACAAAAACAAGTTAAAAATCCATTAGTAAAGCATATGATCAAAATATGGTGTGAAGCTAAAAACTATTTAAAAGAACCACAGTTATTGTCACAATTTAGTCCAATATGGGGTAATCAATATTTTAAACCAGGGAGAGCGGACGCTGTATTTAAAGTATGGAATTTAAAAGGGATACAAAAGATTCAGGATTTATATTTGCCATGTGCAGACAACATAATGTCTTTTGAAGAGCTGAGGATCAAATTTAATCTCAATAGAACACATTTTTTTAAATATCTTCAACTTAGAAACTTTATTCGATCAAATCAAAATAAAGCTCTCACTCGACCTATTTATTCATCCTTGGAAAAAATGATGATGAAAGATAGTAAAAGAAAGGGTATTATTTCAGAGTTTTATAACTCACTGACACTATCTTCAAGTGAAAATTCACTGAAAAGATTAAACTACTGGAAAGAAGATCTGCAAATTGAAATTTCAGAGGAACAATGGGAATTGGCTTGTACAGAAGCTCAAACCAAATCAATAAATGCACGCCTTAAATTGATACATTTCAAATGGTTAATGCGGATGTATGTTACACCGGAGGAGTTAAATAGATATAACAAAAATATACCAGATACATGCACAAAATGCATGGAAAGTAAAGGAACCCTATTTCATTGTTTATGGGAATGTAGATTAATAAGAATGTTTTGGGAAGAGGTGAGGGTAACAATTGAAAAAATAATCTCAAAACAAATCATATTGAATCCTAAACTGTTTTTGTTGGGTCTGTACCCAGAAAAGCATAATTTTAATAAAAGTGAAAGAACATTCATAGACCTCAGTTTGCTTAATGCCAAAAAATGTATTGCACTATTATGGAAAAAGACTCATAGACCAGATGTGACTCAGTGGTTAAGACAGATGTTAACAAACCTTCCATTAGAAAGAATAACATATATACTAAAATCAAAGGAAATTGTGTTTGAGAATATATGGAGACCTTTTATTGATTATGTAAAAAATTTAAACATAACTCTTGAAGAAGAAGGTGAATGATGTGTGTGGACCTTGTAAATTCCAAACTGGTGAACATAATATGTATACTAATGTATTGGATTGTCTAGACTAAACAGAGGAGCATTGTTGAAGACTTGATTTTGTTGGTGGTTGTTGGTGTTTTTAGTGCATTTTTTTTTTTTTGTAGTACTTTAGTGTTAGTGTTTGATTGTTTGTATCATGTTTGTTAAAAAAAAAAAAAAGGTTCAATAAAGATATTGTGGAAAAAAAAAATAAGTCCTGTTTCATATAAGATTAAGACCCACTTTGGATCTGGCTTGGTACTTGCATTATTCAAGATGGCATCCAAATATGGCCGCCAAAAAATACGTTTTTGCTTATAACTAGAAAATGTGAGCTTTTAGGGCATAATAATGTATTGTTGACTAATATAAATGTGTACATTCCGCACATTTTGAGCCCAAAATCAAGTCTGTATGACAAACGGTTCTTGAGATATGGCTTATTCAAGTAATCACAATAATGCAACTTCTTACGTTCATTTCAGGTACAGCAGTAGGAGTGTCAGTATTGAGATACAGGGATGTCCAGATCACTGAGGATCCTTCTGCCTTAAGAAGGTGGTTGGTTGCTGGCCCTGAAGTTGCTAGGGTTGTTAGTGAGCTAGAAGAATCTCTGTTGAAGCCCAAGGCAATGAATCTCAAGCATCATGATCAAATTCCAAGTGTCCAGGTTGCATTTGCAAAAAATGTTTGTAACCTAGTAGTTTCATTAGAGGACATGGGAAATCCCTTCAAAGAGACAAGCAATGACCTTGTTAGACTTGACACCAATGAAATAATGCCTCACCATGTTATTAATGCAGTGAAATCAGCGCATGAATTAGGCATTGCTCAGTATCAGGAGTTTGTTGATAACAGACTGAATAAGCGTACAGTTGCTTTAACTGACACAGTTTCAAGAAACAATCTACCTCTGTTTGGTACTTATGAAGTGACAATGTCAGTCAATCTAAGGTGTCTGCTTTGAAAACTGATTGCAATCTTTTTGCTCGGCTCTATATTGCCTGTCAAACCCGTGATGGAAACATAGAGGAGATTTTCAGACATGAAAACAATGCCCATCCTCCTTCACTGTCTGCTCTAGGCAAATTGCGTCAAGGCAAGAAGTCAGATTTGCTTCACTGCATTGGGGTATCACAAAATCAGTTGTTACCAGCTGTTACCATGAAGGTCTTTGATGGAGCAGCTGTTGTGAATATGCTTGCACCTGGTAAAGCAAAGACTTTCCAAGAGTATTCAAGGGGAGTCTTCTTGCCTTACGTCATTGATCAGGCTAAAGATGTGAAACGTGCTGATGTAGTGTGGGACCGATATCTTGACTGCAGCCTCAAAAAGGCAACCAGTGTCTCGAGGCAAAGGTATCCGAAGAAGGGTGCTTCCTGACACTATCATTCCCAGTAACTGGCAGACCTTTTTGCGCTGCACCGATAACAAAGCAGAGCTATTCCAATTCCTTGGTAGAGAACTGGCTTCTCTAGAGGTGGAAGGTGTCTTGTTTGTTTCAACTTCTGATGTGAATGTTGTGAGCAACAGACCAAGTGACATGGCTTCTGCTGGCATTGATCCAACTGATCATGAAGAAGCTGATACAAGGCTTATGTTGCATGTTGCCCATGGTGCAGCTCAAGGGCACAGGAGTGTATTGATAAGGACAGTTGACACAGATGTTGTTGTTCTAGCTGTTACATATGTAAATCAGCTGGACATTGACCTGCGGCTGGCGTTTGGTGTGGGAAAACATTTCACCTACATATCAGCAAACAGCTTGGCAGGTAGTCTTGGTCCTGACAAGTGCAAAGCCCTTCCCTTCTTCCATGCTTTCAGTGGCTCAGACACTACTTCCTCGTTTGCTGGCAGGGGCAAGAAGACTGCATTTGATGCTTGGGAAGTTTTTCCTGAAGTGACACCTGTATTCAGGAAACTGAGCTTCACTCCTGAAGTTATAACAGCAGAGGATGAAGCTGTTCTTGAACGGTACACGGTAATAATGTACAGTCGTACCTGCCCACTGTATCAGGTAAACAAAGCTCGTCAGACCCTTTTTGCACAAGGAACGCAGTCACTTGAAAATATTCCACCTACAAAGGCAGCATTAACAGAACATATCAAAAGAGCTGCTTATCAAGGTGGCTATGTGTGGGGTCAAGCACTGGATCCAGTGCAAAATCTACCAAGTCCTACACATTGGGGATGGACTGAAGCAAGGGAAGGCTTCGTCCCAAAGTGGAGCACTCTCCCTGAAGCTTCCAAAGTATGTCAAGAGCTTGTGCACTGTGGTTGCAAGAAAGCTTGTAGGGGCTTGTGCAAGTGCAGCAGGGCAAATTTAAGCTGCACTTCTCTGTGTTATTGTGGTGGTGCATGTCACCAGGCAGAAGGTTAGCGGAGGTCTTCTCGATCACTTCACTCTGTTGATGCACTCGATTACATATCACTGACTGCGTTTTGTATTTTTAACTTTCTTGGGGTTTCTCATTATGCTATTATTGATCTTCGAATGTGATTCGAATGAACATATACCATAAATGTTCAATTACTATTGTTCAGCATTTGTATCTCTGTAACTTTTGATATTAAGATTATACAGTTTGGCAATTTTCAAAATGTTATATCTCAAGAACCGTTTGTCATACAGACTTGATTTTGGCCTCAAAATGTGCGGAATGTACACATTTATATTAGTCAACAATACATTATTATGCCCTAAAAGCTCACATTTTCTAGTTATAAGCAAAAATGTGTTTTTTGGCGGCCATATTTGGACGCCGTCTTGAATAATGCAAGTACCAAGCAAGATTCGAAGTGGGTCTTAATCTTGTATGAAAGAGGACTTATTGGACTACATTTATGCCAAATTTCATGCTTCTATCCAGAAGTGAACAATTGTTTCACCTATCTGCCTGACTACATCACCCCTCGGATCTATGGAACCCCCAAAATACATAAGAAGGATATCCTACTGTTGCCAATAATAGACAGTATCGGATCAGTCACATACAACTTATCAAAAGCCCTGGTTGAAATCATCAAACCCCTCCTTGGACTATCAGAATTCCATTGCAAAAACTCAAAAGAGCTGGCACAAGAACTCAAAAATATGAAAACGGAATCAGACGAGATCCTCATTTAAGATAAGCCTTTATTAGTCCCACAATAGGGAAATTCCAGGAAATTTCACGTCATTTCATTATTCACAAAGACCCCCTGTTGATGTCACACTACATATAGTGCAAGAACGCCTCAGTAATCACAGAACTCTAAAAAGATGCATCAATCTCACAGTTCACGACATATCTGAACTATTACAATTTGTTGCAAAATCCACCTATTTTCAATACAGAGGAAAAATCTACAAACAAAAAGAAGGATTTGCAATGGGAGACCCACTATCGGCCATCATGAGCAGCTTTTTCATGGAGGATCTGGAAAACAATACTGTATCTCGTCCCGCAGTTTTGAGGAGCTGTCTGCAATATGTATACAAAACTGCACCTCGATCAGGACAATTGACTGTCTCTTTGGAACTTAGTTTTTTCACATGGTTTCAAAAAAATCATCAAATGTTGAAATTTGCGATCCCTAATTTCCAGAATCGATTCGATTCCGATTCTTGAGATTCTGAATCGATTTGATCCGATTCGATCTGGGGAATTACCATTTTAATAGCCATTTTACTTCCCATGAAACAAAAATCTTTGAGACCTAATGCTGCAAATTGTACCAAGAATCTTCTAACTTTGTTAATACATAAATTATCACATATAGAACTGACCCAAAATCAGTTACAATAATGCACTTTTTATTATTTAACTTATCATTTCATAAAGTTCTCACAGGTGCTTTCTTTAGTGCAAAGGGTGTGTCGTGTCAAGTTCACCACCCAGAGTAAGTAAACAAATGCAATGCATGAACCATGCAGACATAGTCTCACTGTATTTCAGTCCCTCCAGGATTTTGTCAGCTGTTTTTGTGATTGTTGTGGCCCAAAAAGCCTGGATTTGTGGGAGCTTTTCCAAAAAGTTATGGCACTTTTAGAGTTTTTTTGCACTCAAAGTTGTGCGAGGAAGTACAAATTTTAAAGCAGCTGCTTTTTCCATAGTTTACAGTGATGCTATTCTATGTAACACCACAAGAAAAGCACAGGATTGCCAAAAATTTCTTGTTAAACAGTGATTTATTTAGAATTAAATGCTCAGTAAAATTGTAAAAAATTGACCAATATTGTGTTCTTGCTGAGAACTTTAAAAAAAGAAATAAAAGAATTTGTCATTACAACAACTAAATTGCATTGAATGCATGTTAGTGTGGAGAAAATGACGGCAGCACCTCCTTGAATCTTGAATTTGAAGGTCGTCTTCTGTGCTGAAATCCACATGAAGCAGGGATGCTCCTCCACTGATGACCTCTGACCTTCAGAAGGTCTCAGTGAGGATGAAGCTTCCAGTCTTCACACATCTGAAGGCAGATAAAAAGAATAGATTTCACAGTAAAATTAACATTCATATTTTTAGATCGCCACACCACAGTAGGGTTTAATAATTTAGTTTTTTTTTTTTATATTTTAACTACAAATTAACTTTCAATGTTTGAAAAGAGTTTCAATTCATTTCCTGAGAAGGTTTGTTCATTTCAGTTTAGTTCTACTGAGTAAAAATAGCTTGTTGTACTGCAGCCTTTATTAATTTTATTGTGATTTATTCTCTTCACATCTCTTAAGTGGCAGAAGTCAATCTCATAAAATATACCTTAATTCTGCATTTATTCACAGCGCTTAACCAACAGTTCTCTCTGTGTCCATAGTTTGTAAAAGAAACCACCATCATGCCAGATAAATTATTAATTGACGACACAAACGTTAAAATAAACAAATGATATTATACTTACAGTCTCAGCAGCTCCAAGTCTCCCTCTGCTTCACGGGTTTCAGCCTTCGCGCATTTTCCGTTTATCAGTCGTCAACTTGATGTTCCAACACAGCGCTGCACGGAGTAAAAATCCGTTTATCCCCACTTTATGAAAAATATTAAGAAGCTGTTGAGGACAGTCTTTACGGTGACTTTTGCTGCTAAATTAAGAGACACGCACGTTATTAACTCCGCGTCATGTAAACACGAAAGACGTGTGCACGCGCCGCAGGGAACACAGAAGTTTTATTTATGAAAAATATTCAGAAGCTGTTGAGGATAATCTTTACGGTGACTTTTGTTGCTAAATTAAGAGATGCACGTTATCTCCGCTCGTGTAAACACGAAATAGCACGCGCGGCAGGAAACTCTTGCCGGATAAGAACTGTTTTAACACCACAGAAGAAGAACTAGCATATCCGTTAGCTTGCTAGCTCCGTTAGTGCGTCGGTTGTTTATGGTTCTCGGCCGTTGTTCCTGGCTCACTGACCCGGTTTCGACCCGATTATACTCAGCAGACGTTCAAAAACGTAAAAATATTATATTAAAATATATTAATATTAAAAGATCGATCCGCGGATTTTGTGGATCGATATCGGCTCAGTCAAACGTGGATCGATCCATATCGATATATTGATCTTTTGAACCCACCCCTACATTTGAAGCCTTCCACCAGCATAGCAAGTCGATATCCACTCACAGCAGTTAAGAACCAGCTCTTCCCAAGAATCAGTTGGTATGTCACAGGCCTTAAGCTTGGACTTCAGCACATCCTTGTACTGGCCTCTGCACATACAGTATGCTGGTCATCTGCTCACTCCCCACAGCATAAGACCTTTGGTATCCCTGTACTGTCCATCTGAACAACATGACCAGATTTTGAAGAAGTTCCTCAATACCTTCCGTACCTCAGTGCTCAGGAACTGTGCTGTTGGGCACTTTGTCCCTCCACGGGATACCACAGATCTTTTGAAGGTATCTGACATGGCTTCTTTATTGGCAAAAAGTTGTAAATATTTGAGACAAAAAATCATGCTTTTTCACTGGAAAAATGACTTTGAATTGTAAAAACGTTTTCAAGGGGGTGAAGTCACACATTTTCAAAATGAAAAGTCACAATTTCTAAGGGGAAAAAGTCATACGTTTTTAAAGGGAGATGGCGTAACACTTTTGAAGGTGGGGAAAGTCATGCATTTTCAAGCTGAAAAGTATCAAAAATTTTAAAGCAAAGAAGTCATACATTTTCAAAGGGAAAATTTATGCCATTTTTGTAGGGAATAAGTCATGGCATTTTTGAGCACAACTCTGCATGAAAGTCACAATTTCAAAGGGAAAATGTTGTGTTTTTGAAGGGAAAAGAAGGCACATCTTTTTGAAGCAAAAGAAGTCGCATTTTCCAAAGGAAAAAGCTGAGGCATTTTTGAAGGGGGGAAAAAATGTTGCAAGTTTTTAAGAGGGGGGGAGCTATGCATTTTCAAAGTTGCTAATTTTTGAGGAAAAATTCAAAATGCACATAAAAATACAAGAAAAACTGCAAGTTTAAAAGAAAATTCCACACATTTACAGTGTAATAAGACCAAGTTTATTTACACAAAAGTCAAAAATTTATGAAAAAAGTTGCATACAAAATAAGTAGCAAATTTATGGGTTAAAAAGTTAGATAGATGTACTTTATTTATTCCACCTTTATTTATTCCATATTTATTCCACCTAGCTGCAATGCTCCGTACTGTGGGTGTTTATATATTTTCATATTTATTCCATCTAGCTACAATGCTCTGCACTGTGTGTTTATATATTCATATATTTATTCCATCCAGCTACAATGCTCTGCACTGTGTGTCTGTGTGTGTATATATATATTTTATAGTAATATGTACATATGTATATTAGCTGCTCTTGCTTGCTTGTTTTTTTTTTCTTGCCTTCTGATTGTTGCTCTGAGTGTTGCTATCCCTGTGCTGTTGCAATCCTGGAATTTCCCCGTTGTGGGACTAATAAAGGCTTATCTTATCTTATCTTATCTTATCTTTATTGATCCCAAACTGGGAAATTACAGTGTAACAGCAGCATGACAGTTGACAACCAAACAACAGAAACACACATGACAGAAAGGGATTACCCATGGAAAGTAAAAAACTAACATGACTATAAAACCTATATACATCATAGCTTAATATATGATGACCTGTATAAACACATGAATCATCCCATTGCACAAAGGAGGACTATCAGGAGCAGAGTGAAAAGTGATGTACCAGTTAGTCTGTAAGATGCAGTGTGGCAGCATAGCTATGCCAGAATACAACATCATAGTGAGTTATTGTACAGTGAAATTGCATGTGGCAGGAAAGATTTCCTGTACCTGGCCGTCTGACAATGAAGCTGTAGTAGTCTACTGGAGAAAGTGCTTTGCTGTCTATCTAGTGTGTGGTGGAGGGGGTGATCAGAATTGTCCATGATGGATCGCAGTTTATTTAGTATTCTCCTCTCCATCACTGTCTCAAAGGTCTCCGGTCTGAGACCAATTACAGAGCCAGCCCTCTTGATAATCTTGTCAAGTCTGTTGGTATCTCTGGCCCTAATACTGCTACCCCAACAGACCGCAGCAAAGAAGATGGCGCTGGCGACAACAGTCTGGTAGAAAAGCTCCAGCATCCTGCTGCACACGTTGAAGGATCTCAGCTTTCTCAGGAAGTAGAGTCTGCTCATCCCCTTCTTGTGCGCAGCATCAGTGTTGGATCTCCAGTCCAACCCGCTGCTGATCCTGACACCCAGATATTTGTAGTCCTCAACCACTCCCACATCCTCCCCCCAATCTGCAGTGGCTGAGAAGGAGCCTTCCTCTTCCTGAAGTCAAATCACCATCTCTCTGGTCTTGCTGACATTCAACCTCGGGTGATTCTGCTCCGTCCACTCCACAAATCTGTCTACCAGTGCCCTGTACTCCCCCTCCTCTCCTCCTCTTATACACCCCACAACAGCTGAGTCATCAGAGAATTTTTGCAGGTGGCATGACTCAGTGTTGTACTGAAAGTCAGTGGTGTATAAGGTAAAAAGAAAAGGAGAGAGTACAGTCCCTTGTGGCGCTCCCGTATCACTAGCCACCACTCCAGACAAGACACTGCCCAGCCTGACAAACTGTGGTCTGCCTGTCAGGTAGTCAGTAATCCAGGAGATCACAGAGCTGTCAACCCCCATCACCCGCAGCTTCTTAACCAGCAGCAGTGGCTGGATGGTGTTAAAGGCACTGGAGAAATCAAAAAAAGTGATTCTCATAATATCTCCTCCACCATCCAGGTGCAGATGGGCTTGTTGCAGCAGGTAGATGACAGCATCTTCAACTCCTAAATGGGGCTGATATGCACACTGCAGAGGGTCCAGCCACGTCTTCACCTGCGGCCTCAGGTGGGCTAAAACCAGTCTCTCCAGGACCTTCATCACATGAGATGTGAGGGCAACTGGTCGGTAGTCATTCAAATCCGATGGAGATGACTTCTTGGGGACAGGAACCAGGCAGGATGTCTTCCACAGCACCGGTACTTTCTCCAGACTCAGGCTGAGGTTGTACAGGTGTTTCAGTACCGGAGCTAGTTGGTTGGCACAGGTCCTCAGGGTCCTTGTGGAGATGCCGTCGGGGCCCGAAGCCTTCTGCTGACGGAGTCTCTTTAGCTGTTTCTCCACCTGATCTGTAGTCACCGTGAAGTGAGGGAGGGTCCTGGTGCCCCCTGAGGAGGAGGAGGGGGGAGATGGAGAAAGGTTCTGCACGGGAGCGTGGGTGGGGAGGGGTGCGTGGGGGTCTGGTTGTGTTGCCCGGGTTGAACGTATTAAAAAACAGATTCAGTTCCTCAGCTCTTTCCTGGCTCCCAGATGGCTGCCGGACTCCCCCCTTGTACCCAGTTATTTGTTTCATTCCCTCCCACACATCTTTAGTGTTGTTTTGCCTGAGTTTCTCTTCCAACTTCCTCCTATAATTGTCCTTGCACCTCCTCAGCATCTCTCTCAGCTCATGCTGCACTCCCCTCAGCTTCTCCTTGTCTCCAGCCCTAAAAGCTCTCTTCTTTTTGTTCAGAAGTGCTTTCAGGTCACTGGTGACCCATGGTCTGTTGTTGGAGAAGCAGCGTACAGTCTGAGCTGGCATGGTCATGTCTTCACAGAATCTAATGTATTCTGTGATGCAGTCAGTCATATTGTCTATTTCCACCCCATGTGGTTCACAGAGTACGCTCCAGTTCGACGTCTCGAAGCAGTCCTGTAGTGCATCAGCAGCCTCGTGTGTCCACCTCCTCACAGTCCGTGTATAAGCAGGCTGCCTTTGCACAAGGGGAACATACTTGAATGATAACATGGCCATGCAGTGATCTGATTTACCAATGGGGGGTAGAGCTGTGGCACTATATGCATCCCTGACATTGGCATACAGTAAATCCAGTGTTTTGTTCTCTCTGGTGGGACAGTCAACAAACTGGTGAAAGTTTGGTCGTGTTTTTCCCACTGAGACATGGTTAAAATCACCTGTGATGGCCATGAATGCATCCGGGTGTTTCTCCAGTAATGTGGCCGCAGTGGAGCTGATGACGTCACAGGCCACCGCTGCGTCAGCTGACGGTGGGACGTAGACGATAACAATTAAAGCGCACTTCATTTCTTGCAGCATATAATAGGGTCTCATACTGACAGCCAGCAGTTCAGTGTCTGGGCTGCAGCATTTTTCCTTCACATAAATATGCCTGGGGTGACACCATCGTTCATTAACAAGAAGTGCCAATCCTCCTCCTCTCTTTTTCCTGCTGCTTTTCACGTCTCTGTCCCCCCGTATAGTCTAGAAACCAGGTATTGCTACGTTTACATCCGGGATCTGTGAGTGTAACCACGTCTCCGTAAAACACATGAAATTACACTCACGATACTCCTTTTGCGTCCAGACCAGCGCTGTAAGCTCGTCTGATTTATTTCCCAGCGATCGCACGTTCCCGGTGATGATCATCGGGACAGCCGGCTTATGCTTCCTCTTCCCCACCTTCGCTCCAGCCCTTCGCCCGCGGTGTCTCCTCTTCAGCTCATCCGGGATGAGGGGTTTCACTGCTGGCCGTAGCGCTCCAGGCTCCGGCCTCCTCAGCGCAATCAGCTGTTCGCGTGTGTAAACAATGCGTCCGCCCCCACCTCTGTTGATCTCCATTGCCCGAGGAAGAGAAAAAGCGACGAAAACTAGAAAAAGACTGA
This sequence comes from Pholidichthys leucotaenia, assembly GCA_020510985.1. NCBI lineage: Eukaryota > Metazoa > Chordata > Actinopteri > Cichliformes > Pholidichthyidae > Pholidichthys > Pholidichthys leucotaenia. The sequence continues at coordinate 119,208,599 of CM035836.1, read as the reverse complement.
CTAAAATAGAGGAAAAAAAAAAAGTTGGCCAGTCTTAGTCCGAGTATTCCTACAGAGCCCTGGTTAGTAAGAGACACACTATATACAGGTAGAAACAGGTAGAAACACAAAGACACGAGAGAGTTGCTGCTGGTATGGCCGCCCTGCCTCCGGCGCCATTTAAAAAAAAAAAAAAAAAAAAAAAAAAAAATTGAAGGTAAATTTGTTTCTCACCCAAACAGGTTGAGGGTGACCTTATAGATTTTTTTTTCTTGTAAATCTGCAACTTTTTTTCCTGTAAAAATTTTTAATGTTCACGTACAGTGGGGCAAAAAAAGTATTTAGTCAGCCACCAATTGTGCAAGTTCTCCCACTTAAAAGATGAGAGAGGTCTCCAATTTTCATCATACGTATACCTCAACTATGAGAGACAAAATGAGGAAAAAAAAAATCCAGAAAATCACATTGTCTGATTTTTAAATAATTTGTTTGCAAATTATGGTGGAAAATAAGTATTTGGTCACCTACAAACAAGCAAGATTTCTGGCTCTCACAGACCTGTAACTTCTTCTTTAAGAGGCTCCTCTGTCCTCCACTCGTTACCTGTATTAATGGCACCTGTTTGAACTCATTATCAGTATAAAAGACACCTGTCCACAACCTCAGTCAGTCAGACTCCAAACTCCACTATGGCCAAGACCAAAGAGCTGTCAAAGGACACCAGAAACAAAACTGTAGACCTGCACCAGGCTGGGAAGACTGAAACTGCAATAGGTAAGCAGCTTGGTGTGAAGAAATCAACTGTGGGAGCAATTATTAGAAAATGGAAGACATACAAGACCATTGATAATCTCCCTCGATGTGGGGCTCCACGCAAGATCTCACCCCGTGGGGTCAAAATGATCACGAGAACGGTGAGCAAAAATCTCAGAACCACACGGCGGGACCTATTGAATGACCTGCAGAGAGCTGGGACCAAAGTAACAAAGGCTACCATCAGTAACACACTACGCCGCCAGAGACTCAAATCCTGCAGTGCCAGACGTGTCCCCCTGCTTAAGCCAGTACATGTCCAGGCCCGTCTGAAGTTTGCTAGAGAGCATTTGGATGATCCAGAAGAGGACTGGGAGAATGTCATATGGTCAGATGAAACCAAAATAGAACTTTTTGGTAAAAACTCAACTTGTCGTGTTTGGAGGAGAAAGAACACCATACCTACTGTGAAGCATGGGGGTGGAAACATCTTACTTTAGGGCTGTTTTTCTGTAAAGGGACCAGGACAACTGATCCGTGTAAAGGAAAGAATGAATGGGGCCATGTATCGTGAGATTTTGAGTGAAAACCTCCTTCCATCAGCAAGGGCACTGAAGATGAAATGTGGCTGGGTCTTTCAGCATGACAATGATCCCAAACACACCGCCTGGGCAACGAAGGAGTGGGTTCGTAAGAAGCATTTCAAGGTCCTGGAGTGGTTTAGCCCAGGGGTGTCCAACCATGTGCCATGGAGAGCCAAGACCCTGCAGGTTTTACCTCCAACCAGTGTCTTCAACAGCAGATTTCTGTGAACTTCTTCCCACTGATTGCTGATAAGTGAAAACACCTGCTGAAGAGACTGGGTAGAAGAGAAAACCTGCAGGGTCTTGGCTCTCCATGGCACCTGGTTGGATACCCCTGGTCTAGCCAGTCTCCAGATCTCAACCCCATAGAAAATCTTTGGAGGGAGTTGAAAGTCCATGTTGCCCAGCGATAGCCCCAAAACATCACTGCTCTAGAGGAGATCTGCATGGAGGAATGGGCCAAAATACCAGCAACAGTGTGTGAAAACCTTGTGAAGACTTACAGAAAACATTTGACCTCTGTCATTGCCAACAGAGGGTATACAGTGGGGTAAAAAAGTATTTAGTCAGCCACCAATTGTGCAAGTTCTCCCACTTAAAAGATGAGAGAGGTCTCCAATTTTCATCATAGGTATACGTCAACTATGAGAGACAAAATAAGAAAAAAAAAATCCTGAAAATCACATTAAAGGATTTTTAATGAATTAATTGGTAAATTCCTCGGTAAAATAAGTATTTGGTCAATAACAATAGTTCATCTCAATACTTTGTTATATACCCTTTGTTGGCAATGACAGAGGTCAAACGTTTTCTGTAAGTTTTCACAAGGTTTTCACACACTGTTGCTGGTATTTTGGCCCATTCCTCCATGCAGATCTCCTCTAGAGCAGTGATGTTTTGGGGCTGTTGCTGGGCAACACAGACTTTTAACTCCCTCCAAAGATTTTCTGTGGAGTTGAGATCTGGAGACTGGCTAGGCCACTCCAGGACCTTGAAATGCTTCTTACGAAGCCACTCCTTCGTTGCCCGGGCGGTGTGTTTGGGGTCATTGTCATGCTGAAAGACCCAGCCACGTTTCATCTTCAATGCCCTTGCAGGTGAAAGGTTTTCACTCAAAATCTCACAATACATGGCCCCATTCATGCTTTCCTTTACACGGATCAGTCGTCCTGGTCCCTTTGCAGAAAAACAGCCCCAAAGTATGATGTTTCCATCCCCATGCTTCACAGTAGGTATGGTGTTCTTTCTCCTCCAAACACGACAAGTTGAGTTTTTACCAAAAAGTTCTATTTTGGTTTCATCTGACCATATGACATTCTCCCAATCCTCTTCTGGATCATCCAAATGCTTTCTAGCAAACTTCAGACAGGCCTGGACATGTACTGGTTTAAGCAGGGGGACACGTCTGGCACTGCAGGATTTGAGTCCCTGGCGGCGTAGTGTGTTACTGATGTAGCCTTTGTTACTTTTGTCCCAGCTCTCTGCAGGTCATTCACTAGGTCCCCCCATGTGGTTCTGGGATTTTTGCTCACTGTTCTCGTGATAATTTTGACCCCACGGGGTGAGATCTTGCGTGGAGCCCCACATCGAGGGAGATTATCAGTGGTCTTGTATGTCTTCCATTTTCTAATAATTGCTCCCACAGTTGATTTCTTCACACCAAGCTGCTTACCTATTGCAGATTCAGTCTTCCCAGCCTGGTGCAGGTCTACAATTTTGTTTCTGGTGTCCTTTGACAGCTCTTTGGTCTTGGCCATAGTGGAGTTTGGAGTCTCACTGTTTGAGGTTGTGGACAGGTGTCTTTTATACTGATAACGAGTTCAAACAGGTGCCATTAATACAGGTAACGAGTGGAGGACAGAGGAGCCTCTTAAAGAAGAAGTTACAGGTCTGTGAGAGCCAGAAATCTTGCTTGTTTGTAGGTGACCAAATACTTATTTTCCACCATAATTTGCAAACAAATTATTTAAAAATCAGACAATGTGATTTTCTGGATTTTTTTTTTCTCATTTTGTCTCTCATAGTTGAGGTATACGTATGATGAAAATTGGAGACCTCTCTCATCTTTAAAGTGGGAGAACTTGCACAATTGGTGGCTGACTAAATACTTTTTTACCCCACTGTAGATGCTTGTTTAACTTTTTTATATTCTATGTAATGAGTTTTAGCTCATTCAAGCCAGTCAAAGCCATACTTCCATCTGTCCGTCCATTCACATTTCACAGGAATCACTCCTCCTCCTATTCAATTGCCCTAATTCTGAGCAAACGGAATGATCTACTGTATAGGTTGGTCTGCATCCAGGTTGACCTCAGCATTTAGGTCTTTGTCAAAGGTCAGGAGATTTGGGTATCAGTTATTTCACAAAGATCGTTACTGCTCCTCGGCAATTACCCCAGTGTTGGGCAAACTCATGCACAATATTCCTCAAGTGGGTCTTTGCTGTGCTCACGGTCAAGGTCAATGATCAGGAGATCTGAAAACTCCAAGGGTGATTTCACTAAGCCGGAATGAGGTACTTTCCATTTAAAAAGGTTTGAACTCTTCCCCATTTACAAAAACGGGGACCCCAAAACTCAATCTTGTGCCCCCCCAAAAAGGCTAGAAATGGCCCTGATCACAGCATTTGTGCATGTTTTTGTTGTGTTTGAGCTCACCCCCTGTTGCACCACATGTTTCGTCGGCTAATCTAATCAGTCAGCTGCAGTCACACTTCTGAACGGAAAGAGAACCCTCGGTGGGAACTCTGTGTGTTGATCTCCACCCTGTGTTTTACAGTGTGCCGCTTGTTGAGCTCCATCAGATTTAGCCATTAATAACAGAGAACATTCATGCACTTGCTCATTTTGGGGTTTTATTCTGTATGACCATGGAAAAGAAAATGCTCATTTCTGATTGGGTGGTGGATGGTCATTTAACTTTGTGAAAATAGCTCAAAGTGGTTGAACCACATTTCTATATACAGGATCAAACTGTATGTTAAACATCAAGTAACCATGGAAAAAAATGTCTGCTAGGTCTAGTTGACTGTACTTTTTCTATGTTGGTACTACGCTGATGTTTTCATTGTCGGTAGGATGTTGATACACAGGCATTTTCATTTACTTAAAGAAATCGTGTGCAAGAATTGTGAGTTTGTAGTAGTCCTCAAGTCCCCAGCCTTTCTCAACAAAAGGAAACTTGTATAAACACTTGTTTTACATATAGCCTGTGCTTTAGCATCCATATATTGTTTGTTACGTCATGTAGGAGCTCTCTGTCTTAATGGGAATGCAAGCAAAAACTGCTTCCATACATATGCAGTAGTATGCAAAAGTTTGGCCATCTCTTGTCACACAGCATATATTTAGCCCCCCAAACCCCCCACAAATGGAGATTGTAGAAGCTTTTTTAAAAAAAAAAACAAAAAACAAAAACAAGCAAGATTGAGAATCCTGGCTGTCAGGCGAAAACAGTTTCTGAAGGGAGATTTTCAGGGAGTAAAGCCAGAACTAGAGCTCTTGATGGGAATGTATAAAAACCAGGAACTTTCCTGGTACTTGCTGTGAGAAAGACTGCCTGTTCTTCAGTTGGAGCTACGTGTAAAGTTTCCTCTGAAGGGAGTTTTTGAGAACTGCAATCTGCTTTCAGTAATGACGTCATTGTAACCAGCAGCTGTGTGTGTGTGTGTGTGTGTGTGTGTGTGTGTGTGTTGTCCATCCAAGGATCTTTGGAGCAGAGTTGCTGACTGCTTGACAGCTGGCTAAATATGATATTAACCTACTTAGGACACGCAGCAACCCTGGAGTGTGGATAAATCAATGTGTGTATGTCATCAAAGCTACAGACTGATGACTCAGCGGGGTGTGTGTGTGTGAGCTAATGAGCTTGTGGCGAGTCACTCCTGCTCTGCTCTCTACTTTAATCCTTTCCAAGGATGATTTTTAAGGCAGCTCTACATGCTAAAGTTGTCAAACTGTCCTGACAAAACATCTACAGTATCAAGACAGAATACAGGAAATGTGAATGTTAGCACCTTGTTTTTCAACCAGGTTTCCTAGGAACCTGGAGGTTCCTTGAGAGAATGTTCAGGGTTCTGAGGGAAATGGTCTAATTTCTCTTCTTAACTGGTCCAAAAAGTTGGAAATAATATGCCGTTGTTGTGCATAGATTCTGTAGTGGCTCTTCCATGTCAGTAGGTGGCAGTATGGTTACTGTCTTCTTCCTCTTCTTCTTGTGTGTTTTATTCAATTCAATTCAACTTTATTTATATAGCGCCATTGCACACCAGTCATCTCATAGCACTTTTAACTGTAGGGGGAACCCCCACAATTGCAGAAAGACCCCAGCAATCAGGCAAGCCCCTGTGAGCAAGCGCTTGGCGATGGTGGAGAGGAAAAAACTCCCTTTTAATAGGAAGAAACCTCCAGCAGAACCAGGCTCAGGGAGGGGCAGTCATCTGCTGCGACTGGCTGGGGGGTGAGGGGATAGAGAAGATGAAAAGAACAGACATGTAGAGGGCAAACAGCATGATGGGGACTCAGTCTATGGGAGAAAGCAAACAGATGTTTATGACCAGCAAAAAAAAAAAAAAAAAATTCATTGAGAGTGAAGAAAGGAGTGAAGCCCAGTGCAATTATTGGAGGTCCCCCGGCTGTCTAAACCTAATAGCAGCATAACTAAGGGAGGGTTCAGAGACACATGATCCCTCCCTAATTGTAGGCTATGTCAAAAAGGAAGGTTTTAACCCTATTCTTAAAAATGGAGATGGAGTCTGACTCCCGAATCCAGATTGGCAGCTGGTTCCACAAGAGAGGAGCTTGATAACTGAAGGCTCTGCCCCCCATTATACATTTGGAGATTCTAGGTATTACAAGTAATCCAGCATTTTGGGAGCGTAGTGCTCTTTTAGGATAATAGGGTAATATCAGATCTTTTTAATAAAAAGGGGCCTGATTATTTAGAGCTTGGAAAGTGAGAAGAAGGATTTTAAACTTTAAACAGTTCGTGTTTTTTTTTTCCCCACAATATTTTTTATTGAACCTTTTTTTTTACAAACATGGCACAAACAATCAAACACTAACACTAAAGTAATTTAAAAATAAAAAAAAACACTAACTACAAAAAAAGTACTAAAAACACCAACAACAATTAACAAAAGCAAGTCAACAACAATGCTTCTCTGTTTAGTCTAGGTAATCTATTACATAAGAATACATATTATACATTCACCAATTTGGAATTTGCAAGGTTCACACATATCATTCACCTTCTTCTTCAGAAGTTATGTTTAATTTCTTTACATAATCAATGAAAGGTCTCCATATATTCTCAAACACATTTTCCTTTGATTTCAGTATGTATGTTATTCTTTCTAGTGGAAGGTTTGTTAACATCTGTCTTAACCACTGAGTCACATCTGGTCTATGAGTCTTTTTCCACAATAGTGCAATACATTTTTTGGCATTAAGCAAACCGAGGTCTATGAATGCTCTTTCACTCTTATTAAAGTTATGTTTTTCTGGATACAGACCCAACAAAAACAGTTTAGGGTTCAATGTGAATTGTTTTGAAATTATTTTTTCAATTGTTACCCTCACCTCTTCCCAAAACATTCTGATTTTTCTACATTCCCATAAACAGTGAAATAGGGTTCCTTTACTTTCCATACATTTTGTGCATGTATCTGGTATGTTTTTGTTATATCTATTTAACTCCACTGGTGTAACATACATCCGCATTAACCATTTAAAATGTATCAGTTTAAGACGTACATTTATTGATTTGGTTTGAGCTTCTGCACAAGCCATTTCCCATTGTTCCTCTGAAATTTCAATTTGCAGGTCTTCTTTCCAATAATTCAGTCTTTTCTGTGAGTTTTCACTTGAGAATAGTGTCGATGAGTTATAAAACTCTGAAATAATACCTTTTCTCTTACTATCTTTCGTCAAAATTTTTTCCAAGGATAAATAAGTAGGTCGGGTGAGAGCATTATTTTGATTTGATCGAATAAAATTTCTAAGCTGAAGATATTTAAAAAAAAAAATGTGTTCTATTAAGATTGAATTTAATCCTCAGTTCTTCAGAAGACATTGTTATCTGAACGTGACAAATATAAGTCTTGAATCTTTTGAATCCCTTTTAAATTCCATACTTTAAATCCAGCATCCGCTCTCCCTGGTGTAAAATATTGATTACCCCATATTGGGCTAAATTGTGACAATAAGTGTGGTTCTTTTAAATATTTTTTGGTTTCACACCATATTTTGATCATGTGCTTTACAATTGGATTTTTAACTTGTTTCTGTAATTTTTTTAGCCGAATCTGAGTATATGAATAAGGGAAGAGGTAAAGGTAAATTGTATGATTCCATTTCAGTCCAGTGAGGAGGATCATTTGATGAAAAATAATGTCATAGACCTCAGTTGTGCTGACCAGTAATACAACATAAAGTTTGGACATTTCAGACCTCCACGATCAAATGGTAAATGTAAGGACAAACGTAATCTTGCCTTTCTATTGTTCCATATAAATTCCACTAACTTTTTTTTAATTCTTGAGAATAGATCTGAAGGTGATGGTAAAGGAATGTATTGAAATAAATAAAGTATTTTAGGTAAGATATTACTTTTAAGTATATTGATTCTCCCGATCATCGACATTGGTAATGACATCCATCTCTGAAGTAACTCATTAATATCTGTCATTAAGGCTTCATAGTTGGCACTGGCGACTGATTCTAGCTTAGGCAAAGTTTGAATTCCTAAATATTTAAACTGATTTACAACATTGAATTGATTTACCTCAGGAGTTAGGTGATTTCTCTGGGTCTCATTTAGCATTAATATTGAAGATTTAGTTTTATTTATTTTATATCCTGATATTTCCCCAAAGTTCTTTATTAAATTTAACAAGGTCGGAATTGATTTTTTTAAAATTCGACATAAACAAAATTATGTCATCAGCATACAGGGAGATTTTATGTTCTGTTGGTCCTACTTTAATTCCATATATTGGTGGATGTAAACGTACTGCCATCGCTAAAGGTTCAGTTGCCATAGTAAACAATAAGGGTGAAAGTGGACAGCCATGTCGACATCCTCTATTGATTTTTATTGATTTTGAGATATTGCTGTTTGTTGGGATTTCTGCTGTAGCATTATTGTATGTTATCTGGACCCATTTTATGAAATTATTTCCAAGTCCAAACCTTTGTAGGACTTCAAAAAGATAGGGCCATTCAACCCTATCAAAGGTCTTTTCGGTGTCCAATGATAGGAGAGCTGTATCCGGTGCTTCTTTATTGGAATAAATAATATTAAATAGTCTTCTTACATTATGGAAGCCTTGTCTTCCCATTATAAAGCCATTCTGATCTCGGTTAATAATATTTGGTAATATTTCTTGTAGTCGTCTTGCTAAAATTTTACAGATTATCTTAAGATCAGCATTTAATAGGCTTATTGGTCTCATGTTTTCACATTTATTAGGGGGTTTACCTGGTTTTGGCAACAGTATAATTAAGGCATTATCCATGTATGGTGGTAAATTACCATTTTGAAATGCTTCTAAAACCATTTCCAAAAGTGGTTTTATTAATTTATTCTTAAATTTTTTATAGAGGTCAACTGGAAGACCATCTGGTCCTGCTCTTTTTCCTGATTTCATATTCTCAATGGCTAGCCCAACTTCTTCTTGACTAATTTTAGACTCCAGTATCTCTCTGTTTTCATTTGGAATACACGGTATAGATAATCTACCCAAAAACCCATTTAGTTTTGTTAAGTCAGTTTCATTTTTTGTATCATATAGTTTTTCATAATAATCTCTAAAGGCACTATTAATTTCTAAAGGATCTATAACTACCTGTCCGTTACTTATAATACTGGTAATTGGTGTTTTAAATTCTAATTGTTTAATCTGCCATGCCAATAATTTCCCTGATTTTTCACCTTGTTCATAAAAAGTTTGCTTCAATCTTAGAAGACTCGAGGCAGCTCTATTCGCTGATTTTTTGTCATATTCAGCCCTCAGAATCAGTAATTCGTTCTCTAGCTGTGGGTTACTTCCTGCATACACCTTTTCTTGAAGAATTTTTAGTTTATGTTCCAATTGGACTCTCTCCTCTCTAGTCTTCTTAGATTTTGAACCTGTATAACTAATAATATGCCCCCTAATAAAAGCTTTGAAAGCCTCCCACTTTATACATGCTGTTGTTTGTGTAGTATTAATATCAAAGAACTCATCTGTTTTTCTATGTACTTAACAAATTCCTCATCCTGAAGCCATTTATGGTGAAAATGCCACCTACCTGGATCCTTTGTCAATTTCTTATCTACATATATTAGACAGCAGGGTGCGTGATCAGAGATCACAATGTTATCATAGAAACAGTTTTGAATCTTGGACCTTAATTCTGTAGAGATCAAAAAGTAGTCAATACGTGAAAATGTCTTATAGGTATTAGAATAACAAGAATAGGCTTTGACTTGTGGTTTCATTTCTCTCCATATATCTAACAATCTCAATTCTTTCATAAAATGATTAATGGTCATCCTGCATCCATTGTGTGTACAGTCCAGTCCTGTTGACCTATCTATACTGGGATTCAATGTACAATTAAAATCTCCTGCTATTATATGTTGCCCTGTAAGTGATGATAAAGTAAGAAATAAATTAACGAAGAAGTTTTGATCATCAGTATTGGGGCCGTATAAGTTCACCAGATTTATATTTTCTAATAACAAAGATCCTTGGATGATTAGATATCTTCCAAATTTGTCTCCAATTACATTTTTCACTTGAAATGGGACTGTTTTGTGTATGAGAATCATAACTCCCCTGGCATGGGATGAAAATGATGAGGTGAACACATTTCCTTGCCATCTTCTCCTAATTCTTTTTACATCCTCCACTATTAGATGAGTTTCTTGTATAAATACAATTTTTGAATCTGTCTTTTATTTTATTCATAACTTGTTTAAGTTTTTTTAGATTTTGTAGACCTCTGCAATTCCATGAAGTTAAATTAAGATTAACGCTTTGATCTATGATCAATAAGGAGTTTGAGATTACCTTGCAATATAAACATGCTCATACAGAGAAGCAAAAACATGGATGGTTGAACATTCATCCTACAAACTACACAAAAACAAATTCCCTTTCCCCACATTCGTGGTTATCCCCCCAAAATCAAAAAAAATTCTGTCTCCCGTTATAGCTAGTGACTGTTCCACACCTGCGAGGATCAGTCAAACCACTCTCTCATTCTCCTCTCAATCACCCTGACTCTACTACTATTTTTAATGACATTAACTCTCTTCTGTAGTTTTTTCAACATAACTTTAAAGTTTTATAGCAACTTTGTACATCATAGCTTTTTTTTTAAATTTTGTAATTTTTTTTTTTTTTTAATAATACAGTCTGTATTTTGTAGATATGTTATGTTTCAGATCAATCAGATGCCTGTACAAATGCTTAAATGTTCTACCTTTATCATGTTCATGCTTAGCTCCCACCAGTCTCCCCTTGGATCTGCTTAATGAGCTCCTGCGCCTCTTGAGGGGTCTTGAAGATATGGGTTCTGCCCTTATATGTGACCAGCAGTCTTGCCGGATGAATCACTCCGTGACGAATCCCGAGGTTGCGCAGCTCTTTGCGGGCGGGGTCGAACTGCCTCCTTAATTGTTGAATTCCTGTGGCCAAATCTGGGTAGAACCGCACCTGTTGATCCTGGTATTTAATTTCCCCTTTAGCTCGCGCCGCGTTGGTGACCGTCATCTTGTCCCTGAAGTTGAGGAACTTCATAATCAGCGTCCTCGGTGGTGTCTTATTGTCTCTCGGTGGGCCGATTCGGTGAGCTCTCTCTAAAACAACCGATGATTGCAGGTCCGCGTTGTTCAGCGCTTCTGGAATCCACTTTTCCAAAAAGGAACATGGGTCCCGTCCCTCCGCTCCCTCCGGGAGACCCACCAGCCTCAAATTATTCCGTCGCGAGCGGGATTCCAAATCTAGAACGTTATCTTACAGACGTTTCCATTTTAATTCCAGTGTTTGCAACTTTGATTGTAGGCTGGCGACGTCATCTTCAGCGCTTGAAATTCGGAGCTCCGCCTGCGATACTTGTTCTATACAGTCGCTTATTTCCTTTCTCATACCTTCTATCGCTGCTATAATCCCATCAAATTCCCACTTATATCACGGACACACAGATCGTCCTAAATGTCTCCTGAGCCGGTGGACGGAGCCACTGTCTATAGCAGGATACGATACAGCAGAGAACAGCTGCTAGCATTCAACCGCCACCCGGTCCCATTGGAAAAACTCGACATACCGAGTGAACTGAGGCGAAAACGCCGCGGCTGCCGGGCTGGAGTAAGGCGGAGGACAAAAAATATAAGGTACAGACCCTCCCTTCCATCTGTTGTCATGGGAAATGTACGGTCGATACTGGGAAAGTTAGATGAGCTAGCGGCTATCTCCCGTTATGATAGCACATACCGGGAGTGCTCTCTCCTTTTGTTTACTGAGACGTGGCTAACTGAACTAGCAGCAGATGCTAACATTGAGCTGGAGGGTTTTCACATGATACGAGCTGACCGAACACCAGACAGTGGCAAGGCTAGGGGCGGTGGAGTGATCATGTATGTTAACAACAACTGGTGCAGACCGGGACATATCACTGTTAAACAACGACACTGCAGCAAAGACATTGAGTTGCTAGCTGTTAGCATGAGGCCTACATATCTCCCGAGAGAACACTCACACGTGATCTGCATTGTTGTTTATGCAAATCCGACGGCGAACGCTGGGACAGCACGTGACGTCATCCATTCAGTAACCAGCAGGCTGCAGACAGAACACCCAGATGCTCTTCTCCTCATCTCAGGCGATTTCAACCATGTTTCACTGTCTCCCATTCTACCCACGTTCACCCAGTATGTCACATGCCACACTAGAGACAATAAAACACTGGATTTATTCTACGCAAACACTAAGGAGGCGTACACCTCATCACAACTACCCCCACTCGGGAGATCGGATCACAACTTGGTTCATCTCCGGCCGGTGTACAAACCCCTAGTGCACAGACAACCTCCGGCCATGCACACTGTGGAGTTATGGTCTGAGGAGACAATGGACACCCTAAAGGGCTGTTTTGAAGCCACCGCCTGGAAGCAGCTCTGCGATCCACATGGTGAGGACATCGATGGCCTCATTCACACCTTCACGGGCTACCTCAGCTTCTGTGTGGACAAATCCGTTCCCACCAAGACCATACGGCGTCACTCAAACAACAAACCCTGGATCAACCCTGAGATAAAAACACTTCTGAGAGAGAAGAAGAGGATCTTCAGGTCGGGGAACAGGGAGATGCTGAAGTCCGTACAGAGGGAGCTGAGGAGAAAGATCAGAGAAGGCAAGGACAGCTTCAGGAAGAAGATGGAGGACAAGCTGCAACAGAGCGACATCAGCGGGGTCTGGAGAAACCTCAAAACCATCTCGGGGCTCCAGAATACCTCCCCCCAGGCCACAGGGGGCAGGGAGTGGGCGAACAACCTGAATCTGTTTTTCAATAGATTTGACCAACCGCCCTCCCCCCTGACTGCACAACAACCACTGCTGCCTCTAAAGAAATCAAGTCCTGCTGCCCACTCCCCACTCTACCAACACCCCCCCACTCCCAACACACAGCCCCCCATCCTGACCCTGACCAGGACCCAGGTGAGGACGGAGCTGAGGAAGATCAAGGCGAGGAAGGCGCCGGGACCGGACAGCATCAGCGCAAAGCTCCTCAAGTCCTGTGCAGACCAGCTGTGTGGGATTGTGACGTATATCTTCAACATGAGCCTGAAACTGGGGAGGGTACCACAGCTGTGGAAAACATCTTGTGTGGTACCTGTACCAAAAACTTCCCACCCCAAAGACCTGAACAGCTACAGACCGGTGGCCTTGACGTCCCACTTGATGAAGACCCTGGAGAGACTGCTCCTTGCTCACCTCCGCCCCCTGGTGGAACCAGCGATGGATCCACTCCAGTTCGCCTACCAGCATGGCATTGGGGTGGAGGATGCGGTGATCTTCCTCCTTCACCGTTCTCTGTCCCACCTGGAGAAGCCCGGGAATATGGTGAGGATCATGTTCTTTGACTTCTCCAGTGCTTTCAACACCATCCAACCGATGATCCTGAAGGACAAGCTGCTGCGCGCAGGGGTGGACCAGCACCTGTCATCATGGATCCTGGACTACCTCACGAACCGGCCTCAGTTTGTGAGAACCCGGGACTGTGTGTCCGACACGATCATCAGTAGCACGGGGGCCCCCCAGGGAACGGTGCTGGCTCCCTTCCTGTTCACTCTTTATACTGCGGACTTCTCACACAACACAACACACTGCCATCTACAGAAGTTCTCTGATGACTCTGCGATCGTTGGCCTCATCTCCAATGGAGATGAAGCTGAGTACAGAGGGCTTATCCAGGACTTCGTGGACTGGTGCCATCGGAACTGCCTCCAGATCAACGCGAGGAAAACTAAGGAGCTGGTGGTGGACTGCCGCAGGCATGGGCAGCCCCTCACAGTACCAGTAAATATACAGGGAACAGACATCGAGATGGTGACATCCTATAAGTACCTGGGTATTCATCTGAACAATAAACTAGACTGGTCACACAATACTGATGCACTCTACAAGAAGGGACAGCGCAGGCTGTTCCTGCTGAGGAGACTCAGGTCTTTTGGTGTACAAGGGGCGCTGCTGAAGTCATTCTATGACACGGTGGTGGCATCAGCCATCACTTTTGGAGTGGTCTGCTGGGGCAGTGGCATTACTGCAGCCGATAGGAAGAGACTGAACAAACTGATTAAGAAAGCTAGCTCTGTCCTGGGGCAGCGCCTTGATCCGATGGAGGAGATAGGAGAGAGAAGGACGGTGGCTAAACTGTCATCTCTGCTGGAGTCCGAGTTCCACCCTATGCAGGACATACTGAATGCACTGAGGAGCTCATTTAGCAGCAGACTACATCATCCCAGGTGCACAACCGAGAGGTTTCGTAGGTCCTTCCTACCAACGGCTGTCAGACTGTACAACCTAAGCAGGGCTGCTCGCAGAGATAGCAAAAAGACGTAACAAACTAATAGTTTTTTGAATGCAAAAGATGCAATAGACTTACACAATGGTCCTCTCCGGCATACAACTAGGAACATACCGGTCGCTATGGAGGGTGAGAATATGTATGGGCACATAATCATACCATGTAGGATAACTAAGTAGACGGTTATGCTGTTTCATTCCATCTAGCAACAATGCTCTGCACTGTGTGTGTTTATATATTTGCATATTTATTCCATCTAGCTACAATGCTCCGTACTGTGGGTGTTTATATATTTATATATCTACATATTATTCCATCTAGCTACATTGCTCCGCACTGTGTGTGTTTATATACTTGCATATTTATTCCACCTAGCTGCAATGCTCCGTACTGTGGGTGTTTATATATTTACATATTTATTCCATCTAGCTACAATGCTCTGCACTGTGTGTTCATATATTCATATATTTATTCCATCCAGCTACAATGCTCTGCACTGTGTGTCTGTGTGTGTGTGTATATATATATATTTTATAGTAATACGTACATATGTTTATTAGCTGCTCTTGCTTGCTTGTTTTTTTTTGTTTTTTTTTTCTTGCCTTCTGATTGTTGCTCTGAGTGTTGCTATCCCTGTGCTGTTGCAATCCTGGAATTTCCCCGTTGTGGGACTAATAAAGGCTTATCTTATCTTAAATTTAGACGAAAAGTCTGCTCTCATGGAGCTGATGGCAGCGAGCACCACGCTTGTCCTCTCCTCAGCAGTTCCCGCTCTGCCGCTGGCTACATCCTCCGCCATGGTCTTTGGAGTTTTCTGCTTCGTCACGAGCGTGGAAGTCTGTTAGTTTGGATTGTTTTGTCGAATTACTTTTTCCTCCGCCTAATTTCCCAGCCTTAGTCTTTACCATATCCGCGCCTAAACGCTGGGATGGGTTTTTGTTCCAATTAAGAGAGTTTTAGCCAACTTTTTATTTTTAGGAGCAGAGCAGTGTGAAACACGTCTTTCTACGCGGCCGCCATAACCGGAAGTGTTTTTTGTTTTTTGTTTTTTTAAATTACTTTAGTGTTAGTGTTTGATTGTTTGTACCATGTTTGTAAAAAAACAGGTTCAATAAAAATATTGTGGGAAAAAAAGATGATTTCTCCAAGCTAAATGGATTTCATGGAGATTTTATGGAGGTTAATGACTAGGGAGGAATTTTTTTTTTTTTTTGTTACTTATTTGTACCCGTAGGTAGATTTGGTTTGCAGTCTGGTGACAAGCCACCGGCTGCCGGTCGCTGCGTGCGCGAGCGCCCTAAACCTGCATGTTTTTGGTATGCGGGAGGAAACCGGAGAAATCCCGGAGTAAACCCACGCAATACGGGGAGAACATGCAAACTCCACACAACTCACTGTTGGTCGGGGGCTGGGATCGAACCCACGATCTCACGATCCCCGCGATCCCCCGGCCGAGGGTAAACTGTGCTGCCACAGTGCTAAACCACTGCGCCACCGTGCAGCCCGGTGAATTGATAAGATATTATCAATATCAAGGGCATTGTTGAGTTTACTTCTTTCTAAATTCCCTGATCAATTCTTGATTAGTGTTCAGTGTCAGTGCAGGAGTTTTATTATTTTTCTGGCTTTAAACAATATTTCTTCTCTTAAAAAGATGGTGGTCTGAAAAAGTGTTTGCACCATTCTTTTGTATGTTTGTCACATTTAAATGTTTCAGATCATCAAACAAATTTAAATATTAGACCAGGGGCGCTTAATACATCGATTACGATTGACGGGTAGATCGCGTGACATTAAAAAAAAAAAAAAAAAAAGTTTTTAATTCTATTGCCTATCCTCCCATTTGTTCTCTTATTGGCATTTACCATTTGATTGATGTACAGGGCAGCCAGTCAGGAGAGGTCCTGTCCTGCATATGTGTCATAGGTCACCCTGCATGTGCAGTCAAACACGCTAGCTACTGCTAAGCTCCAGTGAGCTGTGACCATGTTAGGGCTTCCAATTTCTATCAACTAAAGAAGGGATATTAAAAATGAGTGGGGGAGCTGGACCCAGTAAGAAGACAAAAACTTACCACTTCCATGCGGAATGGGCGGAAGGTTTTTTTTCCCCAATGTCATTTTTGAAGTGTATTTGTCTGATCTGTCAGTCTGTCGTTGCATTTCCAAAGAAGCGAAATGTGGAGATGCACTTTTGAACCGTTCATAAAAGCTACGACCCTAACTTGTATATATATTTGTATAAGGAGTTCTTATGAGTTCAGAACAACTCCTTACGTGTGGAAAAAAATTACCCGTCCTTGGACTGTGTCCTTGGCGGCGTCAATAGCTGTGCCAGCCAGCCAGCTAGGCTGGCCAAACCGTAGTCTATATGACGTCAGATAAGCCGTAAGGCTGATGTTCCGATGATCTCTGAAGGATGTTTGTATGATGTCACACAGATCATCACTCTATCTGGTCAGCCTCCGATGTACCTCATCAAAAACCAGCTCACAGAGAGACCACGTGGTGGTCTTCATCATTAATTATGTAAAGGTCAGTGGCCAAATAAATAAATTTAAAAAATGGGCAGCTTCCTTTGAAAAATGATTCTCTTCAAAATAAAAACGTCTTTGCAAAAATTTGAAAAAAAACCCCAAAACTTTTCTTTCAACAAATATTTAAAACTTCATTCAAATGACTAAATCATTGCAAAAAAAAATTAAAAAAGTCATTCATCTAGTCAGCAAAATGAGCCCAAACCATCCCCTCTGTTACCCCCCCCCCATCCCCACAAAGATTGCAAGGATAGTTTATACAGGACAACGTAGTACAGGTGCATCTCAATGAATTAAAATGTCTTCGAAAAGTTGATTTATTTCAGTAATTCAGTTAAAAAAATGAAAGCCATATATACAGTAGATTTATTACACACAGAGTGATATATTTCAAGTGTTTATTTCTTTTAATGTTGATGGTTGTGGCTTATAACTCATGAAACCCCAAATTCAGTTTCTCAAAAAATTAATTATGTATAATTAATTTTTTAAAAAAATGGATTTTTAATAGAAATATAGGCTGACTGTAAAGTATGTCCATGTACGCACTCAGTACTTGGTCGGGGCTCCTTTTGCATGAATTACTGCATCAGTGTGGCATGTCATGGAGGTGATCAGCCTGTGGCACTGCTGAGGTGTTATGGAGGTCCAGGTTGCTTTGATAGTGGCCTTCAGCTTGTCTGCATTGTTGCCTCTGGTGTCTTTCATCTTCCTCTTGACCAGTGTTGGGCAAGTTACTAAAAAATAGTAACTAGTTACAGTTACTAGTTACTTCTTTTCAAAAGTATCTGAGTTACTTACCAATTACGGTACTGCATGATTAAAGTAACTAGTTACTTGGAAAAGTAACTTTCACGTTAATTTTAAATGCATACTTAAATCATCTTGCACACATAGCAAGACAATTTAATGGATTACATTAGGGGCTTATTAATGTCAGGCTGAAAACAGACTGTTTCAGACAGAGCTTTTAGAACATGATCAGTCTGCTTTATCCTGCCTTGAGAGCTCTTATAGTGGGAAAAATCTGAAGAAAATCAACATGAAATTGCCAGTAGTTTCCTCATGTTGGAGTGAGAAATAGGGTTTGTGGCGTGAGGGAGGGAAAAAGAGTGAGAACCACTCCAAAAGAGTGAGTTGGCAGCACTGCATAAAGCTGTCAATGTTTCTGACCTTTATATTATGAATTTAATACGATGTGCAGTGATCCTAAGAAAATGTCCATTATCCACAGTCCAAATGTCTGCTGTGACAGAGACATGATCCAGTCTCTTAAATTCCTTTTGGAGATCAAATCCATTTTTGAATAATCTTTAGCCAGGTAGCAAGTAAATGTGTTTTAACTTCAGTGGCTCACAGTCTCAGCTGTCTGATGGGAAATGACTGTGATCAGATCTTCATTCTGTAGTGACGTATCTGGCAATCAGTTGGTTTAATTCTTGCTGGGTCACCTGTGCTTGAAATCCAGCATTGCTGTTCAGATAGCATAAATCCACTAATAACACAGTGTTGGCATAGCACTAGTTTTGATCTTGTGGCTGTTCAGGCGCTTCTAAAGATTGCAGTCAGTCTTACACGACCCACCAATATGATTTTGTCCTTGACCACAACAAAGGAAAAATAATCTATTTCCACAAAAACAAAGTAGCTTCATCTTTTCCCAGCAGGAGCAAGCTCCATTTGTGGCTGCAGCAGTGAATACGTTGACTGACAGCTGCGTCAGCTACGTAGGGTCAGTTTGTAATTATTTGCGCTAAAAATATCTATCCATATTAATAAAACGAGTAACACATCTGAACAAATTTCAGTAAGTAATGCATTACTGAATTTTTAAACAGTAATTTCGTTACACAGCACGTTACTGCAGAAGTAGTGGCGTTATAAAGTAACGCGTTACTCCCAACACTGTTCTTGACAATACTCAATCAGTTCTGTATGGGGTTAAGGTCAGAAGGGTTTGCTGGCCAATCAGTCACAGTAATCAAAAGGTTTTGATATTTTGGCAGTGTGGCCAGGTGCCAAGTCCTGCTGGAAAATGAAACCAGCATCTCCATAAAGCTTGTCAGGTGAGGGATGCATGAAGTGCTCTAAAATTTCCCGGTAGATGGCTGTGCTGACTTTGAATTAAAAAAAATATATACATTTTTTTAAAATTAATTTTATGTAATATTCTATTTTTTGGAGAAATTGAATTTGGGGTTTTCATTAGCTGCAAGTCAAAACCATCAAAATTAAAAGAAATAAACACTTGAAATATATCACTCTGTGTGTAATGAATCTTGTTTTATTTTTTAAAATTGAATTACTGAAATAAATCAACTTTTTGATGGCATTCTAATTTATTGAGATGCACCTATCAGTGAGAGGATAGGTGCAAATGTACAAAAAAATCATGAAAATATGAGGGGGAAAAAAGGTGAAACATGGCAAAAGTTAAAAAAAAAAAAAGTAATAAACTTGGCAGGAAAAAAGTGCAAGAAAAACCTCACCAACTGTTGAGAAAATTGAACTTTTGGACATTTAAGAGAGAAATAAAAAGTAAAAAAAAAAATATTTAAAAAAATGTGTGTGTGTGGGGGGGGGGGGGGCAGGAGGCAGTCCACCCAGGGCGTCATACAAGCCAGAACCACCCCTGAGCCCTATCTATAATAAATATCATACTGGTACATGGCAGACATGCCACAGATACTACAAATTCCAAGCTACTCTGCTTCA
This sequence comes from Pholidichthys leucotaenia, assembly GCA_020510985.1. Lineage (NCBI taxonomy): Eukaryota > Metazoa > Chordata > Actinopteri > Cichliformes > Pholidichthyidae > Pholidichthys > Pholidichthys leucotaenia. The sequence goes on along the minus strand of CM035836.1, from coordinate 119,188,959 downwards.
GTTCGTCTGCAAGCTACAATGGTTTAGCCTCCCTTCTGTTCTAATGTATGTGTATTTCAGAGGAATTTGTTAATTCACAAACTGTGGCAAAAACTTGAAAGTTAAAATTACAAACAAGAGTGCAGGAAAAAAAAATAGAAAATTTATGGGACAGTCGCAATTTTATGAGACTGAGGGGAGGAAAAAAAAGTTGCAAATTTATGAGATTGATGGAAAAAAGTCGCAAAATTGGGTTTGATCCCACCCCCTGACCATTGGTGACCTGTCTGTGTGGAGTTTGCATGTTCTCCCCGTGTCTGCGTGGATTTACCCCGAGTACGTCCATTTCCTCCCCCAGGCCAAAAACATGCAAGTTAGGTTAACTGGAGTCTCTATAAAGTGGCTCTAGGTGTGAATGTGTGTGTGAATGGTGAAGGGATTGGCGTCGCACCGTGGCTGCCCCTTCCATCCACGTGGATGCCCTGTAGTTTCCCCATTGTGGGACTAATCAAGAATTACAAAATAGTTGCAAATTCATGAGACTGCAGGGGAAAAGTCTCAAATTTATGAAACTTTAGGGAAAAAGTTGCAAATGTACGAGACTGCAGGGGGAGGAAAAAAATCGTAAATTTATGAGACTGAAGGGGAAAAAAAGTGACAAATTTAAGAGACCGTGGAAAAAGTTGCACATTTCCTAAACTGTTGTGAAAAGTTGCTAATTTAGAAAAGAGAGAAGTGTAGAGAAAAAAATATACTTTAATTTCATGGTCTAAATAAATTTTCTCTCAAAAAATAGACCAAAATGAAAATGACTAATCAGAAGTGGATTGAGACGACAGCAGCTTTCATGAAAGAAGGAAAGTAGAAAATGTGTTTTATTGACGTCAAGGTTAAATGGAACAGTTGGCAGTTTAACCAGCAGCACCACTGATCACATCACATCATTTCTACATGTATTGTGTTCCTTTCTGTCTCCTCGCTGTGTGGCCGCTGTGTGTTTTTGTGTCTAAAGAAAGCACTCTGTGACGTTGGAGCCTCTCTCTATTGTACACGCTGGGCATTTCCTGGTCAGCAGCAGGAAGGGTGGGGGATTCTTGACTGTACACAGGTGTGTGTATGTGTGTGTGGGGGGGTCTGGTTTAGGAGGGGAAAACACAGGAAAAGCTGTGATCATTATTACACAGGGCTATTGTAAACAAACTTGGACAAATGTCATTATAATTTCCCCATGTTGTTTCTAGTTTTGGGTTTTGAATGGTTTAAATGAGGGGTGTCAAATTCAGTTTTATTGAGGGCCAACAAGAGGGTGATGTTATAGTCGGGGGACAAGTATAGCAAAATACAAGGTAGGAATAAGGCACATTTATGAGACTGGTAAAATAAAGTCCCAAATTCACGCTCCCTTTACTTTGAGGGTATTCACATCCAAATTGGAGTTATGGTTTAGGAATTACAACAGTTTTATTACAAGGTCTCTTCATTTTAGACGTTCAACGGTAATGAAACAAATTAGCTTTACCATAAATCAAATGCTCATTTTTAATACGTTGCTGAGAATCCTTTGCAGGCAATGACTGCCTGAAGTCTGGAACCCATGGACATCACCAAACGCTGGATTTCCTCCTTTGTGATGCTTTTCCAGGCCGTTACTGCAGCTGTCTTCAGTTGTTACTTATTTGTGGGTCTTTCTGCCTTAAATTTTGTCTTAAGCAAGTGAAATGTTGCTGATCGGTTTGAGATCTGGCGATTGGTTTGGCCATTGCAGAATATTCCACTTCTTTGCCTTAAACTCCTGGGTTACATTTAGTATGTTTTGGGTCATTGACCATCTGTGCTGTGAATCACCGTCCAATCAACTTTGGCTGAATCGGAGCGGACAGTGTGGCTGTGTGTCCACCAAATGCGTTTTTTACACTCTGGGCCAGGGGTGTCAAACTCATTCCATGGAGGGCCAAGACCCTGCAGGTTTTACCTCCACCCAGTCTCTTCAGCAGGTGTTTTCACTGATCAGCAATCAGTGGGAAGAAATTCAGTGAAATCACCTGTTGAAGGCACTGGGTGGAGGTAAAACCTGCAGGGTCTTGGCCCTCCATGGAATGAGTTTGACACCCGTGCTCTGGGTGATTATTTTCCATTCATTACCTCCGCCAAGGAGGTTATGTGATCATCGGCGTTGGTTTGTCTGTTTGTTTGTTAGCAAGATAACTCCAAAAGTTATGGACGGATTTTCATAAAGTTTTCACAGATTGTCAGAAATGGGGTATCCTGCAGATGATTAGATTTTGGTGGTGGTCCGGATCACCGTCCACAAGAAAACCGCCATTACGCAAAATGCCATTTTCATGAATAACTACTGAACCACTAATCCTATCATTGTCAATCCAATTGCTAGTCATATGTTTTCATGGTCAAGGAAGCTGAAAACGTACACACAAACACTGTATGGGGGGAACTGTGGCGAAAACCGCCATTACAGAAAATGTGATTTTTGTGAATAACTACTGAACCACTAATCCTATCATTGTGAATCCAATTGCTAGTCATATGTTTTCATGGTCAAGGAAGCTGAAAACGTACACACAAACACTGTATGGGGGGGAACTGTGGCGCTTGGTGGAGGTCTGTGCTCGCACAGAAACGCTCTTGGTTGTGGCCGTTTTTTGTCGTTGCGCTCAGAGTTGAAAAAGTTCAACTTTTCAGAGACTGCATCTGAGCTTGTCAATGTCCGACCTTGCAGCCAATCAGAACTGCTGAGTGGGCGGGACATAGGACGCCAGTACTAGTCTGTGCTCAGACTCCTGCTTTCGTGTCATCATATTTTACATCCAGAGCTGCTAGAAAACATTTCCTGTCCATTGTTATTTACAGACTGCTATTAAAAAATCAGTAGAAAGTCTGACAATAGGAAAAGTGCAAGTGCTGAGCTGAGAGCGACAAGCTGTTGCTGGGATACAGGGCACAGACTTTTTTTTTTTTATCCAGAGCGCAGCGCACAAAAGCTAGAAAAAAAAAAAAAAAATCTCAGTGCGGTCGGGTGACAAAAAATGCATTTGGTGGACACGCAGCCTAAGGCCCTATACACTTCAGAATTCATTTGACTGCTTCTGTGTTCTGTCACGTCATTAATAAAAACTAGTGACCCAGTGTCATTGGAAGCCATACATGTCCGTGCATCACACTACCTCTACCATGTTTTACACAAGATGTGTTCTCTGGATCATGAGCCGTTCTAAGCCTTCTCCACACTTTCTTCTTCCCATCATTCTGGTGCAGTTTGATCTTGGTTTCATCTGTCCAAAGAATGCTGTTCCAGAACTGGGCTGGCTTCTTTAGAGGTGTTTGTTTTTGGCCAAGTCTAATGTGGCCTTTGTATTCTTGAGCTCATGAAAGGTTATAAGGAAACTTGCAAGAAGGGCATCAAAAAGTCACAAACTTATTAGAGGGGAAAAAGTCAAAACTTCATCAGGAGGGTTTAACCCCTTGCACTCTGGTCAATTTCCCTAAAAACGCCTAAAAATAACGTACCCAAAGTAAATCAAAAGCTGTTCTTCAACCCTTTGCAGCATCTTCATGGGGTTGGTCTCATTTAAAAGAAAATACTTTGAATTTTTTGGCAAAACAGTCATAATCTTTCTAAGTGCTCCTGCCACTGAGTAGCAGTCATCTAAACATACTGAACTTGAAGAAAATAAAGTTCGCCTGGGTGTTTTTTTTTTTTAGATACAAATGCTTGCAAATAACACACAACTGTCAGATACTGGCTGGAAAATGCAACAGAAATGTAGAATCAAGTGTTATCCAGCTGAGGTCAAAATTTTGTAACAATACCACAAAAAATGAATATATTACACACCTTTTTTCTCAGGTTGTTCCCAGGCGTTTTTGACCTGTGCCAAATTGCACCAAATGCCACAGTTTGGAAAAACGTCTATAACTTTTGAATGATTCAATATAGAAGCTTGATCTTGGGCTCTAATGAAAGGTGACACTCAGGGCTCTGTGTGTGTGTGTGTGTGTGTGGGGGGGTTGTTTATTCAGTCATGAATGAATGAATGAATGAACAAACAAGCCCCCACACACAAAGAAGAAGAATGCCACGTAAAAAATGTGTGGCTTTTTATTTTTTTTGTTTTTTTTTTTACAAGAAAAAATAACCTACAATGCAATAAAAATTATACTAAAATATCTGCAATGTAGAGGATAACAACTGCCGCCCCCCCCCCCCCGCTACAGAGGAGCGCGGCGCATGGTTCGGTCCGTGCGCCGCGGCCCGTCATGTGGTGATGACGCACAGTTGTAATTTACCGATCGGTCAAAAGTCATTTTGATGACTATTTTCAGGGATAAAGAATAGCTTATAACACTCACCTGTCCACAACAGCAGAGTCGCTGGCGAACATCTGTTCCTCATTGTCAGATGAACATGATGCTGGTCCGCTTGTTACGACTTGTGGTTCTGGTCACGCGACCCGGTCAAACCATTTTTTTTTTTTTTTTTTTTTTTGTTACTTATTTGTACCTGTAGGTAGATTTGGTTTGCAGTTTGGTGACAAGCCACCGGCTGCTGGTCGCTGCGTGCGCGAGCGCCCTAAACCTACATGTTTTTGGTATGCGGGAGGAAACCGGAGAAATCCCGGAGTAAACCTACGCAACACGGGGAGAACATGCAAACTCCACACAGCTCACTGTTGGTCGGGGGCTGGGATCGAACCCACGATCCCCGCGGTCCCCCGGCCGAGGGTAAAACTGTGCTGTCACAGTGCTTAAACCACTGCGCCACCGTGCAGCCAACCATGCAAACCATGATTCCATTATTGCGGTTTTGCGCTTCCATGATTGCGGTTTTGGCGAACGGTTTTTCAAAACAAATAAGAACAGTAGTAATAAAAAAAGACTGGCGAACGCTACCGTTACACACAGCGGCTTACACAAAACAGATTTTATGCACGGGACGCACGCTTTCAATCGTCGAACTTCTCTGCTTCAATTGGCTCGCTGTATTCGCAGCCGTTGGTAGGCGGGTCCTTCTTGCTAGGTTTTCAGTCATTGGTTCTTCAGGGTTTCAGAAACCCAATTCAAGTCTCTTATTAGTCGAATGAGAGGTCAATCAAATCTAAACCAATCAAAGCACTCCTTTGGTTTTCTGTTCGCGGCTGTGTCTGTAGTGGAAGAATGGAAATGCTGCTTTTTTTTTTTTTTAGTGCGCTCTGAGACGCACAGTGTGCGTCCTAGTGCGCACAAGGACACACTAGGATGCAGAGACGTGACCGCCCGCGGTATCCCGAAGTGCAAGAGGTTAAAGAAGTTGTGGATTTACAAGAAGTGGATAAAAAGTTGTAAATTGACTAAATTGAAAGAAAAGTTGCAAATAGATAGATTTGTTTATTTGACAGGGACAGTACAATAAACATAGACAATTAATCAATGACAATCAATCTGATGTGTTGCACAGAGTGTATAGCTATTAGCTAATTTGCAACTCTTGTCCCTGGATGGGCTTTAGAAAGGAGAAACAAGTAAAAAAAAAAAAAAAAAGGAAAGAAAAGGAATACACAGTAACCACATACATCAATGCAAAAAACATACATACATTATAAATACACAATTATAAATATTATAAATACACAAATATAACAACCTGACACACATTTGCCTATTTCAGGCCTCCCTCCCTTCGTCACTCACAATAAACAAACACATTCATTCCTTCCCTTCATTCACTCTCACCCTGCAGACAATCATTTCATACATGGGTACATTCTTGTTTATTTTTCAGCCAGTTTTTAACCTTTTTAGTGAATGTTTTAAAGTCCGTTATTATTTTAATTTCATTTGGCATTGTGTTCCAGATGTGACTGCCCTTTATAGAGAAAGCTGTTTGTCCAAATGTGGTTCTGCGGTGGAATATTTTACAGTTATTGTTAACAGAACTCCTGGTGGCTCTGCTGCTGTCCTGTCTTTGGATGAAACCAGCAAGTGGCTCAGGTGCTGGTTTATGGAAACATTTGAAAGTTAATTTCAGTAAACAGAGGTCAATGAAACTCTCAAAACTCAATAGGTTGTATTTTTTTAAAATATTACAGTGATGCCACCTAATGGGCTTTTTGTCCAAGATTTTTAGGGTTTGATTATATAATGAACCTATATGTCTTATTGTGGAAGGGGCTGCTTGAGCCCAGACTGTCAAACAGTATGATATATGAGAAAAAACCATAGAATGCATATACAGTACAGCAGGTTCGTAAGGTATGTAATATCTAATTAATTTAAAGCAGTTCAGATTTTTTTTTACTGTTTTTGAAATTTTCTTTATATGAAGATTAAATTTGAGTTGAGGATCTAGTACAACGCCAAGGTATTTGAATTCTGTAACTAAACTGATGTCATGATCATGTATATTAACTTTAAAACATTGCAGGTTATATTTTTTGATTGAAAAGCACATTGAAACTGTTTTCTGAAGGTTCAGCAATAGATGGTTCTGGAGGAGCCACTCTTGGACATCAACCATACTTGTAGACAGCACATCTGCAGCCTGTGCTGGAGTCTTGGTAGCTGTGTAAATAACTGCATCATCTGCATAAAGTTGGCATGTTGCAGCAGAGCAGTGTAGCGGCAAGTCATTAATAAAAATGCTGAAAGGTAAAGGACCAAGAATGGACCCTTGTGGGTTACCCATGCGGTTGTTTAAAAGTGAGGATTTATCCTGGTGAACTTGGTGAAAATATCCTGGTGAAAATATGTCAAAGGGGGAAGACAGAATACACTGGAGGGTCATTTCTGAACTCTTGTCTTGATATTGACACAAGGTTTAAATCTAGCCGTCTAGATTTAGTGTGGAATTGTATGCCCTCTATTTATCTTCTCCTGAAATACTAGAATTAATCTGAATTTAAAAAAGAAAAAAAAAACATGATTATCTATCATTTAGATTTTTTTTTACTCCAAACTGTCAGATAATAGTACATTTTGTTATTATTATTAGGTGTTGAATTGGGTGAACAGATGCAAATTCAATTACAGCATAATTTGTGGGTGTATTTTCCACGTTTATCTCATAGTTTAAACTAATTTTATTATAAAAATCAGTGTTATATTTACATGAGAATTTGTTTAGGATGAAAAAAAAAATCAACACGTGGAGGTTGATTTTCCTGCTTTGTGTGCATTCGTCTCTTTCACCTTGTTTGCGTTCTGTGAGCTGAAGCCGACATTTAGGTTGAGTGCCTCGGGACAGGAAAAATCTCCATTCGTCTGAGTGCTACTCCAGTTTCCTGGTGACTGCTCACATCCAGCCACTGCATCGATGGAAATCACAGGAATTGTCAGGTCACCTAATTAGATATTTCCTTTAACAACTGTTTTATCTGTGAAGCATTTTTAAACAGTCCAGCTGCTCAACAGCATTTAATTAATACACATAATGGACAATTTTAATTATTAGAGCGGGTTTGGTTTTAACAAAAACATCCCCGTCTTTTTTTTTCCCAGCTTTACCAAAGAAAAAAAATTTAAAATGAGTGATATGATCCTCTGATGACACAGTACTGTAGTATTTTGCTGATATGGAGTGATGATTCTGCTGTATTCTCCGCTGTCAATATGACACCATCAGGAAGTGTGTGGCTGATTAAAGAGCGCTACAACACCGCCCTCTAGTGGACCCGCATTGTAGTGGTCCATACTGCAGATGAGGCTCATTTAGTCCCCAACGCCTGTTAAGCTTAAATTGCATATTGCAGGTTAAAAATGTGAAAATTCTTGGAAGTGTACGTTTTAAATGCTAGTACAGGTTTTTAGTTTTACAACACCCAAATGCAGACATTTTGATTGGAAGTGTCAGTTTGTGACTTTGCTCTTTAAACTGTTCTTTAAAACAAATGTTCTGTAGCATAATGGAAATGTCTTTGTCAGGCTTCAGGACAGCAGTGGGAGTAGTGAGCAGTAATTTCCTCAGTAGTAGTAATTACTGTGTTTGTGCAGATTGTACCAACCTTCGAGTCATCAGGATATTCACTCTTTAAAGGGCTTGTTGACTGAAAAATGGCTTGTCCGTAGGTTTTAACTGTCTGAAATGCCTGTGGGCCATGTGGTTACCGAAAAATATCAAAACACTCACTTCTGTGAAAACACACGCAGCCTTTAGCTCATTTTTCTCTCCAAAAAGCCGTTTTGACTCGTCCGGGATTTGTTATACATCAGAAATGATAAACCCGGCACAGCGCTGTCCTTGAGACTCACCCACTGCACTCTTATTGGGCCAGCATAGCTGTCTGTCATGTAGATGGATGGAGCACTAAAAGTATTAGCCGCTGAGCTAACGGTGTACTAGCCTATGAAGCTCGCACCAATCGCGGTTTATTGTCTTCTGATTGTAGTCACCCTAGTAGACATCCCTCTTTCCACCTGCTTCGCTAATCCACAGTCGATATATCTCACGTCATTCTTGCTTATTTTGTTATATTTTTACCTCATTTTTTTAAAAAGCTATAATAAAATCAGTTTTAGTATTCATGTAGTGTCATAAAAACTCTGGTGAATACAGCGATGATGATGAAACTTATCGTGCCCTTTCTCGGTCTCCTCCTCCAGGTCGGTGTACGACGGTCAGGAACATGGGCTCTTCATGGAGAAACTGGACGTCCGGATCAGGAACCACGACCGGGAGATTGAGAAGATGTGTAACCACCACTTCCAGGGCTTCGTCGACTCCATCACAGAGCTGCTGAAAGTGCGAGGGGAGGCGCAGAAGCTGAAGGTGACTAAAGATGAGGGGGAGTTGTGAGCAAAGTTGAATAATTAAATGGATGAAAGATACTGAGGTGCTCCCCCCCCCCCCCCCCCCCCAATTTCTCAGAGTCAGGTGACAGAGACCAATGAGCATCTTCAGAGTGGCGGCAAAGAGGTGAGAAGACGCACAAATATTGAAAGTTTCCTGTTAGGACTTTTGTGTTGAGACATCTAAACTGACATAGTTTCTTTGCAGCTCATCGCTTCCATGGATTTGCTGAAGCAGTGCCGAGTGCAGCAGAGAAACATCGCCACCACCATAGACAAACTGACACACTGCCTACCAGGTAAGGAGGAAGGGGCTAATGCCATTAAGCTGTGTCTGTCGTCCATCTGTCCACCTGGGCACGTATATGATTTCATTTGGTTTGGATGGACTTTTGGTTATTCATTTGGGTGTGTTTTTGATGTAACACGTAGAAATATAAATTTGACAAACTCGGAGCAGGCAGAGCCTCACAGTTCCTGATGTGTTTTGTCTTTTTTCTTCCCCTCAGTGTTGGAGATGTACAGCAGACTTCAGGAGCAGATGAGAACCAAAAGGTATGCTACCTTATTCTTTTGTTGTTTGGAGTTAAAGATGGCTTTCTACATGTCGACACAGCTCCCAGAGGTGTTGATGAAATATCTGTGACATCGATGTGCTTCGGTCAGAACATCTCAGGGTTTAGTTATTGGAGTACCATTTTACACACGGGGTATCGGCTCTCCTCAGAACGGGCTGTTGTGCAGCATATTGCTTTAAATGCTAACGAACCCCAGTTCACTACACCCTCTCTCCTCGTTCTCTGAGGTTTTTGTTTTGACAGTGATGCCATGTTTGAGGCTAGCATTAGCTTTTAGCTTTGGTTGCCAAACTAAATGACATGCATCCCAATTCCAGTGAAGTTGGGACATTGTGTAACGTATAATAAAAACAAAATATAATTTAAAAATCCTTTTCAATCTATACTAATTTAATGCATTATAAAGTCAAGATATTTAATGTTCAGACTGATAAACTTTACTTTTTTTTTAATTTTTTTAAAAAAAATTTTTATTTTTTTTTATTTATTTATTTATTTAGTTTTTTTGCAAATATTCAGTCATTTTGAATTTTCTTCAAACACGTTCCAAAAAAACCTGGGACAGGCTCTGACTTTGACCATCTAGCCAAGCTAATGCTAACAGTTCAATGTAGCGTCACAGTGAAAAGACAACAAAATAAGCCAGAATAATGTGGGATATATAATCAGCTGTGGATTAGTGAACCAGATGTGAAACAGGGGATGTCTGTTCGGGTGAGTGGAATTTAAGGAAAATAACAATATAACTGTGCTTGGTCAGCTAACTTCAGAGTAGCACTGTTAGCTCTGAAGCTAATGCCTTGTGCTTATGATCTGGGCAGGGACTGGACTGTCACAGCCAATAGAATCAGAATCAGATTTATTGCCATTGTTCATGTAGTACACAAACTAGGAATTTGTCTCGGTGCAATGCTGCAACATTAAAACATGATAAGATAAAGAGATAAACTAAAAAACAAAGACTAAAACCATGCAATAAGTGTAGAATAATAAGTAGTAATAATAATAATAATGAGTAATACTAGTCACAGCAGTTTTAAATAAATTAGCAAGTAGCAGATGATGTGGAGTACCACATAGTGCAGTCAACAATGCAACAGAAAAACAGTGATGATTGACATGAGTCTGGTTGAGCTGCTGTATATAGTGCACGAGAGTCAATAAGTCACTTAATGTTCAGCAGTCTGATGGCAGAGGGGAAAAAGCTGTTCATGTGCCGGGAGGTTTTAGTCTGAATGGACCGAAGTCTTCTACCTGAGGGGAGGGTGGCAAACAGTACGTGACCAGGGTGTGAAGGATCGGCTATGAATCCGGCCTGCACACCTCCGGGTCCTGGAGATGTACAGATCCTGGAGAGATGGGAGCTTGTAGCCGATCACCTTCTCAGCAGTGCGCACGACGCGCTGCAGCCTTAGTGTGTCCCTGGCAGTGGCTCCTGCGTACCACACGGTTATGGAGGAGGTGAGGATGGACTCGATGATGGCCGTGTAGAACTGCACTAACATCTTGGTGGGTAACTTGAGCTTCCTCAGCTGCCGCAGAAAGAACATCCTCTGCTGGGCCTTTTTGATGAGGGAGCTGATGGTTGGCTCCCATTTGAGGTCCCGGGTGATGGTGGTGCCCAAGAAGCGGAAGGAATCTGCAGTGGTGATGGGAGAGCCTGTGATGGTGAGGGGGGCAGGGGGGTTGTGACTTTCCTGAAGTCCACAATCATCTCCGCTGTCTTCAGAGCGTTCAGCTGCAGGTTGTTGTGGCTGCACCAGGACACCAGCTGGGCCACCTCTCTCCTGTAGACGGACTCATCGCCGTTGGAGATGAGCCCGATGAGGGTGGAGTCGTCCGCAAACTTGATCAGCTTGACAGACTGGTGGGTGGAGGTGCAGGAGTTGGTATAAAGGGAGAAGAGTAGGGGGGAAAGTACACAGCCCTGGGGTGATCCGATGCTGATGCTAACAGAGTCTGAGACAGACTTCCCCAGCCGCACATGCTGCCTCCGGTCCGTCAGGAAGTCGGTGATCCACCTGCAGAGGGAGTCAGGCACGCCGAGCAGGGACGGCTTGTCCTGGAGCAGAGCGGGGTGGATGGTGTTGAATGCAGAGCTGAAGTCCACAAACAGGATCCTGGCGTAGGTTCCCGGGGAGTCCAGGTGCTGCAGGATGGAGTGGAGGGCCAGGTTGACTGCGTCGTCCACAGACCTGTTGGCACGGTAGGCAAACTGCAGCGGGTCCAGGAGGGGAGTGGTGATGGAATTGAGGTGGGACAGGACCAGGCGCTCAAAGGACTTCATGACTACAGAGGTGAGCGCTATAGGTCTGTAGTCGTTAAGTCCAGTGATCTGTGGCTTCTTGGGGACAGGGACGATGGTAGAGGTTTTGAGGCAGGTCGGCACGTGACATTGCTTAAGGGAGGTGTTAAAAATGTCTGTGAAGACAGGAGCCAGCTCTTTTGCAGAGTGTCTCAGGGTGGAGGGAGACACGCCGTCCGGACCGGGGGCCTTGCGTGGGTTCAGTCTGGAGAACTGTTTGAGCACGTCCTGCTCACTGATGACAAGGGCAGGGGGGGAGGAGGAGAAGGGGGGTGGACCGCTTTTGATGAAGTAGCGGCCGAGGAGGCAGTGGAGCTGGGTGGAGGGGGGGAGTTGGCCACAGCTGACGAGGTGTCAAAACGGGCGTAATGTTGGGACAGTTTTTGACAAAGGGCTTTGTCATCCTGACCTTTAGAAGCCTGAGGCCGATAGTTGGTGATTTGCCTCAGTCCTCTCCACACAGAAGCCGAGTCATTAGCAGTGAGCTGCTGCTGGAGTCTCTCAGAATACACAGATTTAGCTCTCCTCAGCTCTCTGTTAAACCGATATTTGACCTCCCTGTAGCAGCCCCTGTCTCCACTTTTCAACGCTGCTTCCTGATCTGTCTGAGCTTGGCAGTGAACCAGGGCTTATCATTAGAGTACCTCACCCTGGTGCGTGATGGGAGAATGCTCTCCTCACAAAAGTTGATGTATGAGTTCACAGTGTCTGTGTACTCATTAAGATCATGAGTGGCTCCTTTAAACATGTCCCAGTCAGTTATTTCCATGCATGTGTTCAGTTTCTCTCCAGCTTCACTGGTCAATTTCTTCCTGGTGGTCACAACAGGTTTAGTGAGCTTCAGTCTCTGTCTGTATGTGGGAATGAGGTGGACCATCACGTGATCAGATAGGCCGAGTGCAGCGCGGGGAACAGCGCGATACGCGTCCTTCACTGTAGTGTAACAGTGATCCAGTGTGTTCTCACCTCTGGTTGGACATTTAATAAACTGTTTGTATCGGGGGAGCTCGTGACTCAGATTGCTCTGGTTAAAGTCGCCAACCACAATAACCAGGGAGTCCGGGAAAGTCCACTCCGCATGTTGGATGTGATCTGCGAGCGCGCGCTGAGCCACGCGCGCGTCCGCGTCGGGAGGGGCGTACACAGCGATCAATACGAACGAAGCAAACTCCCGCGGGGAATAAAATGGCTTGCAGTTAATGGAGAGAAATTCTAGGTCGGGAGAACAGTGCCGGGAAATCACGGTTACATCAGAGCACCAGCTGCTGTTAATGTAAAAGCAGACTCCTCCTCCTTTAGACTTACCGGAGTGCTCTGTGACGCGATCAGCACGAAACAGCTGAAATCCCTCAAGGCTGATTGCGCTGTCCGGAGTAGAATCATTAAGCCAAGTCTCAGTAAAACAGAGGGCGGACGAATTAGCGAGGTCCTTAAATCGCATCAGCAGTCTCAGTTCGTCTACCTTGTTAGAGAGAGAGTTGGTATTGGTCAGAAATATTCCAGGCAAGGCTGTGCGCGTGCCCCTCTTCCGAAGCCGTTCGAGAGCTCCCGCACGTTTTCCTCTCTTCCGCCGTCTCACTTTTTGGGCTAGAAAGTGGACCAGATCGGCGGCAGGAGCCAAAAAAACTGGGAGAAGGTTCGTGGGAGTGAAAGACCTGATATTTGGAAGCTCTTCTCGTATAAGAGCAGGCAGACACACAACTGACGAACAGAAACAAACAAATTAAAGGGCAGCGAAGCACCATGGCGGCCACTGTGGGCGCCATCTTGGATCGAAAAAATATCTAAAATAATAAATTAAATAAATAATTAAAATAATTAATAATTTAATAATTTAAATAATTAAATAAATTATTATTTATTAATAATAAATTAAAATTTATTAATCTAAACAATAACGTTTAGATTAATAAAGTTTAATATTTTTACTAACTAACTAACTAACTAACCTGCACTTATATAGCGCTTTTCTAGTCACAAAGACCACTCAAAGCGCTTTCATTAATACTAACCCTCTATTCTAAGGGCCTATAGGAAACGGATATCTAGGGACAATTTAGAACAGCCAATTAACCTAACATGCATGTTTTTGGCATGTGGGAGGAAACCGGAGAAATCCCGGAGTAAACCCACGCAACACGGGGAGAACATGCAAACCCCACACAGATCACTGTTGGTCGGGGGCTGGGATCGAACCCACGATCCCACGATCCCCACAATCCCCCGGCCAAGGGTAAACTGTGCTGCCGCAGTGCTAACCACTGCGCCACCGTGCAGCCCACTGTAGTCATGTGGGCCAAAAAAGCATTTTAGAAGGTTAAAACTCACAAGCACACCATGTTTTAGTGAATGGCACCTTGAAAATCACCCTTGCAAATATTGACTCGAGCTCTAGGTGGAGCCAGAGGATTTAGAATTGGTTCTTAATCCCCTCGTCTCGTGTGTGTCCCCCTCCTTGCCCTCAGCCTGACCTGCAGACAGGAGCCCGGTCGGTCATAAATTTGTCGTTTTGTTTGTGTTTTATTTTTCTCCTCCTCCCCTGTCCTGCGCTGGCTGCTGGGCTCTCAGGGAGCAGACAGAGGTCAGCCAGCAGCAAGCGCTCCTAGAGAGAGAAAGTGTTTGTCAGAGATGCAGTGGAGTGGAGTGGTGTGTGTGTGTGTGTGTGTGTGTGATGTTGTACTGCCAGATCTCCCCGAGGTGTATCCGGGTGTTTATTTCTCTGTGTGCGGGTGCTTGTCCTGTAGGTGTGTTTGTCTTGGTTTGTTTCTCTCATCCATCTGTGTGTCTGCTGAGTTGTGTTCCCAGCACAGGAACCCTCTGACTACCAGGAACTATCTGGCTGTAGTTCCTCTATTATGAGACAATCTGACACTACCAGAACTGTCCTGGAATGTTGGTGTGTGATTTGTCTAAACGACTGGTGTTTCCAACCTGCGCACAGCTCTTTTTGCAGGAACACTGACTCTCTGCAGGGTTGAAAAAAAAACAAAAAAAAAACAGAAATTTTCAACATAAAAGCAAATTTCCAGGTTGCAAAGAAAAGTCTCAAATTCACCTCCTCAAGTCCTGAATTCACCTGAGAAAAAGCTGCAAATTTATTATTAAAAAAAAATCTAAAATGGGAGAAAATGGTTCCAAATTCACAAGATAAAAAGTCAAAATTTGAAAGAAAAATTAAGACTTCAATTTACAAGATAAGCTGCAAGCTAAGAAGAAAATCAGTTTGAAATCTGCGAAAAATGTAAAAAAAAAAATTATAAAGTGTCTAATTTGGGGAAAAAAATCTTAAAATTACAAGAAAAAGTGGGAAAAAAAAGGTTCATTTCAAAATTATGAAAAAATGTGTGAAGGGGAAAAGCTTGAAAATTTTGCCCAAAAATGAAATGTGAGAAAATGTCACCAATTTAAAGTAAAAAGTGAAAAAAGTTGCAAAATTTACACGTCATAAATGGTACTTTTTAATGTTGCAAATTCACAAGACTAATAAGTCAATAACAAGACAAAAAATTACTTTAATTTACAAGAAACGCTGCAAACTTCAGAGGCAAAATCATTACAGATTTACGAGAAAAAGTTTGAAATCTATCAGAAAAATTAAAAAAATGAGGAAAAAGTCTGAGTCTCATGTTTGAGGAAAAACAATCTTAAAAATTATAAGAAAGTCTAAAAAAAAAAAAGTGTAAAAAAAAAATCACAAATTTACACCAAAGATGTACAGCAAAACATCACAGAAAGAGGTGGAAAAAAAGAATTAAAAAAGCTGCAAAATTTAAACAAAAGTAGAAAGATGTAAGATAAGCTTCAAACAGTTCAACAAGAAAAGCCTCCAAAGAGTAGATCTTGAAAGAGTTCCTCTGCTTCTACTGCAAGGTTCCTGTAGTGGGAACACAGCTGTAGTCATGTTGTTCCTCCCTCACAGGCAAAACTCCTCCGGCTGACTTTGTGCATTTCAAGAACTCTTTGATCCCACTCTGAAGTTTAAAAATCTGAACGTGGTCGTTCCAGGTACTACCCCGCCTTGCGGACGTTGGAGCAGCTGGAACAGACGTGCCTGCCCAGGGCAGGTCAGTACCGGTTCTGCTCCATCATGGCGGAGAACATCCCCATACTGAGGACGCAGATCCGGGACACGGCCATGACGCAGCTGAGGGACTTCCTGGAGAGCATTCGGAAGCACTCGGACAAGATCGGGGAGACGGCCATGAAACAGGTATACCCAGACCATGTGGGTTTGGTGACGCTTTGTTGGGGGTCTTAAGTTGAAGCTTTTGGTCCCTGGTGGAGAAAAACTGGGTGGGATGGTTATGTTTTAAATGCATTTTCAGGTTAGTTGTATTGCCAGTTTTTGTTGGAACTATTTTATAACCTAGGCAAAACACCGGCTCTGTGACATTACTGAGCTCTCCTGGCTCATTCAGCTTAGATCCGATATGCTTCCACACCGGAGCTTTGGAATCAATTCCATTTATTCTTCCAAACTTTCTGGAATTGTGCAGTCATCAGGAAACATATGTCATCACGTACCAGTGTCATTCCATACGACCGACAAGCACGGCTTTATGCCACTGGGAAGCGCCATTTGTTTACGAGAAATGCAGTCTCATAGGCAGCGCATTGAAGAACAACATTGCGAACACTGCAACTTGACCAACTTTGACTTACTTTGTCTCTTTTCTAGTACGGTTCTCTCACATAGCCACTACGTTGTGAAATGGTTGATGGTATGAACGGACGCAACGATCATGTGTCATGCGGTCGCAGCGTCTGTTCGTACATGAGTAACTGAACCAGGGTTGAAGCTGATCTCTCCAGTCGAGCTAAAGCTGGTCGAGCCAAAGCTTCTCATCCCGGCCGCTTCACGCTCGGTAGCAAACCATCCCAGTAAGACAGTTTGCCAACAAGACAGCATCATCTGCAAACAGCAGAGATAAGATCCTGTTGTCACTGAACATGACAGCCTCCATTCCTTGGCTGCACCTAGAAATCCTGTCCATAATGAACAGGATCGGTGCCCCCCCCCCCCCCACACACAAGAAACCATTTTTGAAAATATCATGCACTAAATGGAGATAGTAATCATCAGGATTGCCATAAGTGCACGTTACAGCGCTGACTCCTTGCACACATGGAGAACATCAGAGTGTGCACACAGGTTTTTTTATGTGTTAGTTAGCTCATTGTGCAGGTGTATTTTTGTTGATAAGGACTGTTCTGTGCTCCCGACTGACTTCATACCACAGCTGGTTTTTGTTCCTCCTCATGTCCGTCAGCTGGTCAGAAGCAGCCGCCGTGTTTTCTGTGGTTCCACTGCCAGTAAACACGTATGTTGTCATTGCAGGAGGTGCTGTAAGTTGACTGCAAACATGCTCAACACAAAAACACAGAATCAGAATCCCGGCTTTTCAGCTCTTGCCTCTTCTCCCCCCCCCCCCCCCTTCTAATTTCTAAATGTTGTTCACAAAGAAGTCAAATATTTGAGAAAATTTGCAAATTAAAAGAAAGGAGCTCTCAAACTTAGAATAAAAAGATGCATCTTGAAGAGGAGACATTTTTTTTTAAATTCAAATTGGTTTGTAATTTTCCAGAAAACTCAAAATATATGATAGAAAAGTTTCAGTTTTAGGAAGAATAAACTCATCTATTAACGTATTTATGGGCTTATTTATACTTAAAATATTTTGGCCGTTTCAGTTTATTTTAAGGCTCAGGAAGGGCATCTGGTGTCAAAACTTCAAAAACTGTAAGACTATGGCTGATACATTGATGTCTGGCATAGCGACTCGTCCAACCCTGTTGGGAGTGGAAAAAAACGGATATGAAAAGAATTTAAAAAAAAAAAAAAGTTTTGCAGGTTTGTTTTGGACACAGTGTGGCGCTTTCCTTGGTCAAGGTTGCCGAGTCCAGGCATCCATGTCCATTGTAGTCCTCTGGATGTCGCCACAGGATCAGTTTTCTGTTAGTCATCGCCCCGCTGCTCACATAGGAGCTGCAACAGAGGCAGGTGAACGGCTCCTTTAGTCTAACGTGATGTGAACATGGCAGTGACCAGATTTAAGCCTTTTGCTTAAACTAATGAGGGAACGGCATGAAAATAAAACTTCAGAATCAACCTTTTTATACTGTTTCTGACTTGGGCTGCAGCTAGTTAAACTATTTATTACCAGTTAATCTACTGATTTTTTTTTTTTTTTTTCCAATTAGTCAACTTGTTATTTGTACATTTTTACCCCTCAGCCTCTAAAGGCTGAATGGATATTATCGTCACCCTGCTGGGCAGCGATGTTGGCGGCGCCATCAACACCTACCTTGTAATCGCGATAACTGGAGAAAGAAATGACGTGGGCTTTTCAAATCGATACCATGGGTGTGTCGAAGAAAAGTCTTGGCTAAGTTCAAATTTGGGTGATGTTTAGGTCAGAGATCAGTTTTTCCACAATTTTGTGAAAGCGATAATACAGAAAGACAAAAATGACGTGGGCTGTTCAAATTGTGATTGTGTCCAAGACAAGTCTTAGATGGCTTAGACCAGGGGTCTCCAACCTGGGGCTCCGGGAACGTTCAGCTTTCTGTGGGAAATTTTCTAGTTTCTCTTCTTAATAGGGCTGAAACGATTAGTCGACGTTGTCGATAACATCGATCATAAAAACTTGTCAATGCAGCTTTTTGTTGTCGACAAATCATTTAATTTTAAAGTTTATATGCATGATGTGGAAATGTTCAGTTTAACTGTTCCAGTGAGAAAGAAGAGGAACGCTTCATGACGACACGGAGAGAAAATCACGGAGAAGGCCAAAAGTTCCCAAAGTATGAGAGGGTTTTACTGAAAATTAATAAATGAAAAGTTAAATGTAGATTGTAAAGCAGTGTTGTCATACCACAGCTGCACTACAGCGATGCATCCATTCCCTCCTCCTCTCCGGCCACCTGTCAGTGGGGCTGCACAGCTGTGGCACTGTGGCAGCACAGCAACTCACCCTTGGCCATGGGATCCCGGGTTCGATCCCAGCCCTGACCAACGGTGATCTGTGTGGAGTTTGCATGTTCTTCCTGTGTCTGCGTGGGTTTACCCCGAAATTTCTCCGGTTTCCTCCCACAAAAAACATGCGGGTTAGGTTAATTGGAGCCTCTAAAGTGGCCTTAGGTGTGAATGTGTGTGTGAATGGTGAAGGGATAGCGCCGTACCATGGCTGCTTCATCCATCCAGGTAGACGCCCTGTAATTTCCCCTCTGGGGAGCAGTAAAGTACACAAATTAAATTAAATTGGCGCTTCTCATTTTCAATGAGTGACTCTCTCAGCTTTAGAAAACTGACCACACTATTAGTGTGTGCTGTTTAGTTTACCTGCTGTCAGACAATAATCTCTCTTACGATGGTTGCTGACAGCTGAGCTGCTTCTGTTATGTTAGCTGTATGTTAACTGCAGTAAATGGATGAATTACATGAGCAGCTTACTCTTTTTCATATTCTCTATTATTGTCACCATAATATCAGCCTTCATTCTGAATATTGGTGCATCTCGCTAAATTAGAATATCATGATATGTAATTTAATTTTTAAAAATAACCATAATCATGTACATCATGTAAATCATGTACAACACTTGGACAATTTAAACAAAAACTAAAGGAAGAAATACTCCAAACATATACAGTGATCCCTCACTTATCGCGGTTAATGGGTTCCAGAACCGACCGCGAAAAGTGAAAAACCGCGAAGTAGCGTCACCCCAATGACGTCATCCATAAACAATACGTACGTTCATTCTCTCACTCTCATATGATACGTGTGTGTGTGTGTACGTGTACATACATACGTAGATGTAAACAAAGTGTACATAAATATGTTTTTAGAACTCTTTTATTCTTATAACAAGATACGTAACTCAAGATGAAAATGATTTACTGCACAGGTTAATGAGAGCTTTACTGCTTCTCAGGTGACGCCTCATCGTGAGATGCTGGAGGCGCAGGATCATCGAGGGCAGCTTCCGATAGAGCTGAAGCTGCAGGAGGCGGCGTAGTGCCTCGACAGGAAGACTATTTCGCACAAAATGGCACAAGAGAACAGCAAAAAGTTCCACGCGGCGAGACTAAGTAACACGAGCGATAAAAAGCAATGAATGCGGTCTTTCTTCCCTTCATGGGTGCTTGGCAGGGAGAGGAGGTGGGTGAGACGTCTCGGCCAATCAGCTTGCGGGGTGAAACGTCTCGGCCAATCAGCTTGCGAGATTTCCGAGCCCAGCCAACACGACAACAGCGAGCAGAGAGTTGTGCTGCTCTCCGTGTTGACACGTGATGGTCTAATGTAGTCTCCCTGCCTTCTGCTAGCGCCCGCCCATTATTTCTCAATTTTGAATTTTTGATGAATATTTTTGAAAAATCCGCGATGCACTGAGGGTGCGAAAGGTGAAGTGCGAAGTAGCGAGGGATCACTGTATACAAGATGATATGTAAAATCACATAAGGATTGTCATATCCAGTCTGCGTTGTGTTGTTGCTTAGTTTTTTTTTTTTTGTTTGTTTTTGTTTTTTGTCACATTTTGTCTTAGCTTTGTTCTGAATTGTAATCGCTCTTGTTTTTTTTTCTTTTGAATTCTTGGATGGAATATTTTTTTTTTTAGATTTAGTATACTTTATTGATCCCCAGAGGGGAAATTGAGGGTCATCCACCACCTGGATGGATGAAGCAGCCACGATACGGTGCTATCCCTTAACCATTCACACACACATTCACACCTAGGGCCACTTTAGAGTCTCCAATTAACCTAACCTGCATGTTTTTGGCATGTGGGAGGAAACCGGAGAAATCCCGGGGTAAACCCACGCAGACACGGGGAGAACATGCAAACTCCACACAGATCACTGTTGGTCGGGGGCTGGGATCAAACCCACGATCCCACGATCCCCACGATCCCCCGGCCAAGGGTAAACTGTGCTGCCGCAGTGCTAACCACTGCGCCACCGTGCAGCCCCAATATGGGTGGGCAATATAAGCTGCAGCTTCAGCCATCACCCATTTCAGATAACTTATGTTGAACTGTATAATCAGAGGAGTTATTGTCTAATTTGACCTTGTTGGATTTTCTTTCCCCCTTTGTTATATTATTCTGTTTCTTTTAATCTGTACTTTTAATCTATCCGAAATAAAGATTGATTGATAATCATCACAAATAAATTAAAAATGGCTTAAATATTTCACTGTATGTGTAGTGGAGGCTCACATTCCTACATTGATATTTAAAGTGTTTTTTTTTTTAAATTTATTTTGGTCTGGAAGAAGGTCTTTTAATTACCTCCGCCAAGGAGGTTATGTGATCATCGGCATTGGTTTGTCTGTTTGTTTGTTTGTTAGCAAGATAACTCAAAAAGTTATGGACAGATTTTCATGAAATTTTCACAGATTGTCAGAAATGGGGTATCCTACAGATGATTAGATTTTGGTGGTGATCCGGCTCACCGTCCACAAGAAAACCACCATTACGCAAAATGCCATTTTCGTGAATAACTACTAAACCACTAATCCTATCATTGTCAATCCAATTGCTAGTCATATGTTTTCATGGTCAAGGAATCTGAAAACGTACACACAAACACTGTATGGGGGGAACTGTGGCGCTTGGCGGAGGTCTGCGCTCTCCGAGTGCTTTTCTAGTTTTCATCTGAAGCCTAATTAAACTTTTAAACTTCTAGACCCAACAAGGTTTCAAACAGGATGGACTAGCTTGTTATTTATTATCAGTTGACTAATCAAAAAAAAACCCAGTTGTTAGATTAGTCGACTACCAAAATAATTGTTAGTTGCAGCCCTACTTCTTAATTGATCCAAAGATTTGCAAATAATTTGCTGATGTTGTGCTCGTGTACATGGGTACCTACAGAACACATGCACAACAATGAGAAATTATTTGTAAATCTTTGGACCAATTAAGAAGTGAAAATAGAACATTTCCCACAGAAACCTGAACGTTCCAGGAGCCCCAGTTTGGAGACCCCTGGGTTAGACCCTAACCTCTGATTATGGGTTTGGGGTCAAAGGTCACAGTTAGCTTTCCCTATACCCTATTATTACAGAACGAGTAACGCTAGATTCACCAAAGTTTGTACACGGGTTCATCCTGTGACCCTGACCTCTGACTGTGGTTTTGGGGCTAGAAGGTCAAAGGTCAAGGTCAAATTGCTATTTAAGCTATAGCTCAACAACAAAGAAAGCTAGGGTCACCAAACTTGGTACACAGGTTCATCTTGGACCCTGACCCACAACTATGGATTTGAGGTTAAAAGGTCAAGGTTAAAATCCCATATAAACTATGCATCAACAACAATGAACCCTAGGGTCACCAAACTTTGTACACATGTTCACCCTGAGACTCTGACCTCTGACTGTGGGGCCATAAGGTCAAAGGTCACAACTTCCTCTATGCCCTATTGCTATAGAACAAGTAAAGGTAGGGTTACCAAACGTTGTACACAGGCTCACTTTGTCACCCTGACCTCTGCCTATGGTTTTGGGATTGCAAGGTCAAGGTCAAAATGCCACTTAAACTATAGCTCAACAACAAAGAGGCTGAGGGGTACCACTGGCAGCCGCCAGTATTTTTTTCCCTCAGATATTTGTATTTTATTTATTTATTTTGTGATTTCCTGATGGTTTTGTCAAAAAAAATGTGTAACTTTTTTTTGTTAGCAATTTTGTGATTTTTTTTTTTTGTGATTTTTTTATTATTTTTATTTTTTGGTCTTGTAAATGTAGAACTTTTTTCTTGGAAATTAATTTTTTTTTCTCTCAAAGTGTTTTTTTTCCTCCTCGTAAGTTTGTAATGTTTTTCTTTAATTTGAATTTTTTCTGAAGAAAGTTGTGGGTTTCCTCTGGGATTTCTCCGGTTTCCTCCCACATGCCAAAAACATGCAAGTTAGGTTAACTGGCATCAAACTGGGGATTCTAAATTGTCCTTGGGTGTGACTGTGAGAGTGAATGGTTGTCTGTCTCTCTGTTTTGCCCTGTGATGGACTGGCGATCTGTCCAGGGTGGACCCTGCCTCTCGCCCAAAGATGCTGGGATAGGCTCCAGCCCCCCCCACCGTGACCCAAAAAGGATTAAGCGGAAGAAGATGAATGAATGAAAAGTTATGGAGGTTTTTCCTCATGTTTGTAACTTTTTTCTTGCAAGTTTAGAGTTTAAAAAAAAATCTTGTACATTTGCAACCTTCTTGCAAACTTTTCCCTTCAGATTTTTTTTCTTGTAAGTTACTGATGTTTTGTCAAAAAATTACAATTTTTTTTCCAGGGATGTTTGTGATTTTTTTTTTTTTCTTGTAAATTTGCAACTTTTTTCCTTGGAAATTGATTTTTTTAGCCTCATTTTTTCCCTTGTAAGTCTGTAATATTTTTCCTAAATTTGCAAACTTTTTCAAAGGTTTTTTGTTTTGTAAATTTGCAATTTTTTTTTATAAATTTACAATTTATTCTAGTAATTTTTTTGTAGTTTTTTTTTTTAAAATGTTCTTGTAAGTTTGCAACCTTTTTCTTGTAAATCTTGCTGTCAAGATTTTTTTTCCCTGTAAGTTTGTAACGTTTTTCTTAAATTTGTTCAGAAGTGGGTTTTTTTTTCCTCTTAACCTTGCAACTTTTTTCCTTTTAATTTGTAACTTTTTTTCTCTGAAATTTATGGGAGGTTTTGTCACAAAGTTGGAAAAGAGTGGAAAAGGGCTCATAGGCCATTTTTGTTGAGAATAAATGATAAATTGTTGATGAATTTTCTAATGTTTGCAGCACTGGTCCTGACTTGAATTTTCTTTTGTTGTTGTATGTGAAGTTTTCACTCCAAACCAGGTTATTTACTGAAGTGCTAAAAAAATATGACAAATACTACAGTATCTGCCTCCTAGTATCCTCCTATGTGCAGCACAAATACTCCCCGAGTGCAACATCTGCATACTGACAACCCCTGGGCGACCCTTAGGTGGGGGGTCCTTGGACCACAGCTCCAGAATCACTGGCATAGAAAATCCATTTGCAGTCACTGAAGAAGTTAACCGCTAACTCCCCTAACCACTAATTACAAGGGAGGCTGTAGAAACCCCAGTGGACCTGATACCGACACTGGGATTATGTTGTTTTATCGAATGTTTGGCTCGGAGCTTGCACACTCGCTCACAGGCCTCAGACCCTGTGTTTTTGCTGCTGCTTCTTCTTCTACTTCTTCCCTTTCTCAGACAACGCGTCTGTCCACTGCACTCTGTTGCACTCAAATTAGCTCTGACTCTACTCGTAGCTGGCCATCGTTACGGCTCCCTCGAACCGGGGGATGTGAAAATAAATAGATCCACCGGAATAAGAGAAGGAGATGCAGGAGGCTCACAATGGAGCTATTGTCTGCTGCCACATGTCCATGGAGGAGGAGGAAGAAGGGGAAAGAAAGAGGGATGAGGGGGTGGAAGTGGGATGAAGCTGGACAAAGTGATGGGAACAATTGAAAGAGATGATCAGTGAGCCCGTTTACATGGTCACAATAATCTAACTGCCAGTAATCAGATTCTGGTGATATTCAGATTGTTTACATGCACAAAGTGAGCAGTTTGATAGCCTAGTGGAACACATTTGACCTGTTTGCCTTTAAGACATCCCGTATCCATTCATACAACTACTGCACAGTCACAAAATAATGAATGGATGGTTGTTAGACAGTATATGATCAGTAGCAGAGCTGTTTCTAGTTTTCTGGGGGTTGTATAGAAGATTGTGTTTGAGGCCCCCATTTTAGTAAAGATGAAGAGTATGGTGTATGTTCTACCCTTAGGCCACCACTCCGGTGGTGACCTTAAAAAAAAAACAGTATTCTGATTTAAAAAAAAAAAAAAAAAAAAAAAAAAAAAAAAAAACTTTTGACGGGTCCAAAACAGTTATTTACATCTGAGCACTTGGATGACAAGACTGTGGTCCCTGGTAAGGATGTCACAGCCAATCACATAACTAGGCTGTCACATTTTGTTGCCTCATATCAAGTTCAGCCACAAAAGAGTCCTCACTTGACATGCCGTATCTGGTTCGTAATCACCAAAGAACTGAGATTGTAGAATAGTCTGCGCTTGATGTTCGCCTCTACCAACCAGAACAATATTATAGTGGGGCAAGAGTAAGTGTGACACCTACTGGCCAGGAGGTCACAGTGTTGTCTCTGTAACTTTAAAACACTAACCTCCCTCTCCTCTCCCTTTTCAGCAAAGATGAAAAAATAAACTTGGGTCATTGTCTTCATGATCAGGAAAAAAAATTAGTTGGAATAAAAACAAAACTTTACAAAGGAGCTTTATTTAAAAACACCGGTCTGTGGTGGACCACTCCCAGTTACATGGGGTGAGACCTGACATCCTGGCAGATAAGCACATTTGTCGCAAGGTCTGTGGTGGACTTTTGCCAGTCGGTATATCGTGACATGCACTACACAAAGAGCAGAGATAAACAAACCTACCATCTGGTCAGTCACTGCAACAGATACTGGAGTCAGTTTGTCTTGGCCTGTCCTTGCCACTGATAATACCACTATCTGCCAAGAATGTGCCGCTAGTCCAGCAAAAGCTAGCGGTACTCAAATACTTTGCAAGCAGTTTCATAAAATGGTCAGTCAGAAAGCAATTCATACTGGCTCGGACGTTGCCTGGGTTAACAAGGCCAGGAGTCCCTGGTAGCGGAGGGTGAAGGACAGAGCTGCGTGGAGGAATCTGATCAGACCTAATTGTCACCCCCGACAGACTGCTATGATGATGATGATGATGATGATGGACTAAAAATTAAGAATTTTTGGTGTTATTCAAACACCATCATCAGTTGTAAGGCTGCATCAGGAAGTATCTTTGGCCAGTAAATATGAACGTACACAGACATGGAATAAAAAATTAACCAGCATCCAGGCATATTGCAAATTTAGGAGAAAAGGTTGCAAATTTATAAGGAAAAAAGTTGCAAATTTACAAGAAAAGAAATTACAAATTTACAAGAAAAAACTATCAAAATTTCAAGAAAGAGGTTGAATATTTTACAAGGAAAAAAGTTGCAAATTTGCAATAAACAAATTCCAAAATTTACATTAAAAAATAACAAATTTATAAAAGAAGTTGAAAATTTACATTTACATACATACAAATTTGCAAGATAACATTGCAAATGTTCAAAAAAAAGGTGAATGTTTACAATAAAAAATGTTGCAAATTTATGAGAAAAAGTTGAAGGTTTACAAGGCAAGGCGAGTTGATTTGTATAGCACATTTCGTGTACGAGACAATTCAAAGTGCTTTACATAAAAACATTAAAGCATTACAGCAAGTTGCAAAATGAATACATAGGAATTTAAAAACAAACTAAAATAAATTAAAGAGAAACAAAAACAAGCTAAAATAGAACAGAAATAAAATTTACAGTACATTGTAGGAGATTAACAATTGTTAGACTGAAAGGCCACAGCAAATAGAGTTTTTAACCTTGATTTAAAGCAGCTGAGAGTTTCAGCAGCCCTGATGCTGCCTCACCATGTTTGGTTCTAGCTCTGGGTACAGATAGGCCTGACCCTGACGACCTGAGGGCTCTGGGTGGTTCGTAATGGACCAGCAGATCTGAAATGTATTTTGGGCCTAAACCATTCAGAGCTGTATAAACCAACAGGAGTATTGAAATCTATTCATTGACAGACAAGAAGCCAGTGTAAAGATCTGAAGACTGGAGTTGTATGATCCACTTTCTTGGTCTTAGTGAGGACTCAAGCAGCAACGTTCTGAACTCCTTACAGCTGTCTGATGGACTTTTTGGGGACACCTGCGAGGACAGCGTTACAGTAGTCCAGTTTACTGAAGATAAATGCATGGACAAGTTTTTCTAGATCCTGTTGAGACATCAGACCTTTAATCCTCGCTATGTTCTTTAAGTGATAATAGGCAACTTTAATACTGTCTTTTTCTACTTCCGGTGCCTCACGAGTCGGCTGCCTTTTTGCAACAGCGGCTCAATTCTGAATTTTTTCTTCCTCTCACTTTCTGATCCGGTGACAACTTTCTGATCCGGCGACACCTTACACACCGTATACATCACGGACACACAGATTGCCCCAAATGTCTCCCGAGCCGGTGGACGGAGCCACTGTTTATAGCAGGAGACGGTACAGCAGGGAACAGCTGCTAGCACTCAACCGCCACTCAGTGCTAACGGAAAAACTCGACATATCTGGAGAACTGAGGCGAAAACGACGTGGGTGTTGTGCTGGAGTAAGACGGCGGGCAAGAAATACAAGGTACAGACCCACCCTCCCATCCATTGTTATGGGGAATGTACGATTGATACTGGGAAAGGTAGATGAGCTAGCGGCTATCTCCCGCTACGATAGCATATACCGGGAGTGCCGCCTTCTGTTATTTACTGAGACGTGGCTAACTGAACTAGCAGCAGATGCTAACATTGAACTGGAGGGTTTCCATGCAATACGGGCAGATCGAACACCAGACAGTGGCAAAGCAAGGGGCGGTGGAGTGATAATGTATGTTAACAATAACTGGTGCAGACCGGGACATATCACTATTAAACAACAACACTGCAGCAAAGACATCAAGTTGCTAGCAGTTAGCATGCGGCCTACATATCTCCCAAGGGAATACTCACATGTGATCTGCATTATTTATGCAAATCCGATGGCGAACGCTGGGACAGTGCGTGACGTCATCCACTCAGTAACTGGCAGGCTGCAGACAGAAGACCCAGATGCTCTTCTCCTCATCTCAGGCGATTTCAACCATGTTTCACTGTCTCCCATTCTACCCACGTTTACCCAGTATGTCACATGCTACACTAGAGACGATAAAACACTGGACTTATTCTACGCAAACACTAAGGAGGCGTACACCTCATCACCACTCCCCCCACTCGGGAGATCGGATCACAACTTGGTTCATCTCCGGCCGGTGTACAAACCCCTAGTGCACAGACAACCTCCGGTCATGCGCACAGTGAAGTTATGGTCTGAGGAGGCAATGGACGCTCTAAAGGACTGTTTTGAAACCACCGCCTGGGAGCAGCTCTGCGATCCACATGGTGAGGACATCGATGGCCTCACTCACACCATCACGGACTACATCAGCTTCTGTGTGGACAACACCGTTCCCACAAAGACCATACGGTGTTGCTCAAACAACAAACCCTGGATCAACCCTGAGATAAAAACACTTCTGAGAGAGAAGAAGAGGATCTTCAGGTCGGGGAACAGGGAGATGCTGAAGTTTGTACAGAGGGAGCTGAGGAGAAAGATCAGAGAAGGCAAGGACAGCTTCAGGAAGAAGATGGAGGACAAGCTGCAACAGAGCGACATCAGCGGGGTCTGGAGAAACCTTAAAACCATCTCTGGGCTCCAGAATACCTCCCCCCAGGCCACGGGGGGGCAGGGAGTGGGCGAACAATCTGAATCTGTTTTTCAATAGGTTTGACCAACCCCCCCCCCCCCCCCCGACTGCACAACAACCACTGCTGTCTCTGAAGACATCAAGTCCTGCTGCCCACTCCCCACTCCACCAGCACCCCCCCACTCCCAACACACAGCCCCTCAACCTGACCCTCACTAATACCCAGGTGAGGACGGAACTGAGGAAGATCAAGGCGAGGAAGGCGTCGGGACCGGACGGCATCAGCGCAAAGCTCCTCAAGTCCTGTGCAGACCAGCTGTGTGGGATTGTGGAGTACATCTTCAACCTGAGCCTGAAGCTGGGGAGGGTACCACAGTTGTGGAAAACATCTTGTGTGGTACCTGTACCAAAGACTCCCCACCACAAAGATCTGAACAGCTACAGACCAGTGGCCCTGACGTCCCACATGATGAAGACCCTGGAGAGACTGCTCCTTGCTCACCTCCGCCCCCTGGTGGGACCAGCGATGGATCCACTCCAGTTCGCCTACCAGCGTGGCATTGGGGTGGAGGATGTGGTGATCTTCCTCCTTCACCGTTCTCTGTCCCACCTGGAGAAGCCCTGGAATGCGGTGAGGATCATGTTCTTTGACTTCTCCAGTGCTTTCAACACCATCCAACCGATGATCCCGAAGGACAAGCTGCTGTGCGCAGGGGTGGACCAGCACCTGTCATCATGGATCCTGGACTACCTCACTAACCGGCCACAGTTTGTGAGAACCCGGGACTGTATGTCCGACACGATCATCGGTAGCACGGGGGCCCCCCAGGGAACGGTTTTGGCTCCCTTCCTGTTCACCCTTTATACTGCGGACTTCTCACACAACACAACACACTGCCATCTACAGAAGTTCTCTGACGACTCTGCGATCGTTGGCCTCATCTCCAACGGAGATGAAGCTGAGTACAGAGGGCTTATCCAGGACTTTGTGGAGTGGTGCCATCGGAACTGCCTCCAGATCAATGCGAGGAAAACTAAGGAGCTGGTGGTGGACTGCCGCAGGCAAGGACAACCCCTCACAGCACCAGTAAATATACAGGGAACAGACATCGAGATGGTGACATCCTACAAGTACCTGGGTGTTCATCTGAACAATAAACTAGACTGGTCACACAATACTGATACACTCTACAAGAAGGGACAGCGCAGGCTGTTCCTACTGAGGAGACTCAGGTCTTTTGGTGTACAAGGGGCACTGCTGAAGTCATTCTATGACACGGTGGTGGCATCAGCCATCACTTTTGGAGTGGTCTGCTGGGGCAGTGGCATTACTGCAGCCGATAGGAAGAGACTGAACAAACTGATCAAGAAAGCTATCATCCTAGGTGCACAACCGAGAGGTTTCGCAGGTCCTTCCTACCTACGGCTGTCAGACTGTACACCCTAAGCAGGGCTGCTCGCAGAGATAGCAAAAAGATGTGACAACCTAATAGTATAGAATGCAAAAGACGCAATAGACTTACACAATGGTCCCCTCCGGTATACAACTAGGAAAATACCGGTCGCTATGGAGGGTGAGAATATGTATGGGTACATAATCATACCATGTAGGATAACTAAGTAGACGGTTATGCTGTTTCATTCCATCTAGCTACAATGCTCCGCACTGTGTGTGTTTATATATTTATTCCATCTAGCAACAGTGCTCCACACTGTGTGTGTTTATATATTTACATATTTATTCCATCTCGCTACAATGCTCCGCACTGTGTTTATATATATCTACATATTTATTCCATCTAGCTACAATGCTCCGCACTGTGTTTATATATTCATATATTTATTCCATCTAGCTACAATGCTCCGCACTGTGTGTTTATATATTTACATATTTATTCCATCTAGCTACAATACTCCGCCCTGTGTGTTTATATACTCATATATTTATTCCATCTAGCTACAATGTTCTGCACTGTGTGTTTATATATTTATATATTTATTCCATCTAGCTACAATGCTCCGCACTGTGTGTCTATATATATATATATATATATACAGTATATATATATATATATATATATATATATATATATATATATACAGTATTTATATGTACATATGTATACTCGCTGCTCTTGTTTTTCTCTTGCCTTCTGATTGTTGCTCTGAGTGTTGCTATCCCTGTGCTGTTGCAATCCTGGAATTTCCCCATTGTGGGACTAATAAAGGCTTATCTTATCTTAATGTGGCTGTTAAAATTCAGGTCTGAGTCCAGAACCATACCCAGATTTCTGGCTTGGCTGTTGGTTTTTAGCATCATTGATTGAAGCCGAGTGCTAAATTTGAGTCTTTTCTCTTTGGCTCCAAAAACTGTTATTTCAGTTTTGTCTTCATTTAACTAAAGAAAATTGTGGCATATCCACTCTTTAATTTGACCAATGCATTTGGTCAGGGTTTTAATTGGACCATGGTCTACTGGTGAGATGGTTATGTAGATTTGTATATCATCTGCATAATTATTATAATATATTTTGTTGTTTTTAATGATTTGAGCTAGTGGGAGCATATAGATGTTGAAAAGCAAAGGTCCCAAAATGGAAACTTGGGGAACTCCACAGGTTATTTTTTTTCGTTCAGATTTGTAGTTGCCTATAGACACAAAATAGTCCCTGTCTTTTAAATGGGACTCAAACCAGCTAAGTGCTGTACCAGAAAGTCTCACCCAGTTTTTCAGCTGGTCTAGTAAGATGTTATGGTCAACCATGTCAATTGCAGCACTGAGGTCCAATAGAACCAAGACTGAAATGTTATTACTATCTGTATCCTTAAGGATCTTAACTAGAGCTGTCTCAGTGCTGTGGTGTGGCCGAAAACCTGACTGGAAGACATCAAACCAGTTATTTAATGTCAGGAAGCTGTACAATTGTTGAAAAACAGCTTTTTATATTACTAGTACATACCCGTGCATGCCCGTAGAAACCAAGTATATGCAAGTATTTCTGCATGCCCGTTGCTGAAGGGTCTCCTTCTGTGTCAGACAGCTGTGTTTCTTGCTTTAATAGTGATTTTACTAAGAAAGGGGAGGTTTGATATGGGCCTATAGCTGTTCGTGAGTGAGGTGTCTTGGTTGCTCTTCTTTAGAAGTGGCTTGATAACAGCTGTTTTAACCTGTTGAACTCTGTTCAACTTCCCTAAAAACGCCTAAAAATAACATGCCCAAAGTAAATCAAAAGCTGTTCTTCAACCCTTTGCAGCATCTTCATGGGGTTAGTCTCATTTAAAAGAAAACACTCTAAATTTTTTGGCAGAACAGTCATAATCTCTTTAAGTGCTCCTGCCACTGAGTAACAAGAAAGTTCGCCTGGGTGGTTTTTTTTAGCTACAAATGCTTGCAAATAACATACAGCTGTCAGATACTGGCTGGAAAACACAACAGAAATATAGAACCAAGTGTTTTCAAGCTCAGGTCAAAATTTTGTAAAAATTCCACAAAAATTGGAATATATTACACAGCTTTTTTCTCAGGTTGTAACAAGGCTGTGTCTGTACTGGAAGACCGGAAATACAGCTTCTTTTTTTTTTTTTTTTTTTTCAGTGCACACTGAGACGCACTAAGATGCAGAGACGTGACCGCCCGCGGAATTCACAGACTTCAAGGGGTCAAAGCACTGATTGAAGACACCTGAATGCAGAGACATATTTATGATCTGTAGTAGATCTGAGGCCATGCAATATGAAACATTTTTAAAAAACTCTGTTGGGAGAGTATCAAGGCAACACGTAGTGGATTTCAGGTGGCATCAAAGTTTTTATGATTGATTGGAAGAAATTTTGTCATAATGTTTACATCTTCTCTATGTGGACACAGAGGGAGAACATGTCCAGCACCTGGCATAGGAGCAATGACTGTCAAATTTTCTGAGTTTTGTCAGTAAAGAAAAAGGCAAAGTCATTGCAGGCACAGTTGGATAGAAGTTCAGGTTCTATCAGTTCCCTTGCATTTCTCATCTCCAAATTATAAATGCTCAATCTCTCATTATAGATGTCATAATGAACCTGTAATTTAGTTTTTCGCCACCTGCGTTCAACTTTTCGACACTCTTTTTTTCAGCTCTTACTAATTTGGCATTTCTCCATGGAGGTTTCTTTTTAATAAGGACCACCTTCACCTTGATGGGAGCAGTGGCATTGATAATATTTATAATTTTACCATTGAAATTTTCTGCAAGCTCATTTACTGAAGGTGAAGGGGGGGGTGGAAGGAAGAGAAAGCTTGGGTGAATGTTTCACTGGTATTATCACTGATGTGCCGTTTTTTGATGACCTCTGTCTGGATATTTCTGTTGACATTAATAGCACTCTCAAAGAAAGCACAAGACTGGTCGGACAGAGCAAAGTCCATCACCATAACCTTAGAGATGTTCAGACCTTTGCCAGACTGTGTCCTCTGTTGTGTTTTTTCGGTTACATGCTGAGTCAGTCCAAAGTTATCAAGGACACAACACAATTCTTTGGTCTTTCTGTCCTGAGGGTTGTCAACATGGATGTTAAAATCACCAACAATAACTACACAGTCAAAGTCAACACAGATGATAGACAGCAGCTTTGTAAAATCATCAAAAAGGTTGCATGGTATTTCGGTGGTCTGTAAACAGTAAGAAACAACACAGGGGAGGAGGAATTCAGCTGAAGAGCCACATATTCAAATGAAGTAAACTTATAAGACATCTGCTTGCATTGGAGGGAATCATTAAACAAAACAGCTACTCTTCCTCCTTTCTTATGCAGCCTGGGTTCACTTATAAAGCTGTACAATAGATGGGAGGGACTGCTTCTTTAAGAAGAGATCCACTGTGATATTGGTCTAACCAGGTTTCTGTTAAAAACATAAAAATCCAGTTTGTGTTTTAGAATGAGATCATTAATTAAAAATGTTTTTCCTGCCAAAGACCTAATATTTAATAAAGCTACTTTCAGTGTGTTAAGATCATCATCTGGAAGATTTTTATTTTGTTTAAGCTGTGACTGGTGAGAAATGAACACTAGATTTGATAAATTTATAGGATGTGTAGGATGGTCCTTGTTTC
This sequence comes from Pholidichthys leucotaenia, assembly GCA_020510985.1. Taxonomy (NCBI): domain Eukaryota; kingdom Metazoa; phylum Chordata; class Actinopteri; order Cichliformes; family Pholidichthyidae; genus Pholidichthys; species Pholidichthys leucotaenia. Next base: position 119,155,856 of record CM035836.1, on the reverse strand, counting down.
TCTGTAAATTTACCAACCTTTTTCTGCTACCTATTAAAACAGGAATTAAAGAAACTACTTTCTTACTGGGTCCTGGCTTGTCTTGGAAAGATATACGTGTACCAGTGGTATCAGAGCTTGGATCCAGTACATATCACACCCAGCTGGCGTTGTTATAAGGTTGTGGATTTTGGTTCGGCTGTGAGGGTGGTGGTGGTGGTGGGCGCTGGGGCTTTGGCAGTTGTGTCAGAGCTCGCTGAGGAATTGCTGGAAGGGAGAGGTGGGGGTGGGGGATGAAGTGGGAGGTTTTGGGGTGAGAAAATTGGACTAGGGCATGGGGTCAGTTTTGTGGTCGTAGTGACCAGCTCCTTCATCTGGTCAGTGAAGTTGAGGAGTGGGGAGGATGGGGAAGAGGAAGCTGAAGAGGACGATGACTTGGAGGCGGTATGCGGTGGAGAGGAGGTGGGTCCTCACTGGTGGCTTTTGGTGAAGGAGGGGTCTGCACAGGCAAGGGTTGAGGTGGCTTTTTCTCAGAGTTTCTGCTGGGCTGTATCTTATCCTGTTGTTTTGGTTCCTCTTGTCCTTGTCCTGGGGAACAGAATGGCGATGCAGAAAATGGAACAAATTGGAGGTAAACGGCCTCACTTCTGACCTGCTGAGGCTGAGTCTATCTCCCTTAAAGAATTGTCTGCCGTCCCAGGAAAAGTTCAAATTGCCAATAAAATGGAGTGATTTGTTTGTACAAGGTTCTGATAGCCATCCATTTAAATTTAACAGTCTATTGAATCTCTCAGCGCCTCCTCTGGCCGGTCGTAAGGGGTCACTAATAAACACTTCAGCATTCAGACAGGTGACTACATCCAGCAGTTCCTTAAAGTCATGTTTCAGTCCCTCAGACTGCTGTTTCACAACATCATTTGAGCCTACTTGTAATATGAGACTCTTCACTGTGGGATGATCAGCCATAATTTGCAAGATTTTGTCTCTCACATCAGGCACCATATCCCTGGGAAACCACATTATTTCTGTGTGTTTATCACATATGTTTCTCACATCTTTCACAGCGGAGTCGCCAACAATCAGAGTTTCAGGCCCAGCTTTTAGCTTTCTCTGTGGCCTTTTACCTTCTGAGTTGTTCTGATTTACTTTGCTGTGTGTAGGGCAGATTTTATCCACGTCATCAGATGGAGATCCAGGGTCCCGCAGTAGCGGTGCAAATCTATTCTGAAGTGGCATGTTTTGTTGTTGTGGAGGAGGTTTGTTTTTAGGCTTTCCTTTGATAGGTATCCATGGCTGTGTCCTGCTGACAGCCGGGGTTGAAGAGGCGCTTGGTCTAGCTGGTAATGCAGGCCAGCCGTTCGTATCGCAGATCTTACCAAGTTGGGCTGTTGCTTGTCCTCCCTTCACCCTGTGTGATGATTTATTTTTGGACTTTGCACCAAGGGCATTCTTGGCGCTGGATAGCTATGAGTTAGCAGGGTCTTGTCCATTGTATTTAGTCATTAGCAGGGTTTTATCATTTTCACAGAGTCCATTAACTTCCAGATTAACTTCCAGGTTAACTTCTAGCCACTGGATTTTAGTTTCCAACATGGTGATCTTCTGCAGAAGTTTGTGGTAGTCATCTGTAGAAAGGGGAGGCATCTTGTTGATGCTTAGCTTTAGCTTGTCAGTCACTGTAGTTCAGGTTTCAGCAGCTTGTAGGCCACACTCACATAGCACTGATAAGATCAAAAAAAAGTGTTAGATTGTGGTTACCCACCACAATCTACATGGACATTCAGCCATCACACTCACTAGGCGGCAAGAAGCAGAACAATTTGCATACGGACAGAGAGCCCCAAGGGGGACAACCAGAACAATGACTATTGTTATACATCCCCGGATTAAGGAGAGGAAGTCCGGCGCCAGTTAATCACGCAATTGATATGTATTGACTGATATGTATATCAGTATGCAAATGTGCCATGCATTCTGTCTTGTCTGTATGAAAGAGCACACAGAACACACACACGAGCACGCAGACACAGCACAGCGCTACAGTGTGTCTCATGATGATGGAGGAATAAAACTCTGAAACCTTCAGCTTGCATGCGTCATGGTGCACCCGTCGCCTGATCTCTTACCTCCACACTGGTGACCTGACGAGGGAGAATGACCATCTGCTCCCTCTCACCGCACTGTGGATCCCAGAGGACCAGAGAACGCCTGCAACCTATTAATTCTCACCGGAGCACGCTCGGACCAAAACGCACCATGATCGACACGAGCGAACAAAGTAAGCAGCCTGAACGGGGAGAATCATCGACGCAGACTGCGCTGATTTCCACCGAGCTCCCCAACTCTGACTAAACTCCGGACAGCGGACCTCCCGCGCACAGAAGCCCTGCACGCACTCCGCAGGATTACGAGGACAGCGCAACTGCCAGCTATGTGGTCACTGCGCCAGGTGCGTGCCACGCACCAGGGACAAACCGGCTACACAGACTGATACAGCGTCCTCTGCCACTGCACATGCCCGAGAAAAACGGCCGATCGCCCCCCTCGGAACCTTCAGGGCTGCTCATGCACCTGGAGCGGACGTGCAGCCCGCACACAGGACTTTGTATGGGTTTCTCAGCCGCGGCGCACATCGGGAATTTAGTCGATTGCTTTCCCTGATGACTTTAGGGCTGCTTTCCGCACCTAAAGCCATACTGCCGAGTCCCTGATACAGCTTCAGTTTATCACAGCCACTACGCATCCTTGGGGAATTTGGCCGCTCGCTTTCCCCACATCCTCGCTGGATCGAGCCGTGGGAGGAGTCAGACAAAATGTTTTTTTCACAGCCGCTGTGGATTTTTGCTATCTTTTTTTTTTTTTTTTTTTTTTTTACTTATTTGTACCCGTAGGTAGATTTGGTTTGCAGTCTGGTGACAAGCCACTGGCTGCCGGTCGCTGCGTGCGCGAGCGCCCTAAACCTACATGTTTTTGGTATGCGGGAGGAAACCGGAGAAATCCCGGAGTAAACCCACGCAACACGGGGAGAACATGCAAACTCCACACAGCTCACTGTTGGTCGGGGGCTGGGATCGAACCCACGATCTCATGATCCCCGCGATCCCCCGGCCGAGGGTAAACTGTGCTGCCACAGTGCTAACCACTGCGCCACCGTGCAGCCATCTTAACGGGAAAGTCCCTCACCATCGCGGATCCACACGCAATTTTTGCGCGGCCCAGACACCTTTGATGTCCCAGGCCGGCACTCGCTTACTCCCACCCCCTCCCCCTCCTCCTGCACAGAGCTTTTCCCGCATCTCACTCCCTAAGCCGGCCGATCGCTGTCTTGTTCCATTACGCACGAAACACACCGGCCTGTGCGCCCACGATCCACGGCCGTTCAATGTGCTGGAACTCGGAGCAGAGCACACTGCCCTTTCCACCCCTCCCCTGTCCCCCTCATGGACTGACATGCCCTCCGACAGTTCTACCGGAGCTGGAGCCAAATGACGGGGAGTTGGGGGGGTCACAACCCCTGCTGAGTGTTCTGGGGGGCGAGCCCTGTGGTTACTCACCACAATCTACATGGACATTCAGCCATCACACTTAGCTAGGCGGCAAGAAGCAGAACAATTTGCATACGGACAGAGAGCCCCTAAGGGGACATCCAGAACAATGACTATTGTTATACATCCCCGGATTAAGGAGAGGAAGTCTGGCACCAGTTAATCACGCAATTGATATGTACTGACTGATATGTATATCAATATGCAAATGTGCCATGCATTCTCTCTTGTCTGTATAAAAGAACACACAGAACACACACACGAGCACACTCACACACACACAGACACAGCACAGCGCTACAGTGTGTCTCATGATGATGGAGGAATAAAACTCTTAAACCTTCCAGCTCGTCACGTCTCGCCTGAACTTATTTTGTTCCTCCACAAGATCATGGTAATAGTGAGCTATATCTTCAGTGAAATATAGTCCCAGTGATTTATGAGTATCCGGTAGGCACTGCCCATAAATTTCTTGCAGTGGAAAATAAACTATTGATAGAAAGGTGCAAGCAGAGGGAAGAGCGAAGCAGCAAAGCATCCTTCCACCAGCAAGGCAGAAGACAAAGCAAGAAAAAAAGTTGCAGACATAAGGAAAAAAAAAAATGCTGATTTTCAAGAAAAAATGCAAAAGTTTACAAGAAAAAGGTTGCCAATTTGAAGAAAAAGCTGAAAACCACAAGAATAAAGTTGCAAATTTACAAGAAAAAAGTTGCACATTGACAAGAAAAAAATCTCAAATTTACAAGAAAAAAGTTGAAAATTTGAGGAAACATTGCGAATGTACAATTAAATTCCAAAATTTACATGAAAAATTACAAATTTACAAGAAAAACAATAACAAAATTTCAAGAAAGAGGTTGAACATTTACAAGGAAGGAGGTTGCAAATTTATGAGAAAGTTGCAAATTTGCAATGAAAAAGTTCCAAAATTCACAAAAAAATCCAACATTTTCAAAAATTGAAAATTTACAATTAAAAATCACAAATTTATAAGATAAAGTTGCAAATGTTCAAGAAAAAAGTTTATTTTCAAAAAAGTTTCAAATTTGTAGTTAATAAAAATTCCAAAATTTACAAATATACTAAATAAGAAAAGTCACAATTTACACGAAAAGGTTATAAATTTTCAAGAAAAGTTGAAAGTGTACAAGAAAAAAAACATAACTGTTAAAAAAAATTCCAAGATTTACAAAAAATTTTTACAAATTTTGAAGAAAAAAGTTGAATGTGTACAAGGGGAAAAAAATTACAAATTTATGAGAATTTCTAATTTACAACAACAACAAAAAGAACAACTTTCCGAGAAAACAAATTTTTAAAAAATTACAAGAAGAATGTTACAAATTCAGGAGAAAAAGTTTCAAATTTGCAATTTAAAAAGTTCGAAATATATAAGAAAAAGTTACCAGTTTACAAAAGGAAAAAAAAAAATCAGCAAATTTATGTGGGGGGAAAAGAGGCATATGCATGAGAAATTTTTTTTTTTTTATAAATCTACAACAATGGTTGCAATTTTTTTTAAAAAAAATGTCAAACTTGGAAGAAAAAAATCCGGTACCTTTTTACCTTTTTATGAGGGGAAAATGTGCAAGTTTAGGAGGAAAATGTTGCAAATTTATGAGGGGGGAAAAAATGAAGGTAATTTTTATCACCCCAGAAATATTGAGGGTGAACTTGAATCACTGGGGGCCTTGAGTGGCTGTGAGGGAATGTTGCATTTGCGACCTCTGCTTTATAGCCAGAAACTGTTCCAATTAGTAGAGCTGCTACACATAAAGGATGCAAAAAGATTTTTTTTTTTTTTTTTAATGGAGAGAAAATGAGCAAAAACAAACAGTGAATATCTGTATTTTTTACTTGGTGATAGTCAAGGCAAAGGTGGGTTGAACAGCTGAAAATCTGAAGATGATGGTCATTTGTCCCATTTCCAGCATTCCCAGTCTGTCCATCCACATCCCTCCCTCCTTCAGCCTCTTCTCATTTTTCTTCCTCTTAGATTCACTTTCAGGAAAAAAAAGGACGAGCACTCTAGCTCCTGCTCGTACACACTAATGGGAAACAGACTGCTGGGCCTGTGAAGTGGAAGAAGATTGATTACCTGTATCTTGTTACCGAGCGCACATGTGTGTATGTGCAGCCAGGGTGGCGGAGGGCACACGCTGGGTCGGTGTATTGAACCGTCACGGGGGGAAGACCAAAGTGGACGGTTACGGGGCTGCTGTGTCACTTGGTTGTTTGCCGAATAGTGCTCCACAGTTCACTGCCGTCAGACGCCATTATTGCTGGCTGGTGGTGTGCCTGCCAAAAAGTGATCTATAGTAGTGGTGTCCCAGTCAGGTTTTTAACCCCAGATTCTGATTCGAGTCATTTAGTAAGAAGTGTTTGTCTGTGCTGAGGGCCAAATTGATTTTTAGATTTATTTCCAAAGGTCACAGTGTCTACTAGGAAAGAGACTTTAAAGTTGTGTTTGGCCCCAAAATAAAGATAAAACAGCTGAATTATCAATTAAACTGGCTTAATAATATTAGTAGATTAGTTTTTCCTAATATAAAATTTCTTCGAAGTTTTCTACATTTTTCCAGTAAATTTAAGATTTTTTTTTACTTAAATTATTGCCTTTTCTCGCATGTCTTATTTTTTGCTCATAAATTTGCAACAAATGCCAAGACAAGAACTGTGGTATTGTATTAGGGAGTCAGGAGTGGCAGAGAAGTATGTGAGGGTGGTGCAGGACGTGTATGAGGACAGTGAGGCTGTAGTGGGGCCATGGAGAGGGGATAGTGGATATGTTGGACAAACAATGCAAATTTACTTTTTTTTTTTTTTTTAAATACTTTTTTTTTTTTTTTTTTTTTTTTTTATAAATTTGTCGTTTCTGAGCTCCACACAGATGACGGTCACGTGCGTTGTTCGTGTGGGTGCTTGCGGACCGTCATTCCTTCATATTTTTTTCTTAAATTTACATTTCCTTGGCGTGACCTGGGCCCACAGGCCACTTGGAGGTTGCTTCTGGGCCGCTAATTGAATAGGCCTGATGTAGACTTCGCAACAAGAGGAGACAATTTGCTGAACCTGGTATACACAACTCACAAGAAAGCATACAGAGCCTCCCCGCTTCCCGCCTGGGTCTCTCTGATCACATCACCATGTTGTTAAGGCCGGCATACAAACCCAGAGTGAAAACAATCAGACCAACAAAAAAGCAGGTACGTGTGTGGCCAGAGGGGGCCTCTGATGCTCTGAAAGACTGCTTCAGCACTACAGACTGGGACATTTTCAAGCATGCAGCCACTCACAATGGACACACAAACCTAGAGGAGTACACTGAGGTTGTTGTAGCATACATAGCTAAATGCATTGATGATGTCCATCCGTCCATCCATCCATCCATCTTCTTCCACTTAATCCTTTTTGGGTCGCGGGGGGGCTGGAGCCTATCCCAGCATCTTTGGGCAAGAGGCAGGGTACACCCTGGACAGATCGCCAGTCCATCGCAGGGCCAACAGAGAGAGACAGACAACCATTCACTCTGTCATACCTAAGGACAATTTAGAATCCCCATTTTGATGCCAGTTAACCTAACTTGCATGTTTTTGGCATGTGAGCGGAAACCGGAGAAATCCCGGAGTAAACCCACACAGACATGGGGAGAATTTGCAAACTCCACACAGATCACTGTTGGTCGGGGGCTGGGATCGAACCCAGGATCTCCTAGCCAAGGGTGAGCTGCTGAGCTGCCACAGTGCTAACCACTCCGCGCTGCATTGATGATGTCACTCACTGCAAAACCATCACTGTTCATGCCAACCAAAAGCAATGGATGACAGCAGAGGTCCACAAGCTCCTGAGGGCTTGGGACGCAGCTTTCAGGGCCAGCAACACTGCAGGACGAACAGCAGCTAGAACCAACCTATCCCGTGGCATCAAGGAGGCAAAATGACCTTACAGCAAGAAAGTATCCGGCCACTTCAGCAACACCAGAGATGCACATTCCCTCTGGCGTGGCATACAGACCCTCACCAACTACAAACCTCCACCTCAGACTTGTGCGAGTGATACCACACCACTTAACAACCTAAAGGACTTCTTCGGCCGCTTTCAAGCACAAAACGGCACATCAGCACAGAAGACCACTCCTCCTCCAGACCACCAGGCCATGAGTTTGGATCCGGCTAGCGTGAAGAGGACCCTCTGCAAGATCAACCCACACAAGGCAGCTGGTCCAGACAACATACCGGGTCGCATTCTGAAGGACTGTGCAGAGGAGCTCAAGAATGTCCTGGCCGACATCTTCAACATCTCCCTGAGTCAAGCTGTTGTCCCCACGTTTCAAAACTGCTACCATAATACCAGTCCCAAAGAAGCCCGTCCCATCCGGCTACAACGATCACTGACCCCTATCATAATGAAGTGCTTCGAGCGGCTGGTCATGCAGAACATCACAGTGTTTCCTCTGGCTTAAAGTCCTTGGCGCGGTGGCAACACATTTTTCCGGGGGGGACAGGGACATACCGGAATATTTTAATTTTATACTATTTATTTCTTTTTAAAATTTTACACCGTAATGTTGCATATGGAACTTACCATTTGAAGTATTGTACAACCGAGGCTTGAATACTGGGCCAGTTGGGGTCCCACCCAGACGTCCTGTGTTTCAATTTTTTAGTGGTGTTATCCTTCTCTCCTTCCTCTGCCTGAACACTTCCCTCTCCTTGGCTCCTCTCTTCTGTCTCATCTTGCCCTCTCTGAGCTCTGTCTAATTCAGGTTCTCTCTCTGACTACCGTGGTATACAAACAAGTTAGAAAATATCAAGTGTCATGTTTTGTCCTGCAGGATTTTTTTTGTCATGGTTTACGTAAATGACAAAAATATGTGTATTTTTTGTATTTTTATTCTAGTGTTTTGTTTTTTTTTTTTTCCATTGAGAGAGTAGGGAAGGGAAAGAAACATTCATAATAGTAGTCAGAATCCGCTTTATTGGCCAAGTATGCACAACACGTACAAGGAATTTGACTTTGGCCAAAAACTTGCTCTCGTTCAGGTGGAGGATTTAAATAAGATTTAAATAAGGATTCAATGACAACAGAGTATGTACAGTAAATTACAGTCTCTCCACGTTTCTATAAAAGGATGCAAATATATACAGGAATATATGCAGTTATTTACTCAGACTATCCACACTTTGCAGAAATATATGAAAAAAATATACAGTCACACAGTATTTCAATGTGAACTCAGATTCAGTGATATAATGTGAATGAAGTAAAAAGCAGTGTGAGAGTTATGTGCAATGTAAGAATGGATGAAAAGTCATGAGTACAGCAACAGGTAGGACTAGGTGAATGTTAGTTCATCAGAGTGATGGCTTGAGGAAAGAAACTGTTTCTGTGACGGGTGGTTTTGACCTTCAGTGATCTGTAATGACGACCAGAAGATAGAAGTTCAAACAGTTTGTGGCTGGGGTGTGACGGGTCAGCACAGATGTTTCCCGCCAGTTTCCTGGTTATGGACCGATATAAGTTCTCAATGGAGGGTAGGTCGGTACCAATGATCCTCTCCGCAGACTTAATGATCCGCTGCAGTCTGGTCTTGTCCTGTTTAGTGGCAGATCCAAACTAGACAGTGATGGAAAAGCAGAGGACAGATTGGATGATGGCGGTGTAGAAGACAACCAGCAGCTCCTGAGGCAAATCAAACTTCTTGAGCTGACGCAGAAAAAACAACCTCTGCTGGGCCTTTTTCGGGACAGTGTCTATATGGGAGGACCACTTCAGGTTCCGGGAGATTGTGGTACCCAGAAACTTGAAGGAGTCCACAGTGGACACTGCTGTTGAGGATGGTGAGTGGGGGGAATGAAGGAGGGTGTCGCCTGAAATCCACAGTCCTCTCCACCGTTTTGGCTGGGTTAAGTTCAAGATGGTTCTGGCCGCACCAGAGGATCAGCTCCTCCACCTCCCGCCTGTATGCAGACTCATCATCATCCCGGATCAAACCGATGACTGTGGTGTCGTCCGCAAACTTCAGGAGCTTCACCGAAGGGTCCTCTGAGGTGCAGTACTCAATGTACTCAAGCATACTTAAATTATATGATCAGGTGGGTATAGTAACCAGAAATTCTACTCATGTAAAAGCAGTGCTTTGAAATTAATGATTAAAAGTAGGCAACCAAAAATTTCTAATTGAGTTAAGGGTACAAACAGCGCCCACTTAAAAACTTGAGAAATGACTTCAGTCTTGAAGGTTTGAGGTTTTTCTCAAAAATTTGTAGCAATTTTCTTATAGTTTTCTACTTTTCTCTGTAAATCTAAAGTTGAAACCATGTTCCTCAAATTTGTAATTTCCTCTTGTAAAATTGACTTTTCTTGTACATTTGAAACTTTATTATAAATTTGTGGATTATTTTATGACTAATTTTTGTCTGTTTTTCAAAAATAAAATTACTTTTTTTTTTTTTAAATTTGAATCAGACTGGTAATTTTTTTTACTTTTTCCTTATAACAATTTACATTTTTGACCATAATTTTGCAGTCAGAACAGAACAATAATTTAACTCTGATTACAAAGAAAAAAATATTAATAAAATCGTATTTAATAAAATAAATTAACTTAAAAGCCAGTTTAGAAAGCTTGGCATCAGAAGAGTCTGGCCGTTGGTCGAACCTCGGATTCAGGAGGAGCAATGTGGTTTTCGTCCTGGCCGTGGTACATCGGACCAGCTCTTTACCCTCTCGAGAATCCTTGAGAGTTTGTGGGAGTTTGCCCAACCAGTTTACATGTGTTTTGTGGATTTGGAGAAGGCATTTGACCGCGTCCCTCGTGGATTTTTGTGGGGGGTGCTTCGGGAGTATGGGGTATCGGGCTTGTTGTTGCGAGTTATTCGGTCTCTGTATGACTGTTGTGAGAGTTTGGTTCGTATTGCCAACACTCGGTCGGATTCATTCCCAGTGAGAGTTGGACTCCGCCAGGGCTGCCCTTTGTCACCGATCCTGTTCATAATTTTTATGGACAGGATTTCTAGGCACAGCCAGGGAATGGAGGGTGTCATGCTTGGTGACCATAGGATCTCAACTCTGTTGTTTGCAGATGATGTTGTCCTGTTGGCTTCATCCAGCAATAACCTACAGCTCTTGCTGGGACGGTTCTCCGCTGAGTGTGAAGCGGCTGGGTTGAGAATCAGCACCTCCAAGTCCGAGTCCATGGTCCTCAGCCGGAAAAAGGTGGATTGTCCTCTCTGGGTTGGGGACAGGCTCCTGCCCCAAGTGGAGGAGTTTAAGTATCTTGGGGTCTTGTTCATGAGTGAGGGGAAAATGGAGCGAGAGATCGACAGACGGATCAGAGCAGCATCTGCAGTGATGCAGACGTTGTACCGGTCTGTTGTGGTGAAGAGGGAGCTTAGTTCTAAGGCAAAGCTGTCGATTTACCAGTCAATCTACGTTCCTACTCTCACTTATGGTCACGAGCTTTGGGTAATGACCGAAAGAACAAGATCGCGGATACAAGCGGCTGAAATGAGCTTTCTCCGTAGGATTGCTGGACTCACCCTCAGAGATGGGGTGAGGAGCTCAGTCATCAGGGAGAGGCTCAGAGTAGAACCGCTGCTCCTCCACATTGAAAGGAGTCAGTTGAGGTGGTATGGGCATCTGATTAGGATGCCTCCTGGACGCCTCCCACTTGAGGTGTTTCAGGCACATCCCACTGGGAGGAGACCCCGGGGCAGACCCAGGACTCGGTGGAGAGACTATGTCTCCCAGCTGGTCTGGGAACGCCTTGGTATCCTCTCTGAAGAGCTGGAGCAGGTGGTGGGGGAGAGGGAAGTCTGGGCTTCTCTGCTTGAACTGCTGCCTCTGCGACCCGGACCTCCGGAAAAGCGGTAGAAGATTTTTTTTTTTTAAACTTATTTGTACCCATAGGTAGATTTGGTTTGCAGTCTGGTGACAAGCCACCGGCTGCCGGTCGCTGCGTGCGCGAGCGCCCTAAACCTACATGTTTTTGGTATGCGGGAGGAAACCGGAGAAATCCCGGAGTAAACCCACGCAACACGGGGAGAACATGCAAACTCCACACAGCTCACTGTTGGTCAGGGGCTGGGATCGAGCCCACGGTCTCATGATCCCCGCGATCCCCCAGCCGAGGGTAAACTGTGCTGCCACAGTGCTAAACCACTGCGCCACCGTGCAGCCCAGATGGATGGATGGATGGAAATTAACTTAAATGACCAAGGATGCCGTTATTTTTTTTTTTTTTTTATTTAAGTTTTTGTAAAGGGTATACAGGTCATTACAGCATTGCATTATTTACATTTTCATCACGTTCCCTTCTTTTTTGCTATTTGACAACATTGGAAGAATAATTATTTCAGCACCCCTTTTTTTTTAAAGTGAAAGAAAAAGTGAAATTAAAGCTAATAAAAAAAACAAACAAAACAAAAGAGCAAAAAACAGACAGAAAAATAATGATAAATAGTTAAAAAAAAAATAAGAGCATCTGAGTAGCGTTGGAACAAAGAGCGGAGCCATTATTGAAATGGTATTCGTCAAAGAATAGATCTAATGGAAGACACATATGCGATCCAGGGTTGCCAAAAGTTCAAGAACCCATCCATGTCCTGTCTCAGTACGAATGTCAGCTTTTCCATCGAGTAAATGTCTTGGATCACGTTAATCCAATCTTCAGGTGTAGGACAGTCCTTCAACATCCATTTTTTAGTTGGGGCTTTTTTTAACTTGCCAATATTAAAGCAGTGAATAAGTATTTTTCTCCTCGTCTTTCCAGTGAGTCCGGAAGTAAACCCAAATACAAAGTTACAAAAGAAAAGGGAACTGTTATTTTGAATATTTTCCCCGATATTGTCTGTACATTGGTCCAATATTGGTGGATAACTGGGCATGACCAAAACACATGAAAATGATTTGCAGTCTCTTCACCACACAAGCGCCAACAGTTCAACCCCTTATGAGTAAATTTGTTTTGTGCAGGTGTTCTGAAAAATCTTACCAAATTTTTCCATCCAAATTCTCTCCACTGCAGGGATGAGGTAGTTTTCCATTGCTGTTTATTTAGCTTTTCCCATAGTTCCAGTTGTAAAGTGAAATTCCCCTCTTTTTCCCATCTCTCTTTTATATATGATGTGTTGTCTCCTTTCAAGTCTTGAAGACCTTGGTATATTTTAGAAATGTATCTGATCCCTGGGATCCCTTTGTATGCCAATAAGAAGACATTCAGAACACCTGACTGGGCCCTATCCAAATCCTCCTTTTTAAGTATATTGTTTATGTGGTGTCTAAGCTGAAAGAACCTGTAAAGGTCTTGATTTATTAGACCTTGTTTTTTCAAATCTTCAAAACTTCTTAAAATTTGCCCTTTAAAAAAATCGTAATATTTTATCAGTCCGTTCTCTTTCCACTTTTTAAATCTAGTGTCTGTTTTATTAGGAGTAAAGTCTTGATCATAGGCAATCCATTGCAGAAATCGATAGGGCTCTTTATTATGATTCTTTCTGACTATCTTAAACCAAATTTTTAGTGGGGCAGCACGGTGGTACAGTGGTTAGCACTGTTGCCTTACAGCTAGAAGGTTCCTGGTTCGAATCCCCAGGTTGGCAGGGGTTGGAACCTTTCTGTGTGGAGTTTGCATGTTCTCCCTGTGCTGCGTGGGTTTACTCCGGGGGCTCCGGTTTCCTCCCACAATCCCAAGACATGCATGTTAGGTTAATTGGCTGTTCTAAATTGTCCCTAGATATCTGTTTCCTATAGGCCCTTAGAATAGAGGGTTAGTATTAGTGAAAGCGCTTTGAGTGGTCTTTGTGACTAGAAAAGCGCTATATAAGTGCAGGTTAGTTAGTTAGTTAGTGGGGTCTCTATCCACGGGTTAGTGCTATTCAAAAGTTTAGGTAAGGCATTGTTCCCTATTATTGCCTGTAGGGGGATGTCACTTGTTATTTGGCATTCGATCTCCTTCCATTGTGCAGTGTAGACTGGGTTACATATATCTACTAAAGTTTTAATTTGTGCGGCTTTAAAATAGTCCCTGATATTTGGCAGCGCAAGCCCACCTTTGTCTTTGTTTAGCTGTAAAGTTCTATATCTGATTCTAAGTCTCTTGCCCTGCCATATGAATCTTGAGATCCTTCTGTCCAGCTCCTGCCATGTTTTTTTGGGAGGTTCTACTGGTATTGTTTGGAAAAGGTATAGAAGATGTGGAAGTATATTCATTTTGACTGCTTCAATTCTTTGTGCAGTACCCAAGAATGGTATCATATTCCATCTTGTTAGGTCAGATTTTATTTTAGCCACCAGTGGATCATAGTTTAGTGTTATAATTTTGTTGAGTTGTTTCGGGATATTGACCCCCAGATATTTCATAGATTCCATCTCCCAGTTAGTATTGAGTTTGCTTTGTGAATAATGATTTGGGTCATAGTTGAACGTTAAAACTTGGGTTTTATGCAAGTTTAATTTGTACCCTGATAAATCTCCATACTCTGAAAAAACTGAGATTAGTTCTGGTAAAGAGATGTCCGGCTGCCCCAGGTATATTAAAATGTCATCAGCAAAGAGTGCTATTTTATGTTCCTTCTGACCAAGTGTAATACCCTGAATTTTTTGATTCTGTCTTGTCCATTGGCTCAGAGGTTCTATGAAGATTGCAAAGAGCAGTGGAGACAAGGGGCAGCCCTGGCGACATCCTCTTTCCAGCTCAAAAGATGATGATAAATTACCGTTAATCTTTATTTTAGCTGTTGGTTTTTTATATAGTGCCTGGATAGTTCTAATGAAGTTGTTATGAAAATTGAAACTGGATAAGATTCTGTATAGGAAAGACCAATCAACCGAATCGAATGCTTTTTCAGCATCTAATCCCAATATGACTGCATTTAAGTTATATTTTTTTATATGATGAATTATGTGTAAAGTGCGTCTAATGTTGTCTTGTGTCTGTCTTTGTCTTATAAAACCTGTTTGGTCTAAATGAATTAAGTCTGTCAGTATATTTTCTAACCTTTTGGCAAGGATAGTGGTAAAAAGCTTATAGTCCTGATTTAATACACTGATTGGTCTGTAGTTGGAGCACTCTAGTTTATCCTTTTCAGGTTTAGGTATAACTGCAATGACCCCTTCTCTCCAGGAGGGGGGGATTTCCCCTGTGTGGAGGACATAGTTAAATGTTTTCAGGAGGAGAGGAGGTAGTTGCTGTTTAAAGGTTTTGTACCACTCTGCTGTATAGCCATCTGCTCCTGGGGATTTGTTAGCTTTAAGTTTCATAATTGCTTTTTCCAATTCTTTGGGTTGTATTTCTGACAGTAGTGTTTTGTTTTGAGACTCAGTAAGTTGGGGAAGGTTTAATGTGTTTAGGAATGCTTCGGATGTGTTTTTATGTTTTTTGAGGGAGTATAAATTCTTATAGTAGTTCTCAAAGCTTTTAAGAATATCCTGAATTCTGAATTTTATTTCCTTTGATACTGGGTCTCTGATTTTGTAGATTGCTCTTTCTGTTTGTTGTTTCCTCAATTTATAGGCTAGTAATTTTGCCGATTTACTGCCTGCTTCATAGTATTTTTGTTTCAGAAATGTAAGTTTCTTCTGGATTTCAATTGTGTAGATCTCATTTATTTGATTTTTAATTTCCTTAATCTTGAGCGAGTCATTAGAATGGGTGTTGCCTTTGTGTTCTTTTTCTAGGTTCTTAAGTTCTGACTCTAATGTGATTAGTTTTTCTTGTCTCAGTTTCTTTTGGATTGCCAGTTTTGCAATAATCTTTCCCCTTATTACAGCTTTGCACGCATCCCACAGTATTAGAGGGGATACTTCTCCATTATCGTTTTCTTCCAAATATCTGAGAATATCTGATTCCAATTCATCTTTCAGTGGTCCTTTCAGGACATTTGAATTCAACCTCCAAGAAAATGTATTATTTGTGTACTTTTGGATACTTAAGTCCATATAGATCGGACTGTGGTCAGAGAGATCCATCAGTCCTATTTTACATGTTTTTACTCTTCCAATGTCTCTATTAAACATAAAAAAGTAATCAATCCTTGAGTAAGATGAATGTGGTGCTGAGTAAAATGTATAATCTTTTACACTGGGGTTGAATTCCCTCCACACATCACAGATTCCCATTTCTTTTAGTAGCATTCGAGTTTTCCTACTTTGAGTATTATTTTGATGTAGAGAATTACCTGATGCATCCCAGTATGGATTCAGTCTTAGATTGAAGTCTCCACCACATATCACTAAACCTTGGGCTTTGGTTATCATTAGGTCAAATACATTTTTATAAAATTTCCAGTTAGCCCCTGGAGGTGCATATACATTCAGCAGGGTGATATCTTCTCCCTCTAGCCGCCCGATTACCAAACTGTATCTCCCTTCTTTATCTTTGTGTTCTGATTTTTTTTCAAATGTAATTTTGGTTGATATCAATGTCGCTACTCCCCTCCTCCTCCCTGACTTATATGAAGATGAAGAGATCATTTTAAACCCTTGTCTATTGAGTTTAGTGTGTTCCAAGTCTGTTAGGTGGGTTTCTTGTAAAAATATTATTCCTGCTTTGTCTTTTTTCATTTTGCGTAGAATCTTGGATCTTTTAACTGGATTCAGGATCCCCTTTACATTATATGAGATTATTTTGGTTACACCCTGTTTCTCCATTGTGTTGTCTTATTTAGTATAACATTGTGGTGGCCCTCTTTTATGCTACTCAGAAACTGAAAGAACATTAAGAACATAAAAAACATTTAGAACATAGTATATAAAACTTTAAAACAAAAAACTGTCAAAAGAACTTCCTGAGCTGAGGTCTTTTTAAAGACCCTAGGAGAGCCTTGATGGAATGTAGGCTCTGAGGGGAATTCCTCAAACTCTGTTACGTGTTGAGGGCCCTCTCTTACCCCTGTAAGTTGTCCCATGCTTTTAACGTGAATATCAGATCCTAATCCAAACTTGTAATGATTTTTTTTTTTTTTTTTTATGCCTATACCCTATGAAATTGTGTGCACCCTCCCACCCCCATCACAGCAAACATTCACATTAATACAGTATTTGTTAGTGTAGGGAGAACATGTGGATCATTGTCACATTTCTATTTTAACAAGTTTTGTGGGGTTTTTTTGTTTTTTTTTTAAATTAAAAAGACTTATTTGTTTCTAATACTATAACTGATCCATGAAATGTTTTACCACATGCTGATTCTGCCTCTCCTTTAATGTTTGTTACCTTGTAGGAGGGGGGTTGGAAGTGCAGAATGACTAAATAAAAAAAAAAAAAAAAAAAAAAGGTCGCTATTCCCTCCTGAAAACGGCAAGCTTATCCTTGTAGCTCTGGCGCTGGGTTTCCCGTTGCTGGCCCGTGGATTTTGAAGGTCTCTGTGTGGACCATGATTGAGCCTTGATCCTGTCGCTCGGGTCTGCTGCGGGTTTAAACACTGTTACCGGGAGCCCTCTTCTCGCCATGTCAATTGTTGCTTCTTCCGCCGAATTATAGAAACATGTCTCTTCACCGTAGAAGACCCTTAACTTCGCAGGAGATGGCGTCTGAAAGCGCAGTTTTTTCTCTCGTAGCACCTTTTTTGCGTCGTTGTATTCCCGGCGCTTTTTAAGAACCTCCGGGGCGTAGTCGTGTTCCACGAAGACTTTTCTCTCTTGGTGCATAAATCCTTTTTTCTGCCAAGCCAGTCTTACTACCTCTTGTTTTATTTTGAAATTGGAAAATCTCACCAACACCGAACGTGGGGGCGCTTCCGCTGCTGGCCTAGCGGCTAATGAACGATGGGCCTTTTCAATCTTCAAGTCGATGGTTTGGGGAATATCCAACTTCTCTCTCAATAAAGATTCCACGCATTCTGCCATTGTGTTGAAACCATCTTCGGCTCCTTCTTTCAGACCGTGAATTCTTATGTTGTCTCTTCTCAGTCTTCCTTCTTGGTCGGCTAGCTTAGCCTCTATTGTTGACTGTCTTTTGTGTAGGTCCAACACGGAATCTTCAAGCACTTTTATTCTTTCTTCTGCTTCCAAGATTCGGTTCTTGGCCTGGTCCACTCTGCTGTTTGTCCTTTTTAATTCGTCTCTGAATTCACGAAATTCGGCCCAAACCTCTCGGCGGAATCGTCGTAATTCTTCAAATAAGCGTTTTCAAGCTAACCTTCTTGTTAGCTACTTTCAGCTCCTCGTCTTCTGAACGGAATTCTTCCGGATCAGATTCTTGGGCCGATGCGTGTCCTGGCCTGGAAGAAGCCGGTTTCTTCTGTTTTCCTTTAGGCATGATGATTTTGTCTTTTGGTTTTCACTCTTCCAAAAATCCGATAAGTCTGATTTTCAAGATACTTTCCTGGATTAGGTCTGGGAGCTTCAGCATTAAGCTGCAATCACCATGGTGTCCAGACCGGAAGTCCAGGATGCCGTTATTTCTGTTATATTTCTTTATATTTATAGTTTGTTTTTGTTTTTTTTAGAAATCTCCTCACCACCCAGACAGCAGGAAAAACCTCCCTTATTTTGAAATCAAATGTTGGCATGTTTAGTTTGTCTGAAGGCTGCTGACAGAATAAAGTCATTGACTTCGTGAATTTCGGTCATCTTAACCTGCCAGGTACATAATAGGGAACTGTAGCGGATTATAAAGACATAATTCACCACAATATGTGTTCGTGTACAGAATGATCTGTTTAGGCAATTATAGTTGCGAAGTGACTACATGGCCGGGAGCCGGTCTCCTAGTGACTTCAGTCTTGAAGGTTTGAGGTTTTTCTCCAAAATTTATAACAATTTTCTTATAGTTTTCTACTTTTCTCTGTAAATTTTTTAAATTTGAAAGCATTTTCCTCA
This sequence comes from Pholidichthys leucotaenia, assembly GCA_020510985.1. Classification (NCBI taxonomy): domain Eukaryota; kingdom Metazoa; phylum Chordata; class Actinopteri; order Cichliformes; family Pholidichthyidae; genus Pholidichthys; species Pholidichthys leucotaenia. The sequence goes on along the minus strand of CM035836.1, from coordinate 119,137,510 downwards.
AATTTGTAATTTCCTTTTTTGAAATTGACTTTTCTTGTACATTTAAGACTTTATTATAAGTTTGTGGATTCTTTTACAAATAAAATTACTGTTTTTTTTTAATAAATTTGAAACAGACTGTGGTAATTTTTTTTTTACCTTTTCCTTATAATAATGTACATTTTTGACCATAATTTTGCAGAGACAGAACAGAACAATAATTTAACTAATAAAATTGTATTTAATGAAATAAATTAACTTAAATGACCAAAGATGCAGTTATTTCTGTGATATTTCTATATATTTATAGTTTTTTTTTTTTTTTTTTTTTTTTTTAGAAATCTCCTCACCATCCAGACAGCAGGAAAAACCTCCCTTATTTTGAAATCCAAATGTTGGCACATTTAGTTTGTCTGAAGGCTGCTGATGGATTAAAGTAATTGACTTCATGAATTTCGGTCATCTTAACTTGCCAGGTACATAATAGTGAACATAAATTAGTTAATTAGTATTAACTAAGGTAAAGGTAAAAACAGCGTCTTACCATTCTTGTCTGAAATAAGAAAAACAAAAAACTAATGATTATAAAGAAGACAAAATGAACCAACTCGAGCTTTTACCCACCGGAGTGGTGGCTCAGTTGGTAGAGCATCCGCCCCACACCCGGGAGGCAGGGGTTCAAATCCCGGCCGGGTCATGCCAAAGATCATACAAAAAGTGGAACTTCCTGCCGTCCAGCTTGATGCTCAGCAATAAATGGAATGGAGGAGGGAACTCTGTGGCGGCGCCTTGCATGGCAGCGGCCCTCTGATTCTGCACTTGGAGTGTGTGTGATTTACACTGTAGATAGGTAAAGCACAATCTCGTTCTGCTGTACATGATTGGTTGTATGGTTGAATGACAATAAGGGTGATTTAATTTTAATTAATTTTTAATTTAATTTAACCTCTTGCACTCCGTTGTACCGCGGGCGGGCAAGTCTCTGCGTCCCAGAGCGCACGAGGGCGCTCTCGTGCACTCTAGGACGCACGAGGGCGCTGCCTCCAAGCGCGCACTGAAAAAAAAAAAAGTTCTTCCACTACAGACACAGCCGCGAACAGATCAGATATGATTGACCTCTCATTCGACTAATAAGAGCCTTGAATTGGGTTTCTGAAACCTTGAAGAACCAATGACTGAAAACCTAGCAAGAAGGACCCGCCTACCAACGCTGTGAATGCAGCGAGCCAATTGAAGCACAGAAGTTCGCGAGCTTTTTTGTGTAAGGCTGGGTGAAGAGAGACTGCAGCAGCAGATGAAAAAAAGGACCCGCAGGAAGAACCCCACAGACCCAGCAGCACGAAGACCACAAGTGCAACCTGTGTGACGGACTACCATTCGCACATCGGCATGTTCGGCCACAGGCGGTGCTTTTTTTGTTTTTGTCCCAGCAGAGTAGACGTTAGGATTGTCTTCCATGGTCATCATAGACCGACGGAGGCCAACGACGAAGGCTGAGGGACACACATGCGTTCGCCAGTCTATTTTTAATTACTACTGTTATTTGTTTTGAAAAATCGTTCCCCAAAAACCGCAATCATGGAAGCGCAAAACCGCAATAATGGAATTATGCTTTGATCGGGTCGCGAGACCAGCGTCGCATTCGTCTGACAATGAGGAAGAAGTTCGCCAGCTCCGCTTCTGCTGTGAAGAGGTAAGTGTTCTAAGCTAAATTATTCTTTATCCCTGAAAATTGTAATCAAAATGACTTTTGACCGATCGGTAAATTACAGCTGTGCGTCATTGCTGGATGGCGGACCGTGGCGCAACGGGCGATGTCCGTCCTCTGTAGCGGGGGGGGGGGGGGACAACCCCCCCCCACACACACACACAGCCCTGAGTGTCACCTTTCATTAGAGCCCAAGATGAAGCTTCTATATTGAATCATTCAAAAGTTGCAGACGTTTTTCCAAACTGTGCCATTTGACACAATTTGGCGCAGTTCAAAAACGCCTGGGAACTACCTGAGGAAAAAGCTGTGTAATATATTCATTTTTTGTGGTATTGTTACAAAATTTGGACCTCAGCTGGATAACACTTGGTTCTACATTTCTGTTGCATTTTCCAGCCCGGATCTGAAGCTGTGTGTTATTTGCAAGCATTTGTATCCGAAAAAACACCCAGGCCAAATTTATTTTCTTCAAGTTCACTATGTTTAGATGACTGTAACTCAGTGGCCGGAGCACTTAGAGAGATTATGACTGTTTTGCCAAAAAATTCAAAGTGTTTTCTTTTAAATGAGACCAACCCCATGAAGATGCTGCAAAGGGTTGAAGAACAGCTTTCGATTTACTTTGGGCACGTTATTTTTAGGTGTTTTTAGGGAAATTGACCGGAGTGCAAGGAGTTAATTTAATCTGTTAGCTAAGCGACTCTTCCATTATTGCTCCCGTTACCAGCGGGATAAATGCCTTCACTGCTTACATACCTCTTCTGATTTTTTTCCACATTTAAAGTACTTTAATAAGCTCATGTTTCTCTCGGACAGTGATGCGAGCGAGACACTCTGCCTGGCAACTGGAGCGGTCACGCAGGCGCGGCGCTTCTGAACTCTGTGCAGATGATAGTCACACGCATTGTTTGTGTGCATGCTTGCGGACTGTAATTCCTTCATATTCTTTTCTTAAATTTATATTTCCTCATACAGTGGCGGGAAATTTACAAGCATGGCGGGCCGCCACCGAGAAATGTTATCAGAGGATACCTTGATTCAGACACCTGGTACTCAAAAGCTCTCTCTGTAACTGGGTGCTGGATTTTCTCACCAGGAAGCCACAGAATGTGCGGGTTGGCAGCAACACCTCCAAGACCATCACACTAAGCACAGGGGCCCCACAAGGGTGCCTGCTCAGCCCGCTGCTCTTCACCCTGCTTGACCCATGACAGCCTACAGCACCAACCACATCACCAAGATTGCAGACGACAGGACGGTGGTGGCCTCATTACCAACAATGAGGAGGCCAGCTATAGAAATGACGTGAGCCAACTGATCCATTTGTGTAAAGACAACAGTCTCTTCCTGAACATGGGAAAAACCAAGGAGATTGTGGTCGATTTCAGGAGGGGACACACACAGCACCACCCTCTGATCATTGATGGTGCAGCAGTGGAGAGGGTGACCAGCATCAAGTTCCTGGGGGTGCACATCTCCGAGGACCTCTCCTGGTCCAACAACACCACATCACTGGCCAGGAAGGCTCAAACTTGCCTCCCATTTCCTCCGCAAACTGAGGATAGCACAAGTCTCACCCCCATCATGTGCTCATTCTACCGGGACACTGTTGAGAGCATCCTCACCAGCTGCTGCATCACGGTGTGGTATTGAAGCTGCACCGCCTCCTGCCGGAAGACACTACAACGTACAGTGAAAGCAGCCAGCAAGATCATCAGTGCCCCCCCCCCCCCCGGGCATCTACCTCACCCACAGAGCCATCAACATTGTAGGCGACACATCCAACCCCTCACATTCCGTCTTCAGCCCCCTTGGATAAAAGGTACTGGAGCCTCTGGGCCCGCTCCACAAGACTGCTAAACAGCTTTGTTCATCAGGCCATCAGGACCTTGAACTCTGTCCACTTCCACCCCCGGACCGTAACGCACTCGCCCGCAAAATACCTACCTCAGCTGTTGGCACAGAAAGTCTGGCACACCAACAGTAATACATCTGCTGCTATACGTCTCTGCACTTTACTGCAACCATTTGCACAAATGCCATATCTGCTGCTGTCTGTTATTGCAATACTGATCATGTACAGTCCAGTCTGCACCTACACTACCGCATCAAACTTGCGACTACGAGTATTACTGCTTTCTTTTCTGCATATAGGATTGCTGGGTTTTATTGTTTGTCTTTATTTGCATGATGGGATATCTGGATCTATCTTTTGTTGCCACTTGCACTATGGGTAGCATTACTGTACATAGACTGTTGTTTTTCCAGCCCAATTCCTTTTTTCTTTTTTATATTGCACACACCACTGAAGAGAGAGAGAAACGCCATTTCAATTCTCCTGTATGTCCTGTACGTATAGTGGTATTGACAAATAAAATCTTTGAATATATGGTCAAGTGTTAGTAGATGAACAATGATGTTTGGGTTTAGACAGAATATACAGAAAATAATAAGATTTGACCCCTAAGCTAGTGCTAGGCAGCCTGGCCCAAAGAAAATAAAAGAACCCGCCACAGGAAGGAGGTCGAGGAGGCCCCGCATGGAGCACCCGCAGTTATAGGACGAGGGCTCCACAAGGCCCGGCCTGCAATCCCCCATCCTGGCACACCAAGCCCCCCCCCCCCCCCCCCAGTGGCCCCAGACATGCACCCACGCCCAAACATTTTCGAAGGTTAAATCGCACAAACACACCATGTTGTAGTCAAGGGGCCCTTTACTACCTGACTGTCTTCCATTGCTGCCACTCTGGCCAAAGTTTCCTAACAAATCAGATGACTAGTCTCTCAGTGCCTCATAAATGAGTCATCAGGTAGCATTGGACAAATTCAGAAGCTGGAAAATATTTCCAGTACTTTTTCACCAAATCATTTATAGTTTGAACCAGGTCCTCCATCACCTTTTCACCTTCCATCCTTCACTTTTTTTAACTTTCTCTTTTCTCCTTAATTTCTGATGGTTTGACCCTCGTCCATACCTTTGTTCCCATGGTTTCTCTTCCCCGTACCTACCCCCTCGTTTCTCGTTGCACCACAGATGACGCATGCTCCCACACTTGTGCTTCAAGCACTGCTCCGAACGCCGACCCTGATGAGAAACGCAACAAAAGATTCCTATGTGCAGCAAAAATAGTTGGTTGAAGTGTGTATACAGTAGTGGATACGAAGCTGCTTGCTGAAGAATGCTCTGTCCGGTATGTGAAGCTGCTTTGACGCAGGTGCTGACGTCTGAATTTGCAGCTTTGCATACCTTTGGGAAGGTGCTTTTGATCTATTTTAAATAGAAATAGCAAGCAGGCAAAACAAGACTCTTTACTTTCGGTTTTTGAACTAATTTCTCTTTATTCTCCCGGCTAATTGAGTATTCAGTATGTTTAATGGTGGAATAAGTTGTGGAAACACTCATTAGTCATTTCTTCAGGAGTCAACACATCTTTGTTTTCCCTTTTTAACCATCCAGGGGTCTGTAACCTGTACAACGGAGAGCAATATGGAGCAGTTTTGGGACAAAAAAAATCTGCATGAAGCTAAAAAAAAGCCAACATTTTATTGCAATAAAATAACCTGACAATATCAGCATTAGGACTTTTTACCTTTTAAATGTCAAAATTTTCTCTCCTATTTGCATTTTTTCTTCTAAATTAGGCTGCTTTCACACCTAAACCTTTTGTTCTGGACTTTTGGACTTTTCAGTTTGATCTCGACCAAAAGTTTAGGTATGAAACCGCCCCGAACCACAGTCCAGACCAAAGAGACGAAATTTGGTCCAGAAAAAAGAGGTGGTCTCAGTCTGGATCAAACTGAACCTTGGTCCAGTTTGTTTAGTATTTGAAAGCAGTTTTCAGAAAGATTTGAACTTTTGAACCATACACCAGACTTTAAGGCAGCTAATTAGAGGAAAAATGAGCCGAGGTAGCACTCTGAGACAGGAAATATGGCTGTTAGCAAAACTAGTTCACCGACTAATATGGAGTGGTCTTCCCTAGTTTGCCCAGGGCTGCAGAAAATGCCTCAGAGGGTGAATAGCATGTTTGCTAACTACTGGTCTGTGCTAATACCATAAACGTTGTCATGACAACAAGACAGTAGTTCATTTAGAAAAGTAGCAGTGTGAAAACAAACCAAACAGGACCAAATGTTTACATTTTTGCAAAAATATGAACCTTGATCTTCACATTGGTTCAGACTTTCAGGTGTGAAAACACCCTGAGTGACTTTGACTTAACCTTTTTCCATATGAATTTATAATTTTTTCTTAAATTTCCATCTTTTCTTGTAAATTTTCTCATAGATTTTTGCACAATTTTTTCCATGTTTTCAAATTTTTACCTCCGCCAAGGAGGTTATGTTTTCATCGGCGGTGGTTTGTCTGTTTGTTTGTCAGCAAGATAACTCAAAAAGTTATGGACGGATTTTCATGAAATTTTCACAGATTGTCAGAAATGGGGTATCCTACAGATGATTAGATTTTGGTGGTGATCCGGATCACCATCCAGAAGAAAACCGCCATTACGGAAAATGCGATTTTCGTGAATAACTACTCAATCACTAATCCTATCATTGTGAATCCAATTGCTAGTCATATGTTTTCATGGTCAAGGAATCTGAAAACATACACACAAACACTGTATGGGGGGAACTGTGGCGCTTGGCGGAGGTCTGCGCTCTCCGAGTGCTTTTCTAGTTTTCTCATAATTTTGCGACTTTCTTAAATGTATGACTTTGTATGCAACTTTTTAAAATGTAAATGTTTATTTTCTCAAGTTTGTACCTTTCCTTTATACATTTGTGTAGTTTTTGTATAACTGAATTGTTTTTTTGGTAAAGTTGTATTTTTTTTTTCCCTTGTAAATTTGCGACTTTATTCTAGAAAATTTTACAAAACTTTTTTGTTGTGAATTATGTGGATTTTCTTATAAATTTGCAATTTCTTTTTCATAAATATGGGATTTTTTGTCATGTGTTGGCAAAATTTTACTTGTAAATGTGACTTTTCCTGTATATTTGTGAAAATTGTCTCTTAAAATTTCAACTTTTTCTTGCAAATTGGCACTGTTGTAAACATAAGTTTGCATTACACTTTTTTTCCCTAAAAAAAAATTTCTTGTGAATTTGTGAGGGTTTGTTTATCTGTGAAAAGAGCCACATGTGGCCCAAAAGCCACAGGTTGCAGAGCCCTGAGCTATGCAGATGAGGGAGATTTTCCTCTGATCTAGCTTGTTATTGTATTGTGTGACTCACTCATCTTCTATGCGTGGGTGGGCATCAGATCAAAGATGGCATTGTATTCTTCCAGCATCACTGATATTGTGTTCTTGCATCCACCCTCGTTGGCCCACCAGTTTTTCTCATCATCGCCGCCATTAATGGCTCAAATATAGGCACCGAGGTCTCGTATGACGCATTTATTGACATCCTGTTGGGCAGATTCAAGCATTCGAGGTAGTCTACATGCTGGCGCCAGCGAGCGAGGAATGCATTCACATAAAAAAAAAAAAATAGAATTTTCAAAAGGACCTGGTGGCAGATCTGGGTGTGGATGGTCAAGCTCTTGAGGGTTTTCCCACAGAAATATTTTGGTGGACTGTGATTGATGCTTAGCCTGGAATAGAGTTGGTACCAATATAATAGTCTGTTGATATTCAACAGGCTGTCAGTTAGAGGTGTGGAACTTGCTGACTTCTGAAAACTTTCTGATTTCCAGGATATATCTTGTTGCAGACTTCTGGATTGATGGCATGGTTCAGTTTGTAATTACGGTTCCTTGTTTGTCATTGGCCCGTCATTGCTGATTACAAATCGTCATTCCTGTCAAAGGAGCTGTTGATTTTCTGGCACCTCCATGCAAGTGTGAGTAGCATAACGGCAGCCCGTGCCCAGCGCCATCTGATCATGGTCATAAGTTATGAAACATCAGTGCTTTCTGCCTTAACTTCCTGTATTTGATCTGAAAGTTCAAACCTTTCTCAAAATTGCTTTCTCATTCTAAACGAACAGGACCAAGGTTCAGTTAGATTTGGTCCGAGACCGCATCTTTTTGTAGGACCAAATTTTGGCTCTTTGGTCCAGGCTGGAGTTCGGGGGAGGTTGCACGCCTAAAATTTTGGTTCAGTCGATCAATCAACTTTATTTATGAAGCACTTTAAAAGCAACACTCGCTACACAAAGTGCTGTACAGCAAGAGAACATAAAAGCAGGGCACTAACACAAAGGGCACTAACACAAGAACCACAGTAAAAAAAAATAAATAAATTCATAAATAAAATAAAAAGTAAAATAAATAAAAATCCATTTCATTCAATAAAATCAATGTCTCGTACTGGGTCGAAGGCCAGGGAGTAAAAGTGTGTTTTAAGATGTTTTAAAAATAGACAATGAAGGTGCTTGTCTGATGTCCAGGGGTAAATCATTCCATAACCTGGGGGCCATGATCGAAAAGGCTCCGTCTCCTCTGAGCTTGCACCTTGCCTTTGGTACCTCCAAAAGCAGCTGTTCAGCTGACCTAAGGGACCCGTTGGGAGCGTAGGGATGCAGAAGCTCAGAGAGGTAAGACGGAGCAAGACCGTTCAAGGATTTAAAAACAAATAAAAGAATTTTAATATGAACTCTAAAATACACGGGCAGCCAGTGGAGTGAAGCTAAGATGGGTGTGATGTGATCTCTTCCACGTGTACCTGTTAAAAGACGAGCAGCGGCGTTTTGAACCAGCTGCAGACGGGAAAGAGATGACTGGCTGACACCGGCGTAAAGTGCGTTACAGTAATCCAGCCGAGATTGAAATAAAGGCATGGATTACTGTTTCCAGGTGTGGTCTAGAGAGAATGGGTTTTACTTTTGCTAAACGCCTTAGATGAAAGAAGCTGGATTTTACCACAGAACGAATCTGCGTGTCTAATTTAAAATCATTGTCCATGATAAAACCAAGGTTCCTAGCTGTGGATTTAACATACGGAGTAAGGGGGCCCCAAGTATACAAGAAGGGACTCACGGGGCGATTAGGTCCAAACACCATCACTTCAGTCTTCTTATCATTAAAATTTAGGAAGTTTAGGGCCATCCAAGACTTTGTCTTCACTGCATGCCAGGAGTGAGTTTATTGATGAGGCAGCTTTTTGTTTTAGAGGGACATAAATCTGACAGTCATCAGCATACAGGTGGAAAGAGATACCATGCTTTTTAAAAATGGAACCCAGTGGAAGTATGTACAGAGAAAAAAGCATGGGCCCTAGAATTGACCCCTGTGGGACCCCGTATGGCAGAGGAGCAGAAGAGGATTCAAACCCAGACATGCTAACTTTAAAAGTCCTGTCTGCCAGATAGGACCTAAACCAGTTGAGAGCAGTGCCACAAATGCCCACTAGGTGCTGCAAATGGGAAATTAAAACATGATGGTCCACTGTGTCAAAGGCAGCAGTTAAATCAAGCAACACAAGAACAGCATATTCACCTGAATCACATGCTAAGTGAATGTCGTTAAAAACTCTTAATAAGGCTGTCTCTGTGCTATGGAGAGCTTTGAAACCAGATTGAAAATCTCCAAAATACCATGTTCATCCAGAAAACATTTCAGCTGCATTTAGACAATTTTCTCTAAAAATTTTTGAGAGAAATGGCAGCTTGGAAATAGGCCTAAAATTTGCCAACATGGTATGATCGAGACCAGGTTTCTTAATCAAGGGCTGTACTACTGCATGTTTAAAATTTGCAGAAACCACACCAGATGACATGCTGCAGTTCAAGATGGTGAGAACTGACTGGCCTATACTGGGAAGCACCTCTTTTTAAAAAGTCTAGGAGGGACAGCATCACAGGGAGACCCTGAGGGCTTAATGTGGCCAACCACATCCTCTAAAAACGACAGAGTCACAGGTTCGAACAGATCAAAAACAGCAGAACAAGGGACAGAGACAGAGGGATCAAAGGCAGGAGCTGAGATGAGAGCCCTGGTGGTGGCCACCTTATCAATAAAAAAGTTCATAAAATCATTGCATAACTCAGAGGAAGCCTCCAGTCAGTCAGTCTGTGGGGTATTAAGAACAAAGTCAGTAGTGTTAAATAAAACATGTTGATTATGACAATGAGATAAAACAATTTTAGCAAAATATTTGCTTTTTTCCTGCTTGACAGTATTTTGATACTGATGCCAGCAGTCTTTTAAAATCTGCAGTGACACCTGCAGTTTGTCTTTCTTCCATCTACGTTCAACTCTGCGGCACTCCTGTCTGACTGCACGAGTTCTGTCATTGAACCACTGCTCAGGTTTGGATCGAGGCTGCTTGGTTTTCAGTGGAGCCACAGAGTCCAAGATGGTTTGGCAGGAGGAATGAAACCAGGAGCTGAGTTCCTCCACTGATGAGATGGAACCAGGAGGGACACAGAGCTGGTCAAAGGCAGTGGAGAACCGACCGGCAGTGGAAGAGTTAAAAATCCGGCAGCACTGAGCAGGAGCGCGAGTTTTAGCTGCAGTGCGTGACAGATCAGCCTCAAATAATACAGGCGTATGGTCAGACAATACAGTGTCACAGATTTCTAAATTAAAAACAGACAGGCCATACGAGAGGACAAGATGTAACGTGTGTCCGTGCTCGTGAGTAGCACCACCAGTCACAGACTGCACCAGATTTAGAGAATCAATGATATTTAAAAAGTCTTTCACCAGCGGCTTTTCAGGACAACACATGTATGTTAAAATCTCCAACGATAAGAACACGATCATAGTTTGTAACAGTACCAGCCAAGAAAATGGCAAAGTCATTTAAAAAGTCCTTATTATATTTGGGTGGTCTGTAAATGACAGCACACAGTGCAGGGTTTATTCGACCCACCTCAAAGAAAGTCAATTCAAAGCTGGAGAATGGAGAAGGTAAAAAGCACTGCTTACATTTATAGTCATTTTTGTAAAGAGTTGCCGTTCCTCCTCCTCGTCTTGTTGTCTGCGGGGAATTAAAATAACAGTAACCTGGGGGTAAAACTTCGGACAGAGCAGAGAGTTCACCCACAGTCTACCAGGTCTCTGCAACAAAAAAGAAATCCAGTTCCTGGGAGCTGATGAAATCCTTCAGGATGTAAGTTTTATTTGCCAGTGATCTGGCATTTATCAGGCCAATCCAGGCTGGAGCTGGAGCTGGAGCCTGGGCCTCAGCAGAACAGGAAACGTGCCGCAGCGTCTCAGGTGCCAGGGATTTACCCCACACTGACGAGGCCGGGGAGAGTAGCAGTGCCGGGTCCAGATCACCTCACCAAGGCCAGTCACAGGGACTAGGCAGGCATCAGCAGGATCCAGGTCCAAACCAAACGGAAAGCTCCAACAGTCTGGAGCAAACAGGTTAGGTATGAAAGCACCGTCTCCCAGCTGATCTGGGAATGGAGAGGGAAGTCTGGGCTTCTCTGCCTACCCCTGTATAGGGTTGGCCAATTTGACCTTAAATCAGCATCACAGTTAAAGGACTTTTTCATGTCGGTTTTCGTTTCTTTCCTTCCGTCTTCATCCTGATGAGGCTCGTAATTAAGCAATATTACACAAGAGTGGGGTATATCACTGTGGTGTGGTAGTAAATAAGATAAGATAAGATAAGCCTTTATTAGTCCCACAATGGGGAAATTCCAGGATTGCAACAGCACAGGGATAGCAACACTCAGAGCAACAATCAGAAGGCAAGAAAAAACAAGAACAGCTAGTAAACATATGTACATATTACTATAAATATATATATAGACACACAGTGCGGAGCATTGTGGTTGGTGAATGTGCAGCAGAAAGTCTTAAGCTCTCTCCGTGGATGCGGCGGGCCAGCTGGAAGTCTTTGGGCATGATGGTGACCCTCTTAGCGAAGAAGAGACCCACCAGGTAGGCCTCGCTGGCCTCCTACAGAGCCATGACGGCGAAGCTCAGGAAGCGCAGGTCGGTCTTGAAGTCCTGAGCGATCTCCCTCACCAGGCGCTGGATGGGCAGCTTACGGATGAGCAGCTCTGTGGATTTCTGGTAGCGACGGATCTCTCTCAGAGCCACGGGCCTGTAACGGTGAGGCTTCTTCACTCCGCCGGTGGCCGGAGCGCTTTTCCGAGCAGCCTTGGTGGCTAGCTGCTTCCTGGGGGGCTTTTTCCTCCAGTAGATTTTACGGGCGGTCTGCTTGGTTCTTGCCATCGCTCTTTATTATTCTGTCTTATATTTCTTGCACGCCGCCTAAACTCCAGCCCGGCACCCGCGTTGTTTTCGCTACAGTTCCCGGTATGTCAAGTTCCTCCGTTAGCACCGGCTGGCGGTTGAGTGCTAGCTAGCACTAGCTCTTCCTGCTGTAACGTCTCCTGCTGTAAACAGTGGCTCCGTCCGCCGACTCGGGAGACCTTTGGGGCGATCTGTATGTCCGTGATATACAGTATATATACAGTATATAGAGAGTGAAAGGTGTAGAAAGAAGAAGGAAGATTTAAAAAAAAAAAAGGCTGTTGCAACGGGCAGCCAACTCGTGTGGCGCCGCCGGTCCGGCGGAACCGGAACCGGGGGGGGGGGGGGGAATGAGCATAATATAATAAAGGACAGTCATATTGTTGTTTTGCACAGAAAATAAGGATTGTCCAGTGTTTACAATACAGACCTCTTGAGGGTTTGTGGATCAAGTCACATGCGTGGCAGCTAGTTAGCTTGTTAGCTGCATTGGGGGTGTCCTTTACACACCCATGATTGTGTTACCACCACATAGTGATTATGAGTCGCTTATTGGGTTCTTAAATGCAGCCTTGGCTTGCCCATTCCCTCCGTAAAATAGTTGAGATGATGTGGATAGCCATCAGAGGCGAACAGTGACTTAGCTTCTGCTCCTTTTAGTGTTCTCATTGTGCACTTCACTCGCTTTTTCTTGGCATCTTCAGATCAGCCCTACCCCAATACCTCATGGTGCGGCGAATGCTAAGGAACGTTCAAAAACATTGAGCTTTTTGAGTTTCGTCAGGGTTGGTAAAAGGTTGCCAAACAGTGCGCCAACAGGCTTTCTTGTCGCCAAAAAAGTTTGAACAAGTTAAATGTTTTTTTGCAAATGTAGTTTTCCACAAGCACTTGCACAATAGTTGAAAGCGTTTGCAAACGCATGTAATGTGTGTCGCTATTAGCAACTGTTGAAGTCTCTTTTCTGACAAAACTGTTGGCGACCTTAAACACTGTGTGCAAACTGTTTTATAACTTTTCACAAACCCTGATGAAACCCAAAAAGCATAGCGTTCGTGAATGTTCCTCAGCCTTCACCGCTCCGTGAGATAGTAGCTTTAGACTGATGTCACCACGACCTGTCCCCCTGGATAAGTGGTAGATGATGGACCAGAGTATTTAAAGGGTTTTAATGGCAGTTGTCTTAAACGCCACAGAACAAAAATTGTTTCCATAGAATGAATAAAGTTCATTTTAAGTTTAAACCACTGGGGACAAAAATGGTGTTTTCCAGCAACTCTGTTTACATTCTGTTTTGGATACCACCATCCATTTATTTGTAACCAAAGCTTCCTGTTTTGTTAAATTCATATTTTTAGAATTCCTGATCCGATTCCTCCGCCTGGGAGCTGGATGTTTGATTTCCCAAAAGGCTTCCATAATAGCAGCTGAATATTCCTCATCACATTGTTCTTGGGGGAATTTTTCCATTCCGACTTGATTTACATTTCCTGGTGTTGTCACCACACCTTCTTCTAAATGTGTGTTTTTGGAAGCTTTTTTGAGCTCTTCTTTGCTGTTTAACCTTACTCTTGTTTTAACTTTGTTACTATCTCTTATGTTAATGGGTCGTTTGTGACACGTGTCTTAAATCATCCAAAAATACCCTGAAAATACAGATTTATCATCCAATTTTTTTCTTACCACTTGGTTACCTTGTTAGGCTTCCTGCTCCATGAACCAATTGGCTTTAATATTTTTGGTGTACTTTTTTTACAATGTTATTAATGTAATTTTTTATGGATTTGCATTTTTTGCATACCTTTTGAGTATTTTTATAAATTTGTGACTACTGTTGAAAATTTTAAGTTTCTACACAACTCGATGTTTGGATATTCTTATAAATTGTTTTTTTCTTCATAAATTAGGGATTTTATTCTCATAGATTTAGAAAATTTTACTTGTCAGTGTATCTCTTTTTCCTGTATGTGTATATGCATTTTTTTCTAGTGAATTTTGAGCTTTTTTTAATGCTTTTTCCTTTTAAATGTGCAATTTTTCCACATCTTACATCTTAAAAGACTTAAATTGAGTTTAGCCCTGGAGATGCCCCAATTTACAACTACTTATTTAATGATTCATTTATTTGTATCACTTCCTCATTCATGTATGCACTGTATTTATCAATTTTTTTTATTTTCAACTCAACATTGCTTTAGATTAAAACCTGTATAACATTCAAGTCTAATGCTTCAAGCTTAAGTCTAGGTATTCTTCAACCATGAGTCTCCATGACTAACTTTGTTTTGTTTTCATCGACTCCTCATCCTTCCTGCTCTTCCCTTCCTGTCCTCCTATTTCCCTCCCAGTCATTCGGGGTATTCTTGGGTTCCTTTGGTGAATCACCTTTATTGCTTGTTTCCACTGGGACGAGGAGCGGTCCTGAGGTCTTAAATGCTGACCTCATAACGCCATCCGCAATTTTCTAGGTTGTTCCCGAAATTGTCTTAAAAACGGGTGAATACTGGGAGCAATTATGTGGCTCGTTACTGCTCTCTAGCAGAAGGTTAACAGGGTTTTCCCGTCAGTCGTCTGACTCACTATTGTTTGTTGGCGTGTTTATGTTTCCTTGTCTCTAAAAGTGTGACGGCGCACGTGAGGGAGTCCACGGTGGCGGAGGGTGGGTCAGGATTATCAGGTCACATCTGGTTTTGGTGTCAGACCCTCAAACTCAAAGAGCTTTCATGATTGTGCTGGGAAGTTGAGCCAAACATGAATGCAACAAGATCCATCTCTATTTTGAATTCTCCTGGAAAATCAAGGGAATAACTTGAACAGTGCCCAAATATTTGAGGATATCCAGTTGTTACATTGGTATTCAGTTTTCAAATTTGGCGTTTTGGCAGTTTGTTTTCAAACTGCATGATTTTTGTTTTTATTCCACTTTTGCTAATACCAATGGCTAATTGTAGCTTTTGCAAAAAACAAAAAAAGGTCACAAATATACAAGAAAAGATTGGAAAAAAATTGTATTGTTTGAAATTTATAAGAAAACCAAACTTTTTGAGGAAAAAAATAAATTACAAGTAAAGTCACAACTTTATTAATTAAAGTTGCAAGTTAATAATAATAATTTGAGGCTTATTAATGTGAGGCTTATTAATGTCTTCTAAGCCATGTGTCCTTGTCATGTGGATGTATGACATAATAATACTAGAAAAGCACTCGGAGAGCGCAGACCTCCGCCAAGCGCCACAGTTCCCCCCATACAGTGTTTATGTGTATGTTTTCAGATTCCTTGACCATGAAAACATATGACTAGCAATTGGATTCACAATGATAGGATTAGTGGTTCAGTAGTTATTGACGAAAATGGCATTTTCCGTAATGGGGGTTTAGTGCCACAGTTCCCCCCATACAGTGTTTGTGTGTACGTTTTCAGATTCCTTGACCATGAAAACATATGACAAGCAATTGGATTGACAATGATAGGATTGACAATGATAGGATTAGTGGTTTAGTAGTTATTCACGAAAATGGCATTTTGCGTAATGGCGGTTTTCTTGTGGACGGTGATCCGGATCACCACCAAAATCTAATCATCTGTAGGATACCCCATTTCTGACAATCTGTGAAAATTTCATGAAAATCCGTCCATAACTTTTTGAGTTATCTTGCTAACAAACAAACAAACAGACAAACCAACGCCGATGATCACATAACCTCCTTGGCGGAGGTAAAAATTAAAACTAGAGGGCACTCAGAGCGCATACCTTTGCCAAGGCTCCTTCCCGCTCACCCTCCCTTTGTCCTCTCCTACATCCCTTTGTCTGTCCATTATGAGATGGGGCCTTGGTGGAGGTATGCACTCATGGATCACTTTCAACAAGTACTGAGTTCATCTTTGGGCCAAGGGCCAACTCTGGTGAAAGTGTCATCCAAATCCATCTGAATTTTTGCGTGATCCTGCTAACAGACAGAGAAATGGCAGCAAAAACAACTAGAAAAACACTGGGAGAGTGCAGACCTCCGTCAAGCAGCTCATTTACCCCAAATGACATTGCTACAAATGCAGCAGTTTTCTAAATGCAACATTTCTGCATTTGATATTGATGAAAAATACTAATTCAAGTTTCCTTTTATAAGATTTATTGAAATAACAAATAAATAGTATTGGGTAACTTAGCTACAGAAATTCTGGTGTACAAGCAAAAGTTAAATTTAACTAAGCTGATACTGATTTTTACTAAAAAAAATTCCTGGCTCCAGGTGGTGATCCGGATCACCACAAAAATGTAATCATCTGTTCCCCATGCCATTACACACCTTTCCTGAAAATTTGATCAAAATCTGCTCATAAATTTTGGAGTAATGTTGCTAAGAGACAGACAGACAAAGCAATGCCAGTGTCATAACAAAAAGTGATCAACTGCCAAAAATTGGTCACTAGGTGCCATATTGAAGTTATGGGGTTATATTAGCCATAAAATATATATTTCAACAGGTAAATGGTACCGAGTTAAGTATAATAAGATCCATTTAACACTTATGATGCATTTTGAACCGGAAAACAACTTGATGTAGAATTAAAAGCAATTAAAATAAACAAGAAAAAAAGGGGAAAAAAATCAGAGAAATCTGATTATCACTTCAGATCTGGTGAGACATTTTTAAGATCAGCATAATAAAATAAAATTATTACAGATGTCCTGTCCCTCCTCAGCTTCATACAGTACTCTGTTTTCTTTGTGCCCTCTGCTTTACTGAGACCTGGCTCAAGGAAGAGATACCGGACAGCGTGCTCCTCCTCGAGGGATTTCAGCTGTTTTGTGCTGATCGAGACTCGGGGCTCTCTGGCAAGACCGCAGCGGAGGAGTCTGCTTCTACATCAACAGCAACTGGTGCTCCGATGTAACTGTGATCTCCCAACACTGTTCTCCCGCTCTGGAATATTTATTCATCAACTGCAAGCCATTTTATTCCCCGCGTGAGTTTGCTTCATTCATCCTGGCCGCTGTTTACGTCCCGCCCAACGCGGACGTGCGCGAGGCTCAGCACGCGCTCGCGGATCAAATTCAGCAAGCGGAGCAGACTTTTCCGGACTCTGGTTATTGTGGTTGGCGACTTTAACCAGAGCAACCTGAGCCACGAACTCCCCCGATACAAACAGTTTATTAAATGCCCCACCAGAGGAGAGAACACGCTGGATCACTGTTACACTACAGTTAAGGACGCGTATCGCGCTGTTCCCCGCGCTGCGCTCGGACTATCTGATCACGTGATGGTCCACCTGATTCCCACATACAGACAGAGACTGAAGCTCACAAAACCTGTTGTGAGCACTACGAGGAAATGGACCAGTGATGCTGGGGAGAAGCTGAGCACATGCTTGGAAATAAGTGACTGGGGCATGTTTAAAGGTGCCACGCATGATCTGGATGAGTACACGGACACTGTGACCTCATATATCCACTTTTGTGAGGAGAGCATTCTCCCATCGCGCACCAGGGTGAGCTACTCCAATGACAAGCCCTGGTTCACAGCTAAGCTCAGACAGATCAGGAAGGAGAAAGAGGCAGCGTTGAAAAGTGGAGACAGGGACTGCTATAGGGAGGTCAAATACTGGTTTAGGAGAGAGCTGAGGACAGCTAAATCTGTGTATTCTGAGAGACTCCAGCAACAGTTCACTGCTAACGACTCTGCTTCTGTGTGGAGAGGACTGAGGCAAATCACCAACTATCGGCCTCAGGCTTCTAAGGGACAGGATGACAAAGCCCTTTGTCAAAGACTGTCCCAACACTATGCCCGTTTTGACACCTCGTCAGCTGTGTCCAACTCCCCCCTCCCCCCAGCGCCACTGCCTCCATGGTCCCCACTTCATCAAAGGCGGCCCCCCCTCCTCCCCCCCTGCCCTTGTCATCAGTGAGCAGGACGTGCACAGACAGTTCTCCAGAATGAACCCGCGCAAGGCCCCCGGTCCGGACGGCATGTCTCCCTCCACCCTGAGACACTGTGCGGAGGAGCTGACTCCTGTCTTCAGACATTTTTAACACCTCCCTGAAGTCATGCCACATGCCGGCCTGCCTCAAAACCTCTACCATCGTCCCTGTCCCCAAGAAGCCACAGATCACTGGACTTAACGACGACAGACCTGTAGCGCTCACCTCTGTAGTCATGAAGTCCTTTGAGCGCCTGGTCCTGCCCCACCTCAAGACCATCACCACTGCCCTCCTGGACCCGCTGCAGTTTGCCTACAGAGCCAACAGGTCTGTGGACGACGCAGTCAACCTGGCCCTCCACTCCATCCTGCAGCACCAGGACTCCCCGGGAACCTACGCCAGGATCCTGTTTGTGGAATTCAGCTCTGCATTCAATACCATCCGCCCCGCTCTGCTCCAGGACAAGTTGTCCCTGCTCAACGTGCCTGACTCCCTCTGCAGGTGGATCACCGACTTCCTGACGGACCGGAGGCAGCATGTGCGGCTGGGAAAGACTGTCTCAGACTCTGTTAGCATCAGCACCGGATCACCCCAGGGCTGTGTACTTTCCCTCCTGCTCTTCTCCCTGTACACCAACTCCTGCACCTCCAGCCACCAGTCTGTCAAGCTGATCAAGTTTGCGGACGACACCACCCTCATCGGGCTCATCTCCAATGGCGACGAGTCCGTCTACAGGAGAGAGGTGGCCCAGCTGGCGTCCTGGTGCAGCCACAACAACCTGCAGCTGAACGCTCTGAAGACAGTGGAGATGATCGTGGACTTCAGGAAAATCACAGCCCCTCTGCCCCCCCTTACCCTCACAGACTCTCCCATCACCACTGCGGATTCCTTCCGCTTCCTGGGCACCACCATCACCCGGGACCTCAAGTGGGAGCCGGTGCAGTTCCGGTGCAGTTTTGGTGCAGTTCTACATGGCCATCATCGAGTCCATCCTCACCACCTCCATCACCGTGTGGTACGCAGGAGCCACCACCAGGGACAGACTAAGACTGCAGCGCGTTGTGCGCGCCGCTGAGAAGGTGATCGGTTGCAAGCTCCCATCCCTCCAGGACCTGTACATCTCCAGGACCCCGAGGCGTGCAGGTCGGATCATAGCCGACCCTTCACACCCTGGACACGCACTGTTTGCCCCCCTCCCCTCAGGCAGAAGACTTCGGTCCATTCAGACCTCCCGCTATATGAACAGCTTCTTCCCCTCTGCCATCAGACTGCTGAACACGAAGTGACTTATTAGACTCTCGTGCACTACGTACAGCAGCTCAACCGGACTCATGATAATTATCACTGTTTTCTTTTGCACTACCGACTGCACTATGTGGAACTCCACAATATCTGCTGCTTGTTAATATATTTAAAAATTGCATAGATTAGTATTACTCATTCATATTCTACATTTTATTGCATGCATAGTTTTTTTATTTTTATCTTTAGTGCTACTCATGTTTAATGTTGCAGCATTGCACCGAGACAAATTCCTAGTTTGTGTACTACATGAACAATGGCAATAAATCTCATTCTGATTCTGATTCTAAAAATAACCTTAGGTTGTTTTTTTTTTGTTTTTTGTTTTTGTTTTTTTTAACAGCACCACATAAGCAAATAAATAACATCAACTTCCCAATGTCTCGACGGGACTTTAAAAGTTATCTTAATGCAAGTTATTTCAACCACGTCATACTGTATTTTCTATTATATTACTGACATTAATAAATTAACATTAATGGGGGGAAAGGTTTCACTTCAGAAAAAATAACAGTTCAACATGTTTAATACATTAAGTGAAGCATACAGCACAGAAAAAAATGTCATGTAACATAAGCTTAAATAATCAGATGTTGCTCTTTTCTGGATTATTGGTGTTTTCACATTCAAACTGCTGTCGAATTCAAGCATAAAACTTACTTTGAACTGTTTCTGACTTTGTTCCACTTCTGTCTGAGCCAAGAAAAAAGAAAAAGCCAGGCTGAGCAGCATGCTGAATGCTGGGATATGTTAGGGCCACAAAGATACTCTTCATGTACCCTTCGTTTTCGGGGTTTTGAAGTCTACATTTGTCAGCCACATGTGACGGAGCCCACGGAATGGGACAGCCTTCGACGCAGCAACGTATCTGGCCTAGAAATGCGCACTTGGAAGACGCAAAACCTGAACTGAGACACAGCATCTGTGGACACATCTTAAAGGGAAAGCTCAATATTATTATTATTTTCCCCCCAAAAAAATGTGTGGATCCAGATCATGATACGGATCACCACCAAAATCTAATCATCTGTTCCCCATGCCATTACACACCTTTGCTGAAAATTTCATCAAAATCTGTTCATAACTTTTGGAGTAATGTTGCTAACAAACGAACAAACCAACCAACACCACTAAAAACATTAGCTCCTCCCCTTGGCGGAGGTAACAGTCAATCATAATAAACTCTGAAAATTTGCTTATTTATGGGAGGAAAAGAATTAGTTTTTTTTTTTAAAAGAAAGAGAGAATTAAAAAAAATTAAGAATTAAAATCTTGTCAAAAAAAGTCTGAAATTTGTGCAAGAAGGTGCAAATTTAACAGAAAAACGCACACATTTATAGGACCAAATTTAGAAAATTGTAACTAATGATGCTTTCACAGCTAATCCACTTGGTCTTTTTGGACTTTTATGCATTTCATTTTCAAAAAGGTTCAGACATTTGGACCAAACGTAGGAAGTTAAGGTAGCCAATAAGAGGGAAAATGAGTTGTGCACTCAGAGAGAGGATATAAGGCCAATAGTTGCATAAAAAGTCACTAAAAAAATCATGAAAATGCATTTTTTCTCGGGGGGGGGGGGGGGGGAAGAAAAATAGATGAGCAATACCACCTAAAAATCATCACGGCTGATGAAGATAAGCGTCCTTTTTAATGAAGACTCGGACAGTATTGTAGCCTCACTAAACTACAGTTCAACAACTAATATGATGGACTCTTCCCCAGTTCTAACTTCAAGTGTGGTTACAGATGTGTCCAGAGCTGCAGAAATCATCTTGGAGTGTGATTAACATGTTTGCTGACAGAAGAAGAAAAACAAGTAATTCAGTCCATACAGCCAATCATGTACAGCAGAACAAATTACGTTTCTGCTATCTACAATGTTAATTACATGTAGAATCAGAGGGGCCGCTGCCACTACCACAAACAACTTTTCCTTCCCCTATTCTATTGTGCTGAGCACCAAGCTAGAAGGCAGGAAGTATCATTTTTATATGGTCTTTGGTATGACCCGGCCGGGGCTTGAACCCATGACCTAGCGGCTGTGGGATGGATGCTCTACCACTAGTCCACCACTCCGGTGGCTGATGAAGACATCCATCTTCCACCGCTTTTCCGGAGGTCCAGGTCGCGGAGGCAGCAGTTCAAGCAGAGAAGCCCAGACTTCCCTCTCCCCAGCCACCTGCTCCAGGTTTTCAGAGAGGATACCAAGGCATTCCCAGACCAGCTGGGAGACATAGTCTCTCCAGTGAGTCCTGGGTCTGCCCCGGGGTCTCCTCCCAGAGGGACATGCCTTAAACACCTCAAGGGGGAGGCGTCCAAGAGGCATCCTGATCAGATGCCCATACCACCTCAACTGGCACCTTTCAGTGTGGAGGAGCAGTGGTTCAGGTTGGGACCAGGAAGCAGAGTTGCAGTCTTGGACGCCTCTCTGCAGCTCCTCTTCATCCTCCACCCCTCAACTTAGCCCCCCGTCTTCCCCATCAGAGACTCATTGTCTGCTCCCTCCAAAGTAAATAAAAATATAATGTATAAGCATCCCAAAGTGACTAAACAAAAAGTTGGTACAACTCAAACATGAAGCCTCTAAATTGAATGATTTGGCCTCTGTTCCTCCTCATAATTTGAAAATTAAATGCGGTTAAATATTAGGTCTCTAACTCCCAAGTCTCTGCTCGTCCATGATCTGTTAATTGATCATCAGATTGATTTATTATCCCTTACAGAGACTTGATTAGGGCTAGAGGATGTTGGTTTAAATGAATCAACTCCCTCTGGTTATTTAAACTGTCAAAATCCCAGAGGTTCTGGTTGTGGAGGAGGAGTAGCAACAATTTACCATTCCAAATTACGAGTTAATGTAAAGCAAAAAGCACGTTATAATTCCTTTGAGGGCCTGGTCCTCAGTATTGGGCATTTTAGCAATTTTAGGCTAAACCCAATTTTGCCATAGTTTATCGTCCTCCATCAACCTACTCAGAGTTTTTATCCGAATTTGCTGAATTCTTAGCTGATTTAATGCTGAAATCAGATAGAATAATTATAGTAGGGGACTTTAATGTACATGTAGATGATAGCTAGTGATTGCCTTAATTTGGCATTTAATTCAATATTACACTCGATTGAGTTTTCTCAGAAAGTAGGAGATTCTACCCATTATCGCCACCATACGTTGGACCTTGTTCTGACATATGGCATAGAAATAGAAAATCTGGTAGTGTCTCCTCATAACCCTGTACTGTCAGACATTGTCTGTTAACCTTTGATTTTACTATTTCTGACTATTTGACTCCTAAGGAAAAATATTACTACAGTAGATGCCTCTCAGATGATGTTGTTACCAAATTTATGCAGATTGTTTCCTCTATGCCATGTGTCAACACAACAGAAATAAGCTATAAACAGGTTGCTCCTTCTGTAATTGATGGCATGGTAGATAGTGTTACAGCTTCTCTACATCAGACTCTAGACATGATGGCCCCTTTAAAAAAGAAAAAGTCTAATCAGAGATGTCTATCTCCTTAGTTCAACACAGAAACTCGTAGCTTAAAACAGAAGACTCGTCAATTAGAAAGAAAACGGCACTCCACTAATTTAGATGAAATCTATGTAGCTTGGAGAAATCATCTTTTAAATTATAAAAAAATCTCTTAGAAAAGCTAGAACGAGTTATTATTCCGCATTAATAGAAGAGAACAAGAATAATCCCAGGTTTCTTTTCAGCACTGTAGCCAGGCTGACAAAGAGTCAGGACTCTGTCAATCCTAGCATTCCCTTAGAGCTTACTAGTCAGGACTTTATGAACTTTTTCAATAATAAAATTTCATCTATCAGAGATAAAAATCAATCAGATTCTTCCCACCGTTAACTTAAATACAGTAACTACTACAGCTCCTTCAGTTGACATCTGTTTGGATGAGTTTACTCCAATTGACCTTTTAGAGTTAGACAAAATAATTTCATCCAAGCCTTCAACTTGTCTTTTAGACCCTATTCCTACCAGGTTATTTAAAGAAGTCTTCCCATTTATTGGTAGCGTTATTCTCCAAATAGTAAATTCTTCATTAACTTTAGGCCATGTACCACAGGCTTTTAAAACTGCTGTAATTAAACCCTTACTCAAAAACCAACTCTGGATCCAGGAGTTTTAGCTAACTATAGACCAATCATTAATCTGCCTTTCATTTCAAAAATCTTAGAAAGAGTTGTTGCTACGCAATTATTTGACCACTTGCAGGGAAATGGTTTATTTGAAGAGTTTCA
The DNA here is from genome assembly GCA_020510985.1 of Pholidichthys leucotaenia. Lineage (NCBI taxonomy): Eukaryota > Metazoa > Chordata > Actinopteri > Cichliformes > Pholidichthyidae > Pholidichthys > Pholidichthys leucotaenia. Next base: position 119,114,182 of record CM035836.1, on the reverse strand, counting down.
ATCTGGGTTTAGAATCCATCATAGTACTGAAACAGCCTTAGTGAAGGTCACTAATGACCTCCTTATCGCATCTGATAATGGACTTGTTTCTGTACTTGTCCTTTTAGACCTTAGTGCAGCTTTTGATACTATCGATCATAATATTCTACTTGATAGATTAGAACACTATGTTGGACTGAATGGAACTTTGTTGCAGTGGTTTAGATCTTATTTATCTGATAGGTTCCAGTTTGTTCATGTCAATAATGAGTTTTCTTTCAACTCAAAGCTTAGTCATGGAGTTCCACAGGGATCTGTGCTAGGCCCTACTCTTTTTAGTTTATATATGCTTCCATTTGGCAACATTATTAGAAAGCAGTGTATACATTTTCATTGTTATGCAGATGACACACAATTATACCTGTCATTGAAGCCAGATGATAGTAATCAATTAGCCAAGTTAGAAGCCTGTCTTAAGGAAATCAAAGCTTGGATGACTTGTAATTTCCTGCTATTAAATTCAGATAAGACTGAAGTCATTCTTGTTGGTCCAAAAAACCTTAGAAATACCTTTCCAAATCAAACTTTTAGTTTGGATGTGGTTACTCTTTCGCTTAATAGCTCTGTGAGGAACCTTGGAGTTGTTTTTGATCAAGATCTGTTTTTCAATTCACATATTAAATTTGTTTCTAAGACTGCCTTCTATCATTTGCGTAATATTGCCAAGATTAGGAGCATCTTGTCTCAGAGTGATGCTGAGAAACTGATCCACACTTTTGTTAGCTCTAGATTAGATTATTGGAACTCTTTATTATCAGGTTGTCCTAAAATATCTCTAAAAAGTCTTCAGTTGATCCACAATGCTGCTGCAAGAGTTTTAACAGGTACTAGAAAGAGAGCTCATATCTCTCCGGTTCTGGCCTCCCTTCATTGGCTTCCCATAGAGTTTAGAATTAAGTTTAAAATCCTTCTTCTCACTTTCCAAGCTCTAAACAATCAGGCCCCTTTTTATTTAAAAGATCTGATATTACCCTATTATGCTAACAGAGCACTACGCTCCCAAAATGCTGGATTACTTGTAATACCTAGAATCTCCAAAAGTACAATGGAGGGCAGAGCCTTCAGTTATCAAGCTCCTCTCTTGTGGAACCAGCTGCCAATCTGGATTCAGGAGTCAGACTCGATCTCTGTTTTTAAGAATAGGGTTAAAACCTTCCTTTTTGATATAGCCTACAATTAGGGAGGGATCATGTGTCTCTGAACCCTCCCTTAGTTATGCTGCTAATAGGTTTAGACAGCCGGGGGGGACCTCCAATAATTGCACTGGGCTTCGCTCCTTTCTTCACTCTCTAATGAAATATTTTTTTTTTTGCTGGTCATTAACATCTGTTTGTTCTCTCCCATAGAGTGAGTCCCCATTGTGCTGTTTGCTCTCTACATGTCTGTTCTTTTCATCTTCTCTATCCCCTCACCCCCCAACCAGTCGCAGCAGATGACTGCCCCTCCCTGAGCCTGGTTCTGCTGGAGGTTTCTTCCTGTTAAAAGGGAGTTTTTCCTCTCCACCGTCGCCAAGTGCTTGCTCACAGGGGACCGCCTGATTGGTGGGGTCTTTCTGCAATTGTTGAGTCCCCCCCCCCACAGTTCAAAGTGCTTGTGAGATGACTGTTGTTGTGAAATGGCGCTATATAAATAAAGTTGAATTGACATAGTCTCTCCAGCGAGTCCTGGGTCTCCTCCCAGAGGGATGTGCCCGAAACACCTCAAAGAGGAGGCGTCCAGGAGGCACCCTGATCAGATGCCCATACCACCTCAACTGGCTCATTTCAATGTGGAGGAGCAGTGGTTCTACTCTGAGCCTCTTCCGGATGACTGAGCTCCTCACCCTATCTCTGAGGGTGAGTCCAGCAATCCTATGAAGAAAGCTCATTTCAGTTGCTTGTATCCGCAATCTCGTTCTTTCGGTCATTACCCAAAGCTCGTGACCATAAGTGAGAGTAGGAACGTAGATTGACTGGTAAATCAACAGCTTTGCCTTAGAGCTCAGCTCCCTCTTCACCACAACAGACCGGTGCAACGTCCGCATCACTGCAGATGCTGCTCTGATCCATCTCTCTGTCGATCTCTCGCTCCATTCTCCCCTCACTCATGAATAAGACCCCAAGATACTTAAACTCCTCCACTTGGGGCAGGAGATTGTCACCAACCCGGAGAGGAAAATCCACCTTTTTCGGCTGAGGACCATGGACTCGGACTTGAAGGTACTGATTCTCATCCCAGCCGCTTCACACTCAGCGGCAACCCATCCCAGGAAGCCCTGTAGGTCATTGCTGGATGAAGCCAACAGGACAACATCATCTGCAAACAACATAGATGAGATCCTGTGGTCACCAAGCATGACACCCTCCATTCCCTGGCTACGCCTAGAAATCCTGTCCATAAAAATTATGAACAGGATCGGTGACAAAGGGCAGCCCTGGGGGGAGTCCAACTCTCACTAGGAATGAGTCCGACCAAGTGTTGGGAATACAAACCAAACTCTCACACCGGTCGTACAGAGACCGAATAGCTCATAACAACAAGGCCAATAACCCATACTTCTAAAGCACCCCCCTCCCACAAAAAAACATGAGGGACGCGGTCGAATGCCTTCTCCAAGTCCACAAAATACATGTAAACTGGTTGGGCAAACTCCTACGAACCCTCAAGAATTCTTGAGAGGGTAAAGAGTTGGTCCGATGTGCCACGGCCAGGACGAAAACCACATTGCTCCTCCTGAATCCGAGGTTCGACCATTGGCCGGACTCTCCTCTCCAGTGTCTTGGTATAGACCTTCCTAGGGAGGCTGAGGAGTGTGATCCCTCTTAAGTTGGAGCACACCCTCCCGTCCCCTTTTTTGAAGAGGGGAACCACCACCCCTGTTTGCCATGCCAAAGGCACTGCCCTGGGCCTTCACGCAATGTTGCAGAGGCGTGTTAACCATGATAGCCCAACAACATCCAGGGCTTGAGATACTCAGGGCGAATCTTGTCCACCCCCTGGGCCCGGCCACCAAAGAGATTTTTAACCACCTTGGCGACCTCAGCCCCTTTGATAGGCGAGTCGTCCCCCTCGTCCCCAAGCTCTGCTTCCTCTATGGAAGGTGTGTCAGTGGGATTGAGGAGATCCTCGAAGTATTCCTTCCACCGCCCGACGATATCCCCAGTCGAAGTCAGCAGTTCCCCATCCCACTATACACAGTGTGGACAGGGAGCTACTTCCCCCTCCTATGCCGCCGGGCAGTTAGCCAGAATCTCTTTGAGGCCGACCGAAAGTCTTGTTCCATGGCCTCACCGAACTCCTCCCATACCTGAATTTTTGCTTCAGCAACCACCCGAGCTGCACTCCCCTTGGCCTGCCGGTACACCTCAGCTGCTTCAGGAGTCCCACAAGCCAACCAAGTTTGATAGGACTCCTTCTTCAACTTAATGGCCCCCCTCACCACTGGTGTCCACCACTTGGTTTGGGGGTTGCCACCATGAGATGCCCCAATGACCTTGTGGCCGCAGCTCTGGGCAGCCGCTTCAACAATGGAGGTGGAGAACATGGCCCATTCAGACTCCATGTCTCCAGACTTCCTCGGAATGTGGTTGAAGTTCTTCCCGAGGTGGGAGTTGAAGACCTCCCGGACAGGGGCCTCAGCCAGACGTTCCCAGCACACCCACACTATATGCTTGGGTCTTCCAGGTCTGAATGCCATCCTCCTCTGCCATTGGATCCAACTCACCACCAGGTGGTGATCAGTTGACTGCTCTGCACCTCTCTTTTCCCAAGTGTCCAAGACATACGGTCACAGGTCTGATGACACGATAACAAAATCGATCATCGACCTGCGACCTAGGGTGTCCTGGTACCAGGTGCACATATGGACACCCTTATGCTTGATCATGGTGTTCGTTATGGACAAACTGTGGTTGTCACAAAAGTCCAATAACTGAACACCACTCAGGTTCAGATCGGGCAGGCTGTTCCTCCCAATCACCCCCCTCCAGGTTTCACTGTCGTTGCCCACATGCATATTGAAGTCCCCCAGTATGACAATGGAGTCTCCCAAGAGGAGCACTCTCCAGCACCCCAGTTAGAGACTCCAAAAAGGGTGGGTACGCTGAACCATCATTTGGTGCATAGGCACAAATGATGGTCAGGACCCGTTTCCCAACCCGAAGACGCAGAGAAACAACCCTTTCATCCATCGGGGAAAACTCCAGTATAGAGGCAGCAAGGTGGGGGGATACAAGAATTCCCATCCCTGCGCATCGCCTCTCGCCCGGGGCAACTCCAGAGTAGACAGTGTAACAAAATACGAACCTTGGTCTGGACCTTGGTGTCGACTTTCAGGTGTAAAAACACCCTAAAAGTTGAACATTTATATGTAAAATGTCACCATTTACAAGAAAAAAAACACCAATTTGTGTGTGTGTGTGTGTGTGTGTGTGTGTGTGTGTGTGCGTGCGCACAATAATGAGAAACATCACAAATAGGTTTCCAGTTTTGTCCAAAAAAATGCTCAAAATGTCTTTCTGTGTTACTCATCAGTCGAACATCTGCATTTACTGTAGATACCACTTAAAATGTTTGGAATTGATGCACAGAATAGTTGGAGAAATCTGCAAATATCTGACAAGGTTGTCTGATGACCTATGTTTGTGTTCTGTGCCTCAGGCCCAGCTGCAGCGCTCATTGGACAGCTCCGTCTCCATGAAGTCGAGGACCCTGTTGGGCCGCCGTAGCAGGAAGGAGGCGGCAGTGGCGGGGATGGGCTCAGAAATGCACAATGGCTCGCCAGGTGAGAGCCCGCTGTCAGAGCAAGACTCCGGGATTCTTGATGTGGAGGATGAAGAGGACGATGAAGTAAGAAAACTCAAACTGCACACAAAGAGGCACCTGAGTTTGTGATTTTTGCTTCCTGTCAGTTGCTGAAACCTGATGTAAAAGCCAGACTTCATCCCTCAAAACATGGGATCATGTTCCCATCCTTTTGGGTGTTGCAATACATATAGTGCCTATGTAATCAGAGGTGTTTCCAGACAGCTGTAATTTAAAGCCTCTCTTTTTTTTAGTATTAATCATTTCTGGGTGGGAGTCTGCTTTTAGCCTCTTCTGCTCTGTTCAATTTCCCTAAAAACGCCTAAAAATAACATACCCAAAGTAAATCAAAAGCAGTTCTTCAACCCTTTGCAGCATCTTCATGGGGTTGGTCTCATTTAAAAGAAAACACTCTGAATTTTTTGGCAAAACAGTCATAATCTCTTTAAGTGCTCCTGCCACTGAGTAACAATCATCTAAACATACTGAATTTGAAAAAAATAAAGTTCGCCTGGATGTTTTTTTAGATAGAGATGCTTGCAAATAACATACAGCTGTCGGATACTGGCTGAAAAACACAACAGAAATGTAGAACCAAGTGTTTTCAAGCTCAGGTCAAAATTTTGTAACAATACCACAAAAAATGAATATATTACACAGCTTTTTTTCTCATGTTGTAACAAGGCGTTTGTAACACTACTTTAGGTGCAGTCTTTACCCTTTTGGTAGTACTGGGTATGGCAGTGTAGTTACCTTTAACCTTACTACCTGGACAGAAGGGACAATTGGGCCAGGTCAGATAGATTCTAGGTTCGTAGGAGCCTGGAGGGTACAACAACAGATGACACACACACAGAAGTATGGGAACTTGCAAATATGTGTATTTTGACAGATGTGTACACTTAAACAAAAATACAGCGCTTGTAACAATAATGAAAAAAAATAAAAATAAAATACCCCAAAATATATTTACAACATGTACAGTCCTCTAGTATCCGTTCCAGGTGATCAGTTGGATCACCTCTACCAGTTGGTTAGGTTTGTGCTTGGGCTCACCATCCAGATCTGGAGATCTACGGTCTTCTAAATCCAGTCCAAAAAAACCCTGACCATGCCTAGCAACACGTGCTTCAAAGGGGATTCCCGCGCTCACGTGAATTCACAGCCTTTGGATTCAAATCAATCTCGAAGAGTTTGATCCAGGCAAAGGCTGGTACTAGCACGTTAGCTCACCGTCTCAGTAAGGGATCTCTCTCTCTCGGTCGGTGTGTCTGCCGTGACTGAAAGCATTCTGCAGGTTACACCAAGACCAAGTGAGAGAGTGTGTGACCCCATTGGCTGATGCTGCCAACAAACGACGCAGCCATTGGTTGCTCAATATACCAAATAAAAATATTAGGAACCTTATCAGATAGAAATGTTTTTAACTAGTTATGAATATATTTTATGAACTTATATTTATTTATATATTTATCTTCAAAATATTTATTCCCATTGTGAAATGAGTGGGTTTTTTTTTTTTAAAGCGGTATCGATATTTATAATTTTATTTACGTTTTTAACACTGGGTTACACTTTCCCCCCTTAGAATCATGCAAGTCCCTTTGCATGGGATTAGCTAGATAGTAATGATGAGAGAACCAGTGTTCATGAGAATAATCTTAGGATCTGGCTCTGTTAAGGCTCTGGTAAAAGCCAGGTTTAGTCCTTGAAACAGGGACTGGGCAACAGTTATGAGAAGATTTCCCAACTGACTATACTGTAGTCTTTCTGGCTGGGAGGTTGTCATCTCGGAGCGTCTCACAGTCTTTGGGATTTCTTTTTCAGATTCTTTTTCTTCCACAGGTTCATCACAGGTACCTTTATCAGGTAAGTTGGTTTCACTTTCAGTTCCATTCTCATTGTTTGATTGTTCCACATTTGTTTCAGTTTCCTCCAGGTTTCCATCATTCGGTAAGTTGTCACATCCAGGTGAATTGTCATTTCCAGGTAAGTTGTCACATCCAGGTGAATTGTCATTTTCTATTTGGTTGTCATTCTCAGGTAAGTGAGTTTCAACAGGAATGGAATGTCTTTGGATGGGGAATTTCATAGACTTGAGTGAGCTTTATGGGCGTTTGGATTGATCCTTTTCTGTACCAATAGACATCCTCATTTTCTGGTTCTGAATTCTCACATTCCTCACTTTGTTCAGGTGACTGTCTTGTCTTAGGTTTGTGGACACGTTTTGGTTGGACAGGTTCTCCTTCAACGGGGGCAAGAAAACCACAGGGGAGCAAGAGGTCGCGGTGAACGGTGCGAACAGGACCATCTTTTGTCTCAGGTTTTATAGTGTAAACAGGCAAGTCACCTGCTTGGTTCACCACAATGTGGATTTCAGCTTCCCACCTGTCTGCTAGTTTGTGCTTTCCTCTGAGGCGGACTGCACGTACCAAAACTCTGTCACCTGGTTCTAGTTTTGAGGGTTTCACTCGCATATCAAATCTTGTTCTGTTTCTTTCAGCCGTCTTGTTAGCATTTTCTGTTGCTAGTTTGTAGCTTTCTTATAGAGTTGTCTTCAGTTTTTCAATGTACTGGGAATGTGACTTGAAACTTTTGTTGCGAAATGGGAGCCCAAATGCAAGATCGATTGGCAATCTCGGCTGACGACCGAACATTAACTCGTACGGGGCAAAACCAGTAGTGTCATTTTTTTGTACAATTGTACGCATGTACAAGTGGTTTTACATAGGTGTGCCAATGAGATTTGTTCTTTTTCTCCCGAGAACCCAGCATGCTCAATAACATTCTATTGAAACGTTCTACCGGGTTACCTCTGGGGTGATAGGGTGTCGTCCGGATTTTGCGAATGCCCATGATTTTGCAAAGTTCTTTTATAATATGGGACTCAAAATCGGGACCCTGATCACTATGTAACCGTTCGGGTATCCCGTAGTGCTATAAAGTTGTCCCAAAGTGCCTTTGCAACGGTCTGATCTTTCTGATTGCTTGTAGGGATGGCTATAGCATATTTCCTGAAATGATCAGTTAACACGAGCACATCCTTAGTGTTACTTTGATCGGGCTCAACGGACAGGAAATCCATACAGACGAGTTCGAGCGGTTGGGTGGACTTGATACTGACAAGCGGAGCAGCTCGTTCTGGAGCGTTTTTACGTCTTATGCAGCGATTACGTGTCTTGATCTTCTTTACAATATCTGCCGCCATGCGAGGCCAATAGAACCTTGTTCTGGCGAGATCCAAAGTACGCTCTGTGCCTAAATGGCCCATGTCACAGTGGAGGCTTTGAAAGACTGAATCGCAGAGCTGTTCAGGTAAGACGAGCTGGTAAGTAACATTTCCTCCGTCTTGGCGAGCGCGGTAGAGGATATTATTGCACATTTCAAGTCGACTGAGCTCTCGAAGTAACAAGTTGATGTCAGGAAGTTCCGTTCGTACAGTTGGTGGAACTTTTAGCCCAGTTTCAATTTGTGCAATCACTTCTCTTAAACAGGGGTCAGTTCTTTGTTCGTTTTTGATCTGTTCAGGAGTCATGTGGGGTACAACTGGAAGACCACCACAGTCATTTTCATTGGCATTTCATTGGCATTTCATAGCAGACACTACCTCGGAACTTAAACTGCTTTCAGGAAGAGACAAGTGAGTTTGAGTGAACTGCTGTATGCGGTCAAGCTCCTTTTGGGACACTGCGTCATTAAGTAACTCACCATGTGGCCGTCTAGAGAGGCCGTCTGCATCTGAGTTAAGCTTGCCTGCTCTGTATTGGAACTTAAAGTTAAACGTCGACAGAGCAGCTAGCCACGTATAACTCATGGCGTCCATCTTAGCAGTAGTTAAAATATACGTCAGGGGGTTACTATCTGTCATGACAGTAAAATGATTGCCATATAAATAGTCTGCAAACTTCTCCGTTACTGCCCACTTAAGAGCTAAAAATTCTAATTTATGGGCGGGTAAACGGGACTCACTTCTAGACAACCCCCGGCTTGCATAAGCTATGACCCTAGTCTGGCCCTCCTGCTCTTGATAGAGGGCGGCGCCAAGTCCTGTAGTGCTGGCATCAGTATGGAGTGTATATGGCAACTGAGGGTCAGCGAAACCCAGGACAGGCGCAGTACTGAGCTTTTCAGTGATGGTTTTGAATGCAAGATCACAGGAAGAAGTCAATCACTCGCCAAACGGTGTCTGTGGGTCATGGTACTGGGCAGGCTTAGCTTTGGGCTTTGTGCTTTTGCGCAAAGGAGGGTAGCCTGATGTTAAGTCAGTGAGGGGTTTAACGATGCTGGAATAGTTCTTAATGAACCGCCTATAGTACCCTGAAAAGCCTAGGAACGATCGGAGCTGTTTGAGATCACGGGGCACAGGCCAGGTACTTAGGGTTTTCACTTTTTCGGGGTCGGTCTCAACTCCCTTACTGGACACAATGTGACCGAGGTATCTGACAGAAGTTTGAAAAAATCTGCATTTTTCAAGGGAGAGTTTAAGCCCGTACTCTTTTAGGCGATTAAGAACTTTCATTAAGCGAGCTTCATGTTCTTCGGGCGTCTTGGAGAATACAATGATGTCATCGAGGAACACAATCACCTCATGCAGATTCATGTCGCCCATACATTTCTCCATGAGGCGCTGGAACGTGCTGGGGGTGTTTGTAATGCCTTGGGACATTCTATTGAATTCCCAAAAACCCATGGGACATCCAAACGCTGTCTTTGGTTTGTCCAGCTTCTCTACCTCAATTTGGTAGTACCCCGACTTTAAATCGAGGACGGAGAACCACTGCGAACCGGTCAAGGTGGAAAACGTTTCCTCCAAGTTGGGGAGGGCGTAAACATCTTTTACAGTCTGCATGTTAAGCTTCCTGTAATCAATACAAAGGCGAACATCGCCATTTTTCTTTCGCACCACTACAATAGGCGAAGAAAATGGGGAAGTGGACTCTCTTATCATGCCAGCTTGTTGGAGTTCTTTGAGATCCTTACGGACTGCTTCCAGGTCATTTGGATGTATGGGACATGCTCTGTTTGAACGGTGTTTCATCTGATAATTTGATTGTGTGTTTCACTTGATCTGTTTTGCCAAAGTCAAGATCGTTTTGTGCAAATACTTCGGGCATTTGATTGAGTTTTTCTGTTAGGCGCTCTTTCCATTCAGCGCTAATGGGGGAAGAGTCAAAGTTGAACTTCAGAGTGGACTTTTGTTCAGTTTTGGACTTTGTAACTTTCACGGAGTGTTCTTGCGATAGGACTCGTTGATATGCACAAATTTCTCCAATGACACACTTCTGAGGGATTGTCACGTCATGTTCCGATTCATTGGTAAGTATAACTGGAACAAGGTAAGGTGCTCTTTCAGGTAAGTCTATGAGACATGGTTTTACTAGGATACCACCAGGTAAGGCTGACATTAACGGGTGTTTTAACAAGACAGATTTTTCACTGTTGCCGGTGACACAGCTACAGCTCCATCTAGAACAACTGTTTGGCCTGCAGGAACTAAGTGTGGCTCTTTGTTGCGCACGGTCACTAAACCAAGGCTAGTGTCTTGGGACTGTCTGTGCCGTAGCTCAAGGACTTTTAACACTGCCTTATAACCAAGTGACAAGGTTGGCTGCAGTTCAGAACATGCATCAGAGTACAGCTTGTAAAGTACATCTAATGTGTTTGTCCCTATTAACACTAAGGACTGATCAGCTGCACGTACATCGGGAACCACTAAGGCAAGTGTTGGCTCTTCGGCTTCAATACCGAGAAAGTCTTTTGGGAAAGTGACATGCATTTCAATGTAGCCTAAGTAAGGTACACTCTGACGTTAGCTCCCTCCACTTCTAACAGCTCAAAAAGTGGCTTAATCTCATGGTTGGATAAGAACTGTCTGTAATAGGACTCAGGGACAGTAGTCACCTGGGAGCCTGTATCTAACAAACAGCTCACAGTACAGCCACTCACTTTCACTTGTGCTGTATTTTTGTACCAATTAGACCATTAGGAAAGTTAAAGGGGTCTGTTTTGGAGTGTGACTTCAGTTTAGCACGTGTCTTGGATGGAGCTTTTGGTTTGGGACAGGTCATCTCTGAACTAGCCTCTGTTTGTCCCGCAACAGGGGCAGACCTCAGTTTAAAGACGGATTTGGGGTTCTGACTGTCCCAAATCTGTCTTTTTACTCTTAATTCTTTGCGTTTTGCAGCTACAAGTGCAGGGTTTGGCTCTGACTCACAAGTGGCTACAATATGCCCATCTTCGCCACAGCGGAAGCAATACCATGGTTTGGGCCTAGTACTGGGACGGCTGGACGAAGGTAAGTTTTCAGGTTTGTCATGGTCAGGTTTTTTATTTTCAGATTTCTTAGTTGGGTCTGTCTTCGGTGGTGCTTGTTTCTTTTGTTTCACGACAGCAGCTAATTGGCTTTTTAGATCAGCGACTTTAGTTCTTTCAGACTGTCATACTCTACTTCACTATTTGTACTTGTTTCGGTGACTGTTCGTAGGAGGCTGCTTTTGGTTTTGTGGTGCCCAAGTGTTTTTTCATACGTCTGTTTTTAACTTCTTGTCTGTTTTCAGCAGTGCGAAGGTGAAACAATAACTCTGCATACACAGGTGGATGTTTATCTTTAAGTTCCAGCTGTAGCAGATTATCATCCCCACAGCCTCTGTTAAACTGCTTGAGAAACTGTTTGTCCACTTCCTGTGGCTCTAGACCGCCTCTACGCACTGTGAGATTGAGTGCCACCTGCAAACGATGCAGATATGCAGAGGGTTTTTCTCCATAATCTTGGAAAGTGTTCATGAATCGCACAAGCAGTTCCTCACTGTCTTCAACAGTCCCAAAAGCTGAGTCCAAAAGCTTAAGATAGTCGGCAGAGGTGGCTTCAGGCCCAAGAGGGCGAATAACATCAGACGCAGGAGCAAGAAGACTTTCAAGGATCTTGTAAGATTTTTCCAAGTCAGACAAAGAAGTATCTTCCATCATCAAGTCAACATGTGAACGCCATGTTTCATAATCAGCTTCAGTATACGGTCTTGGCGTTTTGCCAGAGAAAGCTCTGATTCTCAAGGAGGAGTGGGCGTTTGACGGCTTCTCTGCATTTTTAACAACATGCTCGACTACGATTTTCTGAACCTCGGGTGGGTTAAAATCAGCTGGACTCAACATTTGAGGTGTCAGGTTTGGTCTAAGAGGGCTTTGGAAGAGTGCTTGAGTGGTTTTAGAGGTGTGAGGCACTTCAACTTGGAGTGGAGGAGAGACTCCACTTTGTGTGGGTTCTACAGTAGGGGAAGCAGGATCAACGTCAGCAGAGACCGTTTCAGCTGTCTCAGCAGCTTCAATAAACTTCCCTATTGTGGACATAACCTCCCGCAACACCTCTTTAAAACCTTTTCCACTTAACTTAGCTAAATCCTTCAGGTTGCTAAGATAAGCCTCAGTAACACTGCCCTCTACAGTTTGTGTACACATCAGTTAAGGTTTGAATGCAGTACTTAACATCAGGATTGTCAGTGGATGGAAAGAAGTACGGCAACGCAGGTGCTAATGTTTCAACAGCTAATCCAGACTCGAACTCTACAATGTGACTTTTGTCAAATTCAGACGAGTTATCATCAATGCTAAGTACCCTACGAATAGTGCCATGTTGCTTTAGGAACTTAAAAATGTCTTTGTCTTTTTCTTTGTCAACCACACCACTGACAATGACTGCATTTGGAACTTGGACACCATATTTTGCAACAAAATCCATTTTGACAGTATATGAACTGTTTGGTCAGGGGTCAAAACAGAATCCACATCTGTTGTCGCAACGCTCCAGGCTCCTGGCTGGCTCGCCGGAATTTTTTGTAACACTACTTTAGGTGCAGTCTTGTACCCTTTTGGTAGTACTGGGTATGGCACTGTAGTTACCTTTAACCTTACTACCTGGACAGAAGGGACAATTGGGCCAGGTCAGATAGATTCTAGGTTTGTAGGAGCCTGGAGGGTACAACAACAGATGACACACACACACAGAAGTATGGGAACTTGCAAATATGTGTATTTTGACAGATGTGTACACTTAAACAAAAATACAGCGCTTGTAACAATAATGAAAAAAAATAAAAATAAAATCCCCCAAAATATATTTACAACCTTTACAGTCCTCTAGTATCCGTTCCAGGTGATCAGTTGGATCACCTCTACCAGTTGGTTAGGTTCGTGCTTCGGCTCGCCATCCAGATCTGGAGATCTACGGTCTTCTAAATCCAGTCCAAAAAAACCCTGACCATGCCTAGCAACACGTGCTTCAAAGGGGATTCCTGCGCTCATGTGAATTCACAGCCTTTGGATTGAAATCAATCTCAAGAGTTTTATCCAGGCAAAGGCTGGTAGTAGCACGTTGGCTCACCGTCTCAGTAAGGGATCTCTCTGTCTCGGTCGGTGTGTCTGCCGTGACTGAAAGTGTTCTGCAGGTTACACCAAGACCGAGTGAGAGAGCGCGTGACCCCATTGGCTGATGCTGCCAACAAACGACGCAGCCATTGGTTGCTCAATATACCAAATAAAAATATTAGGAACCTTATCAGAGCTTTTTAGAAATGTTTTTAACTAGTTATGAATATATTTTATGAACTTATATTTATTTATATATTTATCTTCAAAATATTTATTCCCATTGTGAAATGAGTGGGGGTTTTTTTGTTTTTAAAGCGGTATCGATATTTATAATTTTATTTACGTTTTTAACACTGAGTTACACGTTCTTGAATTGTGCCAAACACAGTTTGGAAAACTCTGTTCCAGAGTTCACTATCTCAGCAGTTTGCACAGTAAAACCAAGGGGTAATAACCCAGACATGCACAGCACAGTTCCTGTTTTGTTTTGTTTTTTTACAGGCAAAAATAGCCTACAGTGGAAGAAAAATTATGCTAAAAATGAATACATTTCACTAAAGTATATACAAAAACAACCCTTCCCCCTCCAATTTTTCCAGAGTTCACTATCTCTCCAGTTTACACAGATACAGGTCAACTGGACCCCTGACCAAGTGCGCACCCCAAGTGGACCACGGAATCCAATCTGCACATGTACAGGTGCATTCTCCATCCAGTGATTTATAAATGCTGCCCCAGATGAAAACCACTCTGTGGGACTATCATGTTCTGAATGAGGCCTTAGAAAATTATGAATCACTTTGTAAATCATTGGATTGAAAATGTACTTGTACGGATTGAATACTGGGGTCCACCTGGGGTGCTCACATTAGTGTGCTCACTTGGTCAGGGGTCCATTTCACCAGACCCTGTTTACACAGTAAAACAAAGGCATAATAACCCAGACATACACGGCACAGTTCCTTTTTTTACAGGAAAAAATAGCCTACAGTGAAATAAAAATGATACTAAAAAATTATTACATTTTTCTGCAATATACACAGTAACAAATAACCCCTCCTCCCCCGCTACAGAGGAACACGGCACACACAAAAACTTGTGGCCATGCGGGACCCTTGTAATTACCGATTGGTCAAAAGTTATTTTTATTACTATTTTTATCGATAAAGAATAATTTAGATTATAAGACTTACCTGTCCACAACTGCACTGTCGTTGGCAAGGTTCCTCATCGTCAGATGACCTGTTGTTCTGTTGTTGCAACCTCCAGTTGTTTGTTTACTGATTCGTCGTCCCGGTCACCCAACCCGGTCAAGCCATCTACGCATTCATGCATGCGCTTTTGGTTTAATTTGTGAACCATTTTTCAAAACAAGTAAAATAATGGCTAATGTTACCCTTCCCCTTCCGCACAGCGTCACATAGGACTGCGCGTCACACAGCAGCTCAGTCAAAAGAGATTTTATGCACGAGAATGCATGGCCTTTTACCGGATATATAAACATGGAACAAGTGCATGTAGGGTACCATTGAATTCAGAAATTGATTGGCTAAACGACACATCCATCGTCAGATTACTCAGCTTCAATTGGCTCGTTGTATTCGCGGTCGTTGATGGGCAGGCCCTTCTTGCTAGGTTTTCGGTCATTGGTTAGTCAAGGTTTAAAAACCCAAATCAAGGCTCTTATTGGTCGAATGAGATGTTAATCTCATTCTAAACCAATCAAACACTCCTTTGGCTTTCTGTTTACAGCTGTGTCTGTACCGGAAGACCAGAAATACAGCTTTTTTTCATTGTGCACTGAGATGTGCCCGCCCGCGGAATCGCAGTGTGGAAGAGTTAAAAAGTCTAAAGGTACCATTCACTAAAACATTGTGTCTGTGGGTTTAAAAGTCTTTCTTTACTTAGAGATAATTTTATTTTAACATTTTGGCACAATGGTCAGAAGCTGGTTTTGCTCTTCCCGGTTCCTTTCCCTTATGCCACTGACAAATGATGCAGTGGGAGCCCAAAGTGTTAGCTTCAGAGCTAGCAGTAATACTATGAAGTTAGCTTACCTAGTGTGTTTATATTGCTGCTTTCTGATGGGACATTATTACATGCGTTACTTTCACACCACACTTAATCTTGATAATCTTTGACAATCACTTGCACATAACATGCCTTTGTTTCCTACCTAACAGGTTACATTATCAGCCCATTTCTATTTATTTCTGCGAAAAGGGGGAAAAAACCTCATAAACCTATTTCTGTTACTTGACTAAATAGAACGGATCTCTCTCCTTTGTTCATTTTCTGTCGATCGATCTGCGTTGCCCCTCCAGACATTCAGGAAGTGGCTTAGCTGAATTTCACAGATAAGGTTTTTCTGGTAACATGCACAGATTAAAATATCATTCCCATATTCTGCTTGAGGCTGGAGGACAAGCGTAAGGACTCCGCCTCGAAGGACCATTTACAGTATGTTTGGGTAAAATAAAGATTCTAAGTCAAAAGTTGGGTCACAGGTCCATTCTTTTTTATCCAGAGAGCGCTCTCTCACAGTTTCACCACATCCGTCTTATAGACAAATACAGGTACATCTCAAAAAATTAGAATATCATGAAAAAGTTCAATATTTTTTGTTACTCATTTCGGAAGGTAAAACCCATATATTTTATAGATTCATTACACAGAGTGTGATATTTTTCAGGTGTTTATTTTAATTTTGATGATTATGGCTTACAGCCCACGAAAACCCCAAATTCAGTTTCTAAAAAAAAATTAGAATATTACATGAAATTAATTTTAAAAGATAGTTTTTAAATAGAAATGTTGGCTGACTGAAAAGTACAGTATGTCCATATACACACTCAATACTTGGTTGGGGCTCCTTTTGGATTAATTACTGTATCAATGTGGTGTGGCATGGAGGTGATCAGCCTGTGGCACTGCTGAGGTGTTATGAAGGTCCAGGTTGCTTTGATAGTGACCTTCAGCTTGTCTGCATTGTTGGCTCTGGTGTCTCTCATCTTCCTCTTGATAATGCTCCATAGATTCTCTATGGGGTTTAGGTCAGGAGAGTTTGCTGGCCAGTCAAACACAGTGATGCCATGGTCATTAAACCAGGTTTTCACACTTTTGGCAGTTGGTGGGGGCGGGGGGCTGCCAAGTCCTGCTGGAAAAAGAAATCGGCTTCTCCATAAAGCTTGTCAGCAGAGAGAAGCATGAAGTGCTCTAAAATTTCGTGGTAGACGACTGCGCTGACTTTGGTCTTGATAAAAAACAGTGGACAAACACCAGCAGGTGACCTCTGTTTAGATAAAAGTAAATTTTGCATTTCATTTGGAAATCAAAGTCCCAGAGTCTGGAGAGGCACGGAATCAAAGTTGCTTGAGGTTTAGTGTGGTTTCCACAGTCAGTGATGATTTGAGGAACCATGTCATCTACTGGTGTTAGTCCACTGTGTTTTATCAAGACCAAAGTCAGTGCAGTCGTCTACCAGGAAATTTTACAGCACTTCATGCTTTCCTCTGCTGACAAGCTTTATGGAGAAGCTGATTTCATTTTCCAGCAGGACTTGACCCCCCCCCCCCCCACACACACACACACACACTGCCAAAAGTATCAAAACCTGGTTTAATGACCATGGCATCACTGTGTTTGATTAGCCAGCAAACTCTCCTGACCTAAACCCCATAGAGAATCTATGGAGTATTGTCAAGAGGAAGATGAGAGACACCAGACCCAACAATTCAGAAGAGCTGAAGGCCACCATCAAAGCAACCTGGACCTTCATAACACCTCAGCAGTGCCACAGGCTGATCACCTCCATGCCACGCCACATTGATACAGTAATTAATCCAAAAGGAGCCCCGACCAAGTACTGAATGTGTACATGGACGTACTTTTAAGTCGGCCAACATTTCTATTTAAAAACTTTTTTTAAAATTAATTTTATGTAATATTCTAATTTTTTTGAGAAACTGAATTTGGGGTTTTCGTGGGCTGTAAACCATAATCATGAAAATTAAAATAAATAAACACCTGAAATATATCACTCTCTGTGTAATGATTCCATATAATATATGGGTTTCACTTTCTGAAATGAGTGACAAAAAATACTGAACTTTTTTGTGATATTCTAATTTTTTGTGATGTACCTGTACTCTAACCAGGACCAAAAGTAGCTAGCTGCTGTTAGTAGTTTCCTCTTCCCTCTTTTGAGATTGTTTCTTTGCTTGTTGTACTCCAGGGACCGGTCATATCCTATCAGCCACTGAAACCATACACTCCTGTGCACCATTTCATTCATTCTTGAAGACGAATTTACACTAGTTGGCTCAAGCTGTGCTAGCTACCTGAGCTAGCTAGTTAACATTATTCAGTGACCTTAGCAAGCTGTCCTAAGTGACAGAAGGAGGTAGGGTGTTTTTTAGGCCGTACCACCCAGCCCTATGTGGATGAATCTCTTATGAAGCCTGAATTTTGTGAACTTATCGGTAAATAAAGTGTCCTCAGTAATTGCACTCATTTTTCTGACCCTTATAAATCACCAAATTCCCACGTGATTCAAGTGCACATTGTAGACTATTCTTTGTCAATGTTTATTCAAGTTTTGGTTTAACTATGAAGACATTACGTAGTGGCGGAGTGGTTAGCACTGCGGCAGCACAGCAACTCACCCTTGGCCGGGGGATCCTGGGTTCAATCCCAGCCCCTGACCAACAGTGATCTGTGTGGAGTTTGCATGTTCTCCCGTGTCTGCATGGGTTTACTCCGGGATTTCTCCGGTTTCCTCCCACATGCCAAAAAAAACATGCAAGTTAGGTTAATTGGCATCAAAACTGGGGATTCTAAATTGTCCTTAGGTATGACTGTGAGAGTGAATGGTTGTCTGTCTCTCTGTGTTGGCCCTGCGATGGACTGGCAATCTGTCCACGGTGTACCCTGCCTCTCGCCCAAAGATGCTGGGATAGGCTCCAGCCCCCCCGCCACCCGAAAAGGATTAAGCGGAAGAAGAAGAATGAATGAAGCCATTACAACATTTTATACATGGTGTCTTTGGGACTTTATTTTTCAAACTGTAGCCAGTTATTCCTAACTGAACCACTTAAAGTTCAAGGGGTTAACTGCAGGCCTGTGGTCCTCCGTATTTCCTTCATATGATGACCTTCTGGAAAAAATGGGGGCACAAAGCATTTTGACACTGAACTCTTAGTCATCCCTTGTGGGATCAAAGTTCCCTTTTCACAGTCTTTTGTTGTTTTTCACCAAAGGAAAGCAAAAAGCACAATGAAGCTGAAGAAAATGGAGCTGAACTTGTCACCCCCCCCGTGCTGCCATTCTGTTTTAAGGTCCCCGTTGTCCCCCTTGGCCTTATTTACACCCTGTAAACTTGACTCGGCCTCCTTCACGGAAAGACCTTGGCTCAAACAAAAGGCCTGACCCCTGTGGCCGTCGGGGGTTACGACCGCATTGGCGCCGATGGCTGCGAAGATGCCAACTGACTGCGTCCAGTCTCCTCACGCCAACCCTGCCCCTGCCATGTCTTCCCCTTCCTTTCATTCATACCCCTCCGTGTCTCCCTGACCCATTTTTATTTGTTCACTTTGTTCTGCTATTTCGAATTCTTTTTTCTTGCTTTCCTCCACATGTTCGTCTCTCCTCCATTATCTTTCATCTAAATATGCCTTCTTTTTTGTCTCTATCCTTACTCTTCCTTTGCCTCTATCTTTAAGAGGTCAGCTCTTTTGTTTTTGGTGTGTTTTTTTTTTTATTGTTTTGGGACTGTGTGTGCGGTTACATCAAAGCTGGCATTGTGCAGTGCCTCCAGTGATTTTTACAGAAGCCAAACTTTCCAGAGGGCGAAAGGGCAAAGGATGTGGGCACAGAGGAAGGAATTAAGTTAGGAATGATCAAATGAAGGGAGAGATTGTCGTAAAGAGAGGAGTGAATGATTGTCTAGGAGGTGAGGACAATTCCAGTTCATTTAAGCAGCTTGGCATGAGGCTTTAGTTTTATTTTCCTTTAAGAATAAAAGCTCTTTTTTTTCTGTCACTCCATGCTTGACTGCTCAATGATCACATGGACTGCTTTCTCATTTCTTTAGCTCAGAAGTGTGGAAATATTCTGTTATTCATTTCTGTTACCTGGTCAAATTTAAAGAGCACCTATTATATTTTTTTGAAGGGTTCTACCTATGGACGGGCAATTAACAGAAATAAATGTGCATGTGTATAGACAGTTTCATGTTCTGCCCTGTTAAGATGTGCCCGCACGCCCCGGAAGCACTGCTGTTAGTGCTGTTTGGAAGCAGCAGAACATGGCTAAAAAAATAAAGTCAAGTCAAAGTCAACTTTATTGTCAATTCTACCATATGTACAGTACATACAGAGAAATGTAATTGTTACTCTGAGACCCACGGTGCAGCAAGGTAAACACTAAGTAAGAAATATAAATAACATCTAAGACCAAACATTAGCAAAGAAAACCAACCCACCAACCAAAAACTAACTAAAAATACTAAGGGTGTGTAAAATAACTAAATACAATAAAACTAAATACAATAAACTAAATACAATAAAAAATTAAGACAGCATGTAAGATAAGATAAGCCTTTATTAGTCCCACAATGGGGAAATTCCAGGATTGCAACAGCACAGGGATAGCAACACTCAGAGCAACAATCAGAAGGCAAGAAAAAAACAAAAAACAAGAGCAGCTAATATACATATGTACATATTACTATATATATATATACAGTATATATATGTATATATACTGTATATATACACAGACTGTATATACACAGACACACAGTGTATATACACAGACACACAGTGCAGAGTGTTGTAGCTGGATGGAATAAATATATAAGTATATAAACACACAGTGCGGAACATTGTAGCTAGATGGAATAAATATGTAGATATATAAACACACACAGTACGGAGCTTTGCAGCTAGGTGGAATAAATGTAAATATATAAACACACACAGTGTGGAGCATTGTAGCTAGATGGAATAAATATGTAGATATATAAACACACACAGTGCAGAGCATTGTTGCTAGATGGGATGAAACAGCACAACCGTCTACTTAGTTATCCTACATGGTATGATTATGTACCCATACATATTCTCACCCTCCATAGCGACCGGTATTTTCCTAGTTGTATGCCGGAGGGGACCATTGTGTAAGTCTATTGCATCTTTTGCATTAAAAACTATTAGGTTGTTACGTCTTTTTGCTATCTCTGCGAGCAGCCCTGCTTAGGTTGTACAGTCTGACAGCCGTTGGTAGGAAGGACCTGCGAAACCTCTCGGTTGTGCACCTAGGATGATGTAGTCTGCTGCTAAATGAGCTCCTCAGTGCACTCATTGTGTCCTGCATAGGGTGGAACTCGGACTCCAGCAGAGATGACAGTTTAGCCACCATCCTTCTCTCTCCTATCTCCTCCACTGGGTCAAGGCGCTGCCCCAGGACAGAGCTAGCTTTCTTGATTAGTTTGTTCAGTCTTTTCCTATCGGCTGCGGTAATGCCACTGCCCCAGCAGACCACTCCAAAAGTGATGGCTGATGCCACCACCGTGTCATAGAATGTCTTCAGCAGCGCCCCTTGTACACCAAAAGACCTGAGTCTCCTCAGTAGGAACAGCCTGCGCTGTCTCTTCTTGTAGAGTGCGTCAGTATTGTGTGACCAGTCTAGTTTATTGTTCAGATGAACACCCAGGTACTTGTAGGATGTCACCATCTCGATGTCTGTTCCCTGTATATTTACTGATGCTGTGAGGGGTTGTCCTTGCCTGCGGCAGTCCACCACCAGCTCCTTAGTTTTCCTCGTGTTGATCTGGAGGCAGTTCCGATGGCACCAGTCCACGAAGTCCTGGATAAGCCCTCTGTACTCAGCTTCATCTCCATTGGAGATGAGGCCAACGATCGCAGAGTCATCAGAGAACTTCTGTAGATGGCAGTGTGTTGTGTTGTGTGAGAAGTCCGCAGTATAAAGGGTGAACAGGAAGGGAGCCAAAACCGTTCCCTGGGGGGCCCCCGTGCTACCAATGATCGTGTCGGACACACAGTCCTGGGTTCTCTGAGGTAGTCCAGGATCCATGATGACAGGTGCTGGTCCACCCCTGCGCACAGCAGCTTGTCCTTCAGGATCATCGGTTGGATGGTGTTGAAAGCACTGGAGAAGTCAAAGAACATGATCCTCACCACATTCCCGGGCTTCTCCAGGTGGGACAGAGAACGGTGAAGGAGGAAGATGACCGCATCCTCCACCCCAATGCCATGCTGGTAGGCGAACTGGAGTGGATCCATCGCTGGTCCCACCAGGGGTAGGAGGTGAGCAAGGATCAGTCTCTCCAGGGTCTTCATCATGTGGGACGTCAAGGCCACTGGTCTGTAGCTGTTCAGGTCTTTGGGGTGGGAAGTTTTTGGTACAGGTACCACACAAGATGTTTTCCACAGCTGTGGTACCCTCCCCAGCTTCAGGCTCAGGTTGAAGATGTACGCTACAATCCCACACAGCTGGTCTGCACAGGACTTGAGGAGCTTTGCGCTGATGCCGTTCGGTCCCGACGCCTTCCTCGCCTTGATCTTCCTCAGCTCCGTCCTCACCTGGGTCTTAGTCAGGGTCAGGTTGGGGGGCTGTGTGTTGGGAGTGGGGGGGTGTTGGTGGAGTGGGGAGTGGGCATCAGGACTTGATGTCTTTAGAGGCAGCAGTGGTTGTTGTGCAGTCAGAGGGGAGGACGGTTGGTCAAACCTATTGAAAAACAGATTCAGATTGTTCGCCCACTCCCTGCCCCCTGTGGCCTGGGGCGAGGTATTCTGGAGCCCAGAGATGGTTTTAAGGTTTCTCCAGACCCCGCTGATGTCGCTCTGTTGCAGCTTGTCCTCCATCTTCTTCCTGAAGCTGTCCTTGCCTTCTCTGATCTTTCTCCTCAGCTCCCTCTGTATAGACTTCAGCACCTCCCTGTTCCCCGACCTGAAGATCCTCCTCTTCTCTCTCAGAAGTGTTTTTATCTCAGGGTTGATCCAGGGTTTGTTGTTTGAGCAACACCGTATGGTCTTGGTGGGAACGGTTTTGTCCACACAGAAGCTGAGGTAGTCCGTGATGGTGTGAGTGAGGCCATCGATGTCCTCACCATGTGGATCGCAGAGCTGCTCCCAGGCGGTGGTTTCAAAACAGCCCTTTAGAGTGTCCATTGCCTCCTCAGACCATAATTCCACTGTGCGCATGGCCGGAGGTTGTCTGTGCACTAGGGGTTTGTACACCGGCCGGAGATGAACCAAGTTGTGATCCGATCTCCCGAGTGGGGGGAGTTGTAATGAGGTGTACGCCTCCTTAGTGTTTGCGTAGAATAAGTCCAGTGTTTTATTGTCTCTAGTGTGGCATGTGACATACTGGGTAAACGTGGGTAGAATGGGAGATAGTGAAACATGGTTGAAATCGCCTGAGATGAGGAGAAGAGCATCTGGGTGTTCTGTCTGCAGCCTGCCGGTTACTGAATGGATGACGTCACGCGCTGTCCCAGCGTTCGCCGTCGGATTTGCATAAACAACAATGCAGATCACGTGTGAGTATTCCCTCGGGAGATATGTAGGCCGCATGCTAACAGCTAGCAACTCAATGTCTTTGCTGCAGTGTCGTTGTTTAACAGTGATATGTCCCGGTCTGCACCAGTTGTTGTTAACATACATTATCACTCCACCGCCCCTTGCTTTGCCACTGTCTGGTGTTCGGTCTGCCCGTATCGTGTGGAAACCCTCCAGCTCAATATTAGCATCTGCTGCTATTTCAGTTAGCCACGTCTCGGAAAACAAAAGGAGAGAGCATTCCCGGTATATGCTATCGTAGCGGGAGATAGCCGCTAGCTCATCTACCTTTCCCAGTAATGACCGTACATTCCCCATGACAATAGATGGAAGGGAGGGTCTGTACCTTATATTTTTTGTCCTCCGCCTTACTCCAGCCCGGCAACCACGGCGTTTTCGCCTCAGTTCCCTCGGTATGTCGAGTTTTTCCGTTAGCACCGGTTGGCAGTTGAGTGCTAGCAGCTTTTCCCTGCTGTATCGTCTCCTGCTATAAACAGTGGCTCCGTCCACCGGCTCAGGAGACATTTGGGACGATCTGTGTGTCCGTCATATAAATGGAGTGAGAAAAAACTGGATCAAAAAGAGAGAGGAAAAAAGACTCAGAATTGAGCCGCTGTTGCAAAAGGCAGCCGACTCGTGTGGCGCTGGAAGTAAAGATCTAGTAGTGACGATGTAGTGACTTAAGGCACATATCAAGGCATATAGAGGGTTAAAGTGGCATGAAGTGTAAAGAGAGCAGTACATTGCTGCATAAAGTGACTGGTGCAGCCTTAAGATAAGTGTCTGTGTGTGTGTGGCGGTGAACAGTGCCTGGGGATGGCAGAGTTCAGTTATTGAAGGGGTGGGTGGTGCTGAGGGTGGGATTCAGAGTCCAGGATTCGTGTGGTTGGGGGGGGGGCAGAACAGGGAGAGCGTTGAGCTTCCTCTGCACCTGAAGCCTTATTCATGCTGCATTTCCCCTCTGGTCCGCTTTGGTCTGTGTGCACTGTGGACGAGCCCGGTGCGCACGCGACGTTGTACATGCTCACTTTTTTCGTCTACCAGGCCAAGCAGTTGATGTATGCGCACAACTGTTATTTGTAGTTTCGTCCCAGCCCTGTCTGTGGGGTAGCGCAAATGCACTAACACGCCAGTTTGTTCATTGGCTATAAACACGAGAGCGACACACATTTTTTTTGTAGCAATAACAATGCGGTCATTTCAAGGAAAAGGAGGAATTACCATTTTCCAGTCCTCATCTCCGCTCAAGTTGCTGCTGCTGTAAAAGGACTCATGTATGTTTATTCTCGTCTTCCGTGTCCTCGTTGTCTTCCTCATTTACTTTGTCTTGGTATGCTTTGTTGGTAGCGCCACCTCATGAATGGGACGTTCAGTCTTGCGCATGCTCTGTCAACGCGCTCAGGTTGTGGGCAGGCCGCGCAGTCATAAAATTTGGGCTGCACACGGTCGTTCGTTGTAGAGCCCTGCATACACTAGTGGACTGGAGACGATGACGTAAATATCGTCACATGCGGTTTCCAGTTGCACATACGCGGACAGCAGAGGTGCAGCATGAATCCAGCTTTAGTGCAACCATTTGCACAAATGCCATACCTGCTGCTGTCTGTTATTGATGCGTTGATCATGTGCAGTCCAATCTGTCACTGTCTGCACCTACACTACCGTATTGAACTTGCATTTATGGATATTACGGCTCTACTTTTTCTGTATATAGGATTGCTGGGTGGTGGTGTTTTTTTATTTGCACTACGGGTAGCGTTACTGTACATAGACCGCTGTTGTTGTTTTTCATCCTTATTCCTTCTTTTCTTGTATTGCACACACCACTAAGAGAGAGAGAAATGGCATTTCAGTTTTCCTGTATCCTGTATGTATAGAAGTATTGACAAATAAAAATCTTTGAATCTTTTGAATCTTTGACAGCCTAGTGGATGAAGCAGCTTGTAACAAAAAAAGTGGTCTCCATCCACATAGTATGTGATGATTCACTATTTATTTCATCTGAAGACGCCAAGAAAGAGAGTGAAATGTGTGGAAGCTAACATGTAGATGCCTGAAGCTAAGTCGCTTGGACCTTCCTAATTAGATTAGTTAATTAATTAGTTGAAATTTTTTCAACTCTGAGCGCCACGACAAAAAGCAGCCACCTCCGAGAGCCTTTCAGCGTCGAGGGCACTCAGCATTGTAGATGCTGGACTACATAGAGAATGAATAGAAAATAGTCATCCACAGCTGAAAAATGCATTTGGTGGACTTTATAGGACTCACTCAGTGCAGCTAATTAGCAGCTGCCGCGAGTCACGTAACCCACAAACCCTCAAGTGATATGTGAACAGACACTGACTTCTGCACCTGACAATGTTTAATTTGTGTTTGAAATGACAATAGATCTATTCTTTATTGTAGTATGCTCATTTACTACCATACCACAGTGACTAGTGATTCCATGTCACCCTGTCCAGTTTTGTTATTTTATTTCCTGGCATGACATGGATGCCAGAACTGTTAGCATGTCTAGCTTAGTGACGTGAATCAGCTCAACCAGGATTATATGGTTCTTTTTTGTAAGTTTTAGTTTATTCTGTCATTCTAGACCACTTTATTCATTAATCCACAGTAGATGTTTCATCTTGGTGTCATTCTGGCTTATTTTGATATGTTTTGACCATGACAGGTGGGTATATTGGACTGCTAGTCTTAAGCTGGGATTTCTGTCCGACCTCAAGGCTGATCTATGCACTTGTATGTTACTTGGCTCATATACATTATTTTAACTTAGTTTATTATTATAGTTGATTATACTCTGGACTGGATGCCTCCTTGATAAGCTGCTGTTAGCAGAGTTGGCCATTCTCTCATTCAGGGTTGTTTCTCTGCATATTTTACCACGTGGACCGGTTATACGTTATCAGCCACCCTAACCACACACCCCTGCCTCCAGTAAAGCTTTATTTGGGCCTTTAAACTCTCACATTTAGCCAGTAATTATTTGTATGTTCCTTACTCCAGCAGTGAGAGCTAAAAGCTAATATTACCCTCAAACATAGCATTACCATCAAAACTGAGATGGTGATCATGAAAATGTGAAAAAAGGGATTCGGGGGGTGAACTGGAGCCAGTTAGTGTTTAAAGGAGTATGGTATAAAAACGGCCTGTTTTGAGGAGCGCTCCTTCCCCATTAGTAAAATGTTACTGCAATAATTAAACCCTGAGCCGTTTTGACTGAAGCATGTTACAGACATTTCATTAACACCTCTGCAAACTGTGTCAACATGTGGGAAAATTGCATAATGGGAAACTTTAAATAAGATCTTTTATTATCCAAGAAATGAAAGAAAATTTAAGAACTAAAAGGTGAAAAAAAAAATCTTCGCTTTTTTTTTTTTTTTTTTTTTCCATTGTGGCTTTTCAGTTAGTTTCCCTTTGTTTCCTCCGCACAGCTGTTTCCAAAACTTAAAAACAAAAGTTCTGCTCATAAAATCCAGTTAAGAAACTCCTAAGAAAATCCTCCTCATCATCTCATGTTTCATTCATTAGTTCCCTGACCATCCTGACTGTACAAATGATTTCCCTCTGCAGGTCCCAGGAGCTCAGGACTTGGTGGATTTCTCTCCGGTTTATCGCTGTCTACATATCTATACTGTGCTGGTGAGTATAAATCTATTTTTATATTACTTCCAAGTACTTTATACAACCTAATCTGATTTTTGTAACCTTTGAGCATGGCATTATAAACCACTAATACTGAATTTGAGTCCAAATCATGAACATTTGGCTTGCTAACCTTAACATCTATTCATTTATATTCTAGTTCTGGATTGTATAATAAGTGGCACAGCTGCTAGATACTGGGGTAGTTTAGTCTCGAATTCCTATGCATGATGTAGGAAGTTAAAGATGCACTCCGGCAGCTCTAAAACCACCTAGAACCACCTCAAAAACAAATATGCATTGCCCAAAATAGTATATTGTGGCTTTTTACCCACAAAAACTTTCATTGCCTTAGAATTGCTTGGAAAGAGATTTTAAATCTTGCACATACTTAAGTATGCACAGATCTATGAATATTCTAATTAGTGGCCTGCAGGGCTTGCATGTGATTGGTCGCCGCGACTCCTGGTGGGTGGGCTGCTAGTCTGTTAAGACGCTTCCGGACATTAAAGTTTTGCCGATATCTTCAAAAGTAAAAAACGAAACATTTTTCTCAGAACAGTCAAGGTGAGAGAGAAATGTGTAGTTTGCGGGGGGGGGGGGGGCATGATTGAAATGTGGCTGCTCACAGTGCGGCGTCCCGTCCACTGGCAAAGTGAGCCGAGAACAGCTCACCACTCTGCCCCTCTCCACTGTCTCTCTGCTGCTGCTCCCCCAACCCACTCAGTCCTGCTGCTCCTCGGCTCCTCCCTCTTCCCCTGAGGTAGCCAAGAGTATCTGTCTGATTGGTTAACGTTATAACCAACCAGGCTAAGCAGGAATAGTTACGTAGCTACTAATGGTCTGTCCAAATCTGCCTTTTTTAGGGTTTGGAGCTTAAGCAGACATGCACAGCAGAAAAACACATACTTGGGAGTTTGGAATGATTTTGATATGTCTTGTAAATCACAAGAAACATGTTACAGACATGTTAACAGAAAATTGATTTTTGCCGGAGTGTCACTTTAAGGGTGAACCTGACTTAGATAATATGGACATTAACACTACAATGGTAACAACTTCTCAGTATAGCTTAAAGCAGACAGCTATTGTCTGTGGAAAAGGATATAGTTTATAAAATAAGCATTATGATAGATTTCAGCTTGGAGTTTCAACTGTTTGTGCATTGAAGAGGTAATTTATTCATAATTTGATTCAGTTTTTTGTCGAATAGTGGAAATAGACAAGACTCCAAACACGGGACGTAGACCAGGCCAAATCCCAGAAGTGGACACAAGGCCAAATACAGGAAGTAGACACAATGGAAAGCAAGACAGAAAATCAAATAAACAATTAAATTAAATCACCCTTTATTGTCATACAACCAATCATGTACAGTAGAACGAAATTGTGCTTTATCCTATCTACAGTGTAAATCACACACACCCCATAGTAGAATCAGAAGGGCCACTACCATGCAAGGCGCCGCCACAGATTTCCCTCCTCCATTCCATTATTGCTGAGCACCAAGCTGGACGGCAGGAAGTTCCACTTTTATATGGTCTTCGGCATGACCCGGCCGGGATTTGAACCCCTGCCTCCCGGGTGTGGGGCGGATGCTCTACCAACTGAGTGAAATAAAGCTGTCTTGAGAACTATACAATATCTTTTCAATTTTCTTTCTATTTAACATCAGTTCTGGACAAAAAATATCAGGGAAATAAGGAAGAACCTGTGCAGCTCCAAGGATTATGCTAAAATGATTAGCATCTTGCTGCATAGATTACCCTGCAACAATAATGTTCTAACACTCCTCAGCTAGCTAACATTAATGGGATAACATGGTCTTTGGGGGCTGCTTTGGTTTCACGGAATAACTTCTTAGTAACTGAAATTATTCATTCATTCATTCATTCATTCATCTTCTTCCGCTTAATCCTTTTCGGGTTGCGGGGGAGCTGGAGCCTATCCCAGCATCTTTGGGCGAGAGGCAGGGTACACCCTGGACAGATTGCCAGTCCATCGCAGGGCCAACACAGAGAGACAGACAACCATTCACTCTCACATTCATACCTAAGGACAATTTAGAATCCCCAGTTTTGATGCCAGTTAACCTAACTTGCATGTTTTTGGCATGTGGGAGGAAACCGGAGAAATCCCGGAATAAACCCACACAGACACGGGGAGAACATGCAAACTCCACACAGATCACTGTTGGTCGGGGGCTGGGATCGAACCCAGGATCCCCCGGCCAAGGGTGAGTTGCTGTGCTGCCGCAGTGCTAACCGCTCTGCCACCACGCCGGTCAACTGAAATTATTATGAAAATTAAATGTAATTGTTCAAGTTAGGACAAGCTGTTGGCCGCAAAGCAAACATGAAGTTGAACCTGCAAGCAGAACAACAGTGTCCAGGGCAGCCTTATATTAGATAGGATGATGTCCACATTTCATAGTAATTAAACAACCATTTCAAAAGATTATTAATTATTACTTAGTTATTTGTGTTTTCAGTAATGCTGTGTGGTACCAAACAGATGTATGTAGCACACTAATTTGGGGTTGGGGGATTTGTTTAAAATGCACCCCTATATAGTTTCCCATAGCTAAGTAAGGCTGTTTGTTAGCTTTACATTTCTGACCCAGTTTTATTTTCTGATTATGATATTTTGAATGGTGAGTATTGGTGTGTTTTCAGAGACGAGGGCCTTTTTTTGACCCCAACTGCAGAATTTTCTACAGTGACTCAATATACCCAGAGATAATAAAGGAGTCTGCTTTTTTGGGGGGGGTTGAAATATTGTCTGGGTCAAAGGCTAAATAATGCTTTATGTATAAAAAGGTATATGATGGTTGAACCTGGCTTCACTCCCAACAGACCGCTGAGAAAACCCGTTTGTCTTCTCTCAGCTCGAGCGAAAGTGACGTGAGCGGAGGTGTCGACTGGGTTAGTTGAACACATGGAGTGTGTGCCTGCGGGGTCCTGTTGGGGTTGTGACCGGGCCAGCACGGCCAGAGGGTCGAGCGTTTTCTGTTCTGCGTATCTGAAAGTGGGGGGGGGGGGACAGGAAGTGCATGAACTTTGACAGGAAGGAGAAAGTGAACAGGCGAAAGAACGATGAAGGGGAAATAAAATCAAGAGTAAGGTTAGAGAGGGGGCAGAAAGGGGTGGGACGATGTAAGGATATGGAGGAGAAACGAAGGTGGAAGCCAGAGGTTATGACAGGTTGGAAGGGATGGATTGTAGAAAATTAAAGGAAACTCAAAAAATTTGGGTTTCCTGAAGAAGATGCAGTGTGAAGGCTGGAAGCTGAAAATGTTTTCCTTTAAACTAGAGTAGCTTAAAGCTGAGTGATTAGCTTTTATCCTAAAATAGCTTAAAGCTGACCAGTGTTGGCTTAAAAGTGGCAAAAATAACTAGAATCTGGACACAATTGGCTTCAAACCTGAAACAGGTTAAAGTTGAAGGAAATTAACTTAAAAATGTTAAATAATAGTTTAATACTGACGAATACTTTAAAGGTGGAAAAAGCTAGCTTAAAAGTTAAATGGCTAAAATATGCAAAACGTTTTAATAAAATTTAAAATAGCCCAAATTTTAAAATGCTAGCTTAAAATCCAAATAACTATCTTTAAAGCTGATATAGGCAAGGGGACGCACACTTAAGCTCCAACTGGCGACGTCCAACTGGGGGTTCGAAACCACTACCTCCAGCTCCAGAGTCCAGCACTCTGCCTGTGTTGCCAAGAGGGTCAACCCACTTGGCAAGCCAAGTATGAATGCTTTTTTTTTTTTTTTGACTCTGTTACATATTCCCCCTCAGATTTTGACATTATCCCAATGTCAGAGGTGCATTTAAGCTTTAAGGATGTCTGCCTTCTGACTATGTCAACACCAGTGAGTCCTGCCAGCAACACCAAGATATGGCAGGGCGATGGGTTTTTAAACAAAAAGCACAACAACGCCACCAGGGGAATTTTGCCCCGGGAAATAGTTTTCTATAACCCAAGACCACTAAGGTAACAAAAGTTTGTTACACATATCAAGCCAGAGACGTGATTCCATTAGTAAAAAGTAATTTTATTAAACAATTTAAAAAGAACAATCAGTTGCTAATTAAAACGATAACACTTGTGTATTGCCTATAATGAGTTTTAACTTAAAATAAATTTAAACTAAACGAGAGCCTGCTTAGGATCAAGGCTGGGGCTTACTGGGAGGCTAGCCAGAAAAGGAGAAGAAGGGGTCTGAAACTAAGCACCACATGAACTGCACACCAATCATATGGACACCCCGCGTGCTCTTCAGAGGGAGTGTGAGAAAAAACACCACCAGGGGCACCGGCTGCCGCACACCTCAGGCCCCCAGCTCCTGTCCTGCGACAAAAGAAATTTATTCAATATGACACTATAAAAATATGGCTAAAACTCGGGTCAATGAAAGCAAGGTTATCAATAAATTAAAAAAAAGACATGTAAAAGCAGAATTACAAACAAAAGGAAATAAACCCAAATCCCAACCTCAGTTTGCACAGCAAGATGGCAACAGCTTGAAACAAATAACAGAAAATTGGAATGCAACGGAACAAATACTAGAAAAGCAAAACCAAAGCCACAGCCATACTAAGAACAGTTGATCTGTACAAGATGGGAAACGATTATAAAAATAATGAATGGGACAAGACAAAGAGCGCTGTGTAGTGTTCTATGCTTCTTGTGTCCTGATGAAGTTTTAAATAGGAGGACAAACAAGAGTACACAAAATAAGTCAGACAAAAACAAACTGACAAAATAAACAAGCAGCACTTCTAAAACAAGTGGCGGCCGCTGGAGACGAGCCACACACTGCGGCGCTGATTGCTGAAAATAAAAAAACACAATTGCCATTAGTGCAACATAAATAAGACCGCTAATAAGGGATAATTGGGAGCAGCGTGGTGGCGGAGTGTTTAGCACTGCGGCAGCGCAGCAACTCACCCTTGGCCGGGGGATCCTGGGTTCGATCCCAGCCCCCAGCCAACAGTGATCTGTGTGGAGTTTGCATGTTCTCCCCTTGTCTGTGTGGGTTTACTCTGGGATTTCTCTGGTTTCCTCCCACATGCCAAAAACATGCAAGCTAGGTCAATTGGCATCAAACTGGGGATTCTAAATTGTCCTTAGGTATGAACGTGAGAGTGAATGGTTGTCTGTCTCTCAGTGTTGGCCCTGCGATGGACTGGCGATCTGTCCAGGGTGTACCCTGCCTCTCGCCCAAAGATGCTGGGATAGGCTTCAGCCCCCCGCGACCCAAAAAGGATTAAGCAGATGAAAATGGATGGATGGATGGATGGATGGGAGCAATGTACCTACTGAAGGCAAGTAGCTCCGCCTGCACAGCTAGATGTGGGAGGCACAGCGGCTTGACCGTAAAGGCACAAAAAGCTAGTAAGAGCAGAGAAATCACTTAGTACGCACGCGCGCGCACACACACACACACACACACACACACACACCAAAAACAGTGGCTAGGCAACTTAAACTTGCCTACCTTAACAAGGGTGAGAGAGAATGGATTCAAATGACTACTGGACCAAACGGAATTTACAGGTACATATGGATGGAAAGGACAGCTTCAACTAACACAGAACTGTGGACGATTTATGGAGACGAGTAAGTTCATATATTAATGCTATTGAAAGCAACAGCAGCATTCTGTGCGGGACATTTTTTTTTCTCTTTCCTCCAACTTTATTGTTAATGTTACATAAAAAAATAAATACAGCAAAGCATAGATTGGGGTTCAACACTGTAAATATTACCAATCGGCAGTGGTGGTGGTGGTGGTGGGGGGGGTCTGTGGAGACTTAACTTCAGCAGTAGGACGGTCAGGACTGCGGCTGTGGTAACGTGCTCCCTGTGGTGGAGGGATGCTTATCAGCTTCACTCAACCCAGGGAATTTGGGGGTTTGTTCTTAGGGCTGTTTCGGGGGTGTTTTTTGGGTGGGGATAATCTCAGTTGGAGATGGATTATCGCAGGCAGTCACCTTCACTGTTTACTCTTTTTTTTTTTTTTTTTTTTTTTCTCACTGTGTGTATACTGTGTGTGGACCCATGTTTACCGTGACTTATGGGTGATCTTAAAATTATCTCACTTAATGTGAAGGGCATTAATCATGTCATTAAACGTCAGAAAATATTGCCTTTCTCAAGAAAGACAAATGTCAGATAGCCATGCTCCAGGAAACCCATCTTACAGATATAGAGCATATAAAACTGAGGAGGAGTTGGGTGGGACAAGTATTTTATTCATCATTTAACTCAAAAAGCAGGGGAGTTGCTATTCTCTTACATCGCAGTTTGCCTTTCACTCTTAATAGAACAGTAAAAGACAGCGAGGGCCGTTATAAGATGAGATCAGATGAACTTCATTGCCCCTCAAGGGGAAATTTGTCTTGGGCTTGACACCCAGTGTACTCTTATCTGGTTACCTGTATGGGGAACAAGTTGTCTTTGGATGCATATACATATGCTCCTAACGCTATAATAATAATAATAATAATAATACATCAGTCTTATATAGCGCTTTTCTAAATACTCAAAGACGCTTTACAAAGCAGCATAGGGACAAACATACAGAGAACGGGTAAACAGACAAGGTAGGTACACATAGGTAGAAGAGGCAGTCAGTTTTTATAGGTAGATTTGAAAAGATGGGTTTTGAGTTGACTTTTAAAAGAAGCAAGTGTGTTGACAGACTGGATGTGAAGGGGCAAGGAATTCCAGAGGGTTGGTGTGGCGATAGCGAATGATCTATCACCCAGGGTGCGGAATTTTGTCTTGGTGATGGGGGTAAGAAGGTGAGCGTCAGCAGAGCGGAGGAGACGAGTGGGAGAATGACGAGACAGAAGGTCCGTTAGGTATGAGGGGGTGAGGTTATGAAGAGCTTTATAGATGATGAGGAGGATCTTGAAGTTGATGCGCTGTTGAATGGGGAGCCAGTGGAGCTGACGGAGGAGAGGAGTGATGTGGTCTCTGGAGCGGGAGTGAGTAAGTAGGCGGGGGGCTGAGTTTTGGACATACTGTAGTTTTTGGAGGATGGTGGAAGGAAGTCCATACAGAATGCTGTTACAGTAATCAAGTCTGGAGGTGATGAAGGCGTGGATGAGTATTTCAGCAGCAGAGGGTGAGAGGGTTGGACGGAGGCGTGCAATATTACGAAGATGAAAAAATGATGTTTTGGTGATGTGGTTGATGTGAGATTTGAAGGAGAGGGTGGGGTCCATGATAATGCCGAGGATTCTGGCCAGGGGGGAGGGGGTGACTGAGTGACCATCGATTTGGAATGAAAAGTTCTGGGAAGAGGGTAAAAGATTTTGGTCCAAAAATGATGATTTCTGTTTTATTGCTGTTTAGCTTGAGAAAGTTGTTAGTCATCCAGGTTTTTATGTCTGTAAGGTAGTTGGTGATGGTGGAGAGAATGGCGGGGGTGATGGATTTAGAGCTTATGATTCTTCCTTTTTCTCAACTTATCTTGGACCTGTCTACTTTCTCCTCCCCATATATACAGTACCTTTAGGAAGTGACTTTAACTGTGTACCAGACCCAAATGTTGATATGTCTCCCCCTCACTCGACTCGTTCAAAAAAGTCTGAACAAATGCAAGAATTGTTTACTGATTTAGACCTCCATGACATGTGGTGAATATTACATCCTGCAGGTAGAGACTATTTGTTTTTTTTCAATCCCACATCAAATTTTCTCTAGAATAGATTATTTTCTCGCATCACAATCTGTTTTAGACAGGATAGAGAACTGCATAACTGGCACCCAGTTCATCTCTGACCATGCCCCTATCAGTATAAGCATCTTCCCTCCTCATAGAGACCCAGCCTGTAGATACTGGAGACTAAACCCAACTTTATTAAGCAGCCAGCACTTTGTGGATTATATTACAAAAGAATGGGAACATTTTATTGCCATAAACAAAACTCCTGAAATAAGCCCTTCTATTCTGCGGGAATCTGGGAAGGCATACCTGCGGGGGGGTAATTATATCTTATACATACGCTCAAAAAAAGGAAGCTCTCAAAGTACAGTTGGAATTAGAAAAAAAATGTAACTGATTTAGAGGCCCAATTCAAACAACACCCTATCAGCTTCATAGCAAAGCAACTTGAAGCTGCTCGTTCTGCCCTGAATCAGTTACTAAGAAAGCAGAGACAAATTTTCTTCGCAAAACACAGATTGTTTGAATCTGGTAACAAACCTGATAGACTGCTTGCACACCTTGCCTGTAATAAAACGGAATTAAATGCAGTTCCCTCCCTTATAGACAAGAATGGAAATAGACAATTTAAATCTGCAGATATAAATAAAATAATGAAACTGTTCTACAAAGACCTTTACAGCTGTGAATGTGAATCTTCAGAGGATGCTAGAGCAAAATTTCTAGATAAAATAAGACTTCCGTCTCTGACTGATGAACAGAAATAAACTCTCTGCAGACCAGTAAGTAGGGAGGAAGTCTCAGAAGCTATATCTACACTGAAGAGAGGTAAGGGTCCGGGGCCAGATGGGTTTAGGCGTGAATTTTATAAAAAATTTTCTAAGATACTGGTTGGCCCACTAACAGACATGTATTTAGATTCATTTAGCAAGGGCTTCCTCCCCCCTACATTAAATCTGGCAAATATCATTTTTGAAAGAAGATAAACCAGCTGATATATGTGGCTCTTACAGGCCTATCAGTCTGATACCAGTGGATAGCAAGGTGCTTTCAAAAGTTCTTGCTCGATGGTTACAAGACGTGCTCTCAACCCTTATTAATTCTGACCAGACAGGTTTCATACCGGGCCACTTCTCATCTAGTAATATGAGAAGGCTCTTGAATGTGGTACAGTTTTCCTTTGAGAAGCAACAAAAAGCTTTGGCCATTTCTGTTGACGCTGAGAAGGCATTTGACCGGGTTGAGTGGAGCTACCTCTTCGATATTCTACAAAGATTTGGACTTGGGGGGAGCTTTCTTAAATGGATCCAGACCATATATCATTCTCCAACAGCTACAGTAATAACCAGTGGTTGGTGCTCTGATCCCTTTCCTTTAGCCAGAGGTGTTCACCAGGGTTGTCCACTTAGCCCACTCCTCTTTGCCTTAGCATTAGAACAGGGGTGTCCAACCATGTGCCATGGAGAGCCAAGACCCTGCAGGTTTTACCTCCAACCAGTGTCTTCAACAGCAGATTTCAGTGAACTTCTTCCCACTGATTGCTGATAAGTGAAAACACCTGCTGAAGAGACTGGGTAGAAGAGAAAACCTGCAGGGTCTTGGCTCTCCATGGCACATGGTTGGACACCCCTGCATTAGAACCATTAGCTGAAAGCATACACGTACATGCTGAGGTCAAGGGAGTACTGATGGGGGACATGGAGCATAAAATTGCTTTATACGCTGACAGTATTCTTTTAGTTTTGATGTCACCTGAACAATCAATCCCTGCTATTCTTGAAATTTTTACCAAATTCAGTTTTACATCTGGCTATAAAATTAACCTTAATAAATCTGAAGCTTTGCCACTGGGAGCCCTGAATACATCTGATGTTACAAGTGATTTTCCTTTCAAGTGGGCGGCTAATGGTTTTCTATATCTTGGAATAAAAGTGTCCCCAGATTTTAATGACTAGTACATACCCGTGCATACCCCTCCATGCCCGTAGAAACCAAGTATAAGCAAGTATTTCTGCATGCCCATTACTAAAGGGTCTCCTCCTGTCTCAGACGGCTGTGTTGTTCAGTCATGCCTGCGGCGTACTGCTGGAACCTGAGGTGTTTCATGTTCACAGCATCTTTTCTGACGTGCAGCAGTTCTCCTCATTCTATTGCTCTCCATCTGCTGGGTCTTCTTTGTTCAGACCACTGGTTGAGGGATAGGTGTGTTGTAATTCCAGTTCATGGGCGGGATCATGAAAATAGATCTGAGCAAAAAAGTGGCTTTCGACCCTGTTCAGGAAGACCCGTGCATGCCCGTAGAAACCAAGAAACTGGAGCACCTGGAGAAAATCAGCGCTTTGCTTGGCATTTTACACATTTGTAGTGTAGACTGGTATTCTTCAAAGTTACACATTTTTACTGTGTCAGCACCTCTTCAAAAACAACATTGCTGAGAATGCAACACTTTGGCTTAGTTTCTTCATTTTGAGCAACAATACAAAGACTGCTTGATCTGGCAACTCCGCTCGCGGCAACGTAGAATTGGCCATGGCTGCAGAAATCTGTTGTGCAGAAAACACGAACGCGCTGTAAAGACTGGCCCTGTGACTTATTCACCTTGCCAATTTTGAGCCATATGACATCAAGACACAGTAGTCTAGGCATCGTGAGTGATGGTCTATATGACATCATAAAGACACATTTGTCTATGTGCCGTCATATAGACATGGTGATGGTGTATATGACATAATTTGTTTACGTGCCGTCATATATCATATCTTTGACGGCATCGCGAGTCCTATGATGCCTGAGTTCATAGGACGTGCTATGATGTTCAGGCAGAGATCATAGGCCATCCTATGATGTCCTATAAATGTCACACACACACAGATTGAGTGATGTGTGGAAACTGAACTTCACCCCAATCTGCGCACAGATTTAGAACGGTGGCATAAACTCCCGCTGTCCATGATGGGTGGAATCAGTCTCATTAAAATGAATGTGAGTCTCCCTCGCCTTTTGTATCCTCTACAGATGCTCCCCTTGTACATATCTAAAAAATGTAATCGGGACTTAGAAAAGGCACTCACCGGTTTTATCTGGCATGGCAAAAAACCAAGGCAGAAGTTAAGGATACTGCAACTACATCCACATATGGGTGGGCTCTCAGTACCCAATACAGTGATCCCTCACTTATCGCGGTTAATGGGTTCCAGAACCGACCGCGAAAAGTGAAAAACCGCGAAGTAGCGTCACCCCTAATGACGTCACCCATAAATAATACGTACGTTCATTCTCTCACTCTCTCTCTCATATGATACGTGTGTGTGTGTGTGTAAGTGTACATACATACGTAGATGTAAATAAAGTGTACATAAATATGTTTTTAGAACTCTTTTATTCTTATAACAAGATACGTAACTCAAGATGAAGATGATTTACTGCACAGGTTAATGAGAGCTTTACTGCTCCTCAGGTGACGCCTCATCGTCAGGTGCTAGAGGCGCAGCATCGTCGAGGGCAGCTTCCGATAGAGCTGGAGAAGCTGCAGGAGGCAGCGTAGTGGCTCGACGGGAAGACTGTTTTGCACAAAAAGGCACAAGAAAACAGCGAAAAGTTCCACGCGGCGAGACTAAGCAACACGAGCGATAAAGAACAATGAATGCGGTCTTCCTTCGCTGGGTATGGGCGCTCGGCAGGGAGAGAAGCTGGATAAAACGTCTCGGCCAATCAGCTTGCGAGATTCCCGAGCCAAGCCAACACGAGAACAGCGAACAGAGAGGTGGATTTTGAGTTGTGCGGGCTCTCCGTGTTGATACCTTATGTTCTAATGTAGTCTCCCTGCCTTCTGCTAGCGCCCGCCCATTTTTTCTCAATTTTGAATTTTTGATGAATATTTTTGAAAAATCCGCGATGCACTGAGGGTGCGAAAGGTGAGGCGCGAAGTAGCGAGGGATCACTGTATAATGTTTTACAACTGGGCCTGCCATGCTCATCATTTCTGGCTGTGGTTACATACATATCTCAGGAGGGAGACCTGCACTGATTCATGGGCATGTTCTTCACACTGTCTCTGGGGGCTGATCACTTGTGATGCAACTAAAATATCACCAGCAGTTAAGAAGAATCCTATTATTTACAACAGTATTAGGATCTGGCGTGATTTAGCAACATGTATGGGGAAGGAGAAATACCAAATCTCTGCTCTCCCCTGTAACTCAAAATCCAGACTTTCCTGCTGGTATTGGTCTGTCTGTATTCTCTTCCTGGTGCAGTTTAGGAATACATGTGATTGGTGACTTAATTAAAGATGACATTTTAATGTCCTTCCAACAACTACAAGCAACATTTAACATCCTCCCAACAACATTTCTTTTCATATTTGCAATTGAGGCACTTTATATCCTCCCATGTTAGCTCTTTTTCTACTGGTCCCATTGATAACTAGAAAAGCACTCGGAGAGCGCAGACCTCCGCCAAGCGCCACAGTTCCCCCCATACAGTGTTTGTGTGTACGTTTTCAGATTCCTTGACCATGAAAACATATGACTAGCAATTGGATTCACAATGATAGGATTAGTGGTTCAGTAGTTATTGACGAAAATGGTATTTTCCGTAATGGCGGTTTAGCGCCACAGTTCCCCCCATACAGTGTTTGTGTGTACGTTTTCAGATTCCTTGACCATGAAAACATATGACAAGCAATTGGATTGACAATGATAGGATTAGTGGTTTAGTAGTTATTCACGAAAATGGCATTTTGCATAATGGTGGTTTTCTTGTGGACGGTGATCCGGATCACCACCAAAATCTAGTAATCTGTAGGATACCCCATTTCTGACAATCTGTGAAAATTTAATGAAAGTCCGTCCATAACTTTTTGAGTTATCTTGCTAACAAACAAACAGACAAACAGACAAACCAACGCCAATGATCACATAACCTCCTTGGCGGAGGTAATAATGTAGAGAGATTCCTTAGGGAGTGCAAAGATGGAAGACATCTCATAGCATCATTTTATTCACTTGTCGAATCCTCTGGAACATATGTTAACAGATATTGCTTGGAAATGGGAAAAAGATAAGATAAGATAAGCCTTTATTAGTCCCACAATGGGGAAATTCCAGGATTGCAACAGCACAGGGATAGCAACACTCAGAGCAATAATCAGAAGGCAAGAAAAAACAACATCTACTAAACATATGTCCATATTACTATAAATATACAGTATATATATAGACACACAGTGCAGAGCATTATGGTTGGTTGGTGAATGTGCAGCAGAAAGTCTAAGCTCTCTCTCAGATTAAGCACTCAATATATAGAGGATGATTGGCAAACAGTTTTACGCCTGATTAAATCTACATTTACATGCAACAGGTTAAGGGAAACTCGGTATAAAATAATTCACAGACTTCATATAACCCCTGTTACCTTACATAAAATCAATCGCTCTCTGTCCCCTCTGAGCAGTAATGGTAATTCAGAGAGGGGAACATATTTTCACTGCTTTTGGGAGTGCAAAAAGATTTCCAGATTTTGGACAAATATTTCGTCTGAGATTAGTGGGATCTTCAAATTAAAAATTAAAAAAGATCCAGGTGTCTTCCTTCTCAGCCTTCCCTCTAGGGAACTGAAAATTCCTGCTACATATTACAAGCTCCTTGAGAAACTGCTCTTGATTGCCAGGAAATGTATTTTGCATAAATGGATAAAAGAATCCCCCCAGTGTCACCTTCTGGTACAAGGAGGTGTTTAATACACTCCCCCATGAGAGATTACATGCAGTAGGGGAAAGAGGAGCACTTTTTAAAGATTTGGATTCTCTTCTTAACTTATCTGCCCGATGACCTAAAGGTTTTACTTCTGAAGGGAGAGCACTTTCCTGAAGGAAGACCTCCTTTAATGACCTCCTCATGAGGGGTGATTTCTTGGACTGGGACTTTGTTGCTAGATTTGTTGTCTGTTTTCTGTGCTTTGAGCTGTGCACATGTCACTGGTGGCTGTTATCTGTTTTCTGCTTTTACATTGGGTGGCTGTCTGTGGGTGGGGTGGGAGGGTATGGGTTTGTTTTGTCATTGATTTGTCTGTATGTTTATATTGTTTAAATTTAATAAAAATGTGTTAAAAAAACCCAAAACAAAACAAGGGAGAGCTGCGTCAGTCAGACCAAAGTGGAGCACAGCAAACACCACTGCACGACAGGGCCCACAGCCCACATACTGCAAGCACAGCAATAACCAGCCCAGATGCCAGAGCATAACACCAGTAATCGCAGAGCACAGAACATAAAAACTTACCTTAACTCCAATTCAAGGAGCACACCAAAGGAGCCACGCATACCAAACAGTGCAACACGCCAACATACAACCTGTCCGGGGAAGCAGAAGGAAGTAGCCTGCAGGTGAGGCCTGGCACCTATATACGCCACGTTCACCTACAGCGCTGCCCATCAATTAAAGTGCCACAACGGACAGGGGCGTAGAAAGGTGAAAAAGGAAGGCAGAAAGGTCCATCCTGCTACACTGAAATAGCTTAAAGTTGAAGGAAGTTGACAAAAAATGCTAAATCAAAGTTTAACAAGCATGAATTCTACCTTAAAAGATAAAATTGCCTGAATATGCACACTATTAGCATAGCTCAAAAATAGTAGCTTAAAATCTACAATGACTTGAAGTTGTACACTGTTATAAGCATAGCATAAAAGCTGTTGTGGATTGAAATTGAACAAAATTTGCTTAAAATGCTAAGTAAAAGTTTAATGGTGGAAAAATGCTAGCTTAAAATGTAAAATTTCAATTAAAATTTGCGTAAAATTTGAAGTAGCCAAAATTTAAAAATGTTGGCTTAAAAACTAAAATGGTTGAATCTGAACAACATTTTTATAAAAGCTGAAATAGTTTGTGGTATATTAAAGTTGCTGTTTTTAAGGACAGTGCAGGCTGAATGGATATGGAATGGATATCCAGTGTTTCCTCTGGCGTAAAAACCTTGGTGCATTGGCAACATGTTTTTCCGGGGGGGGGGGGGGGGGGGCAGAAAACATGACACTACTGTAACCGGAATATGTTAATTTTATACTATTTCTTTCTTTTTTAAAAAAATTTTGCACACTAACTTTGCATATGGAACTTAACATTTGAAGTATTGTATAACCGAGGCTTGAATGTTGGAATATTGGGCGAGTTGGAGTCCCACCCAGACATCCTGTGTTTGGACTTTTTATTGGTGTCATCCTTCTATCCTTCCTCTGCTCTCACCTCTCCTGGACCCCCTCTGCCTGAACGCTTTCCTCTCCTTGGCTCATCTTGTCTGTCTCATCATTCTCTCTCTGAGTCCTGTCTAATTCAGGTTCTCTATCAGTCTATAGTGGTATACAAACAGGCTAGAAAATACCAAGTGTCATGTTTTGTCCTGCAGGGTTTATTTTGTCATGGTTTACATAAATTACAAAAATGTGTATTTTTTTGTATTTTTATTCGTGTTTCTTTTTTCCATTGAGAAAGTAGGAGAGGGAAGGGAAAAAGACATTCATAATAGCAGTTTACTCATGCATACTTAAATTATATGATCAGAGGTGGGTATAGTAGCCAGAAATTCTACTCATGTAAAAGCAGTGCTATGAAATTGATATTTAAAAGTAGGCAACCAAAAATTTCTGGTTGAGTTAAGGGTACAAAGAGCACCCACTTAAAAACTTGAGTAATGACTTCAGTCTTCAAGGTTTGAGGTTTTTCTCCAAAATTTATAACAATTTTCATGTAGTTTTCTACTTTTCTCTGTAAATATATATAAGTTTGAAACCATTTCCCTTAAATTTGTAATTTCCTCTTGTAAAATTGACTTTTCTTGTACATTTGCGACTTTATTATAAATGTGTGGATTATTTTATCCACCTTATTTCTGAGGGCGCTGCTGTAGAAACGATTATGGGCACAACTTCCGGCTTTGGGCTGAAATATTGTTAAATCAGTCAGCAAGAGTGGAGTAGTGAGGCATTTAAAATAGCATCTTTAAAAGTTTATCCAAATTCGTTTTAATGTATAGTCCACATACGTGTTTTGCAGTCAAGTGGCAGCTAGTTTCAGCACTTGCAGTTTTTTTGTTTTGCCGTAGTTCTGGTACTTGTTGCTGGTGTTCGTGGTTGTGCCATCAACTGGATAATGGGGGCTTTTCAGAAATAAGCACATCTAAATCTGTGGCTTCAACAGCAATGCGTAGATCATGCACCGAAAACTAAAAAGGACTGTTGGTGTGATCGGTGGTGCAGACACAGGACAGACGCAAGAGCACCAGGTATGTTTACATTAAGTGTAAATTGTGGAAGAAATATAGAGACTCTCATGAGTATATCGACTACATAGTATATAAAGAATGACAGTGAAGAAAGCTAGTAAACTGGTTGGTTTAGTGAAGAGGCATTTTGAATCCAAATCCAAGGACATGATCATTGCACTCTGGAAAGGGAAGAAACGTCCTAACTTATTGTATTCAAGCATGGTCCCCGTATTACAGGAAAGACATCATGTTGTTGGAGAAGGTGCAAAGGAGAGTAACCAAGATGATACCCAGTTTGTCAGAATTGCCTTATGAGGATCGACTAAAGGAAGAAAACCTCACAACACTAGAAGAACGATAAGTCTGTGTTGATATGATAGAAACTTAAAAGATAGTTACTGGAAAAGAGGAATTGGACAGAGATACGTTCTTCGGTATGATTGATCCGGAGAGGAATACCAGAGGTGATGGACTAAAAATTTATAAGAAAAGAGTAAGGTTAGACTGTAGAAAGTTTTGGTTTTTTTTCTCCACAGAGGATTGTGGATGGATGGAATCATATGTCTAGTGACATCATCGAAGCAGAATCTGTGAATACCTTCAAGAGACAATATGATAAGCACAGAGGGGCTGTAAATGAGCCTAATGCTCTCTTGCCCCTTATGCCGAGACGACAATAGACGTTCGGCATACGGGTGTATATTTTCACTTGTATGAATGTCACAGATCTGACATTGATACGTCACATATGTCACCAGATGCAAGGCTGTATGAAGTAAAATGACTAAAAAATGGTATCATTTTGCTTCCTAAGGCTTAATGATTTTTTTTTTTTGTTTGTTTTTTTTTTTTTTTTTTTTTTTGTTACTTATTTGTACCCGTAGGTAGACTTGGTTTACAGTTTGGTGACAAGCCACCGGCTGCTGGTCGCTGCGTGCGCGAGCGCCCTAAACCTACATGTTTTTGGTGTGCGGGAGGAAACCGGAGAAATCCCGGAGTAAACCCACACAACACGGGGAGAACATGCAAACTCCACACAGCTCACTGTTGGTCGGGGGCTGGGATCGAACCCACGATCTCATGATCCCCGCGGTCCCCCGGCCGAGGGTAAAACTGTGCTGCCACAGTGCTAAACCACTGCACCACCGTGCAGCCCATTTAAAAAGGATTTATAAGATTTATAAGATTTAAGAAGGATAAATAGTTTTTTGGGGGCGGGGTTTGCATTCGTTGCACTGCCTTGGAACGATGTGGACTTGATATTAGCAGCTTCAGCATGCAATAATTTTTAAATTATTCAATTCAATTCAACTTTATTTATATAGCGCCATTTCACAACAACAGTCATCTCATAGCACTATCAACTATAGGGGGAACCCCCACAGTTGCAGAAAGACCCCAGCAATCAGGCGATCCCCTGTGAGCAAGCACTTGGCGACAGTGGAGAGGAAAAACTCCCTTTTAACAGGAAGAAACCTCCAGCAGAACCAGGCTCAGGGAGGGGCAGTCATCTGCTGCGACTGGCTGGGGGGTGAGGGGATAGAGAGGAAGAAAAGAACAGACATGTAGAGAGCAAACAGCACGATGGGGACTCAATCTATGGGAGAGAACAAACAAATGTTAATGACCAGCAAAAAAAATATTTCATTGAGAGTGAGAAAAGGAGTGAGGCCCAGTGCATTACTGGAGGTCCCCCGGCTGACTAAACCTATTAGCAGCATAACTAAGGGAGGGTTCAGAAACACATGATCCCTCCCTAATTGTAGGC
This sequence comes from Pholidichthys leucotaenia, assembly GCA_020510985.1. NCBI lineage: Eukaryota > Metazoa > Chordata > Actinopteri > Cichliformes > Pholidichthyidae > Pholidichthys > Pholidichthys leucotaenia. The sequence continues at coordinate 119,070,059 of CM035836.1, read as the reverse complement.
TATATCAAAAAGGTAGGTTTTAGCCCTATTCTTAAAAACAGAGATCGAGTCTGACTCCCGAATCCAGATTGGCAGCTGATTCCACAGGAGAGGAGCTTGATAGCTGAAGGCTCTGCCTCCCATTGTACTTTTGTGAAATTATCACAAAATATAGATCAATAAAATTTTGAACAGTTACCAGAATAGGTCTGTACGTGTTAAGTTAAATAACAAGCATTCATGACATGACCGCAGCATGGGCATTTTAATTTTGGGATAAAACAAACAGCTGCAGCTATCAGTATTTACCCCAACATTAAAACACCCAAGCATGGTGTTGTGGTTCTTTGTGGCTCTGACTAAATTCTACATCTGCTTTGAGGTAAATTTGATTCTGTCCAACATCTTGTACAAAATGCAGTTGACTTTATTGTGGTGGAAACATTGATATATCTCAGAGCTTTTATTTGTTTTGCAGCGTTAGCACCTTAGCAGCAGAGTTAACTAATGGAGGTACTGTCTGTGAGGCCACTTTTTAAGGTCATCTTCCCATCCCGCGACAGTCGTGGGAAGTGGTACTATTATATTACTCTTTTTGAGGTGCAAAAGGCCATGTTCCCGCATTTTTGACGCCAAAGTCATTGTTTTTTTTAACAAGGAAAAGTGTCCCATTTCAGTGACAGCTCCACGTTCTAAACTAGTACCGGACGTTGCGCCCATAATTCATGCAAGGCATCATGGGGGATAGGAATAAGGTGGATTGCTAATTTTTGTATATTTTTTAAAAAATAAAATTACCGTTTTTTTGAATATAAATTTGAAACAGATTGTTGTAAAATTTTGACTTTTGTTCCTCATGCAATTTATGCTTTTGACCATAATTTTAGAGACAGAACAGAACAATTTAACTCGGATTTCAAAGAAAAAATATTTTATAGTTATATTTAATGAAATAAATTAAATGACCAAAGATTCCATTATTTCTGTTATAATGTTTCTATAGATTTATAGTTTTTTTTTTTATAAATCTCCTCACCAGCCAGACAGCAAGAAAAACCTTTATTTTGAAATCCAAATGTTGGCACATTTCATTTGTCTAAAGGCTGTTGATGGATTAAAGTCATTGACTTTGTGAATTTCAGTCATCTTAACTTGCCAGGGACATAGTAATGAACATAAATTAGTTAATATTGTAGTGGCTGGTGAAGTAAATCCTCAGTGATTCATCAGTCACTCTTGCCTTTCCCTGCATATGAAGCCTGCATTTGAAGCCTAACCGCAACTGTTTGCTAAGCGACTCTTCATTACTGTTCCTGTTACTAGCGGGTTAAAACCACAATAAATGCCTTCATTGCTTACATACCGCTTCTGCTTTTTTCCCCCCGCATTTAAAGTACTTTAATAAGCTCATGCTTCTCTCGGACAGCAACACTAGAGAGACGCTCTACCTGCTGACTGGAACACACTTTGCGGGGCGCTTCCGAACTCCACACGAATGACAGTCATGCGTGTTGTTTGTGTGTGCACTTATGGAGCATCATTCCTTCATATTTTTTTTTCTTAAATTTAAATTTCCTTAACATGGTGGCCTAATTTCAGGGGTGGCGGCCCGCCACACAGTAGTAGTAGATTAGTTTATTTGACACACAGAAATCTTGCCAGATTATAGTCTGTGGTTAACAGGGCATTTTGTATACTTTATTGATCCCCAGAGGAGAAATTGAGGGCATCCACCTGGATGGATGAAGCAGCCACGGTACGGCGCTATCCCTTTACCATTCACACACACATTCACACCAAGGGCCACTTTTAGAGTCTCCAATTAACCTAACCTGCATGTTTTTGGCCTGTGGGAGGAAACCAGAGAAATCCCAGAGTAAACCCACGCAGACACGGGGAGAACATGCAAACTCCACACAGATCACTGTTGGTCAGGGGCTGGGATCGAACCAGGGATCCCATGGCCAAGGGTGAGTTGCTGTGCTGCCACAGTGCTAACCACTGCACCACCGTACCACCCGGGCTGTGCGATATGACAATATATATGGGTGTTTTTATTTATTAGGGGTCCAATGTGTGACATTGGTGGCAAAATTTAAAACTGATCAAATCTGCACATGAAATTGACTAATCACTATCCAATTGTGTCAGGTTTATGAAACTATTAACTATTTTCGTAACGGCATTCACGTTCAGGAACTCTTGAGGATGAGCGCTCACTTCAACTACTTGTAAATGGAGACGTACACGGGACACTCGGGCTTTTGTTTCCCCGTGTGCCAATGCACTTTGCAGTGGCACACGTTTTACACGAAACAACTTCAACACTTCCAGTATTTTTCACGCATCAAAACTCATCAACAGCTACATTTTCATGACATATTAAGATGTGATAACGTGTATACATACCTTCAAATTCTCCCTGTTTGTTGGATAAGACGTAAAATCACAAAAGGCGTAAATGCGGGACACGGAAGTTTGGACCTTCGATAACTTCAATATAAAGTGACCACGGTTAATCCTCTCCACATGGGTTGAGCACATCCGGGGTAGAGAAAATAAAAGTGCTTTCCCAGGGCGGTCACCTCGCCAGACGGGGCTGCACGCGGCCGACCAAGACCGAAGACGTAAATTTTTTAAAGGACACCATATTCGATGTGTCATAAATGTTTGAGATTTTATTGAAATATTCTACATCTGAGCTTCACAAAGACTGATCTCCTTTTTACGTGTACGGTTTGGGATTTGAAAGGTGCAAAGTGAAAAGCATCAGCACTTCCTGTTTTCTGGTTACTTTACCAAATAACTTGCATGTTGCTGCGTAAATTCGGGGACACGGAAATTTACGTCGTACGAGTAAATTTTCAGGGGTCGCCGTACAAAAACCATAGATCCGATCACATTGGGGAATGTTTTATTTTGAATTTGCATTACAACTCTGTTATCTCTTGCATAAATGAGTAGAAAGAGTTACTCAGAGATCACGTTACAGTACTTTGAAATTGATGCGATTTTCATGTCACACAAAAACTGGGAAAAATGAGGGGACACGTCCAACAGTTTCGATTCTAACGGCAAAATCAATGATTTTTTTTAAAAATTGCAATGCAAGTCTGAAACTCTTATGTTCCCTTGCATATTATAAAAACGAAACCGACATCTGCAAATTACAGAAAAAGAGAGAGCGCTTGAAAGTCGGATACCCCTGATATAGTGCACTGGACCCCCCCCCCCCCCCAAAAAAAACACCCATATACTGTATATCGGATGACGATATAAAAAGTCTATTGTTTCATAGAATATTCTGTCATTTATATCGTTATTTAAAATGCACATACTCCCGTTTATTCAGTAAAGCTCCTCACACTACTTGTCAGTGCCCCACCTCTCCTCCGCAGTGCACACAGCATGTGTGGTGTGTGGCTAGGCTCTCCAGTGGTTTCTAACTCTGAACTCCCAGTTTGGTCAAATAGCTGCTAGCCCGCTACTCCTTTTTGCCAGGGATAATGTGGGACTGTTTTCCATCGTGCTGCGTCAGAGAGGATAGTCCACTAACCTTGTTTGAATAACAGGTAAGTAACATTAACACCATGTCTAATTATAAAACGGCAAATGCTAAAACAGTTGAACAGCTGAAACAATAGGGAGCCAACTGGAGGGGAGTAGAGAGAGCAGCCCAGAACTGAGTGTGATGGTGAGGGTTCCTCGATGGCCTATGTGCCATAATGAGCTATGGGCTTAAGTAAGTAAATGCTAAATGACAGTGCCAAGTTGTGCTAATTGGAAACTTAATAGTGTATCAGACCATTGTTTCTTTGGTTTAAATTACTGCTGAGTTTCTTACTTTGTCTGAAATGTTTTTATTAAAGCTGCAAAAGTGCATGATGGTGGCACATACACTCAAAAGAAATGATACAGTATAAGATCATGACCAATCTGAAATATTTTTACTAAGAAGCAAATGGGTTAAATCAGGCCAGAAAAAACAAGGGCAGCTCGGTGGGACAGTGGTTAGCGGTGGGGCAGCACAGCAGGGTCACAGGATCGATTCCACCCTTGACCATGGTGTGTTTGATCCCACCCCCTGACCATCAGTGACCCTTCTTTGTGGAGTTTGCATGTTCTCCCCGTGTCTGGTGAGTGTGTGTGTGAATGCTGAAGGGATTAGTGCTGTACCGTGGATGTCCTGAATTTCCCTTTGGGATTAATAAAGTATACAAAAAAATGGCATCTTCAGGCTGTGTGGATCTACACTTAAATTTTCATTGATTTAAACTAACAGCTAATTTATATCTGTAGATGGGTAATTTTCCAATTTTCAGACATTTATGTTTTTTTTTATTTTTGTTTTTTTTCCATTTCCTCTGGCTCAGGAAATATTTAACTTATTGAGGTTTACTTTTTATTCATATGATGTGATTTAGAAGAAAAACCTGAAATTTATGAGACTCAAGTCTCCAATGCCCATTAAAAAAAACTATTTTATAACAACACTACAAAATTATGAGGGGGGGAAAAGGTGCATTTAAAAAAAAAAGTAAAAAAAAAAAAAAAAAAAAGAGCTGGTCCTCTTGATGTGATTATCTAAACTAGGGGTCACCAACTAAAACTGCAAAAGGTCCGCTAAGTCGGTCCTCCTCCCCAGCCAAGGTCCTAACTAGGTGTGGGAATCTTTCTGCATGTCAGGATTCGATTATGATTCAGAACTCTAATTTAATTCTAAAACCATTCTCAATGCATCTTGACACTTTTTTTTTTCTATTCAAGATTTTTCCCTCCCACTGTGTGACAACTTGGCCCTTTTAAAGCAAAGTATTTGCAATGACCCATGAATTTACTTCCAGCATCTTTTATTAAAACAAACGGAAGAGAATTTTATCTCAAAATGTGCTTTTGAAAGCTGGCACCATCTCATTGACGTTCTTTCAGAAGACCACAGCTGTCTCCAGACAGGTCAATATCATATAACTTGCTTTCACACATTATTTTATTAAGTTGTTTTAGCTGCTTTTAGCTCGATATTAATTTTTAAACAAAAAAATAAAATGAATTCTTTGTTCAATTTCAAACAAAATGTAATATAAAATTTTATAATACAGGAGAACACTAAATGTGCTTGTTGACTCCAAATAAATAGATCTAAAATTCTAAAATCTACAACTAAAATCCTAAAAATGTTTTACAGGGAAACGCAAACTAAACACTTGTTATAAGACTATCGAAAAAATGAAATTTCACAAAGTCCACCTCTATACAAGATTTTCAGTGCAGAAAAAAACTGTTTCAAAGATTCAAAGATTTTATTTGTCAGTACTACTATACATACAGGATATACAGGAGATTTTATATGGCGTTTCTCTCTTCAGTGGTGTGTGCAATATACAGTGGGGCAAAAAAGTATTTAGTCAGCCACCAATTGTACAAGTTCTCCCACTTAAAAGATGAGAGAGGTCTCCAATTTTCATCATAGGTATACCTCAACTATGAGAGACAAAATGAGAAAAAAAATATCCAGAAAATCACATTGTCTGATTATTAAAGAATTTATTTGCAAATTATGGTGGACAATTAAGTATTTGGTCAATAACAAAAGTTCATCTCAGTACTTTGTTATATACCCTTTGTTGGCAGTGACAGAGGTCAAACGTTTTCTGTAAGTCTTCACAAGGTTTTTACACACTGTTGCTGGTAATTTGGCCCATTCCTCCATGCAGATCTCCTCTAGAGCAGTGATGTTTTGGGGCTGTCGCTGGGCAACACGGACTTTCAACTCCCTCCAGAGATTTTCTATGGGGTTGAGATCTGGAGACTGGCTAGGCCACTCCAGGACCTTGAAATGCTTCTTACGAAGCCACTCCTTCGTTGCCCGGGCGGTGTGTTTGGGATCATTGTCATGCTGAAAGACCCAGCCACGTTTCATCTTCAATGCCCTTGCTGATGGAAGGAGGTTTTCACTCAAAATCTCACGATACATGACCCCATTCATTCTTTCCTTTACACGGATCAGTCGTCCTGGTCCTTTACAGAAAAACAGCCCCCAAAGCATGATGTTTCCACCCCCATGCTTCACAGTAGGTATGGTGTTCTTTGGATGCAACTCAGCATTCTTTCTCCTCCAAACACGACAAGTTGAGTTTTACCAAAAAGTTCTATTTTGGTTTCATCTGACCATATGACATTCTCCCAATCCTCTTCTGGATCATCCAAATGCTCTCTAGCAAACTTCAGATGGGCCTGGACATGTACTGGCTTAAGCAGGGGGACACGTCTGGCACTGCAGGATTTGAGTCCCTGGTGGCATAGTGTGGTACTGATGGTAGCCTTTGCTACTTTGGTCCCAGCTCTTGGCAGGTCATTCACTAGGTCCCCCCATGTGGTTCTGGGATTTTTGCTCACCGTTCTCGTGATCATTTTGACCCCACGGGGTGAGATCTTGTGTGTAGCCCCAGATCGAGGGAGATTATCAGTGGTCATGTATGTCTTCCATTTTCTAATAATTGCTCCCACAGTTGATTTCTTCACACCAAGCTGCTTACCTATTGCAGATTCAGTCTTCCCAGCCTGGTGCAGGTCTACAATTTTGTTTCTGGTGTCCTTTGACAGCTCTTTGGTCTTGGCCATAGTGGAGTTTGGAGTCTGACTGTTTGAGGTTGTGGACAGGTGTCTTTTATACTGATAACGAGTTCAAACAGGTGCCATTAATACAGGTAACGAGTGGAGGACAGAGGAGCCTCTTAAAGAAGAAGTTACAGGTCTGTGAGAGCCAGAAATCTTGCTTGTTTGTAGGTGACCAAATACTTATTTTACCGAGGAATTTACCAATTAATTCATTAAAAATCCTTCAATGTGATTTTCTGGTTTTTGTTTTTCCTCATTTTGTCTCTCATAGTTGAGGTATACCTATGATGAAAATTGGAGACCTCTCATCTTTTAAGTGGGAGAACTTGCACAATTGGTGGCTGACTAAATACTTTTTTGCCCCACTGTACAGCCGTGGACAAAATTGTTGGTGCCCCTCTGTTAATGAAAGAAAAACCCACAATGGTCACAGGAATAACTTGAATCTGATAAAAGTGGTAATAAATAAAAATTCTATGATAATTAACCAATGAAAATCAGACAATGCTTTTGAATTGTGGTTCAACAGAATTAATTTAAAAAACAAACTCATCAAACAGGCCTGGACAAAAATGATGGTATCCCTAGAAAAGATTGAAAATAATGCAACCATAGGGACATGTTCAACCAAGATGTGTCCTTTAATTAACATCACAGGTGTCTACAAACTTGTAATCAGTCAGTCGGCCTATTTAAAGGGTGACAAGTAGTCACTGTGCTGTTTGGTGACATGGTGTGTACCACACTAAACATGGACCAGAGGAAGCAAAGGAGAGAGTTGTCTCAGGAGATTAGAAAGAAAATTATTGACAAGCATGTTAAAGGTAAAGGCTGTAAGACCATCTCCAAGCAGCTTGATGTTCCTGTGACTACAGTTGTGCATATTATTCAGAAATTTAAGATCCACGGGACTGTTTCCAACCTCCCTGGACGTGGCCGCAGGAGGAGACGGATGATACGTATGGTAACAAAAGAACCCAGAACAACCTCTAAACACATTCATGGTGAACTCCAAGGTTAAGGCACATCAGTGTCAGATCGCACCATCCGTCGTTGTTTGAGCTAAAGTGGACTTCATGGGAGACAACCAAGGAGGACACCACTGTTGAAAACAAATCATAAAAAAGCCAGACAGGAATTTGCCAAACTGCATGTTGACAAGCCACAAAGCTTCTGGGAGAATGTCCTATGGACAGACGAGACAAAACTGGAACTTTTTGGCAAGGCACATCAGCTCTATGTTCACAGACACAAAAATGAAGCATACCAAGAAAAAACATTGTCCCTACTGTGAAACATGGAGGAGGTTCTGTTATGTTCTGGGGCTGCTTTGCTGCATCTGGCACAGGGTGTTTTGAATCTGTGCAGGGTACAATGAAATCTCAAAACTATCAAGGTATTCTAGAGAGAAATATGGTGCCCAGTGTCAGACAGCTTGGTCTCAGTCTCAGGTCATGGGTCTTTCAACAGGATAATGACCCAAAACACACAGCTAAAAACACCCAAGAATGGCTAAGAGCGAAACATTGGACTATTCTGAAGTGGCCTTCTATGAGCCCTGATCTAAATCCTATTGCACATCTATGGAAGGAGCTGAAACATGCTGTCTGGAGAAGGCACCCTTCAAACCTGAGACATCTGGAGCAGTTTGCTCATGAGGAGTGGGCCAAAATACCTGCTGAGAGGTGCAGAAGTCTCATTGACAGTTACAGAAATGGTTTGATTGCAGTAATTGCCTCAAAAGGTTGTGCAACAAAATATTAAGTTAAGGGTATCATCATTTTTGTCCAGGCCTGTTTCATGAGTTTGTTTCTTAAAATAATTCTATTGACCCACAATTCAAAAGTATTGTCTGATTTTCATTGGTTAATTTTCATAGAATTTTTATTTATTACCACTTTTGTCAGATTCAAGTTATTTCTGTGACCATTGTGGGTTTTTCTTTCATTAACAGAGGGGTACCAACAATTTTGTCCACATATGTAGAAAAACGAAAAAGCAATAAGGCTGGAAAAACATCATTAGCAGTCTATGCACAGTAATACTACCCGTAGTGCAAGTGGCGACAAAAGATAGACCCAGATATCCCATAGTGCAAATAAAGATAAACGATGACACCCACCAATCCTATCACTCTTCACTCTATTAAAGTAAGAAATCTCTTGTGTGTCTGTTGTATTAAAGCAAGAAATCGCTGTGTGTGTGTCTGTCGTGTTTATAGGACATCATAGGACGGCCTATGATCTCTGCCTGATCATCATAGGACATCCTATGAACTCAGGCATCATCGGACTCGCAATGCCGTCATAAAGATATGTCTATGGAACATAGACAAATGTGTCTTTATGATGTCATATAGACCATCACTCACGATGCCTAGACTACCGTGTCTTTATGATGTCATATGGCTCAAAATTGGCAAGGTGAATAAGTCACAGGGCCAATCTTTACAGCGCGTTCGTGTTTTCTGCACAACAGATTTCTGCAGCCATGGCCAATTCTACGTTGCCGCTTGCAGAGTTGCCAGATCAAGCAGTATTTGTATTCTTGCTCAAGATGAAGAAACTAAGCCAAAGCGTCGCTTTCTCAGCAGTGTCATTTTTAAAGAGGTGCTGACACAGTAGAAATATGTAACCTTGAAGAATGCCAGTCTACACTACAAATGTGTAAAATGCCAAGCAAAGCGCTAATTTTCTCCAGGTGCTTCGGTTTCTTGGTTTCTACGGGCATGCACAGGCCTTCCTGAACAGGATCAAAAGCCACTTTTTGCTCAGATCAATTTTCATGATCCTGCCCATGAACTGGAATTACGATGCATCTATCCCTCACCCAGTGGTCTGAACGAAGAAGAAGAAGACCCAGCAGATGGCGAGCAATAGAATGAGGAGAACTGCTGCACGTCAGAAAAGATGCCATGAACATGAAACATCTCAGGTTCCAGCAGTACGCCGCAGCCATGACTGTGAACAACACAGCCGTCTGAGACAGGAGGAGACCCTTCAGGAACGGGCATGCAAAAATACTTACTTATACTTGGTTTCTACGGGCATGGACAGGTATGCACAGGTATGTACTAGTATACAGAAAAGTAGAGCAGTAATACTCGTAGTTGCAAGTTTGATGCAGTAGTGTAAATGGTAAATGGCATTCACTTATATAGCGCTTTTATTCTCATCTCTTGATGACCAAAGCGCTTTACAGATCCTGCTATCCACCCATTCACTCACACATTCACACACTGATGGTGGCATGCTGCCTAACATGGCGCTTCCAAACCCACCAGGTGCAATTGGGGTGAAGTGTCTTGCCCAGGGACACAACGGCAGGATATCTGGGGAGAGCGGGATTCGAACTGCCAACCATGTGGTTATTGGACAACCTGCTCTACCTCCTGAGCCACTGCCGTCCCCACCCGTGTAGGTGCAGACAGTGACAGATTGGACTGCACATGATCAATATTGCAATAACACACAACAGCAAATATGGCAAATAGTTGCAGTAAAGTGCAGAAACATAGAGCAGAAAATATAATTCCACCCAGATAAGCGGTAGAAGATGGATGGATGGCTGGACTACAGAATTCCGCTGACATACGAAAAGCATCTCCATACCAGCGACCTCACCTCTGCATCCCATCATAGACTACTCTCAGCAGAGTAGAGGAAGATGTACCCCGGTAAATGCATTCAATTTCACAACAGCACTTCTTTTTGTGGGTACAGACCTGGTAGCGAAGAGGGGAGTCTGCAGCAGGAGGAGAGTGCCCAAGGACTCGTGCCATAATCTTTCTGGGTGGTTGCCGATGTAGCAGTTCAGTTCCACTTTTTTCTGCTTTTTCCTCACCAAAATAAAAAGGTCTCCCTTTTTCCCAAATTGTATCAAAAGGCTTCGAGGTCCGGATGGAGGACTCTCGGGATCCGGACCAGAGTCCGTCAGTTGGTGACCCCTGGTCTAAATGGTAGAATTTACAGAAAATGTATATCGCGATATATATCGTTATCATGATATAAGATGACTTCTATTGTAATATGAAATTTTGTCATACCGCACAGCCCTAGTGGCTAATTTCCATCTGTTGTCCATGGGTTACAGTTTTTCCTTCCCCCATTCTATTATGCTGAGCACCAAGCTAGAGGGCGGGAAGTACCATTTTTATATGATCTTTGGTATGACCCGGTCCGGTTTAATTGGTTTCTGTAGATAAAGTATGCAGAATAAAGTAGCAAATTCATGAGTACAATGTCACCAAAAAGTCATAAATTTAAGTAGCTAATTGGTAAGAAAAAGTAAAATTTTTACATCAGAAAAGTCACAAATTTATGAAGGAAAAAGATGCATATTTAGAAGAAACTAGTACATACCCATGCATACCCATCCATGCCCGTAGAAACCAAGTATAAGCAAGTATTTCTGCATGGCCGTTGCCGAAGGGTCTCCTCCTGTCTGAGACGGCTGTGTTGTTCAGTCATGCCTGCGGCGTACTGCTGGAACCTGCGGTGTTTCATCTTCACAGCATCTTTTCTGACTTGCAGCAGTTCTCCTCACTCTATTGCTCTCCATCTGTTGGGTCTTCTTATTCTTCTTCTTCTTCTTCTTCGTTCATACCACTGGTTGAGGGATAGGTGCGTTGTAATTCCAATTCATGGACAGGATCATGAAAATAGATCTGAGCAAAAAGTGGCTTTCGACCCTGTTCAGGAAGATCCGTGCATGCCCGTTGAAACCCAGAAACCAGAGCACCCGGAGAAAATCAGCACTTTGCTTGGCATTTTACACATTTGTAGTGTAGACTGCCATTCTTCATGGGTACTGCTTCGAATGGGTGTGGTTTAAAGGAGTGTGTCCTATTCTTAATGGGGTGACAGACTGACACACTGACAGAGATTTCTTGAATTTATAGAGTGCCTTCTGCCTTACTGAGTGAGATTTCCAGATTTACTGCTTCGAATGGGTGTGGTTTAAAGTAGTGTGTCCTATTTGGTGTCAATTTCTCTGTGCCTTGCTTTGCGTGCAGCGTTGCTCACTTTGCGGCCATTTTGGGCTTCAAGTGACTCAGCACGTGCATGGCGCACTGCCACACGTTTCCTGTCTGTTTGTGCATCCCTTGTCTGCCGTACCCTATGATGTGCTCGAACCTCAGGTGTTTCATCTTCACGGCATCTTTTGTGACGTGCAGCGCAGTCATGCCTGGGAGGTACTGCTCGAACCTCAGCTGTGTCATCTTCACGTGATCTTTCCTGACGCGCAGCAGTTCTCCTCACTCTGTTGCTCTCCATTTATGTAGCGTCTGGTTGGTCTATATGACATCATAAAGACATCGAGGCAGGCATCATAGGACACTATATCATAGGTAGCCAGTCGTAAAATACATCAAGGCAGGCATTGTGAATGATATGCAGCAGTTCTCCTCACTCTATTGCTCTCCATTTCTGCAGAGTCTGGTTGGTCTATATGACATCAAAGACATCGAGGCAGGCATCATAGGACACTACATCATAGGTAGCCAGTCGTAAAATACATCAAGGCAGGCATTGTGAATGATATGCAGCAGTTCTCCTCACTCTATTGCTCTCCATTTCTGCAGAGTCTGGTTGGTCTATATGACATCAAAGACATCGAGGCAGGCATCATAGGACACTACATCATAGGTAGCCAGTCGTAAAATACATCAAGGCAGGCATTGTGAATGATATGCAGCAGTTCTCCTCACTCTATTGCTCTCCATTTCTGCAGAGTCTGGTTGGTCTATATGACATCAAAGACATCGAGGCAGGCATCATAGGACACTACTGTATGTCATAGGTAGCCAGTCGTAAAATATGTCAAGGCAGGCATGGGGAATGATGGTCTATATGACATCATAAAGACATCAAGGCAGGCATCATAGGACACTACATCATAGTAGCCAGTCCTATTGCCTATATGACATCATCATGAATCCTATATAGCCTGAGATCATAGGATCATCATCGGACGTCATGCAAACATCATAGGATGTCCTATGATCGTGACACAAGATTTTTTGAATTTATAGAGTGAAGAAACCATCTGTGTTGTCATTCAGTCTATACAGCCAATCATGTACAGTAGAACGAAATTACATTGCTCCTATTTACATTGTTAATCACAAGTAGAATCAGAGGGGTCGTTGCCATGCAGGGCACCATCGCAAACAACTTCTCCTTCCCCTATTCTCTTACGCCGAGCACCAAGCTAGAAGGTGGAAAGTACCATTTTTATATGGTCTTTGGTATGACCCGGCCAGGACTTGAACCCTGACCTCCCGGTTGTGGGGCAGAGGCTCTATATCAGCTTAGTAGAATGTTGCAAATTGTAGGAAAAATGTTCTGAATTTACATTAAAAAAGACAAATATTTAGGGAAAATTCACATAATTGCAAGCAGAATTTCACAAACGGAAGAAAAAGTCACAAATTTTCAAAGGAAAAAAGGCAAATCATTAAACAGTTGTGATTTTACATGAAAACATGACTAGAATATCACAAACTTAAAAGAAACCACATAATAATTGCATGTTATTAAAAATCGGAAATTGGTAAGGAAAAGCTGCATTTTCACTTTTGGGGGGGGGGGGGAGTTCCAAATCTGTGAGATGAATGTCAAAAGTTTTCAAAGAAGTTTCAAATTTGGATGAAAACCCCCTTTTTATTTACTTAAAAAAGCCACAAATCCTATGAAAAAAAGTTAAAAATTTGAGTAGAATATCAGTCACCTAGAAGAGTAATGATTTCAAACAAGAAAATATTAATTGCAATTAAAATTGACAAGAAAAGAATTTAAAATTTATTTGTCATTTTTGCAAAAAAAAAAAAGTGTGGCTGTTTTATTACTGACAGTTCAATTTATGCCTAACTCAAGTTTTTTTTTTCTTCATTTTAAGTCTCAAATAGATTTTAAGATGCCTTTTCAGAGAGTTGGTGCTTCGCTGCGCCCTTTGTTTTTTGTTTGTCAATTGTGTGTCTGCCTGCTCTTATACCCGTGAAGAGCTTCTAAATATCAGGACTTTCACTCCCACGGACCTACTCCCAGTTTTTTTTAGCTCCTGCCGCCGATCTGGTTCATTGTTTGGCTTGAAAAGTGAGACGGCGAAAGAGAGGAAGACGAGCGGGCGCTCTCGTCCGGCTCTGCAGAAGAGGCACGCGCACGGCTTTGCCTGGCATATTTCTGTCCAATGCCAATTCTCTCTCTAACAAGGTAGAGGAACTGAGACTGCTGATGCGTTTTAAGGACCTCTCTTCCTCGGCTGCCCTCTGTTTTACCGAGACCTGGCTCAGGGAAAATACACCAGACAGTGCGCTGCGCCTCGGGGGATTTCAGCTGTTTCATGCTGATCGTGACACAGAGCTCTCCGGTAAATCCTCAGGAGGAGGAGTCTGCTTCTACATCAACAGCAGCTGGTGCTCTGATGTAACGGTAATTTCCAAACACTGTTCTCCCGCCCTGGAATTTCTTTTTATTAACTGCAAGCCATTTTATTCCCCGCGGGAGTTCGCCTCATTCATCCTCATCGCTGTGTACGTCCCTCCTGACGCGGACACGCGCGAAGCTCAGCGCGTGCTCGCGGATCACATCCAACACACGGAGCGGATTTTTCCAGACTCTCTGGTTATTGTGGTTGGCGACTTTAACCAGATCAATCTGAGCCACGATCTCCCCCGCTACAAAGAGTTTATTAAATGCCCCACCAGAGGAAAAAACACGCTGGATCACTGTTACACCACAGTGAAAGACGCATATCGCGCTGTTCCCCGCGCTGCGCTCGGACTATCTGATCTCGTGATGGTCCACCTCATTCCCACATACAGACAGAGATTGAAGCTCACTAAACCTGTTGTGAGCACTACGAAGAAATGGACCAGTGAAGCTGAGGAGAAGCTGGAAACGTGCATGGAAATAACTGATTGGGGCATGTTTAAAGGAGCCACGCATGAATTCTGGATGAGTGCACGGACACTGTGAACTCTTATATCCACTTTTGTGAGGAGAGCATTCTTCCATCGCGCACCAGGGTAAGGTACTCTAATGATGAGCTCTGGTTCACTGCTAAGCTCAGACAGATTAGGAAGGAGAAGGAAGCAGCGCTGAAAAGTAGAGACAGGGACTGCTACAGGGAGGTTAAATATCGGTTTAACAGAGAGCTGAGGAGAGCTAAATCTGTGTATTCTGAGAGACTCCAGCAGCAGTTCACTGCTAATGACTCGGTTTCTGTGTGGAGAGGACTGAGGCAAATCACCAATTATCGGCCTCAGGCTCCTAAAGGTCAGGATGACAAAGCCCTTTGTCAAAGATTGTCCCAACACTATGCCCGTTTTGACACCCCGTCATCTGTGTCCAACTCCCCCCCTCCCTCCAGCTCCACAGCCTCCATGGTCCCTACTTCATCAAAGGCGCCCCCCCTCCTCCCCCCTGCCCTTGTCATCAGTGAGCAGGACGTGCTCAAACAGTTCTCCAGACTGAACCCGCGCAAGGCCCCCGGTCCGGACGGCGTGTCTCCCTCCACCCTGAGACACTGTGCGAAAGAGCTGGCTCCTGTCTTCACAGACATTTTTAACACCTCCCTTAAGCTATGCCACGTGCCGTCCTGCCTCAAATCCTCCACCATCATCCCTGTCCCCAAGAAGCCACGGATCACTGGTCTTAACGACTACAGACCTGTAGCGCTCACCTCTGTAGTCATGAAGTCCTTTGAGCGCCTGGTCCTGCCCCACCTCAAGTCCATCACCACCCCCCTCCTGGACCCGCTGCAGTTTGCCTACCGAGCCAACAGGTCTGTGGACGACGCAGTCAACCTGGCCCTCCACTCCATCCTGCAGCACCTGGACTCCCCGGGAACCTACGCCAGGATCCTGTTTGTGGACTTCAGCTCCGCATTCAACACCATCCACCCCGCTCTGCTCCGGGACAAGCTGTCCCTGCTCAACGTGCCTGACTCCCTCTGCAGGTGGATCACCAACTTCCTGACGGACCGGAGGCAGCATGTGCGGCTGGGAAAGACTGTCTCAGACTCTGCTAGCATCAGCACCGGCTCACCCCAGGGCTGTGTACTTTCCCCCCTACTCTTCTCCCTTTACACCAACTCCTGCACCTCCAGCCACCAGTCTGTCAAGTTGATCAAGTTTGCGGACGACACCACCCTCATTGGGCTCATCTCCAACGGCAACGAGTCCGCCTACAGGAGTGAGGTGGCCCAGCTGGCGTCCTGGTGCAACAACAACAACCTGCAGCTGAGCGCTCTGAAGACAGTGGGGATGATCGTGGACTTCAGGAAAGTCACAACCCCTCTGCCCCCCTCACCCTCACAGGCTCTCCCATCACCACTGCTGATTCCTTCCGCTTCCTAGGCACCACCATCACCAGGGACCTCAAGTGGGAGCCGACCATCAGCTCCCTCATCAAAAAGGCCCAGCAGAGGATGTTCTTCCTGCGGCAGCTGAGGAAGCTCAAGCTACCCACCAAGATGTTAGTGCAGTTCTACACAGCCATCATCGAGTCCATCCTCACCACCTCCATAACCGTGTGGTACGCAGGAGCCACTGCCAGGGACAGACTAAGGCTGCAGCGCGTCGTGCGCACTGCTGAGAAGGTGATCGGCTGCAAGCTCCCATCTCTCCAGGATCTGTACATCTCCAGGACCCGGAGGCGTGCTGGCCGGATCATAGCCGATCCCTCACACCCTGGTCACGTACTGTTTGCCCCTCTCCCCTCAGGTAGAAGACTTCGGTCCATCCAGACTAAAACCTCCCGTCACATGAACAGCTTCTTCCCCTCTGCCATCAGACTGCTGAACACTAAGTGACTTATTGACTCTCGTGCACTATGTACAGCAGCTCAACCAGACTCATGTCAATCATCACTGTTTTCTTCCTGCATTACCGACTGCACTATATGGTTCTCCACATTATCTGCTGCTCGCTAATATATTTAAACTGCTGACTAGTATTACTCACTCTTATTCTACACTTTATTGCATGTATAGTTTATTTCTTTTATTTTATCATGTTTAATGTTGCAGCATTGCACCGAGACAAATTCCTAGTTTGTGTACTACATGAACAATGGCAATAAATCTGATTCTGATTTAAAGCAAAGCAACGACCGTGCGTCACTTCTGGTGCTGAAACAGCCCATGGAGGAGGCAAGATGTCGCTGACCATGGCTGACTGCAGAGCAGTGACTTGAAACTGAAGCGCGTATTTGAGAAGGAATCATGACAAATTACTGGACGGAACTACTCGTATCACATTTGATCCTTTGAAATAGCTATTGATTAAAATTCACAGCAGGCACCCTTTAAAAAATGAAAATGCACCAGTATGTGTAGAAAAAGCTCCTTCACAATGTGAACATAGAGTCAAGATCTGAATTGGCTGAAGAACGATGAGGAGCAAAGGAAAGACTGTGGGGGGAGTCACAGAGAGGTTAAAAGGGCAACAACAGGAAGATGGGGGAGGGTGGGGAGAAAACGGCAAAGAGGGGTAGCCAGATAATAGTGGGGCAACTTCAGAGGAGGGCCGAGGGAAGGACTAACGGATAAGAAACGGAGGAGCGGGTGGAGGAGGGTGTTCAGTCTCAGGAAGGTGTTGAAAGGACTGGCCTCTGCACCTCTGAGCTGTCTCATTCACTTTTTCCACTCCACTTTGATTAGTTTTGTGTTAGCACTGTTCATTCATTATGTTTGCATTCAGATATCTGGCCTTTCCCCCGGTAATTGCTTAATTTCAATAAAAATACATTGCCGATGTCAAATGCATTCTGCGCTTAACTATTATACTGAGCGGCATTAAAAAGGAAACATTGTACCAATTTCAGAAAGTGGTCCAAGTTATTGAATAAAATAGAAATGAAGGTACATCTCTTCATGTTTATCAGCTAATGGTTAGTAGTGCACAAATTCAAATCATCTGGACGTACCGATATGCAACAAAATTTAATCCTTAATTTCTCTTAATTTTATTGTTCATTAATATCATGTGTGACCTCCATTTGCTACCAGCAAAGCCTCAATTCTGTACGGGTCTGATGTCACTAAGTTGTCAATGCGATGCTGAGCAATGTGGTCCCATTCAGTAAGCAGTGCCGCCTCAAACTTGGCATGATTTGTTGGTGCAGGATTCCTGACTGTGTATCAATTGGCTAGACAGAGAGATTGAACTGGAAAGAATGTGCAACAGGTTAGGTTGATTAAGGACAGAGATTGTAATGTACTAACGAGTCACAAGTGTATTGAGAAGATGGAAGGAGCACTTTGACAAGCTGATGAGAGAGAAGAGGATGGATGAAAGAAAGAAAGGGAATCAGGAAGTTCAGAGGATTAGAAAGGCGTAAGTGAGGGCAGCTTTGAAGAGGAAGAATGAAAAGTCAGTTTGTCTAAATAACATACAGTGGACATAAAGTCTACACACCCCTGTTCAGATTCCCAGAGACTCCTGTTCAATTTAGAGGCTTCATGTTTAATTTGAGTTTTACCAACTTTATTTTAATCACTTTGGGATGCTTATACCTTATATTTTTATTAACTTTGGAGAGAGCAGACAATGATTCTCTGATGGGGAAGACAGGGGCTAAGTTGAGGGGTGGTGGATGAAGAGGAGCTGCAGAGAGGCGTGTAAGACTACGACTCTGCTTCCTGGTCCCAACTCTAAGTTGTCAAGGTTTTGGAAATTTGGATAAAAATGATGCCAGATTGTTAGATAAATGAGACGCACCATCCAGAGTGGGATGGACGCAGTCTCGTCTAATAAGACCAGGTTTTCCCCAAAATGAGTTCCAATTGTCTTTGTAGCCCACATTGTTTGCAGGATACCACACAGACAGCCAGCGGTTGAAGGATGACATGCGGTTAAACAAGTCATCACTGGTCAGATTGGGAAGGGGCCCAGAGAATACTACAGAGGCAGACATCGTTTTGGCAAAGTCACACTCCGATTCCACACTAAGTTTTGTGACTTGGGTGGGTTTTTTTGGGGGGGGGGTCCAGTGCACTATATCAGGGGTATCCGACTTTCAAGCGCTCTCTCTTCTTCTGTAATTTGCAGATGTCGGTTTCGTTTTTATAATATGCAAGGGAACATAAGAGTTTCAGACTTGCATTGCAATTTTAAAAAAAATCATTGATTTTGCCGTTAGAATCGAAACTGTTGGTCGTGTCCTCTCATTTTTCACAGTTTTTGTGTGACATGAAAATCACATCAATTTCAAAGTACTGTAAAGTGATCTTTGAGTAACTCTTTCTACTCATTTATGCAAGAGATAACAGAGTTGTAATGCAAATTCAAAATAAAACATTCCCCAATGTGATCGGATCTATGGTTTTTGTACGGCAACCCCTGCAAATTGACTCGTACGACGTAAATTTCCGTGTCCCCGAATTTACGCAGCAACATGCAAGTTATTTGGTAAAGTAACCAGAAAACAGGAAGTGCTGATGCTTTTCACTTTGCACCTTTCAAATCCCAAACCATACACGTAAAAAGGAGATCAGTCTTTGTGAAGCTCAGATGTAGAATATTTCAATAAAATCTCAAACATTTATGACACATCGAATATGGTGTCCTTTAAAAAATTTACGTCTTCGGTCTTGGTCGGCCGCGCGCAGCCCCGTCTGGCGAGGTGAGCGCCCTGGGAAAGCACTTTTATTTTCTCTACCCCGGATGTGCTCAACCCTTGTGGAGAGGATTAACCGTGGTCACTTTATATTGAAGTTATCGAAGGTCCAAACTTCCGTGTCCCGCATTTACGCCTTTTGTGATTTTACGTCTTATCCAACAAACGGGGAGAATTTGAAGGTATGTATACACGTTATCACATCTTAATATGTCATGAAAATGTAGCTGTTGATGAGTTTTGATGCGTGAAAAATACTGGAAGTGTTGAAGTTGTTTCATGTAAAACGTGTGCCATTGCAAAGTGCATTGGCACACGGGGAAACAAAAGCCCGAGTGTCCCGTTTACGTCTCCATTTACAAGTAGTTGAAGTGAGCGCTCATCCTGAAGAGTTCCTGAACGCGAATGCCGTTATGAAAATAGTTAATCGTTTCATAAACCTGACACAATTGGATAGTGATTAGTCAATTTCATGTGCAGATTTGATCAGTTTTAAATTTTGCCACCAATGTCACACATTGGACCCCTAATAAATAAAAACACCCACTTCCGACTGCCAGAGTTGGATGTTGTTAATGCCGGCGTGGATAATAATTGTGGAGTATTTACAGTTACTTCTAGCCAGCATTTTCAAATTTGACTCAGTGTCACCTGCTCTGGCCCCGGGAATGCATTTGACTGTGGCCACTGGAGTCTCTAGGTTCACGTTTCTGACTATAGAGTCACCAGTGATCAGAGTTTTTTCCTCAGCCGGTGTGTTGCTGAGCGGGGAAAAATGATTAGAAACATGAACAGGTTGGTGGTGAACCAGGGGCTTTTGACTATGCTTCCTTCTCACCTTCACCCACCCATTTTCTCCCGGCTGCTCAGGAGAGGTCGGAGCCGGAGGACAGCTTTTGTACCCTTCTCCTTACTGATACCTTTGAAAAATTAGATCCCCCTGATGCTTTGGAAGCTCTCTATGTACCATGGCTTTTGCTGTAAGATGTGACTACAAAAATGTCAGAAAAAGCCTACTAGAACGGCTGAACTTTATTTAGGGTTAGTCAGAGGCACTTTAAATGGTGGCAGGTGTGTGCTGATGAAGAAATATTCCAAATTTTAAAAGAACATCTTCAAACTTAAAAGAAAGATCTCGACAAATTTTCACAAAATTTATAAGAAAAAAAGTTGCATATTTAAAAAAAAATTAAATTATAACTCAGCTGCTTTACCTTTATTTCAAGATTCAGATATTTCTGTAGCTCTATATAGATCTGGGCGGCGCGTTGGCGCAGTGGTTAGTACTGCGGCAGCACAGCAACTCACCCTTGGCCGGGGGGCCCGAAAAAGATTAAGCGGAAGAAGATGAAGGAATGAATGAATGAATGAATATATAGATCTTTTTATTCCTTCAAAAAGGTCTCAAAACTGTGGCTCTCTTTAGTTCATTCTGGCAAAACAGAAAGGCGCTAATGTGATGGCGCAGCGTCTGTGAGTCCTTTTGTCTGTCCGGCTGCCAACATTTCACGGGAATTGCAACTCCTCCTCGCGATCAATTAGGTCACTAGAACAGGCTATGCCAGCTGTGGAAAAGGCATCCAGTGGACACTGACGAAGAAATTGGAGGACCTGGGGCCTCATGTACAAAGGGTACTTACGCACGAAAACATGGTGTACGTCCTTTTCCACGGAAACTTTCAGCTGTATCAAGAATGAAATGAACGTGGAAATATGTGCAGCCCCACGCCAACTTCATGGCTGGTGTACGTACGTTTCTACTGTTATTGGTCTGTTGACGACACTTAGAGGTGATGTTGAGAGATTCATAATGACATGAAAATTATTGTACACACCAGAGACACATGATGAACAAACATCCAGGTGTGCGCAATTAGGTGAATGGATATAAAAGTAAACATAAAGAAGTGCAGAAAATGCCTCTAACAACAATGCCGTTAGCATTATTAGAGGATATTGCAAATCGCGCAGTGAGAAGAGAAAGGGTATTTAGAGACAGAAGATTTTCTGGCTCAGGATAAGATAAGATAAGATAAGATAAGCCTTTATTAGTCCCACAACGGGGAAATTCCAGGATTGCAACAGCACAGGGATAGCAACACTCAGAGCAACAATCAGAAGGCAAGAAAAAAAACAAGCAAGCAAGAGCAGCTAATAAACATATGTACGTATTACTATAAAATATATATATATACACACACACACAGACACACAGTGCAGAGCATTGTAGCTGGATGGAATAAATATATGAATATATGAACACACAGTGCAGAGCATTGTAGCTAGATGGAATAAATATATAAACACCCACAGTACGGAGCATTGCAGCTAGGTGGAATAAATATGCAAGTATATAAACACACACAGTGCGGAGCAATGTAGCTAGATGGAATAATATGTAGATATATAAATATATAAACACACCCAGTGCTGAGCATTGTAGCTAGATGGAATAAATATGCAAATATATAAACACACACAGTGCAGAGCATTGTTGCTAGATGGAATGAAACAGCATAACCGTCTACTTAGTTATCCTACATGGTATGATTATGTGCCCATACATATTCTCACCCTCCATAGCGACCGGTATGTTCCCAGTTGTATGCCGGAGGGGACCATTGTGTAAGTCTATTGCATCTTTTGCATTCAAAAAACTATTAGTTTGTTACGTCTTTTTGCTATCTCTGTGAGCAGCCCTGCTTAGGTTGTACAGTCTGACAGCCGTTGGTAGGAAGGACCTACGAAACCTCTCGGTTGTGCACCTGGGATGATGTAGTCTGCTGCTAAATGAGCTCCTCAGTGCATTCAGTATGTCCTGCATAGGGTGGAACTCGGACTCCAGCAGAGATGACAGTTTAGCCACCGTCCTTCTCTCTCCTATCTCCTCCATCGGATCAAGGCGCTGCCCCAGGACAGAGCTAGCTTTCTTAATCAGTTTGTTCAGTCTCTTCCTATCGGCTGCAGTAATGCCACTGCCCCAGCAGACCACTCCAAAAGTGATGGCTGATGCCACCACCTTGTCATAGAATGACTTCAGCAGCGCCCCTTGTACACCAAAAGACCTGAGTCTCCTCAGCAGGAACAGCCTGCGCTGTCCCTTCTTGTAGAGTGCATCAGTATTGTGTGACCAGTCTAGTTTATTGTTCAGATGAATACCCAGGTACTTATAGGATGTCACCATCTCGATGTCTGTTCCCTGTATATTTACTGGTACTGTGAGGGGCTGCCCATGCCTGCGGCAGTCCACCACCAGCTACTTAGTTTTCCTCGCGTTGATCTGGAGGCAGTTCCGATGGCACCAGTCCACGAAGTCCTGGATAAGCCCTCTGTACTCAGCTTCATCTCCATTGGAGATGAGGCCAACGATCGCAGAGTCATCAGAGAACTTCTGTAGATGGCAGTGTGTTGTGTTGTGTGAGAAGTCCGCAGTATAAAGAGTGAACAGGAAGGGAGCCAGCACCGTTCCCTGGGGGGCCCCCGTGCTACTGATGATCGTGTCGGACACACAGTCCCGGGTTCTCACAAACTGAGGCCGGTTCGTGAGGTAGTCCAGGATCCATGATGACAGGTGCTGGTCCACCCCTGCGCGCAGCAGCTTGTCCTTCAGGATCATCGGTTGGATGGTGTTGAAAGCACTGGAGAAGTCAAAGAACATGATCCTCACCATATTCCCGGGCTTCTCCAGGTGGGACAGAGAACGGTGAAGGAGGAAGATCACCGCATCCTCCACCCCAATGCCATGCTGGTAGGCGAACTGGAGTGGATCCATCGCTGGTTCCACCAGGGGGCGGAGGTGAGCAAGGAGCAGTCTCTCCAGGGTCTTCATCAAGTGGGACGTCAAGGCCACCGGTCTGTAGCTGTTCAGGTCTTTGGGGTGGGAAGTTTTTGGTACAGGTACCACACAAGATGTTTTCCACAGCTGTGGTACCCTCCCCAGTTTCAGGCTCATGTTGAAGATATACGTCACAATCCCACACAGCTGGTCTGCACAGGACTTGAGGAGCTTTGCGCTGATGCCGTCCGGTCCCGGCGCCTTCCTCGCCTTGATCTTCCTCAGCTCCGTCCTCACCTGGGTCCTGGTCAGGGTCAGGATGGGGGGCTGTGTGTTGGGAGTGGGGGGGTGTTGGTGGAGTGGGGAGTGGGCAGCAGGACTTGATTTCTTTAGAGGCAGCAGTGGTTGTTGTGCAGTCAGGGGGGAGGGTGGTTGGTCAAATCTATTGAAAAACAGATTCAGGTTGTTCGCCCACTCCCTGCCCCCTGTGGCCTGGGGGGAGGTATTCTGGAGCCCCGAGATGGTTTTGAGGTTTCTCCAGACCCCGCTGATGTCGCTCTGTTGCAGCTTGTCCTCCATCTTCTTCCTGAAGCTGTCCTTGCCTTCTCTGATCTTTCTCCTCAGCTCCCTCTGTACGGACTTCAGCATCTCCCTGTTCCCTGACCTGAAGATCCTCTTCTTCTCTCTCAGAAGTGTTTTTATCTCAGGGTTGATCCAGGGTTTGTTGTTTGAGTGACGCCGTATGGTCTTGGTGGGAACGGATTTGTCCACACAGAAGCTGAGGTAGCCCGTGAAGGTGTGAATGAGGCCATCGATGTCCTCACCATGTGGATCGCAGAGCTGCTTCCAGGCGGTGGCTTCAAAACAGCCCTTTAGGGTGTCCATTGTCTCCTCAGACCATAACTCCACAGTGTGCATGGCCGGAGGTTGTCTGTGCACTAGGGGTTTGTACACCGGCCGGAGATGAACCAAGTTGTGATCCGATCTCCCGAGTGGGGGGAGTTGTGATGAGGTGTACGCCTCCTTAGTGTTTGTGTAGAATAAATCCAGTGTTTTATTGTCTCTAGTGTGGCATGTGACATACTGGGTGAACGTGGGTAGAATGGGAGACAGTGAAACATGGTTGAAATCGCCTGAGATGAGGAGAAGAGCATCTGGGTGTTCTGTCTGCAGCCTGCTGGTTACTGAATGGATGACGTCACGTGCTGTCCCAGCGTTCGCCGTCGGATTTGCATAAACAACAATGCAGATCACGTGTGAGTGTTCTCTCGGGAGATATGTAGGCCTCATGCTAACAGCTAGCAACTCAATGTCTTTGCTGCAGTGTCGTTGTTTAACAGTGATATGTCCCGGTCTGCACCAGTTGTTGTTAACATACATTATCACTCCACCGCCCCTAGCCTTGCCACTGTCTGGTGTTCGGTCAGCTCGTATCATGTGAAAACCCTCCAGCTCAATGTTAGCATCTGCTGCTAGTTCAGTTAGCCACGTCTCAGTAAACAAAAGGAGAGAGCACTCCCGGTATGTGCTATCATAACGGGAGATAGCCGCTAGCTCATCTAACTTTCCCAGTATCGACCGTACATTTCCCATGACAACAGATGGAAGGGAGGGTCTGTACCTTATATTTTTTGTCCTCCGCCTTACTCCAGCCCGGCAGCCGCGGCGTTTTCGCCTCAGTTCTCTCGGTATGTCGAGTTTTTCCAATGGGACCGGGTGGCGGTTGAATGCTAGCAGCTGTTCTCTGCTGTATCGTATCCTGCTATAGACAGTGGCTCCGTCCACCGGCTCAGGAGACATTTAGGACGATCTGTGTGTCCGTGATATAAGTGGGGTGAAAAAAAAAGACGGATCAAAAGAGAGAGGAAGGGAAAAAGACTCGGAATCGAGCCGCTGTTGCAAAAGGCAGCCGACTCGTGTGGCGCCGAGAGAAAAACTCTCGGCGATGATGACTGGCTTGTCAGCAAGTTTAGATTTCCATGGGTAGTCCTTGTGGAACTGTGCTCAGAGCTACGGTCACTTTTGGAGCATGACACGGCGAGAGGCTGTGCGCTGCCCATCCCAGTGCAGGTGTTGACAACTCGGGGGTTTCTGAAAACAGGGGCATGCCAGAGGGAGCTGGCAGACCAATCGGGAATTTCCCAGCCGAGCCTTACCAATTGTGTGGGATGGCATTGACCGGCTTTCACCCAGGTACATCATATTCCCATACAATGCAGTTGAACAGGCCAACATCAAAGTGCATTTTGCAGCAAGGGCCAGTTTTCCCAATGATTCCAATGAACAGCATTGCTGGGAACAAACTACAAGCTGGCACTGTGTGGATGGGTGGCTTCTTGGCGAGTAAATTCATGTAATTGTCCTAATAAATACCCAAATCATGCGCCTGTGCACCCCCAAATATCACCCTGTCTTCAAGGCTTCATTACAAGTCAGTGGGCCGAGTAAGTGACTTTCTTTTTTTGCTGATTAAACTACAGTTTCACAGCTTTCTTCCAAGCCCCCAATTGTGTCTGTATGTACAGTAGTTATGTCAATAAACACATGTGTCAAGTTGGAAATTCAACAGTGTCACCCTTTCCCCAGTGCACTTCATTCATTTACAATAGTAGTGTGTGTAATCCATGTAAATTGTGTATAGAGGGGTTGCACCGACGTCACACGGGTCACATGTCTTTTGTTTACTGCGCCATTTTGGACGGCAACGAACAGTCAAATCACCAACAGCAAGGGTGAGTGAGTGTAATCAACGAGATAAATGGCTACACACAAATCAACACCGTGGTCCAGCGACGAGGTGCAGACATTTCTGTGCTTGGTAGCTGACTAAAGAAATCCAGAGGGAGCTGGACGGAGCGACCTGAAAAGAATTCATGGCCACCGACTGGCGAAGGCAGATGAGAGGCAGAGTGGTGTCGACCCGACCATGGCATCATCATTGTTGAAAACAGTGATAGAGGATTGTCAGTGATGTGATATTATGCATCTTTGCTATTATTGATCCCAGTGGTAGAAAGCTCACTTTAAACAAACAACACAGTTGTCTCTTGTATGCAGACAGTCAGCTAGCTAGTTAGCCATCAGTGCTAACTCCGTGCTCTGTTTTATTTTGCGCTTGTGTTGACAACATCTGATGAAATAAGCTAGTGTTAATCCTGGTTAAAAAGTAGTTTTTTACGTGTTGCACTTTCATGCTGTGCATGTGTTGTGTGTGTAGTTTCATTCTGGAGTCCCACCGCAGGCTGAAGATCTGCTGAACCGGAACCAGCAGCACATCCAGTTGCTTCTCAGTGAGGCATGAGAGCATGAAACGGGAACCGGTCAAGTGGACCCCTGACCAAGTGAGCACCCCAAGTGGACCCCGGGGTCCAGTCTGTACATGTACAAGTACATTTTCAATCCAGTGATATATAAACTGATTCAGAGCTTTCCAAAGCCTCACTCAGAGCATTATAGTCCCATATACCTATTCTGTGTATTTCCATCTGGGGGCAGCCAGCGGTGACAAGCAGCAGCAGTGGAGAAGAAAAGTCTTTTGAAAGCAGAAACGGAGCCAAAACCTTCTTCGGGTCAGCTTAGTTGTCATCTTACATGTGTGTATATATATATTTTTTTTTTTTAATTTTTTTTTTTTTTTTTACACTTCTTGGTGACCGGGAAAAGTCTTTCCAACAGTTTTACACAAATTCTTGTTGTTGTTCTCCTTCTTCGCGTTTACAAATCACTGGATTGAGAATGTACATGTACAGATTGGATCCCGGGGTCCACGTGGGGTGCTCACTTGGTCATGGGTCCATTTGACCCGTATCTCATGAAACTACCTTGCAAAGGGAGGAGATGGCTCAGAATGCTGCCTTCAATCAAGCATTCCTTGGTGTGCTGGGCCACTTTGCAAATGCGAGAAGTCAACGTGTGTGGCCAGCGTGTGTGACCCATTCTGAGTTTTTTTTTTACAGTTTAAAGTTTGAATTTTGCACATTCTAAATAATCTGGATTTTGCTGGTGATTGTAATAAACAATTTAGTGACTTATGTGTTTGCATCATGAAGTTCTATTTTTTTTTTGTTAAGACAACGGTGGGAAGAGTCAACAGTACAAACCAAACATTTATCAATGACACTGAAAATAATGGCTCATTTTTTTAAAAAAAAGTAACCAAAAACAGTTGTTTTATTTACTGAAGACTGTATTGTTGGATGTGCCAGTGCAGAAGAGACTGCACACTTTAGTGATAGTACCAGTATATGGAAGAATTCTGTGCCTTATTAGCATCTGTATTTCCTAATAATGAGTTGGGGTTTAATGGGATTTAACATGTTTTAACACAAACTACTTTATGGTTCATAATTCTGTTGACAGACTTACACCAAACCAAAAGTGATTTCTCTAACTGCTGGATTATTTAGACAGCTTTTCCAATCTTTTAGCATTTGTCACTAAATCTTGGTAACCTTCACAAATAAAACAAACAAAAATGGAGACATATCTGCAAAAGGCACAAAAATTTATTGTAAAAATTCCTAGTGCAATACAAAAGGAGTACATAGTACATTATTCACACATAGAATATACAGTATATTTATACAGTACATGTATTTATCCAGTAAATCCATGTATTTTCCACGTAACCTTGTGACTGCATTATTTTAATTGCTTTTAATCCTAGATGAAGTTTGTTTTGGGTTAAAAATGCATCATAATTGTTAAATATATTTAATTATACCTAACTCAGTACTGTTTACCTGTTGAAATATATATTTTATGGATAATATAACCCCATAACTATAATATGACACTTGCCGATCAATTTTTGGGAGCTGATCACTTTTTGCCACAACACCACCGGCTGGAGCAGCTACATCCCGTGATGTCTCAACAGTCTCTCCATGATTTTCACACAGATCAGAGCAATTTGTAGCACAGGAAGCTAAACGTTTCTACAGACATTCTGAAGCCCTACAGTCACTGTGGTTTGTGAAGCTGGGATGACATCCTACCACTGAGAGGCTGTGTTGAACGGCCAGACCGACGGTTTGAAGAAATAATTTTGCCACAAGAGAGCCATCTGAAACACACACACACAGCATACATATTTTAATACCTAATAGCGATAACTTGCCGTGATTACAATGTAGTACGGGGGACTTATTAGTGCTTAACTAGCATTAGCGATCATTAGCTTACTTTCATGTGTGATCTAGTTGTATCCTCATGTCTTCTGCTGCCCCATGGCTTCCTAAACTCTCCAGTACTTTTCCAGAGTTTTGTCTGACTGCCTGTAGCTTTCTCTGGCTCTCCTTTTTTGCCTTTACACTGACAAAAAGCCAGCGAGCAGCAGGCTTGCCTCCATATCCATCTTGTTTTGCTTGTCACATACAAATGATGTTGTAGGAGTGTCGGGCCCATTTGCTGTAAAGATCTCACTCACTTAAGGTGGTATTCATTCGTAATGGATAACACTGTGCTGGGTCAGGCTGAGTAGGTGCTCGTGGAATTATTATTATTCTCAACACAGGGTCTACACTGTTCGCCGTCCAAAATGGCAGAAAAACAATGTGGCATGTGACCACTGACGTCACGTGCAACCCCTCTAGAACTATAAAGGATGAGATTTGCATTTTGGACATAAAATATGTACTTGTCGAGTCTAATATGATCTGCTTTCAACTGACAGGTGACCTTGGCTACCCACTAAATAGGTTCATATTGTCTTCTTTTTCGTGAATGTTTTCCTTTAATTCAAGGAGCTGATCCATCCAGCTGGTCACAAATTGATTGTTTTATTCATCGTTTAAAATAACATTGTATAAAAGATACAACATATATTTAAAAACAATGGGATGACAAAAGAAAGTGCACGCACTTATTTCCATTGTGGCCCCTAAAAGAGGTTGCAGCTGGTCTCATTCCTGGAACCTTCTGCTTTGTAATCTGTCACCTTATCCACTGAGTTATACACGCTACGAATCACAGCGATCAGCTGACGCTTTTGAGGATGACTACAGATGTCACTCGAAACATGTCAAGGTTAAATAAACATATCCTTCTCATCCCTGTCTGAATAAAATAAAACAAACTAATCTTATAGGGCTGTGAGCAGGCTATTGAATTACCTGTACCCGGAGCTAATGCCGGAGGACAGTGTGCAAAAAACATTTTTATGTGCCTGTACCTCATTTCGGAGCACCTCCAACTCACAGTCTGCAAAATTACATTAAATCCATTATTTTTGATTGTGGATACAGGAGAATCAAACTTGCAGGGCTTGTATATATCTATTTGCATACCTATTTGCATGTAATTGCATATTCAAATGGAGGCGTGTCAAGGGAGGAGTCCGGTATTTCCTCACGTGCGTTCAATTTCAAGTCAGTTGGGATGTACAAAGGAAATGTGCTTGGATTCCTGCGTATGCACTGTTTCATACATCTGGATTTATTTATTTTATTTTTTTTTGCTTACGGCATTTTCTTGATTTAAACGTACGTCATCTTTCAGTAGGAAATCCACACAAGTCTTTGTTCATGAGGCCCCTGGACTTTGCGGATGAACTTGCACTCCTTCACACCTGCTTCAAGATATGCAGGAGAAAGTTGATGGTTTGAGAGAGACTTAGCTTTGCGAAATGAAAGTGCTGGATATCAACAACAAATAAGAGGAGCTAGTACAGGTTGAGGGACAGGCAGTGGAAGACATCGCCACAGCGCCAAAGCTAGACCTGTGGAAGAGGGTGGACCAGGAGCCTGTGGAAGTCCAGGTCAGGGGAAGGAAGTGGCAATGGATCGGACACACCTTGAGGAAGAACCAGTCAAATGTCGCTCGATAATCGTTTGACTGAAACCCACAAGGAAATTGAAGAGGTGAAGTCTTATGAGCCATGTTTACATGGACACAAGTAACCAGATTAAAAGCCTAATCGCTTTATGTAAACACGCCAATCTGAATATTTTGACCCAGTCACACTCATTTGGATCAAAATTTCCTTCCGATTGAGACGGGTGGGTTATGCCAATTCTTAATCCGATTGGTACACATATAAACTCTTATTCCGAAGTTTGGGTAGAAAATATGTTTACTGCGCATGTCTGTACGTCAGCCACACATCGATGTGACGTATTTCCGCCTTTACAGCAGCTAGCGGAAGACATGGCGGGAGTAAAACAAATCTGGTCTGTATCATCCTGCTGTCTTCCTCTGTTCGTCATATGCAGAAGTATGTACTGCTGGGCTTGTAGCTTCATTACGGAGACCAGCAGAAGCAAAAGTACAGTCTGAATAACACAATACAGGTCCATTTCAAAAAGAGAAAGACACAAAGTGGGGTTTGTTTGCATCGGAAGTTGCTTCTTCTTCTACTGTTTCTGGAATGTCGAATAATTGTGCACATGTCAAAATGATTTAGTCTGTTCAAACGTGTGACACATGGACACACACATCCTAATTGGATCAGCTTTTTCAGGATCCATGTAAACAGTAAAGTTCTGATATTGGAAAAAATTTTGCACATGTAACCGTGGCTATGGATGAGCTGAAAGCTGCTGACCTAACGTGGGAGACAAACTGTCAAATCACCATGCTCCTCAAGGAATAAAGAGAATTGAATAAGAAGCTATCCCTCCTGACCAATTTCCCTAATGGTCATCAAACTCACACACATTGATACTCAGGTGGGTCTGCTTCCAGGTTGAGCTCAAGATTGATGTCGAGGTCAAAGGTCAGGAGATCTGGGCACTGAGGTGATTTCAGGGTATCAAGCCCTTTTCCTCCTCAAATGTAATTTAAAAAAAAGGTAAACTGATCACTTACGAGTTGCAAATGTACATGCCAAAAGTGGTGATTTAACCATAATAAAATATGAGCATTTAAACAAAAAGGCTCAACATTATAAGTTAATTATAGGTTTAAAAAATGCAAATTTACAACAATAAAACAAAAGCTCTCCATTTTATATTGAAATAGAAGTGCTCATAATGGCCTTTTCCATTTCAGGATGTCCAGACCTGATAGAAGTGTGGTCCCACTTAAAACAATAAAAAATATTTGGATAATTGCTCCGGATTGTTCCTGAATATTCTGAGCTTTTCTTTGGGACACCTTGCTGTTCTTTTATTGGATTTAAATGCCGAGAGGACACAAGGTCACATGCTGAAACGGTTCAATCCATCAAAGCAGCAATTGAGAAGTGGATTAAACATTAGCAGAGAAACCAAAATGGGGGAGAGGGCATCTGGAAAATCAAACGCCTCAGAACGACTCGTACTCCTCACACAGGCCCTCACTTGTTACCATTTCATTTATTTATCTTGCAAACCTGGACAAGGAATCCCATTTGCAATCAAGACCTCCGATTTCTCCACTCTTTCTCTTTTCCACGTTGGAAGTCCACGATTTTCCACCTCGTCTTCAGGCCCGAACAATGCCCCTTTGTTACACTCGCGCACGTACCGCATGTTGAGAAATGTGGGCAGAGTTGCGATGGATGTAAACACAGGCCCGGAGCCCAAAATGTGGAGGAGAGAAGAGGGGAAGCAGCAGCGGCTGGTCAGTCCATCACACTGGTCCAATTAGGAGCTTTGAAGATATGAAACACTGAATGGTTCTGTTTGGAACCCAGGAAGAGCAATGAAGGCCCCATTTACTAAAACACAGTGTGTCTGTGGATTATAACCTTCTAAAAACTTTCACAGGTCATATGATTACAGTAGAAAATCAAAATCTTCATTTAGAAGTATTTACATTTTGGCAGAAGGGGCAGAAGCCATTTTTGCTCCTCTGGATTTCATTTCCCTACATGATTGACAGATGATCTGGTCTTCGGTTACAGCCCATCACTGTGCTATTAGCTGTGATGATTCAGTCCCTGCCCAGAGTTTTCTGATCCCACGGAGTTAGCTTCAAAGCTAACAGTGCTACTAAAGTTAGCTTAATGAGCGTGTTTTTTTTATTATTGCTATTACCAGTGCATGCCCGTAGAAAGCAAGTATTCCTGTTTGAAACGGGCAGCGCAATCAGGCTTTACAGGCCCATATGTAGGCTGTGTTGGAAAGTGGAATACAGAGGTGTAGCCTATATGTAAGCAATCACACATGTTAGATTTTGACAAATATAAAAGGGACTGAATTGAGATTTATTTGATTGTGTGAATATTAATTACAGAATAATTGAAAATGAATGGGACATCCAATATTGGCCAAAGAACCGCTTGTTTATTTTTTCTGTCAGATCACTTATTTGTGTGATCTTTTGAGTTACATTCATAAATATTGTATGTTGCACTTTGGGGAGTGGGAGTTGTTCAGTCACCGTTATAATTTAGTTTATATGTGTAGTTGATACTTTATTGATCCCCAGAGGGAAATCCAGGGCATCCTCATACGGTGCCAATCTTTTCACCAGTGTCTCTCTCTCACACACACACACACCAGAATGAGCCATTTGGCTGCAACTTGTGCATCAGTGTTGCCCATTTGTCTGTAAATATTTAAATAAAAATGATTTATTTCATTATTTGGACATTTTTGCATCTTGTTGTCGTTTAGTCAAAGCATGTGTCCGCATGTAATATGCATTTGATCTGGTCATTCCGTTCCACAGTGAAGCAGCAGTCGGGACTTTCGTCTACCACTGACCGGGCAGGCGGAGCGTGCCTCCCCCTGAACATTTATGGAGCGCCCGGTGGGACAGGACGGGAGTCTCGTCTGCTGCTTTACCCGTGTGCCAGTGATGTCATTTTAGGCACTACGTGTCCCCGACAGTGCCCCCCCCCCCCCGGCATGTTCTCTATGCCAAATACTGGTACATCTCAAAAGTATTGAACTTTTTCATGATATTCTGTCACTCATTTCAGAAAGTGAAACCCATATACAGAATTATATAGATTCATTGCGCATAGAGTGAAATAGTTCAAACCTTTATTTCTTGAAATTCTGATGATTGTGGCTTACAGATAATGAAAACCCAAAATTCAGTGTCTCAGAAAATGAGAATATTAAATGGGATCAGTAAAAAAGGATATTTTAAACAGAAATGCCAGGCTTCTGAAAAGCATGTTCATTTCTATGCACTCAATACTTGGTTGGGCCCCCTTTTGCATGAATTACTGCATCAATGCGGTGTGGCATGGAAGCGATCAGCCTGTGGCACTGCTCAGATGTAATGGAAGCCCAGGGTGCTTTGATAGCGGCCTTCAGATCATCTGCATTGTTGGGTCTGGTGTCTCACATCTTCCTCTTGACGATACCCCATAGATTCTCTATGGGGTTCAGGTCAGGCGAGTTTGCTAGCCAACCAAGCACAGTAACACCATGGTCATTGAACCAGCTTTTGGTACCTTTGGCAGTGTGGGCAGGTGCCAAGTCCTGCTGGAAAGTGAAATCAGCATCTTCATAAAGCTTGTCAGCAGAAGGAAACATGAAGTGCTCTAAAATTTCCTGATAGATGGCTGCATTGACTATGGACTTCATAAAACACAGTGGACCAACACTAGCAGATGACGTGGCAGCCCAAATCATCACTGACTGTGGATTATTTTTTTTTTTCATCACTGAGTGTGGAAACGTCACACTGCACTTAAAGCAACGTGGATTCTGTGTCGCTCTACTCTTTCTCCAGACTCTGGGACCTTGATTTCCAAATGACATGCAAAATTTACTTTCATCTGAAAAGAGGACTTTGGACCACTGAGCCACAGTTCAGTTCTTTTTCTCCACAGCCCAGGTAAGACGCTTCTGACGTTGTCTCTGGTTCAGGAGTGGCTTGACACGAGGAGTGTGACATTTGTAGCCTATGTCTAGGATTTGTCTCTGCATAGTGGCTCTTGATGCACTGACTCCAGCCTTGGTCCTCTCCTTGTGAACTCCCCCAAACTCTTGAATGGATTTTGCTTGACAATCCTCTCAAGGCTGCGGTTATCCCTTTTGCTGGTGCACCTTTTCCTATCACAGTTTCTTCCTTCCACTCAACTTTCTACGAATATGCTTGGATACAACACGCTGTGAGCAACCAGCTTCTTGGAGGGTGTCAATGACTGTCTTCTGGACATCTGTCAGGTAAGTAGTCTTCCCCATGATTGTGTAGCCTACTGACCCAGACTGAGAGAACATTTTAAGGCTCAGGTGTGGAGAGCGTGAAATGAAGAGGCTGAATTTATTTCTCAATTCAGGTTTATTAATCATTTCACATCTCCAGCGTCCTCTCAAACAGAAAAGAGGACCTGTAGAGGATGCGTTCAATGATGAGGCTGAGTTTTATTTCTCAGGTTCAGCTTTATTGACAGAACACATACTCTAGCATTCTCAAAGCAGGAAGAAGAGAAAGAACTATATCACATCACCTCTTTATGTTTCCAGCATCAGAACTCAAGTCACATGGTGCTTCAGTAAACATACAGTCACAATGCAACCCTTTGAACTTTCACCATTGTCTCTTATTCATTGATGAACCGGAAATCTCTCTGGGGCATCTTCTCCGAGACAAAGGCCAAATCTCACACCACCTCGTCATCTTCTGCAGATTCGAGCCTTTTGTCCTTCGAGACGTGAAGCCTCCAATAAACATGCAGTCATACCTTTGTGGAAAATGTGAGCCCAACATATGTGCCACATAACCCCCCCCCCCAAACGTCTATTAAAGGACAAAACATGCATGGCATAAAAAAAAACACTCCACATATTACAAATCAATCCACCAGATGCCTGGGTCTTAACCTTCTGCCGAATCTGCTGTAAACCGGCTTTGCTACCTCTGCAGCGTCTTTCTGCCTCTGTGGATTAAAGCTGTTAGCACGTCTCTGTGAAGGTTCTGGAGAATGTCTTCTCGGCGGCCTGCCACAGCGGGGGGGCCTCGCCAGCTGCACGTGGTCATCAGCCAAAACAAAAGCGGGTTTGAGTCTGTTTATGCAAATCAACTCCTTTCTGCCCCCTAAATCTAGCAGAAAATGCTTCTTCCCGGTTTCCAGCACTCTGAACGGTCCGTCATAAAACGGTCGCAAACTTGGGCGCTGAGCATCATGTCTAACAAAAACAAACTCCGCATTTTTTAAAGCCTTCGGCACAAAAACGCGTGGGAAACTGTGATGAACCGGGCCAGGGAGTGTGTTTGCTCCTGTGTCGCTCTGCAACGGCTGAGCGGGGGGGCAATTTGGTGCGGGATTGTCGGGGAGAAATTCCCCCGGCAAACGGAGAGGTTGTGCAAAAACTAACTCAGCCGGGGAAGCCTGCAAATCTTCCTTAGGTGCAGAACGCAACCCCAATAAAACCCATGGAAGCTTGTCCACCCAATTTGTATCCGTCAGCGACGCTCTGAGGGCTGCTTTTAACGACCTGTGAAAGCGTTCGCATAAACCATTAGCCTGGGGGTTATACGCGGTAGTACGGTGAATCTTCACCCCTAAGCTGCGGGCCATCGATGACCATAGTTCGGAAATAAATTGGGGACCCTCTGGGGATCGCCTCTGGCCAACGCGTGGTGCGATCCACCATCGTCAAAAGATGTGTGTGCCCTTGTGATGGCGGAAGGGGGCCCACCAAGTCAACATGCACGTGATCAAAACGCTTAGTGGGGATGTGAAAAGGTTCTAACGGAGCCCTAGTGTGCTTGTGTATTTTGGCTCGCTGACACGCTATGCAGGCTGCTGCCCATTCCTTGACCTGTTTGCGCAACCCGGGCCAAACAAATTTCTCCCCCACCATCTTAATCGATGCACGCACCCCCGGGTGCGCCAGAGAATGGACCGAGTCAAAAATGCGGCGACGCCACGCAGCTGGAACCACGGGGCGAGGCTGTCCCGTGGAGACATCGCAGATTAGGGGGGGCATACCAATTTGCTGCACCCTGTGCTCCAGCCTTAACCCTGTTGGTCCAGACTGGAGCGTGCGCACGTCCGCATCATTAACCTGCTCCGCGGCCATGGCTGCATAATCTAAACCTACACGGACCGGGGCTGCGCGCGCTTCCGCGTCACTGCCCCGGCCCGCGGCCACGGCTACAGAGTCTGCCCCCACGGGGCCTGGCGTTGCTACCACACGCGAGAGACAGTTTGCCACTACATTGTGTTTACCTGCGATATGCTGGATATCGGTGGTGAACTCCGATATCGCGGCTAGTTGCCTTTGTTGCCGGCCTGACCAGGGTTCTGAAATCTTGGCAATTGCAAATGTTAGCGGTTTGTGATCCACAAACGCGGGGAAACGTCGCCCTTCCAGCCAGAACTGGAAATGGCGGATGGCCAAGTGTAGGGCCAAAAGCTCCCTGTCGAACGCGCTGTATTTACGCTCGCTATCGCGCAAGGTTTTGCTGAAAAACGCGAGGGGTTGCCAGGTACCTACCACAAACTGTTCAACGACCGCCCCCACTGCTAAATCGGAAGCGTCAGTGGTGAGTGCCATGCGGGCCGTTGGAACTGGGTGCGCTAACAAAACTGCGTTTGCCAGGGCTGATTTGACCTGGGCAAAAGTGCGCTCCCTCTCCGGAGACCATTCAACCTTATTTGCGGGCTTTTGTTTTTTTAACGCAGTGTATAATGGTTGCATGAGCCGCGCTGCGCTTGGGAGGAACCAGTTGTAAAAATTAACCATTCCCAAAAACTCCTGTAGCGCCTTGACCGTTTGAGGTTGCGGAAAATCTGTTATTGCGCGCACCTTATCGGGCAGAGGAACCGCTCCTTCTGGCGAAACGCGATGCCCCAAAAAATCAATTTACGCCACCCCAAACTGGCACTTCGCTGGGTTAATTATTAACCCGTGCTCTGTCAGCCTCCGAAAAACTGCTGTGAGGTGACTTTCGTGTTCGCTTTCGGACGTGCTGGCTACTAAAATGTCATCCAAGTAAACAAACACGAAAGGGAGGTCGCGTAAAACTGCATCCATCATACGTTGGAAAGTCTGCGCGGCCCCCTTGAGACCAAACGGCATGCGCAAAAACTCAAAAAGGCCGAAAGGAGTTATAACCGCTGTTTTGGGTGTATCCTGAGCGCGCACTGGAACTTGGTGGTAACCGCGCACCAAATCTATTTTAGAAAAAATGCGCGCCCCCGCCAAATGAACTGAGAAATCCTGAATGTGCGGAATCGGGTAGCAGTCGTGTGCTGAAACGTTGTTCAACCTGCGGAAATCACCGCAAGGTCGCCACGAGCCATCAGCTTTTGGGACCATGTGTAGCGGCGAAGCCCAGGGGCTTTTAGAGCATCTAATAATGCCCAGTTTTTCCAGGTTGGCGAACTCCTCGCACGCGATGGCCAGTTTAGCTGAGTCCAAGCGCCGAGCTTTTGCAAAAATGGGCGGCCCGGTGGTGGTGATAAAATGCTCCACCCCATGCTTAGTCACTGTCGCCGAAAACGTGGGGACTGTGAGTGCTGGGAACTGAGCGAGCAATGCGTGAAACTTACCACTCGCAGCTGTGACGCTGGCATGTGCAGTCGGCGGGGCCACCCGAGCTGTGCAGGGAATAGAATGGAAAGACAGTGCATTAACCAAACGTCTATTAGCAAGGTCAACCAATAAACCATGTGAGCACAAAAAATCAGCCCCTAACATGTTGAAATTGACTGCTGCTACAATAAAAGTCCACTCAAATGAACGGCCTTGTAAGGACAGAAGCATAGTCCTCTCACCGAAAGTCTTAATCGCTGAGCCGTTCGCTGCTGACACCGACACCCAGGAAGCTTTAGACGGCATCAGCCGTTCCGCGCAGGTAGGTGTGACGAAACTCAGCTGGGAGCCCATGTCCATGAGGAATTGTTTCCCCAAGTGTGCATCCGTCAGATAAAGCAGCTTGTTCTCCTCGCCGAGGGTCGCAGCTGCTACCGGCCCTCGGTCTTGGCGTTTCCCGGACGCTTGAAGTGGCACGGTGGGACGCACTTGTGTGCTCTCTCTGCAAAACAGCGATGGTAGAAGCACAGGCCGTCATTCGCTCCGCACCGCCTGGTCCCCGTCGCTGCCGTCGTCGGTGCGTCTGGCGCCGCGACCACTGGCTCCAAGCCGTCTCCAGCCGCCGTTCCTGGGCTAGCTGCCGTGGCTGAAACCACGCTCCGCTTGTGGGCGTCGATGAGCCACTGCGCCTCCTTGCTCAGCCCATGGTAGTCTCGCCTGGCCAATCCGGGCGACTCTGCCAGGGCTACTCTCACTGCTGGCGGCAGGGTCCGGAGGAAAAGGTGGGCGAAAATAAATTTGCCATCCTCGGAGTCTTTCAGCTTCAGCATCTTCACCATCAGGTCCGCAGGTCTGTCATTCTCTGACTCCGTCAACGTTAGGAGCCCCTCTGCTCGCTGTTGGACCGAAGGGGTGAAATGGCTGATCAGCGCGTCCTTCAATGCGCTGTACTTGTCGCTGTCCGGTGGATGATTAACCAGATCTTCCACCCTCTGGACCGTGTGGCTGTCCAGCTTTGCTACCACATGGTAGAATCTTGTGTCGTCCTTTGAGATTCTCCGGAGGTTGAACTGCGCCTCGACCGCGCTAAACCATGAGCACGGGCTGTGCTGCCAGAAATCGGGCAGCCGGAGTGTGGAGGCAGCCATCAGGCTGGCTTCCGCCGAGCCCCGCTTGGGAGAATTCTGTCTGCTCATTCTTTGTCGTAGGGTCACCAGTGTAGAGGATGCGTTCAATGATGAGGCTGAGTTTTATTTCTCAGGTTCAGCTTTATTGACAGAACACATACTCTAGCATTCTCAAAGCAGGAAGAAGAGAAAGAACTATATCACATCACCTCTTTATATGTTTTCAGCATCAGAACTCAAGTCACATGGTGCTTCAGTAAACATACAGTCACAATGCAACCCTTTGAACTTTCACCATTGTCTCTTATTCATTGATGAACCGGAAATCTCTCTGGGGCATCTTCTCCGAGACAAAGGCCAAATCTCACACCTCCTCGTCATCTTCTGCAGATTCGAGCCTTTTGTCCTTCGAGAAGTGAAGCCTCCAATAAACATGCAGTCATACCTTTGTGGAAAATGTGAGCCCAACATATGTGCCACAGACCAACTTCTCCAATCCCCTCCTTTTATACCAGGGACATCAAAGTACAGAAACACATAGTCATTCAACCCCCCATAGACAATACATCTCCCCCAGGTCTCTTCTTCCTCCACCTGACCCCTGGAGGTCAGGAAGTCTTTTCAGAGTCATTTCTAAAGGCACCTCCACCTCCTGCTGTTATCCCCAGGAGGTCCGGACTTATTGTTCCTTCTAAGACGTGAGGTAACACAATATACATATGCAGTCTGAGCATCTCAGTCAATGTGCTATACATATGCAGTCTAAGCATCTCAAATATGTGTGCCACATAACCCCCCCCCCCCCAAACGTCGAGGATGAAACAATACAACATAGTCCACACAACATGATAAAACCACAACATCAGTCCATATGCTGTCTGGGCTTCAACCGCCTTCCAAACTTGCTGTAAGCGGGCTTTGCCGCTCCTGCGGCGCCATCTTGCAGTGAATCTGCTATCTGAGGATGAGAACTGTTAGTTGATCCCTGCGGGGGCTCTGGGGCATGCTCCTTGGGGGGTCTGCCGCGTCGAGGAGCTCTCGCCACTCGCACAGTTTTGTCGGCCATCACAAAAGCAGGTTTCAGTCTGTCTATACTAATTGTTTCCCTCCTGTCCCCCAAATCTAGCAAAAAATGCTTATCACCTGTTTCCAGCACTCTATATGGGCCATTGTAAGGTGGTCGCAGGGTTGGGCGCTGAGCCTCGTGCCTGACAAAAACAAACTCGGCATTTTTTAAAGAATTGGGCACAAAAACACGCGGAAAATTGTGATGAACGGGGCCCGGAAGCATGTCCGCTCCCGTGTCGTTCAGTGACCGCTGAGCAGGGGGACGCCCTGGTGCCGGATTATCTGGAAGAAACTCTCCTGGCAGCCGGAGTGGCTGCGCGAAAACCAACTCAGCTGGGGAGGTTTTAAGTCCTCTTTAGGTGCAAAACACAACCGCAATAAAACCCATTGTAGTCTGTTTACCCAATTTGCATCCGTAAGCGACGCTCTGAGGGCTGCTTTCAATGATCTATGAAAACGCTCGCATAAACCATTAGCCTGGGGGTGGTAAGCGGTAGTGCGGTGAATTGTCACACCTAAGCTGTGGGCCATCGCTGACCAAAGCTCGGACACAAATTGAGGTCCCCTGTTGGACGTAATATCCGACGGGATCCCAAAACGCGCTACCCAAGCCGTTAAAAACACGCAGGCCACCTCTGCAGCTGTGGTTGATGCCAGTGGGACCACTTCTGGCCAACGCGTGGTTCGGTCCACCATTGTCAAAAGATGTGTGTACCCTTGCGACGACGGTAGGGGGCCTACGAGGTCGACATGCACATGATCAAACCTCTTGGCCGGGATGTGAAACGGCTCTAAGGGGGCTTTTGTGTGCTTGTGTATTTTGGCCCACTGGCAAGCCATACAGGTTCTTGCCCAATCTTTAACGTGCTTGCGCAGGCTCGGCCAAACAAACTTCTCTGCTACCATCTTTACCGACGCGCGCACCCCTGGGTGCGCCAGGGAGTGAATCGAGTCAAAAACGCGGCGGCGCCATGCGGCCGGCCCTATTGGACACGGTCGTCCAGTAGAGACATCGCAGATTGGGGGGGGATACCATTTTGCAGCCTCCTGTTCTCCAGCCTTAACCCTGTTGGTCCCGACTGGAGCGCGCACACGTCCGCATCGCTACCCTGATCCGCTGCCATGGCTGCATAATCTATCCCCACATGGACTGGGGCCGCGTGCGCTTTCGCGCTGTTGTTTTTCTCTGCGGCTGCGGTAGTATAATTTACCTCTGCGCGGACTGGCGCGGTAACCGCGCGAGAGAGGCAGTCTGCTACTACATTGAGTTTACCCGCAACATGTTGAATATCAATAGTAAACTCCGAAATTGCGGCCAGCTGCCTCTGCTGCTGGCCCGACCATGGTTCCGAAATTTTGGCCATCGCAAAAGTGAGCGGTTTGTGGTCGATAAACGCGGTGAAACGCCGACCTTCTAGCCAGAATTGGAAGTGGCGAATAGCTAAGTGGAGCGCTAACAGCTCCCAGTCAAACGCGCTGTATTTTCGCTCGGCCTTGCGCAAGGATCTGCTGAAAAAGGCCAGCGGCTGCCAAACCCCGGTAACGTGCTACTCCACTACCGCCCCTATGGCCAAATCCGACGCATCAGTGGTGAGCACTATGCGGGCCGTTGGGTCTGGATGAGCCAACAACGCAGCGTCTGCAAGGGCTTTTTTTTACCTCCGCGAATGCGCGCTCCCGCTCCGGGGACCATTCGATGGCATTGGAGGGTTTTTGTTTTTTAAGCGCGGCATATAATGGTTGCATGAGCTGCGCTGCGTGGGGGAGGAAACGGTTATAAAAATTCACCATTCCTAAAAACTCCTGTAGTGCTTTGACCATTTGAGGCTGGGGAAAATCTGCCACTGCGCGCACTTTGTCGGTAGCGGAACTGTCCCTTCTGGGGAGACGCG
The DNA here is from genome assembly GCA_020510985.1 of Pholidichthys leucotaenia. Lineage (NCBI taxonomy): Eukaryota > Metazoa > Chordata > Actinopteri > Cichliformes > Pholidichthyidae > Pholidichthys > Pholidichthys leucotaenia. The sequence continues at coordinate 119,028,611 of CM035836.1, read as the reverse complement.
GTGGCCCAAAAAATCGATCTGCGCCACCCCGAACTGGCACTTAGCTGGGTTGATTATTAACCTGTGCTCTCCCAACCTCCGGAAAACTGCCGTGAGGTGTTTTTCGTGTTCCTCTTCAGACGCGCTGGCTACCAAAATGTCGTCCAGGTAGACGAACACAAAAGGGAGATCGCGTAACACCGCATCCATCATGCGCTGGAAGGTTTGCACGGCGCCTTTAAGCCCAAACGGCATGCGTAAAAACTCAAAAAGTCCAAACGGGGTTATCACCGCTGTTTTGGGAATGTCCTCAGCGCACACTGGGACTTGATGATCACCGCGGACCATCTGCGCGCCCCGGCCAGATGTACCGAAAAATCCTGAATATGTGGGATTGGGTAGCGGTCATGCGCTGTGGTGTTGTTTAACCTGCGGAAATCACCGCAAGGTCTCCACGAGCCGTCAGCTTTAGGGACCATGCGCAGTGGGGAAGCCCATGGGCTGTTCGAACGACGGATGATGCCCAACCTTTCCAGGTTGGCGAACTCCTCGCGCGCTATGGACAGTTTAGCTGCATCCAAGCGCGGAGCTTTTGCAAAGACGGGGGGGCCAGCGGTAGTGATAAAGTGCTCCACCCCATGTTTCGCAACTGTTGCCGAAAAAGTGGGAACTGTGAGTGCTGGAAACTGAGTGAGGAGTGTGTGAAACTTACCGCCTGCTGTGGCGACGTTGGCCTGTGCTGGTGGCAGGGACACTCGAGCTGCACAAGGAATAGAGTAAAAGGAGAGTGCATTAAGATAAGATAAGATAAGCCTTTATTAGTCCCACAACGGGGAAATTCCAGGATTGCAACAGCACAGGGATAGCGACACTCAGAGCAACAATCAGAAGGCAAGAAAAAAAAAGCAAGCAAGCAAGAGCAGCTAATATGCATATGTACATATTACTATAATATATATAATGTATATACACACACACAGACACACAGTGCAGAGCATTGTAGCTGGATGGAATAAATATATGAATATATAGACACACAGTGCGGAGCATTGTAGCTAGATGGAATAAATATGTAGATATATAAACACCCACAGTACGGAGCATTGCAGCTAGGTGGAATAAATATGTAAATATATAAACACAGTGCGGAGCAATGTAGCTAGATGGAATAATATGTAGATATATAAATATAAACACACCCAGTGCGGAGCATTGTAGCTAGATGGAATAAATATGTAAATATATAAACACACACAGTGCAGAGCATTGTTGCTAGATGGGATGAAACAGCACAACCGTCTACTTAGTTATCCTACATGGTATGATTATGTGCCCATACATATTCTCACCGTCCATAGCGACCGGTATTTTCCTAGTTGTATGCTGGAGGGGACCATTGTGTAAGTCTATTGCATCTTTTGCATTCAAAAAACTATTAGTTTGTTACGTCTTTTTGCTGTCTCTGCGAGCAGCCCTGCTTAGGTTGTACAGTCTGACAGCCGTTGGTAGGAAGGACCTGCGAAACCTCTCGGTTGTGCACCTGGGATGATGTAGTCTGCTGCTAAATGAGCTCCTCAGTGCATTCAGTATGTCCTGCATAGGGTGGAACTCGGACTCCAGTAGAGATGACAGTTTAGCCACCATCCTTCTCTCTCCTATCTCCTCCACCGGATCAAGGCGCTGCCCCAGGACAGAGCTAGCTTTCTTGATCAGTTTGTTCAGTCTCTTCCTATCGGCTGCAGTAATGCCACTGCCCCAGCAGACCACTCCAAAAGTGATGGCTGATGCCACCACCGTGTCATAGAATGTCTTCAGCAGCGCCCCTTGTACACCAAAAGACCTGAGTCTCCTCAGCAGGAACAGCCTGTGCTGTCCCTTCTTGTAGAGTGTGTCGGTATTGTGTGACCAGTCTAGTTTATTGTTCAGATGAACACCCATTTACTGGTGCTGTGAGGGGTTGCCCATGCCTGCGGCAGTCCACCACCAGCTCCTTAGTTTTCCTCGCGTTGATCTGGAGGCAGTTCCGATGGCACCAGTCCACAAAGTCCTGGATAAGCCCTCTGTACTCAGCTTCATCTCCATTGGAGATAAGGCCAACGATCGCAGAGTCATCAGAGAACTTCTGTAGATGGCAGTGTGTTGTGTTGTGTGAGAAGTCCACAGTATAAAGAGTGAACAGGAAGGGAGCCAGCACCGTTCCCTGGGGGGCCCCCGTGCTACCGATGATCGTGTCGGACACACAGTCCCGGGTTCTCACAAACTGAGGCCGGTTCGTGAGGTAGTCCAGGATCAAGGCGTCTATTGGGAAGATCAACTAACAACCCATGTGAGCACAGAAAATCAACACCTAACATGGTGAAACTCACCGCCGCTATAACAAAAGTCCACTCATATGTGCAGCCGTGCAGGGACAGAAGTAGAGTCCTTTCACCGAAGGTCTTAATGCTCGAGCCGTTCGCCGCTGTTGCTCCGTCACCCCCGGGGCCTGCCAGCCGGTCAGCGTAGGTTGGGATGATGAAACTCACTTGGGAGCCCGTGTCCACGAGAAAGTGCCTCCCAGAGCACGCATCCGTCGGGTAGAGCAGCTTGTTCCGTTCACTGAGGGCCGCAGCTGCTAGCGACTCTCGGTCCTGGCGTTTCCCGAGCTCTTGAACTGGCACGGCGGTACACACTTGCGTGCCCTCTCTGCGAAACGACGATGGTAAAAACAGAGGTCGTCTCCTCCGCGGTGTCGGGGCTTCGCTACCGCCGTTGTTGGTGGGACCGCCTCCGGCCCACCGCTTCTCCCGGTCGCCGCGCCGAGGTCTGCCGCTACTGCGGTGGCCGTGTGTTCTTCACTGGCGTCGAGGATCCGCTGCGCCTCCTGGGCCAGCGCGTGGAAGTCCCGCTGGGTCACAAAGTGAGTGCCCGCCAGGGTCGCCCTCGTCTGCGATGGTAGGGTTCTCAGGAAGATGTGCGTGAAGAGGAAATCGTCGTTGTCTGAGCCTCTCAGCTTCAGCATGTCTTCCATCAGGTCGACAGGCATGCTTCCTCCCAAGTCGTGCAGAGCCAGGAGCCTCCTAGCTCTCTCCTGGGCTGAGGGCGTGAAACGCTGGATGAGGGCAGCTTTCAACCCGCTGTATTTGTCGCCAGCGGGCGGGTGCTGCACCAGGCTCCGCACATGTCGAGCTGTGCGGCTGTCGAGTTTGGCGATGACATGGTAGAATTTTGTGTCATCTGCTGTTATTCCCCCGAGCGCGAACTGGGCTTCGGCCAGGGGGAACCACGAGTCTGGGTTGTCCTGCCAGAATTCTGGTAGCTTGACTGAGACCGCGCTTGCTCGGCTGGTCCCTGGCGAGTCTGGTTCGGGGGAATTGTCTCTGGTCATTGTACGTCTTAAGGTCACCAATGTGGAGAGCGTGAAATGAAGAGGCTGAATTTATTTCTCAATTCAGGTTTATTAATCATCTCACATCTCCAATGTCCTCTCAAACAGAAAAGAGGACCAACTTCTCCAATCCCCTCCTTTTATACCCGGGACATCAAAGTACAGAAACACATTGTCATTCAAACCCCCATAGACAATACATCTCCCCCAGGTCTCTTCTTCCTCCACCTGACCCCTGGAGGTCAGGAAGTCCTTTCAGAGTCATTTCTAAAGGCACCTCCACCTCCTGCTGTTATCCCCAGGAGGTCCAGACTTATTGTTCCTTCTAAGACATGAGGTAACACAATATACATATGCAGTCTGAGCATCTCAATCAATGTGCTATACAGTGATCCCTCGCTACTTCGCGTTTCACCTTTCGCGCCCTCAGTGCATCGCGGATTTTTCAAAAATATTCATCAAAAATTCAAAATTGAGAAAAAATGGCACAAAAGTTTCCCGGGCGCTAGCAGAAGGCAGGGAGACTACATTAGAACATCAGGTATCAACACGGAGAGCCCGCACAACTCAAAATCCACCTCTCTGACCACCGCTCCACTCCTCTCCGCCCACCTCTTCACCGCTCGGGAATCTCGCAAGCTGATTGGCCGAGACGTTTTACCTCGCAAGCTGATTGGCCGAGATGTTTTACCCAGCTTCTCTCCCTGCAGAGCGCCCATACCCAGCGAAGGAAGACCGCATTCATTGTTCTTTATCGCTCGTGTTGCTTAGTGGCACTTTTTGCTGTTCTCTTGTGCCTTTTTGTGCAAAATAGTGCTTGTGACGCCCTTGGGGGTGGGGGTGACGCTACTTCGCGGTTTTTCACTTTTCGCGGTCGGTTCTGGTCCCCATTAAACGCGATAAGTGAGGGATCACTGTACATATGCAGTCTAAGCATCTCAAATATGTGTGCCACACAGGAAACATTTGCAGGTGTTCTGAGTTAATAAGCTGATTAGGGTGTGACACCATGACTTTCCAATATTGAAATTTTCACAATATTCTAATTTTCTGAGACACTGAATTTTGGGTTTTCAATATCTGTTAGCCATAATCATCAAAATGTCAAGAAATAAAGGCTTGAAATATTTCACTCTGTGTGATGAATCGATACAATATATGGGTTTCAGTTTCTGAAATGAGTGACAAAAAATATTGAACTTTTTCATGATATTCTAATTTTTTGAGCTGTACCTGTATATCCATTGGACCTATGCAATCACAGCAACTTTATGGTCTATCTTTTGACTGAGCGGCTCCATACTCGTGGATGCACACCTCAGCAGCAAAGCACTTCCAAAATCTTTGTTTACAAAGTGTTGTGACTGACAGGTCGTGATGCTGTTATCCAATCAGCGTGGTCGTGATGCCGCGTATTGTCCAATCAGCATGGCCGTGATGCGGCGTATTCTCCAGTGCGCACGGAGTCGATCCGAAACCCTGCCCACACTTATTGAAGCCAGGGGATGAAGACATAGAGCGGTCACACAGCGGTGGCTAAACTTTTATTGATAAAAATTACATATTTTGACTGAGTGACTCCATATTCGGGGATGCACACAGACAGACAGACAAACAGACAGATGTCTTGAATTTATAGATTAGCAGTGGGAATCACCAGAGGCAACACAATACAGTATTGTCACGATATTGGGGCCATGGTGCGACATTATCATGATCTTGTGATACGCTGAGTATTGCAATAATTTATGTTGCGATTTCCCCATCCTGATCTTTCTTGTTCAAGTCAATTGTTTATTACTACTCTGGTACCTTAATAGGTAAGTTTGTGTTTGAAACATTTAATAATTTTTTATAAATCTACACAATAATGTTGTGAAAGAATAATTCCATATTTGATATATTTATTATAATCCGGGCTTATTTCACTGCTTATATATTTTAACCCCTTGCACTCTGGTCAATTTCCCTAAAAACGCCAAAAAATAATGTACCCAAAGTAAATCAAAAGCTGTTCTTTAACCCTTTGCAGCATCTTCATGGGGTTGGTCTTTGAATTTTTTGGCAAAACAGTCATAATCTCTCTTAAGTGCTCCTGCCACTGAGTAATAGTCATCTAAACATACTGACCTTGAAGAAAATAAATTTCGCCTGGGTGTTTTTTTTGGATACAAATGCTTGCAAATAACACACAGCTTCAGATACTGGCTGGAAAATGCAACAGTCATTTCAGTCATTGGTTCTTCAAGGTTTCAGAAACCCAATTCAAGGCTCTTATTAGTCGAATGAGAGGTCAATCACATCTAAACCAATCAAAGCACTCCTTTGGCTTTCTGTTCGCGGCTGTGTCTGTAGTGGAAGAACGGAAATGCAGCTTTTTTTTTTCTTCAGTGCGCCCTAGTACGCACACTGTGCCCTCGTGCACTCTAGGACGCAGAGACGTGTCCGCCCGCGGTACACCGGAGTGCAAGAGGTTAAAGAATTATTTTTATCTTATTTTATTTTAGGCCTATTTTGAATTGTGCCTTAAGGTATTCAATACCTCTGAATTGGTACAGTATTGACACTGCAAAGTATTGCGATATTGCGCTGTGTATGTGTATAGTTACTGTGTAATTATTTTCTAATATTTTTGCCATGAGAGTCACTAATATGGACCGTTAGCATTAGCTTGGCTACACAATCCGAGTCAGGCTGTCTTAACAGCATTACAGCTTGCCTTGGCAGAGAGGGGCTAATGGGTCAGGCCACCTAGTGCTAGCTTAGCTTTTGAGTTGTGGTTGAGTCTTATTGTTATTTTCATTATATTCTGTCTACCCTCACTGGACATCCTTGTTAATCTACGAACACTTGACTAGCTACTGCAACTGGGAGCTAACCAGCCAACATTAGCAACATGGCACCATCTAACCTCATCAGTGACGAAAGAGTGGGGGTGTGGTGATCTATGTCTCATGAAGATTTAACGAGACATGCACTGAAATGAATCATTCTGAGAAAGGCTTCTTAAGATGGGATGGAATGGTGCTGCAGTTATGAACCCCTGAGGTGTTTTGGCCAAAGCATGTCACAGACATTTCATTAAGACCTGATGGAACTGTGTCAACATGTGGAAAAAGTACATTAAATAGCTTTGAAATCTTTGAAGTCAGGCAATAAATTGTATTTCTGTTGTTAAATTATTGCTGGTTAGTTTTATATTTTTTCACACACAGCAGACGATGTCATGTGTTTTTGTGTCCCGGTCTGGGTCTGGTCAGCATTTCAGGGGCCACGTCATGTTATCTGTCCAGTCCTGGGCTTTTATCTCTGAGCTCACCAGTGACTCAGGTTCCTGGTCCTGGGGCCACAGAAAGGCCATGACTCTCTCACCCACTACAGAGGGAGCAATAAGAGGGGAGAGCTTCTGTGTAATGGGAGTGAAAGATATGAGGGGGTCATGTTTGGAGAGCCCGTTCTGTGTTTCTGCGTGTGGGGCCTTTTTTTAGTGTTGTCTGACTAATGACGCCAACCAAATCTGAACCGCAGACTGGTGAAAGTCATCACAGGTGTATTCTTTATCAGCCTCACAGCCTTTCCCATCCTGATGTGTTTTTAACTTTGAAGCATGAAGTCGTCTTTCTGACAGGTTAGCATGAGTTATTTGGACATTTGGGAACACCATTGCAACCTCTTTGGCTTTTATTTCCCACCAATCTACATCAGCTGGCCAGTATTGACTTGTAACATCAATAATGTTGGTCATGTTTTTATTTCTGACAACTGAAGCTAAAGGCTAACGTTAGCCTCAAACATGGTGTAGCCATTGAAACATAAATCTTGTGAATTATAAGAGAGGGACGTTGGGGTGAACAGGTTCTCATTAGCATTTAAGGCAGTATGCTATAAAACAGTCTGGTTTAATGAGAGCTCCTTCACCGTGTGGAAAATGGTACTGCAATAATTGAACTCTGAGGCATTTTGACCAAAGCATGTCACAGACATTTCATTAACACCTCTGCGAGCTGTATCAACATGTGGAATATCAGCATAATTGGAGTTCTTTAAGAAATGGATGGCTCTTTTCACATCATTTTGACTCCGTTTAACTTCCCATACCTCTACTGTGCAGTTTTACCTTTTAATTTTCTTTACTGTTCAATAGCTGTCACTTGTGTTGACATAAAAAGTGATGTTTGTGTGGAACCCATGTAGTTTTTTTTAAGAGGTTTAGAATCCAGATGATATTCCAGGTGACTCTTTACAACAGTGCTTGTTTTCTGGGTTGGTCTGCATCTGCACTTTACTGCATCCACAGTGGTGTCACCCTGAAGTTTGGGACCCAGTGGCAGCCATGAATATTGTTCCCCTCATGGGGATACATGTGTTTTAAGTATATGAATAAATGGGTATGAATCTGAGTAGCTATCCACTATAGTAACTAATTCTCAAGTACCAAAAAGTTGGAAACTCCGGCTCTACATAAGTGTGACTCTAGCTCAGGGGTGGGCAGCGAGGGCCATTCCACTGCAGATTTTCTGTTCCACCCAGTCTCTTCAGCAGGTGTTTGCTCTGATCACCTTCAAGGATTGCTAATCAGTGAAAGCACCTGCTGACGAGACTGGGTGGAATAGAAAACCTAGAGTGGAATGGCCCTCCATGGCACATGATTGCCCACCTCTGCTCTAGCTAAATACACTACTCACAAAAAGTTAGGGATATTTGGCTTTCGGGTGAAATTTCAGGATGCACCTAAAATACACTATTGTGGTGGACACACACATGGGACCTGTTTTGTGACTCACATTTTAGGTCAGAACAAAGGCAGGAAGCTGCAGGAATCCTAGCCTTGGTATGCAAGGCTTGAGACTGTGGGGGGTTCAATTAAAGGATTAAGGAAGGGATGCATTGGAGACAGTGGAAGCGATATCATGGAGAGAAATGCATTGTGACTGTCTTTATAATGCAAGATGGTCTGTGTGACATGTGATCTGTGAAGTGTGAAGTTCCTGATATTTAAAGACGAGAGTTTACTGTGTCACTCTCTTTCTCTGCTTTGAGATGATGGTGTTGTGAATAAAACTGACTTTGAGAGAGAACTCTGCCTCGTCATTTTCACATCACCACACTGGTGACCCGAGACGTATCATGCAAGAAGAAAATTCCCCCGGGCCAGCCGCGTCAGGAGCCCCCAGCCAAGCGAATGCCGCTACAGTCCAGCTACCGGACTTCTGGCAGAACAATCCGCGCTCCTGGTTCAACGCGGTTGAGGCGCAGTTCAACCTCCGGGGGATATCGGTAGATGCCACAAAATTCTACCACGTAGTCGCAAAGCTGGACAACAACACGGCCCAGCATGTGGAGAGCCTGATCGACCAGCCGCCGGATAGCGACAAATACGGCACGTTGAAGGCTGCACTCATCCAGCAATTCACCTCCTTGGCGGAGGAGCGAGCAGAGAGGCTCCTGGCGCTGACGGAGGGGGAAAACGACATGCCCGCGAGCCTGATGGAGAAGTTGTTGAGGTTGAAAGACTCTGACGACGATCACTTCATTTTCACCCACCTCTTCCTCAGGACTCTACCGTCAGCAGCGAGAGCGACCCTGGCCAGTTCGCCACTGTTGGCCCTACGGGACTACCGCGCGCTGGGCCAAGAGGCGCAGCAGATTGTCAACGCCACCAAGCGCCGCGCAGCCACGGCCGCTGCAGCGGGACTCGGCGCGACGACCGGAGACGACAGGGGGCCAGAGGCAGCGGTGCCAGACTCACCGACGACGGCGGCGGCAGGAGCCAGGGAACGTGGACCGGACGTCCTTTGTTTCTACCATCGCCGCTTCGCAGAGAGGGCACGCAAGTGTGTACCGCCGTGCCAGTTCGGGCGTTCGGGAAACGCCAAGACCGGGGGTCGGTAGCAGCCGCGGCCCTCGGGGAAGAGAACAAGCTGCTCTACTTGTCGGACGCACGCTCGGGGAGGCAGTTCCTCGTCGACACAGGCTCCCAGTTGAGTTTCATCACACCTTCCTACGCGGACAGACTGGCTGGTTCCGGAGGTCCCTTGAGCAATAGCGAACTTAAATACAGCGCGTTCGACAGGGAGCTGCTCACTCTCCATTTGGCCATCCGCCACTTTCAGTTCTGGCTGGAAGGACGCGCTTTCACCACGTTCGTTGACCACAAACCGCTAACATTCGCGATGGCCAAGGTCTCTGAACCGTGGTCAGGCCGGCAGCAGAGACAGCTGGCCGCGATATCAGAGTTTACCACTGATATTCAGCATGTGGCGGGCAAACTCAATATAGTGGCAGATTGCCTCTCGCGCGCCGTGGCGGCCCCAGTCAGCGTAGGGGTAGATTATGCAGCCATGGCCGCGGAGCAGGTTAATGACGTGGACGTGCGCGCGCTCCAGTCTGGACCAACAGGGTTAAGGCTGGAGAGCAGGGTGCTGCAAGACGGTATGCCCCCCCAAATCTGCGATGTCTCCACTGGACGGCCGCGTCCAGTAGTACCGGCCGCATGGCGCCGCCGCGTCTTTGACTCGGTTCATTCTTTGGCGCACCCTGGAGTGCACGCGTCGGTCAAAATGGTGGGAGAGAAATTTGTGTGGCCGAGCCTCCGCAAACAGGTCAAAGAGTGGGCAGCAGCCTGCACGGCGTGTCAACGAGCCAAAGTACACAGGTATGGCGGATGATAAAATAAGCAGAGATGTGAGGTTTTAAGTAGGTTTATTGAATCATACCGCCATCATAGGAACACCACCCCAGCCCTTGTGCAAGCAGGCTGGTGTGTGTCCTCCGGCTCTCAACCAAGAGACACAGAGTGTGTGTGTCAGCAGCAGCAGTTGAAGAGAGAGAGAATGAGTTACAGAACATGTGCAGTATTTATACCCAGTTACAGACAATACATGAAAGGCATGGGACATTTGCATCACAGTAAGAGCAGGAAGCCTGAATGTTTGCATTTGATTCATACAAAACAGCATGATACCAGCGGAAGGAGCTAGACACAAGAAGGCTGCCTATTGTTCTGTTAATCGCTCCAGATGCGCGCTCTGCATGTCCCAGTCTGTTGTGGGGGTTGTCCCAAACCGCCACAACAGGCACACGAGGGCTCCTTTGGAACCGTTTCACATTCCGGCCAAGAGGTTCGACCACGTTCATGTGGACCTCGTGGGCCCCCTCCCACCGTCACAGGGGTGCACACACCTTCTGACAATGGTGGACCGCACCATGTGCTGGCCTGAAGTGGTCCCGCTGGCATCAACCACAGCCGAGGAGGTGGCGCGCGCGTTTTTAACAGCTTGGGTGGCGCGTTTTGGTGTTCCGTCGGACATTATGTCCGACAGAGGCCCTGAATTTGTTTCCGAGCTTTGGTCGGCAATGGCCCGCAGCCTGGGTGTCGCAATTCACCGCACAACTGCGTACAATCCGCAGGTTAACGGGTTATACGAACATTTTCATAGGTCATTGAAAGCGGCTCTCAGAGCGTCACTGACGGATACAAATTGGGTTGACAAGTTACCGTGGGTGTTATTGGGGTTGCATTCTGCGCCTAAAGAGGATCTAGAAGCCTCTCCAGTGGAGCTCGTGTTTGCGCAGCCACTCCGGCTGCCTGGGGAGTTTCTCCCAGATAACCCTGCGCCAAATGCCTCCCCGTCTCAGCTGTTGCGGAGTAACATAGAATCAAGCACGCTGCCCGGCCCCGCGCACCACAGTTTTCCGCGCGTTTTTGTGCCTAAAACTTTGAAGAACGCAGAGTTTATTTTTGTTAGACACGATGCGCATCGAACCCCGCTGCGACCGCCTTATGACGGACCATTCAGAGTGTTAGAAACAGGGGACAAGCAGTTTTTGATAGATTTGGGGGGTAGGAAAGAGAGAATTGGCATAAACGGACTCAAACCCGCTTTTGTGGTGGCAGATGAGCAGGTGCTCTTGGCGAAGGCTCCGCGGCGAGGTAGACCACCGCGGGGGGCTTCACAGAGTAATGTTTCCCCAGAACACCCACAGGTGCTGACAAAAGGTTTCCACACCCGGACGGCAAACCCCCAGGACAGCCCCGCAGTGACGTTGAATCCCAGCTACAGCAGATACGGCAGGAGGCTGAAGCCTATACAGCATGTGGACTGATGTGTATCGATACTATCACGGCATGCATGTGGTTATTCTCTTGTTGTTCTGTTTGTCTAAAATGTTGGGGGGGGCTTTGTGTGGTGGACACACACATGGGACCTGTTTTGTGACTCACATTTTAGGTCAGAACAAAGGCAAGACTGCAGGAATCTTAGCCTTGGTATGCAAGGCTTGAGACTGTGGGGGGTTCAATTAAAGGATTAAGGAAGGGATGCATTGGAGACAGTGGAAGCGATATCATGGAGAGAAATGCAGTGACTGTCTTTATAATGCAAGGTGGTCTGTGTGACATGTGATCTGTGAAGTGTGAAGTTCCTGATATTTAAGGACTAGAGTTTACTGTCACTCTCTTTCTCTGCTTTGAGATGATGGTGTTGTGAATAAAACTGACTTTGAGAGAGAACTCTGCCTTGTCATTTTCACATCACCACACTATAACCTTTACAGGTGAACTTAATTTGACCTTCTTTAACCTTTTGAATGCACATGTCCAACTGTTCAGTGTTTCAGTACATTTTGCGTAACTTGCTGTTCTCTAACAAGGTGCCATCCATCCATCCATCTTCTACCGCTTTTTTGGAGGTCTGGGTCACGGAGGCAGCAGTTCAAGCATAGAAGCCCAGACTTCCTGCTCCCCAGCCACATGCTCCAGCTCTTCAGAGAGGATATCAAGGCGTTCCCAGACCAGCTGGGAGACATAGTCTCTCCAGTGAGTCCTGGGTCTGCCCTGGGGTCTCTTCCTAGTGGGACGTGCCCGAAACGCCTCAAGTGGGAGGTGTCCAGGAGGCATCCTGATCAGATGCCCATACCACCTCAACGGGCTCCTTTCAATGTGGAGGAGCAGCGATTCTACTCTGAGCCTCTCCCAGATGACTGAGCTCCTCACCCTATCTCTGAGGGTGAGTCCAGCGATCCTACGAAGAAAGCTCATTTCAACCGCTTGTATCTGCAATCTTAACCAAAGCTCGTGACCATAGGTGAGAGTAGGAACGTAGATTGACGGGTAAATCGACAGCTTTGCCTTAGAACTCAGCTCCCTCTTCACCACAACAGACCGGTACAACGTCCGCATCACTGCAGATGCTGCTCCGATCCATCTGTCAATCTCTCGCTCCATTCTCCCCTCACTCGTGAATAAGACCCCAAGATATTTAAACTCCTACACTTGGGGCAGGAGCCTGCCCCCAACCTGGAAAGGACGATCCACCTTTTTCCGGCTGGCGGAGTCCAACTCTCACTGGGAATGAGTCCGATCGATTGTTGGCAATACGAACCAAACTCTCACAACGGCCGTACAGAGACCGAATAGCTTGTAACAACAAGCCCGATACCCCGTAGTCCCGAAGCACCCCCCCACAAAAACCCACGAAGGACGTGGTCGAATGCCTTCTCCAAGTCCACAAAACACATGTAAACTGGTTGGGCAAACTCCCACAAACCCTTGAGGATTCTCGAGAGGATAAAGAGCTGGTCCAATGTGCCACGGCCAGGACGAAAACCACATTGCTCTTCCTGAATCCGAGGTTCAATCAACGGCCGGACTCTCTTCTCCAGTACCTTGGCATAGATGGGCTGCACGGTGGCGCAGTGGTTAGCACTGCGGCAGCACAGTTTACCCTTGGCCGGGGGATTGTGGGGATCGTGGGATCCCTGGTTCGATCCCAGCCCCCGACCAACAGTGATCTGTGTGGAGTTTGCATGTTCTCCCCGTGTTGGCGTGGGTTTACTCCGGGATTTCTCCGGTTTCCTCCCACATGCCAAAAACATGCAGGTTAGGTTAATTGGAGACTCTAAAGTGGCCCTAGGTGTGTGTGTGTGTGTGTGTGTGTGTGTGTGTGTGTGTGTGTGTGTGTGTGTGTGTGTGTGTGTGTGTGTGTGTGTGTGTGTGTGTGTGAATGGTTAAGGGATAGCGCCGTATCGTGGCTGCTTCATCCATCCAGGTGGTGGATGCCCTCAATTTCCCCTCTGGGGATCAATAAAGTATACTAAATCTAAAAAAAATCTAAATAGACCTTCCCAGGGAGGCTGAGGAGTGTGGTCCTTCTAAAGTTGGAGCACACTCTCCGGTCCCCTTTTTTGAAGAGAGGAACCACCACCCTCGTTTGCCATGCCAAAGGCACTGCCCCGGATCTCCACGTAATGTTGCAGAGGCGTGTCAACCATGACAGCCCTACAACATCCAGGGCCTTGAGGTACTCAGGGCGAATCTTGTCCACCCCTGGGGCCCAGCCACCAAAGAGATTTTTAACCACCTTGGCGACCTCAGCCCCTGTGATAGGCGAGTCGTCCCCCTCATCCACAAGCCCTGCTTCCTCTGTGGAAGGCGTATCAGTGGGATTGAGGAGATCCTCAAAGTATTCCTTCCACCGCCCAACGATATCCCCAGTCGAAGTCAACAGTGCCCCATCCGCACCATACACAGTGTGGACAGGGAACTGCTTCCCCCTCCTGAGCCGCTGGACAGTTTGCCAAAATCTCTTTGAGGCCGACTGAAAGTCTTGTTTGATGGCCTCACTGAACTCCTCCCATACCCGAGTTTTTGCTTCAGCAAACACCCGAGCCGCACTTCGCTTGGCCTGCCGGTACACCTCAGCTGCTTCGGGAGTCCCACAAGCCAACCAAGCTTGATAGGACTCCTCCTTCAGCTTAATGGCCCCCCTCACCACAGGTGTACACCACTTGGTTTGGGGGTTGCCACCACGAGATGCTCCGACGACCTTGTGGCCGCAGCTCTGGGCCGCTGCTTCAACAATGGAGGTAGAGAACATGGCCCATTCAGACTCTGTCTCCAGACTCCCTCGGAATGTAGTTGAAGTTCTTCCAGAGGTGGGAGTTGAAAGACCTCCCGGACAGGGGCCTCAGCCAGACATTCCCAGCACACCCTCACTATGCGTTTGGGTCTACCAGGTCTGAATGGCATCCTCCCCTGCCATCGGATCCAACTCACCACCAGGTGGTGATCAGTTGACAGCTCTGCACCTCTCTTTACCCAAGTGTCCAAGACATACGGTCACAGGTCCGATACCACAATAACAAAATCGATCATCGACCTGTGACCTAGGGTGTCCCGGTGCCAGGTGCACATATGGACACCCTTATGCTTGAACATGGTGTTCATTATGGACAAACTGTGGTTGTCACAGAAGTCCAATAACTGAACACCAGTCAGGTTCAGACCGGGCAGGCCGTTCTTCCCAATCACCCCCTTCCAGGTTTCGCTGTTGTTGCCCACGTGCGCATTGAAGTCACCCAGTATGACAATGGAGTCTCCAAGAGGAGAACTCTCCAGCACCCCAAGTCAGAGACTCCAAAAAGGGTGGGTACTCTGAAACATCACTTGGTGCATAGGCACAAATGATGGTCAGGACCCGTTTCCAGACCCGAAAGCACGGGGAAACAACCCTTTTATCCACCGGGGAAAACTCCAATATAGAGGCAGCAAGGTGGGGGGATACAAGAATGCTCCAGCCCCTCTCCGGGAGACTGGTTCCGGAACCGGAGCTGTGTGTTGAGGTGAAGCCGACTATATCTAGCCGGTATCTCTCAACCTCATGCACCAGCTCAGGCTCCTTCCCCACCAGAGAGGTGACATTCCACGTCCCAAAAGCCAGTTTAGGAAGCTTGGGATCAGACTGCCAAGGTCTTCGCCTTTGACCGCTACCTGATCCACATAGCACCGGACCCTCATGATCCCTCCTGCAGGTGGTGAGCCCACTGGAGGGCGGACCCATATAACTCTTTCGGGCTGAGCCCGGCCGGGTCCCATGGGCGGAAACCCGGCCACCAGACGCTAGCCATCGAGCCTCTCCCCCAGGCCTGGCTCCAGGGTGGGGCCTCGGTAACCCCGTACTGGGCGGGGTACACTGAGTCCTTGTTCTAATATTTATCATGAGTCTGTTGGATCGTTCTTTGTCTGGCCCTTCACCCAGGACCAGTTTGTCTTGGGTGACCCTACCAGAGGCAAATTGCCCCGGACAACATAGCTCCTGGGATCACTGGAGCGCGCAAACCCCCCACCACGATAAGGTGATGATCCACTAGGGGTCTAACAAGGTGCTTCACGGAAGGATTCACGACAGGTGTTTGAGCTATGAATCGACCAATAAATGTTGGGGTTCATTTAGAATTGGTATTTAAACAGTCCTCTTCATCATGCTGTTCACATTTTGACATCATGAGATCAAGACAACACCTAACAACTGATCAACAGTACCTCGCCATTGCGAGGCTTCAAACAGGATGTTAGCAGAGGGCAGTGGCCTCTGAGCTTAGAGTGTCCGAGCATCATCAGCAGGTTGCAACAAAGATGCAGAGAGGCTGGAAGAGTCACAGAAAGGCATGAAAGTGGACGTCCTTTGGCCACATCCCAAGCTGATTGCTTCATTGTGAACAGTGAACTGTGGAACCAAATGATGAAGCCACTCAACTCCAGGCACATTTAATGGAGGTGGGAGGCACCCAAGTGTCACGTGAGACCATTCAAAACCATTTACATCAGCATGGTCTGTGTGCTAGATGACCTGCAATGGTACCTGACCACACCACCAGGTACAGGCATCATGATAGATAGATAGATACGTACATACTTTATCCATCCATCCATCTTCTACCGCTTTTCCGGAGGTCCAGGTCGCGGAGGCAGCAGTTCAAGCAGAGAAGCCCAGACTTCCCTCTCCCCAGCCACCTGCTCCAGCTCTTCAGAGAGGATACCAAGGCGTTCCCAGACCAGCTGGGAGACATAGTCTCTCCACCGAGTCCTGGGTCTGCCCCGGGGTCTCCTCCCAGTGGGACGTGCCTGAAACACCTCAAGTGGGAGGCGTCCAGGAGGCATCCTAATCAGATGCCCATACCACCTCAACTGACTCCTTTCAATGTGGAGGAGCAGCGGTTCTACTCTGAGCCTCTCCCGGATGACTGAGCTCCTCACCCTATCTCTGATAGGGTGTATGTATCTCTGATACATACTTTATTTCGAACAAAAAAAACAAATGACAAGTGCCATAAAGTGACAGTATACAGTGCTCGAAAGGGAGAAGGAAGAAGTGAACACTTATTAACTCCAGCTCCTCTTTTCCATAAATACAACCCATGTGAAATATATACAAATTACCACATTTAAGACCCCAAGTAAACAATTAACTATATTTTGTACATATCAACATTAACACCCATCCATCCCAACATGCATACAGTCCATACATCAAAACCCAGCCCCAAACAACACAGATATACACAGTACTGTCCCACCTACCATTCCAGTGTCCCAGAGTGAGCATAGTGAATCGTACATATAAATACTACCCTTCTAACATACATTCTTTCAGCAAATAATGTTTATACCTATTTTTGAATTGATTTCTGTTTGTACATAGTTTCAGTTCCAGCTCCAGACTGTTCCACAAATCCACCCCACAGACAGATATGCACATACTTTTCTTAGTTGTTCGTATAAGATGAGATAAGATAAGCCTTTATTAGTCCCACAATGGGGAAATTCCAGGATTGCAACAGCACAGGGACAACAACACTCAGAGCTACAATCAAGCTACTCTCCCTGTACGTGCTCTTGTAGCGGGAGATAGCCACTAGCTCATTTATTTTACTGAGTAGCGATCGTACATTCCCCATAATAATGGATGGGAGGGCGGGTCTGTACCTTATAGTCCTCACCCGCCGTCATACTCCAGTTCGACATCCACGCCATTTCCGTTTTATTTCTCCCGGTATGTTGAGTTTTTTGCGTTAGCATCGTGGGCCAGTTAAGTGCCAACAGCTGGTCCCTATTGTACTTCCTCCTGCAAGAAACAGTGGCTCCGTTCGCTGGCTCAGGAGACATTTGGGCGATCAACGTGTCTGTGGTGGATAAAGGTGTCGCCGAATCAGAAAGATTAGCCAGAGAGCCAGGTAGTAAATAGAAATAGGAAGAAATTGATCCGCTGTTGCGAAAAGGCAGCCTACTCGTGTGGCGCCGCGCATCTTAGGTTTTGTAAAGTTTAAGTCTCCTCTCCTATCATTTGCATGGGCCAGAGAGCATTTACGCTGGACAAGGGGCCAGTGGGCATCAGTGCTGTTCTGTGATGAAAGTCGATTGACCTTGAGCAAAAATTATGGCCGCCAACGATGTTGGAGACGTCAAGGAGAGCACTATGCGTCAGCCACTATTGTCACCAGACGAGCCTTTGGTGATGGTGGTGTTACAGTCTGAGCAGGTGTTTCTAGTCAATACAGAATTGCCCTACACCTTGTGAATGGTACAGTGACAAGCCGATACTACCTGAATAACATCATTAATTCAGTCATTGTGCTCCTGGATGAACAACACAGGACTAATTTTATCTTCATGGACGACAATGCTCCAGTTCATCAAGGTTGCATCACTACGGAATGACTGCTGGAGGCTGGGGTACCTCAAATGGAGTGGCCTGCACTTTCTCCAGACCTGAATCCCGTAGAAAACCTATGGGATCAGCTGAGTCGCTGTATAGAGGCTTGTAACCCTGCACCCCACATCCTCAATCATCTGAGGGCCGCCCTTCAAGAAGAGTGGAATGCCATGCCTCAGCAGACAATAAATCGACTTGTGAAAAGCATGAAACGTCATTGTCAAGCTGTAATTGATGCTCAAGGGCACATGACAAGTTATTGAGACACTGACATTTTATGTTGTGGGATACCCACCACTGTTGTTGGCTTTTGTTTCAATGAATTGTTTGAGATGAGGAAATCACCACTGCATACTTCTACTTAAATGCCCTACTTTCATGATATAATATCACTGTAGCATGAATTTTTTACATTTTCCATAAGTTTTACCCGAAAGCCAAATATCCCAAACTTTTTTGTGAGTAGTGTAATAAGTGACTGCACTACAAGCCACCAATGAATTCCATCAACATTTGGTCAGTGGGCCGATGCAGATGTTTATTATTATTATTATTATTATTGTGTCGTTTGATATTGTAAATCCCAAATATAAATAAACATAACCTTATCAATTATCGCCTCACACTAGTTTTAGATTAATTTTCTTTTCAGGTTACCTCTGTGTTCATTCTCACCTTCACCTTGTGTTTTAGGGTTTGCGTGATGTGTTTGAGAACTACTACAGAAAGCAGAGGAGGAAACAGGCACGCATTGTGCTGCAGCCCCACTCTAACATGGTATGACCTCCCACTGTTACTCTGCATGTTTGTTGGTGCACTTTTTAGTACGCGCATGCACTAATTACACCGATTCTACCCTTCCCCTTCACACAGACACATGTTCATCCTGCTCACTTACACACACAGTTTCCTTAATCCACATTACCAGGGTGGGTTCTAGCTTTTGGAGGCCCTGTGCAAGATTAAAAATGGTTTGAAAATACCATCTCCTCCCAACAAAAACAAAAAATAATTAAGTCAGTTTATTGTCCAGATGAATAGAAAAAAATTTAAAACATTACAAAGAACAAAAATTTAAAAAGCATCCATATGAATGTTGTAAGTTGACAAGAACAAGTCACAAATTTGTGAGAAAATTTGTAAATCTGCAAAAAAAAAAGTAAAATTTGCAAGAAAAAGATTCAAATTTATGAACAAAGTTGCAAATTTATTAAAAGTCATAAATTTATGGAAAAAAGTTTCAAAATTATAAGAAAAAAATCACAAATTTGAGGTCAAAATTTATAATAAAAACTAGCAAATTAATGAAAGGTTGCAAATTTAAGATAAAGTTGAAAATTGTTGAAAAATTAAGTTGCAAGTTTAAGAGAAAGTTGTAAATTTGAGAAAAAAGTTGCAAATTTACAAAAACTCAGGAATTTATGGAAAAAAGTTTCAGGCTTACAAGAAAAAAATTCCAATTCATGTGAAGTTAAAAATTTGTAATTAAGACGTAGCAAATTAATGGAAAAAGCTGCAAAATTATGAGAAAAAATTTGAGCAAATTTATGAAAAGAAAGTAGAAAATGTAAAAGAATAATGTAGTAAATTGATTTAAAAAAAAGTTGTCTGTCAGAGCTCCAGCATTCCTTTGTGGAGAGAGAAGAACCTTCCAGAAGGACAACCATCTCTGCAGCAATCCACCAATCAGGCCTGTAGGGTAGAGTGCCTGACTCCTTAGTAAAAAGCACATGACAGCCCGCTTGGAGTTTGCCAAAAGGCACCTGAAGGACTCTCACACCATGAGAAACAAAATTCTCTTGGTCTGATGAGACAAAGATTGAACTCTTTGGCATGAACACCAGGCATCCTCTTTGGAGGAAACCAGGCACCGTTCATCACCACGCCAATACCATCCCTACAGTGAAGCATGGTGGTAACAGCATCATGCTGTGGGGATGTTTTTCAGCGGCAGGAACTGGGAGACTAGTCAGGATAGAGGGAAAGATGAATGCAGCAATGTATAGACGTCCTGGATTAAAATCTGCTCCAGAGCGCTGTTGACCTCAGACTGTAACAACGGTTCATCTTTCAGCAGGACAACGACCCTAAGCACACAGCCAAAATATCAAAGGAGTGGCTTCAGGACAACTTTGTGAATGTGCTTGAGTGGCCCAGCCAGAGCCCAGACTTGAATCCAATAGAACATGTCTGGAGAGATCTGAAAATGGCTGTGCACTGATGCTTCCCATCCAGCCTGATGGAGCTTGAGAGGTGCTGCAAAGAGGAATGGGCGAAAATGCCCAAAGATAGGTGTGCCAAGCTTGTGGCATCACATAGTAAAAGATTTGAGCTTGTAATTGTTGCCAAAAGTGCATCAACAAAGTATTGAGCAAAGACTGTGAATACTTAGTCATGGGAAAAAATTAGTGTACCTCATTAAATATTTAGTTCTTTATTAAAAAATGTTTACTGTTATGGCCCCCTTCATGGGTAGTTGGTCATTGGTGCAGGCCATGACACCATTAGGGTATACCCCCACTCCTAGCCAAGTTGCTGGGGAGGAATTCCTCTTTGGCTCAGTGGTAGAGCAGGAGGTGTGTGGATCATGATGTCATGAGTTCAAATCCCAGCCTGGGACATAAGGTGGAGGTCTGCCTTGCTTTGAGCAGAAGAGACCAGGTGAATGTCTACCTTGCCCAAGAAAAGGGTGAAAGTTGGGGCTGCACGGGGGCGCAGTGGTTTAGCACTGTGGCAGCACAGTTTTACCCTCGGCCGGGGGATCGTGGGAATCATGAGATCGTGGGTTCGATTCCAGCCCCCGACCAACAGTGAGCTGTGTGGAGTTTGCATGTTCTCCCCATGTTGCGTGGGTTTACTCCGGGATTTCTCCGGTTTCCTCCCGCATACCAAAAACATGTAGGTTTAGGGCGCACGCAGCGACCAGCAGCCAGTGGCTTGTCACCAGACTGCAAACCAAATCTACCTACGGGTACAAATAAGTAACAAAAAAAAAAAAAAAAAAGTGACTAGGTTCAGACGTAGGGGCCGAGGCAGACCTAAAATGATCCCAGGTTGAACACAGCTCTGGCCTTGGCCCAGAGAGTGGGCTGAAACAGAGAGAGGCTATTCTGGCCTTGGCCCAGCCACTGGGGCCGTAACATTCACATATCTATATCTGACCTTGTTTTTATTTGTATTTTTTTTAACATTTATTTTACCCATTTTAAGTAGGAATGAATGTGGGAGTGTCCTAAAAAAGATGGGGGGTATCCTAACTTATTCCTCACTATTTGTTTAGAATTGTATTTTACAGAAAATTTGAAAAAAGCCTTTAATTCATTTTTAATTGTTTAGCTGTATTACATGAATCTCCCAGTATTTTAAACACTGATATTAAATATCCATTTGTCCAAATATGTTAAAAAAAAAACAAAAAAAAACAAAACACAGGCTTATACAGGGTAACCTGATTTTTTCACAATTGTATGTACATGTGATTTCTTAGTTTCTTATTTTTAATAAATTTGAAAGAATCACAAAAACTTTTTTCATGTTGTCATTGTGGGGTATTGTGTGTCGAATTTTGAGGAAAAAATTAATTTATTCCATTTTGGAATAAAGCTGTAACATAAAATGTGGAAAGAGTGAAGTGCTATGAATAGTTTCCAGATGCACTGTATTAAAAAAAAAAGTTGTAAGCTTAAGAGAAAAAGTTACAATTTACAAAATAAAATGGCAAATTTATGTATAAAAAGTAGCAAATTCATGGGGAAAAAGTTGCAAATACTTTTAAAAAGTTGTGGCTGAAGGGTTGGCAGCATTTGCGTACTCTGCTTTAAAGGCAGAAACAGCTCTGCACATTAACATTAGAAATTATGAATGAATATAGATAATTCTAGAGTAATTGTTGGAATTATTGTTTGTAATGTCTGTCTGTTCATCCTCTGGACTTTATATCTGTTTTTATTGATTTTTAGCATGAAACCCTGGAGGGATATCGGCGGTACTTCAATCAGATTGTTGGGTAAGTCACATTGGCTCATACTACAACAATAATACCAGAGTGGTGACCTCGTTGGTAGAGCATCCACCCCACAACCGGGAGGTCGTGGGTTCAAATTCCTGCCGGGTCACACCAAAGACCATATAAAAGTGGTACTTTCTGCTTTCTAGCTTGGTGCTCAGCATAATGGAACGGGGAAAGGAAAGTTAACGCACAGAGCTACCAGAGGACTGACCCCCCCCCACCGTCCCCACTGTACCTTTCACTTCTCACAGTAGCTGTGTGGCCTAGGGTCAGTGAAACAGAGATAGGCACCGCCCCATACACCACATGGTGTGGAAGGGATTAACTTAACAACAATAATATTGTTGACTGTGATCATTTCTGGGACAATTTATCTTCCAACAACAGTTGTTAGACCAAGTCACTGATTATACATTAAAAACAACTAAAAATTAACTGGTAGCACAGTTTAATACCATAAAATTATAATCATTTGCTGTTTTCATTCTAGGAGAAAGGAATATTTGACATGACAAGACAATGCATTTCTTCTAGTTCCACCAGTCTTCCATCTGATGTTTAACCTTTCGACCTACTTTTCTGCTTGTCCATCCGCCACTTATTGTGAGTCTTTTGTGTAACTTGGCAGAAGATGAAGTGAGACGGAGACATTCTGAGTGAAAGCAAACATTCGGACGTTTAGAGACACCTCATTTCATTTCTTTTCTCCGACTTTGACGTCTTTTCATCCCCCCTCCTAAGACTGTTATTTCTGCCCCGTTTCATTCCCTTCTGCCTACTTTTCCTCTCATCCATCACTCCATCCACCTTGGCTGCATTGATACACACAGACACACAGGCACACACCACTGAGGGTTGATAGAGTGAGTGTGATGGCAGTTTGGCCTGTTGCTGTTATTCCTTCTGTCTGTCTGAGTGGAACAGACACTTCTATAAACACTGCCTGGACTGGACACTACACACACTCTCGGCCTGTTATTCCCATCTGAAGTGCTGGAAGGTGCCATCCTCCGTCTCTCATCCATGCCTGATTCTTCCACTCATTCTCCATCCATCCATCCATCCATCCATCCATATGTCCTTTTAGGAGAACTCTCTGAAGTAAAATTGCCTTTTATTGACTTGACCAGTTCCATATGCTTCTTTGATTTGAAAGCCCATGAGTAAAGCTTCTATCCATATCCTTTTTTATTAAATATGTTACTGGATCAAGTCCTTTATTGCTTGTATCCACAGCATTATGATATAATGTGTTATGGTTATTATTTGTATGTCGGCCTCCGTCGGTCTATGATGACTATGGAAGAGAATCCTAAACGTCTACTCTGCTGGAACAGCACCGCCTGTGGCTGAACAGGCTGATGTGCGAATGGCAGTCCCTGTCACACAGGTCGCACTTGTGGGTGGTGTCCGTGCTGCTGGAGCTGTGGCGGTTCTTCCTGTGGGTCCTTTTTTCATCTGCTGCAGCAGTCAGTCTCTCTTCACCCGCCTTGAGCTGTCTGGTCAGAGTGCCTCTCCATTTGGAGCGGTCCGTTGCAAGGTCCTCCCAGCGCTCTGTGTTGATCTCCAGGGCCTTCATGTCTCTCTTGCAAACGTCTCTAAAATTATTTGTATAGTCTTTCTAAAAAAAAAAAAGTACCAAAGCTACCAGTCACAATAAATGGGTAAATACAGACGTGGACAAGTTTGTTGGTAGCCTTCCGTTTAAAGAGAGAAAATCCCAGTCCACCTTTTAAATAGGCAGACTGACAACTGTGATGCTAATTACAGGACACGCCTTAGTTTAACATGTCCCTATGGTCAAATTATTTTCAATCTTTTCTAGGGCTATCATCATTTTTGTCCAGGCTAGTTTCATTGGGTTTTTTTAAAAAATTCTGGTGAACCAGAATTCAAAAGCAATGTCTGGTTTTCATTATTTTTTTTTAGAAAAAAATTATTTATTATTACTTTTGTCAGTTTAAGTTATTTCAGTGACCATTGTGGGATTTTCTTCCAACGGAAGGTTGCCAACAAATTTGTCCATGTCTGTGAATAATTAGCCACTAAATAAACAGTAAAACAGTGGCTCAGGATATAAGTAATATTTTACACACAAATAAATATGCACATACTGTATATACTGTACAAAATACATCTTGGCACTTCTTGGAAACAAGATTGCCAAAACTGAAAAATTAAAGATGCAGTAAGTAATCGTGGATGTAATACTTGGATGTGCTGCGGTGCATCATCAGTGACATATCCTTAGGTTAGACAGATAGATAGATCTTTATTGTCACTTTACTGCACTCTGGTAGCAGCAGTATAAATAAAATAAAAACAATACAACAGTGAACAATGCAGACAGTAATTGTTGTAAGGCAATTGTGGAGGGTTGGGGGAGAAGGGGAGGGGATGGGGATTTTATCAGGTGTTTCAGATCTTTCAACATGAGACACCCTTGCTGAAGCCACCCAGCTGTGGTTGATCAAACACCAACTTGCATCCCAGCAGCGCTTTTTTATCCAAAACCATCTGGTGGCTTTCTCTGTGAAACGCTAATGCACTGGATGTTTCTCCTCTTTGCTGTACCTGAGATGCCCTGTTGGTTAAGAATTTTATTCACCGAGTGTCCTACGAAGCCTTGACAGCCTGCTTCTATCTGCTCAAAATGTATTTTCCAGCCCCTATCCTGGCTTCATAAGAGCTTAATACTTTGTTGTCTTCCTCATTGATGCACTTTTGCCAAGGTGCAGTGAGTTGCGCGAGTTTTATCATCTCATAGATGATAATCATGTAAGGAAGATGTGATGTTACAGCTATGTGCTGTGGAAACTGAAGTTCTTGTCTTGACATTTAGCTGCCAGTCAGAGTCCTTGCACAGGATTCCTGAGTCCTGACCTTGGGCGAGGTCTTTCTCCAGCTCTGTCAAAGACTACAAACTTTTTTTTTTTTTTTTGGAGCATGCTGATGTTTTCCTGTACTGATGGCAGCATCTATAGCTGCAGCCACAGCCTTTAAAACCAGGCCATGTCAACAGCATTAACAGCTTACTCCCAGTGCCTTTGGGCAGGTGCTGGGGAGATCTTCAAGGGATCTTTTTTTTCTGAGCAGAGTTGGCAGGAAGGCATGTCTTTTTTGCCCCAAGCATGGAGGTTGGCTGAACTTGGCTGAATATCGTAGACAGCTTGAACAAGGATTCAAACTTGGTGGAAGTTTGCCAACCTGGGTTTTTGGAAAGTAACCTAAGCCTGCTCTTCCAGTCGCTACAATCCCTAGCAGTGCCTTTGACCTTAGGCGGGACTGCCACCTCCACAACTCTTTCTGTCCTCTACTTCTGTTTACACTTTGACTGATGATACCTTCTGGTCCCTAGGGTCCCTGAACTGCAAGACTTTTCTTGTTCAAGCTACCTTGAACTGCTCTTTAAGATATCTGAACAAAAGCTGCAGGATCTTACTTGTCCCATATAGTGCAGCATTGCTGAGGCTATCAGGAAATCCCAGCCACTTCAAGAAGAATGCTCCTAATTTCTCTTCCTAGAGGTTCAACTTTAGTAAGTAGAACTGAATAAACCAACAGTGACCATAAGAGATAATGGATCCAGGTTTTGAATCTGCCAAAGGGGCCTGACTTATCAACCTTTGTGAGCCAGGTTTCTAAATTTTTGATAAACTTTGGGCTCTTCATTGGTTGTTCTAACACGGACGTGAGATCCTGAGAGTAAAAGTCTATTGATCACCTTCCCTTTCTTGAGCAGCAAGGTCTTGAAACTCATCCTAAGTTTTCTCAAGTCTTTGCAGGCTCATTCTACACCCTAGCACCAAGGTAATCTTAATGGTAAGGTTGTTCATAAATGCTCTTATTGGGGACCAGCATACCTCTGAAATGGGACAGGGTCCTCTGCACGCCTCAGCTGAATTTGCCATCATGTTCATGGAGAAGTTAAACAAAATAACGGCGATGGTACAACCTGTTATGATTCGTTTTCCCACTTGATGTCAGCTAAATGTTCCAGACCTGTTGTAATAATCAGTCAACAGGTTGTTGATCTTGTTGGGTAAATGGTGGTAGTGTAATGCAGGTTCAACTAGTTTAAAAGGATAGACCCATAGGCGTTTGCAAAATCCATCCACAGAACAACAAGGTTGCCTTTCTTCTCATGAGCTTCAACTACGATTCCAGTGTGTCCTAGGGACCCAGGAATTCCTTAAATGCCAACTTTTTGTACTGATGGGTTAATGTAGCCATTCTTGGGAAGAAACTCAGTCGGACTTTTAGCTCATTCTGGCAAAACTGAGATGGGTCTGCATCCAGGGTAGAGGACAAAAGATCAGGGTATTTATAATTTCATGAAAAACATTACTCCTCCTGGGCCATTGACCTTGATTTTAAGCACATCCGAAATGGGTCCGTATCTAGGGTCAAGGTCAACAGTCAGGAGATCTGAGCACTCCCAAGGTGATTTTTTTCAGGCTGGAATGAGCTACTCTCCTCATTGGCGGTCTGGTTATCAGAAAACTAATAAAACCTGAATAAATGTTCAGAAAACTGGTTATAAACTTGTTGTACTTTACAACTGTACAATGACAATAAAGCATATTTTATTTGAATAGAATCCTTACATTTCTTTAAATTATTCAGTTTCTCTAGCTTCAATGTAAAAAGATTTTTTTACATTTTATAATTAATAGATGAAGCAATTGCCCAATTGCTTTGCAGCATGGGGGATTTAGGTGACGTTATGGTGTTAAAATGTCAAAAATGTATTGAACAGTGAACCTTTACATATTTATCCTCCTTGGGTAATGACAACAGAAACCTGACCCTGCTCAGTCCGGCCACAGATTGGACCACAGTGGGGATCATTGTGGTCTGGCGAGGCTCACTGGGCATTTTGGTTTGACTCGGACATGTTGTCAGTGGACACAAGCCAAAGTCACTTTACAGGCGATCTGAGCTGTTTTCACTCAGGCGTCATTTCTAAAAAGCAACTCAACATCTGATTGACGAGCACTGAGCTCTGCAGAGACGTTGGCATCTTTTTTTAGGCCCAGCTGGATGAACGCTCTATTTGCTTGGCTGTCATTTGTACTTTTAAATGATTTTCAAACTGCTGGAGTGTTGCAGCTTTTCTGGAAAAGTTGTCAGAACTTATTCAAGGAGAGTTTTGAGTAAAACAAAAAGTCACAAGTGTGTTAAATTTAAAATTATATCAGCGATGTCCCCTTATCAGTTTGCTCTACCAACTGTGTATATATTATACGATCATCTCTGAGCAAAAATTGATAGATTTAGAAGTAAAAACCTACTTCTATCATGGAAAACAACAATAGATAGGTAAAAGGTTTCAGGCCCATTACCTCTGGGCAATTCCCAGATAGAAGTGTTCACCTTTCTGATTTTTTTCTATCTTCTGTACAGTAAAGACTGAATATAGCAAATGTATACCAGAACTGGCTTTTTTTTTTTTAGTTTATCTCTGCAGAGAGGAGTGAGTGGCTTTCGCACAGCAGCAGCAATCAGAGAAAAGCTCAAAATCCTAATAATGTATGTCATTTTTATAAACAGACTTCCTTCTCACCTTGCAGCTCCTACAGGCACTTACAGACCAAAGAAGGTCATCATGCTTTCCCACTTATCTGTCCTATACAGAGGACACATTTTCCTTGACAGTCACAAGATATTTATAATTCTGCAGTTAAGGATTGCAACTGAATAAGCATTGAAGAGGTCCATACCCCTAAATATGAAAATAATGACACCATTAGCCCTCCAGCCAAATGCAGGGAAAATTCAGCTATGGTCTGTTGCTTGGCCACTTTGGCAGGTGGCAAAAAAAGTTCAAAATTTATGATAAGGGCACCAGTTTATTAGATGAAACCACAAATTTGCAAGGATAAAGTCACAAATTTATGATAAAATTAGTAAAATTATCATCAAGTCACAAATCTGCTCGTAACTGTGTAATTTGGTTGCATATACAGTAAATGGCATTTCTCAGATGAAGGGTCTTAAATATGGTATCCGATTGTCTTCTATATGGAGTGCTTGATGCAATAACAGAATTTTGGAGATGACTGAATTTAATTAAGACTAAATGGGCTTACAAAATGCCAATAAACACAAAGAGGTAGTGTAACAACCAAAGAATACAGAAATTATACTAAACAAGCAATCTAAGCTGATGTGTTTTCCAGCAAGTTCATACAGCAGTTCAAGTCTTTTGACATCTCAGTAAACACAGATATTGTAACTAGTGTTATGTCTGGAAAACAGGACTGAGGAAGCAGGAACTGTACTGAACTCGAACTTCATTACAGATACAATAATGGTACACGTGTTGCAATGTAGCTGAAAAAAAACAAGCTAACTCTAGGCTGTACAGGTTGTTAGATGTATGGAGGCGGAGCGCCAAAGACGATGGCCGCCAACAGTCCTCTCAAATAGGCATGACGTGCTGACGTCACCCGTATGTCCAATGTCACGACTGTGCTGCCTATCGTTAGTATGGGGACTACCTAACACCCCCCCCCCCCGAAAAAAGCCCAGAACATTATTGACTTTCAGCACTTTAACATTCACAACAGCCTCTTTTTTTTTTTTTTCCCTTAACAACAAACAGAAACAGAACCTGGGGTGCCAGGTAGACCACCAGTTAACCCTGCATGGCTGAGTGGGTTATTCTGCCACCATGTTGCAACCATGCTCTGTCTAAACAGTGCAAAGCCGAGTATTTTCAACAGTTCACCTTCAGGGGCCTCAGTGGTGGGCGCGCCCTCGTAAGCGCCGGCTGCAGCAGACCTGGATCCCATCTCACCTGAGTCATGGCTCGCTTGTCAGTAATGTCCCAGCCCGGGTCCTATACCAGCTGGGTCGGCTCCAGAGCTGCATCTTGATCCGAGGTAGCTGCTCTCACTTCCCACAGACGGCTGGCGCGCCATCTCGAACCATCAGCCATCCGGACAGCGGCTGGTTTCCTCTGTGTGGTGATTCTCATCCGTGATGACGGGACCATCTGTGGGTCCAGGCGGTCGGATCATTGGACCCAAACCCAGTCAAGTAGTGCGCGCAGCAATCGTTCGGCTGCACTCTGTGCTGCTGCTCTCTCGTCTCTGATGTTGGTTGCTGCTGTGGCGGCAGGACATGCTCTTGGTTGGCGATGCTCTGCTGGGCTACAAACTCTCTATCCTGCTGTGCTGCGGCGGCTCCCTGAAGCTGATACTCGGCGAGGATACGAGCTGAGTTCATCTTCTGCCCTGTCTTTCCTGGTGCTGGCTGTGGTTGCGGTGATGTGTCGTTGTCATCAGTGACGGGATGCGTGCCAGGTTGTGGACGTTCACCGGGGTCCCTTTTCTCCATGGACCTCCCTCTCCTGCGGCTCCATGGCAGCTGCTTGAAGCTCTTGTTGGGCGAGGATCAGAGGCAAGTCCAGTCTGTGCTCTCTCTCCATGCTGTGTTCACTCTCTGTGCTGTGTTCACTCTCCATGCTCTGGTTTTCAGTTGTACCCACGTCCGCAAAATCATACTCTCCCTCCTGTGATGAGGCTACAGCTTGCGAACACTTGTGCTGTGTGGGGACCGGCTCCGGGCCCCACATGGCTGCGGACTGGGGCTCTTGTGGCTGCTCTGGTCGGCATTCCTGTTCGCCGTGTGGTGGGAAGCAGGGAGTGGCTGCATCCACATCCGTTTGTAGCAGACTCGAGTCATTGTTGTCCAAGCTGAGTTTGCCACTGGGTTGTTGCTCTGTGGTGCCCTGCTGTCCTGCATCGTTTACCTCGGGGCAAGAAGGTGTGGGGTCAGCGGGCTCAGCAACCGGGGCAACCGTTTGTACCAGCAAAGTTGACTGTGGGGAGTGCAGGCCAGGGCTTGTTAGCTGCGCAACTACCTGGGCCATTATCTCCAGCTGGGACACTAATTTCATCACCTTCAACTCCGATTGGTGGTGCAGCATCCCCAACAGTGCGACCCATAGCTATTTCACTGTGTCTGCCACTGTCTGAACATCTGGCCTTCTCCAGCAACACGCACTGTATCAGCGGATTTACGATGTACCACTCCAACTGTGACTGTATTAGCCTGTCCTCCTTGTCTCCGAACTCTCACATGCTACCCAAACGGCGAAGGGCGGCTACGTACTGTAGGACCGACTCATCCTCTTGCTGTTGGTGCTGGTAAAACATGAACCTCTGGGCCATCACGTTCTGTGGGGCAGTGAAATGCTTGGCCATGAAGGCGGCACATTCGCTGAAGGTCTCCGCAGGGCCCAGTGCCTTCAACATCAGCTATCCCTCGAGGCCAAGGCAGTAACATATCACGGCACGTAGACAACTCTCGCTAGCGTTAGCTAGGCCCCCAGCTAACACAAATGCCTGCAGCAACTCAAACCAATGGGGCCACAGGATAGGCGGCTTACCTGGGCCTCATGTACAAAGACTTGTGTGGATTTCCTCCTTAAAGATGATGTACGTTTAAATCAAGAACATGCCGTAAGCAAAAAAAAAAAAAAATTTAAAAAAAAATCCAGATGTATGAAACAGTGCATACGCAGGAATCCAAGTGCATTTCCTTTGTACATTTTTTTTTTATTTTGTATACTTTATTGATCCCCAGAGGAGATTTCAAACTACTTGAAATTGAACGTAGCAGAGTGGTTAGCACTGTGGCAGCACAGCAACTCACTCTTGGCCAGGGGATCCTGGGATCGATCCCAGCCCCCGACCAACAGTGATGTGTGTGGAGTTTGCATGTTCTTCCCGTGTCTGCGTGGGTTTACTCCAGGATTTCTCCGGTTTCCTCCCACATGCCAAAAACATGCACTTTAGGTTAATTGGCATCAAAACTGGGGATTCTAAATTGTCCTTAGGTATGACTGTGAGAGTGAATGGTTGTCTGTCTGTCTGTGTTGGCCCTGCGATGGACTGGCGATCTGTCCAGGGTGTACCCTGCCTCTCGCCCAAAGATGCTGGGATAGGCTCCAGCCCCCCCCCCCCCCCCCCCCCCGCGACCCGAAAAGGATTAAGCGGAAGAAGATGAATGAATGAATGAATGAATGAAATTGAACGCACGTGAGGAAATACCGGACTCCTGCCTTGATGTGCATCCAATTGAATATGCAGTTACATGCAAATAGATATGCGAATCAGTCCCTTCAGGATTTTGCGATGTTGCATTCGCGACAATTTAAGCGAAATCAGCCAATCAGTGCAACTATTGCGCAACCTTGCAACTTTGTCCAATCACCGCAACGTTCCCACACTTTTGGTCAATCCTCATCATCTTGAGCCAATTTCAGAAAATCTTCTGTCTCTAAATACCCTTTCTCTTCTCACTGCGCGATTTGCAATATCCTCTAATAATGCTAACACCATTGTTGTTAGAGGCATTTTCTACACTTCTTTGCGTTTGCTAATAGAATAAAATAGGCTTTGTCATTGTACAGTTGTACAGCACAACGAAATCATAGGTGCTCCACCAGGCTACTGTGCAATAAAGTAAGTGAGAAGAATTTGAAATAAAACAGCTGCAGAACACACGATTAACCATAAGACTGAGGTAAAGGTAAAAGTAAAAATAACAAATAGCCCATAGGTACTGTATATACAGTGGGACAAAAAAGTATTTAGTCAGCAACCAATTGTGCAAGTTCTCCCACTTAAAAGATGAGAGAGGTCTCCAATTTTCATCATAGGTATACCTCAACTGTGAGAGACAAAATGAGAAAAAAAAAAATCAGAAAACCACATTCTGATTTTTAAATAATTTGTTTGCAAATTATGGTGAAAAATAAGTATTTGGTCACCTACAAACAAGCAAGATTTCTGGCTCTCACAGACCTGTAACTTCTTCTTTAAGAGGCTCCTCTGTCCTCCACTCGTTACCTGTATTAATGGCACCTGTTTGAACTCGTTATCAGTATAAAAGACACCTGTCCACAACCTCAAACAGTGAAACTCCAAACTCCACTATGGCCAAGACCAAAGAGCTGTCAAAGGACACCAGAAACAAAATTGTAGACCTGCACCAGGCTGGGAAGACTGAATCTGCAATAGGTAAGCAGCTTGGTGTGAAGAAATAACTGTGGGAGCAATTATTAGAAAGTGGAAGACATACAAGACCACTGATGGGGCTCCACACAAGATCTCACCCCGTGGGGTCAAAATGATCATGAGAACGGTGAGCAAAAATCCCAGAACCACACGGGGGGACCAAGTAAATGACCTGCAGAGAGCTGGGACCAAAGTAACAAAGGCTACCATCAGTAACACACTACGCCGCCAGGGACTCAAATCCTGCAGTGCCAGACGTGTCCCCCTGCTTAAGCCAGTACATGTCCAGGCCCGTCTGAAGTTTGCTAGAGAACATTTGGATGATCCAGAAGAGGATTGGGAGAATGTCATATGGTCAGATGAAACCAAAATAGAACTTTTTGGTAAAAACTCAACTTGTCGTGTTTGGAGGAGAAAGAACACCATACCTACTGTGAAGCATGGGGGTGGAAACATCTTACTTTGGGGCTGTTTTTCTGCAAAGGGACCAGGACGACTGATCCGTGTAAAGGATAGAATGAATGGGGCCATGTATCGTGAGATTTTGAGTGAAAGCCTCCTTCCATCAGCAAGGGCACTGAAGATGAAACGTGGCAGGGTCTTTCAGCATGACAATGATCCCAAACACACCACCCGGGCAACGAAGGAGTGGCTTCGTAAGAAGCATTTCAAGGTCCTGGAGTGGCCTAGCCAGTCTCCAGATCTCAACCCCATAGAAAATCTTTGGAGGGAGTTGAAAGTCCATGTTGCCCAGCGACAGCCCCAAAACATCACTGCTCTAGAGGAGAATCTGCATGGAGGAATGGGCCAAAATACCAGCAACAGTGTGTGAAAACCTTGTGAAGACTTACAGAAAACGTTTGACTTCTGTCATTGCCAACAAAGGGTATATAACAAAGTATTGAGATGAACTTTTGTTATTGGCCAAATACTTATTTTCCACCATAATTTGCCAATAAATACAGTACAGTACAGGGTAATGTCACAATGCCATATTCCGGCGCCACACGAGTTGGCTGCCTTTTGCAACAGCGGCTTAATTCTGAGTCTTTTTATCTTCCTTCTTCTTTCTGATCCGGTGATGGCTTTCTGATCCGGCACACCTTTCACTCTGTGTATCACGGACACACAGATCGTCGCGGGGGTCTCCCGAGTCGGCGGACGGAGCCTCTGTTTACAGCGGGAGACGATGCAGCGGGGAGGAGCTAGCTAGCACTCGGCCGCCACCCGGTGCTAACGGAGAGGCTCGACATACCGGGAGAGCTGAAGCGGGAGCGATGCGGGTGCCGGGCTGGAGTTTGGGCGGCGTGCAGGAAATATAAGAATAATAAAGAGTGATGGCAAGAACCAAGCAGACCGCCCGTAAATCTACTGTAGGAAAAGCCCCTAGGAAGCAGCTGGCCACCAAGGCTGCTCGAAAAGACACTCCGGCCGCCGGCGGAGTGAGGAGGCCTCATCGTTGCAGGCCCGGTGCCGTGGGTCTGAGAGAGATCCGTCGTTGCCGGAGGTCCACGGAGCTGCTCATCCGTGGGCTGCCCTTCCAGCGCCTGGTGAGGGAGATCGCTCAGGACTTCAGGACCGACCTGCGCTTCCAGAGCTCCGCCGTCATGGCTCTGCAGGAAGCCAGCAAGGTCTACCTGGTGGGTCTCTTCGAGGACACCAACCTGTGCGCCATCCACGCCAAGAGGGTCACCATCATGCCCAAAGACATCCAGCTGGCCCACCGCATCCGCGGAGAGAGAGCTTAGACTTTCTGCTTCACATCCACCAACCACAATGCTCCGCACTGTCATATATATATATATATATTTATATTAATATGTACATATGTATACTAGCTGCTCTTGTTTTTTCTTGCCTTCTGATTATTGCTCTGAGTGTTGCTATCCCTGTGCTGTTGCAATCCTGGAATTTCCCCATTGTGGGACTAATAAAGGCTTATCTTATGTTAAATTCTTTAAAAATCAGACAATGTGATTTTGTGGATTTTTTTTTTTTTTTTTTTTAACTCATTTTGTCTCTCATAGTTGAGGTATACCTATGATGAAAATTGGAGACATCGCTCATCTTTTAAGTGGGAGAACTTGCACAATTGGTGGCTGACTAAATACTTTTTTACCCCACTGTACACAGGTATGGTAGTGGCTTCGTGGGTGGAACTATGTACATAGGAGTGCGCAGTGCAGAACACGCAATAGAGTAAAATGGCCCAAGGATTATGGAAAAAATGTACAGTAGTGATTTCATGGATGGGTCAATATACGTGAAAGTGGGGAGTGCAACAACAGGTGAGTTATTGTCATAATTAAAAGGTCCTCGGTTCTGTGCATGTGAGTGTTCAGAGGGAGGGGGTGGGGCCTCTGACTGTTTGCAGTTCAGATGGCCCTGGGGAAGAAACTATTTGTCAGTCTGGAGATGTGGAACCTGATCGATCTGAACCGTCGTCCAGAGGGAAGCAGGTCAAACAGGTGGTGGCCGAGATGTGAGGGGTCTCCTGTGATGGCCTTGATCCTTCTGAGACAGGAGGCTCTGGAGATGTCTTCCAGGGAGGGCAGAGGGCTGCTGATAATTTTTTGGCAGTGTTGATGGCCCTCTGCACAGCCTTCCTGTTCTCAGCCGTGGAGTCTGCGTACCACACAGACGGTAGGTGAGAACTCCTTATATCCACTCATCTAAATGCGCACACCTGGATGTTTGTTCATCATGTGTCTCTGTGCTGAGTGCAGAACACATAATAGAGTAAAATGGCCCAAGGATTATGGAAAAAATGTGCAGTCGTGATTCCACAGATGGGGCAGCGCGGTGGCGAAGTGGTTAGCACTGCTGCAGCACAGCAACTCACCCTTGGCCAGGGGATCCTGGGTTTGATCCCAGCCCCCAACCAACCAGTGATCTGTGTGAAGTTTGCATGTTCTCCCCATGTCTGCATGGGTTTACTCCGGGATTTCTCCGGTTTCCTCCCACATGCCAAAAACATGCAAGTTAGGTTAATTGGCATCAAATTGGGGATTCTAAATTGTCCTTAGATATGACTGTGAGAGTGAATGGTTGTGTGTCTCTCTGTGTTGGCCCTGTGATGGACTGGCGATCTGTCCAGGGTGTACCCTGCCTCTCGCCCAAAGATGCTGGGATAGGCTCCAGCCCCCCCGCGACCCGAAAAGGATTAAGCGGAAGAAGATGGATGGATGGATGGATGGATCAGTATACATGAAAGTGAGGAGTGCAACGACATCCCTGTCGGGGTTGACATGTACATGTGTCTAACACACATACATGTTACTAGACAGGAACGCTCTTTGGCAACTCCTTCGTGGCATTGGAGTCCCGTCCAAGTACATCAGCATTCTCTGGGATCTGTACACCAACACTATGTGCAGGGTATGTGCCGAGGGTGACATGTCAGACCCTTTTGTCACCGCCTCTGGAGTCTGGCAGGAATGCGTCGCTGTGCCAAACCTCTTCAATGTTGCACTTGACTACTGGGCCAAGAACGCGACGGAACACTGCCCCAATCTTGGAGATAACTTCCACCCCCACTTCACAGACCTGTGCTATGTGAACGACGTGCTTTTCGCCACGCATATAGACATAATCACTGAGGCACTGGAGCTGCTTGCAGAGGAAGCATCACTCCAGGGCCTTACCATCAACTGGGCAAAGACAAGGATCCAGTCACCGTCAGACTTCTTGCAACCACCACCACAAGTTATCACCATCAAAATCGAGCCAGTTGAGACTGTCAGCGACTTTGTCTTCCTTGGATCTAAGATCACCAACTCCTGCTCATCAGACCCAGAGATTATTCGCCGCCTGCAGCTGTCTTGCTTTGCTTTCGGCTGCCTCCCAAGAGTCTGGCGGAGCAGGAAGATCTGCACGACCACAAAGTTGTGAATCTTCAACACCTGTGTGATCCCCGTCCTCCTTTACGGGTCAGAGACCTGGACCCTCTTCACCACAACCACCCACCATCTGGATTCATTCCATCGGACCTGCCTCCGTAACATCCTCAGCATCTGATGGTTCCACCACACCACAGACAATGAGGTCTATAGAAGGGCTGGCTATCCTATCTCCATCTCTACCATCATCAGAAGAGGGAGGCTGCGGCTCCTCGGCTGTGTGGCCAGGCTGGAAGACAGGACACCAGCCAAGCAGGCCCTCTCTGCTAGCGCTCATCGACCCCCTTCCCAGGGCTGGCATCGCCCCCGAGGTCGACCCAGATTGCAATGATAAAACTTCTGGCTGACCTCATCGCCCTAGCCCAAGATCGCCCTGCCTTCAGACGATTGGCCACAACTGTCACTTAAATGGCCAGGCGAGGATTAAGGTTAAGGTTGCAGTGTAGTTGACAAACAAGCTAACTCTAGGCTGTACAGGTTGTTGGACGTATGGAGGCAGAGCGCGAAAGACGACGACTCCCACCAACAGTCCTCTCAAATAGGCACGGCGTGCTGACGTCACCCGTGCGTCCGACGTCATGTCCATGCTGCCTATCGTTAGAATGGGGAATACCTAAAAACTAGTAATGAGGATAACGCATAAGAAGCAGTGTTGCCAGACGTACGATAATTATCGTATTTGTATGATAGTTTTGCCCTCTACGATGTAGATCAGTAATTCCAAAAATCCCATAATGTACAGTATGAATATTTGACCCCTTCATTAGGTGGCTAAGTTAATATATTAGCAAACACAATCAGAATACGGATCCTGCACATCCATACTACGCTTGTTTTATGCATCGTCTCATGTGCGTGGGCTGCGTGGAAACGAAGCCACGTCGCGGTAGCAGAGCAAAGAAGTAGCCTCGGATGGAAGGTAGGGATAGGTGTTGTGTCCGTAAAAAGGGAGGAAGCGAGGTGACAGTTTACACTCTTTATCAAAACCAATAAGAATCAAACAGGCATCGCTCTGCACAGGTCAAGGGTCCACAGCAAAAGAGGCAGAGCCCCTTCTGTCAGGGCCTCTTATACTCCCCGTGACGCCACCACCGGAAAGGTGGAGCATCACCTCCCACTACACCCAGGGCACTGTCATATTGGTACACCTAACTATATACATAATAATATTTAACATCCCCCCCCCAGTCCCCCGAAGAAAATAGCAAGCACACTAATTGGGCCCTCCCAAAATTTACAACCCGACTCGCGCTCTAATCATCAAAGTATACAACATAAATATACAAAGCTATCCATGCACACAACATAGGCCCCGCGGATTATTCCGCCATTTCAATCATTAGTCTTTAAACATTAAAAGGCCACTTAAAATTAATCCCAAAGTAATTACATACATTTCTAAAACATTTCAAACAATAAACATTTACACATAGTATGTACATTAACCTACTGGCAGTCCCAAAACCCCCACTCAGCACTCTCACCCCACAACATGGGCAACTTAAACACACACAGTGCTGAGGAAAATTTATATTTCACACATTACTCTTTGTTTTAACAATTCACACGTCTCTGTTCTTCTTTTCACCATACACTCACACACAGGGGAACTCAGACAAAAGTTATGCGGTTTCAAACTCAAGAACAGCAACAACAGTAACATAACATAGCATAACACAACATACTGCTACCCCCCCCCCCCCCAAAGTCCTACTAGGGACCCCCTGTAGGCCCACCTGTGGAATGTCCGTCTGGCGACTCTCCCAAGGCGTCTCCGCCGTTTCCTTTCTGGAGACGTGCTGCGGTGATGTGTTTTCTCCCCCATGCGCCGCAGCTCATTTAAGTGCCTCCTGGATCCATCAGACAGTTCTAGATAATCGTCCTCACGGGCCATCACCATCCACAACCATCCCTGGTCATCCCATCGATCCCATGTTCTGCAGACTCCTTCAAGCCAAGACTCAACCCTAGGATGGACCTCGTTGCCGATGTTTAAGGGAGATCTCACTGGCTTTCTGGGTCCAACACGTCGTGACCAGGCATGTCTTGGGTGTCGGAGAGTCCCACCAACCCGGTCCGAACTCCACCTCGGATCCCACTCACAGGTGTGTCTGGGAATTGCACCACTCAGTCTCACCCCGCTCGCTTTCATTTTTAGCACCGAATCAGCCACAGCAGCACCTGGTTCTACGGTAGTACTCGGCCAGACTCTGGAACTACAAGGTGCCTGCATGCTGGCTCCACTCCCCACCACAGGCGTTCGTCCGTGCTGTTCAGGTCCCTTGTCCAGGGCACCGCAAACACTGGCATCGGAAACTCCCCGCAATGGTGCTCCATAGTGCTGGTCCAGCCCGTCTTCACTTGTCCCAGGCAAATCACAGTCCCACACTTTATCATCTCCCACGAAGAAGGGTCGGTCCCACAGCCTACAGCCAGGCCACTCCTCCTCAACACCATAGGCTATTGAGAACCCGAGCCCATAAAACAGGTCACAGCCCATCAGGTTCGACCTTTCGGTGGACACCATGAACTCAACAGCACACACCACTGCTGACCTGTGTCTCACTGACAGCATTAGTGAGCCCACAATGTCAAAAGGGTTGTTTCCGTAGCCATACCAGGTCGTGTCCGACTCGCTCACCCTGTAGTGTGGGAAAAAGTTCTTCACTGTGGACCAGTTCAGGATGGAGACCGCCGATCCCGTATCTAGCATCAACGTCACCTCGACCCCATCCAATTCGACGTTAAAATAAATATGTCCACCTGTGCTTGGTGAGACTGTGTGGACCACTGTAGGTTCCCTTGTGGAGGAGCCCCCTTCTGGTCTCCGGTCCCCTTGCTCAAAGTTTTTGCAGCCCCTAGCGAAGTGATGGACTAGACCGCACTTTCCACAGAGCTTCTCTCTTGCTGGACAATCTCTTGCCTTGTAGCGGTATCTGGCGGACCCACAGCCATAACACCTTGGCATCCCTGGGGTGGACCTAATTCTCACGGCGGCGGCAGCATATTCCTCATCACTTTTGCCTTTTTTGCTGTCCAGATCCGCGGCCACCACCTTTGACTGTTTCTCGTCCCTCCGCAGCTTTTCATCTTTGCCGAGATTTTGGGCCAGCTTCTCCGCTGCCTTGTAGTGCTGCGCTAATTCCATGGCGGCGATCAGCATCAATTCCCCGGTGTATATAAGGAAACGTGCTCTCGCGGAGGAACTAAGTACATGCTCCGCCAGCTGGTTGTGGATCATTTCTTCCTCTAAAACACCGAATTGGCACTCTCCTGCCAGCTGCCATAAGTCTGCTACAAACTGTTGCACCGACTCACCCGGCCACTGGCGAAACTGGATTCTCTTCATGGTGTTGTTTTCCGGGGCACGAAAATAGCCCGCCATTAGCTTCACTACATTGTCAAAAGTGTCACCACCTCCTAGCGTACTCGGGATCCTCTGGCCTTCCATTCCAAGATTATGGACCAGGATTGCCTTCGCACACAAGTTTTCGAGCTTGCTGAGGTCCAGAGCGATGAGAGAGTTTTCAAATGCCACATACCACCTGGCCCAGGGAATGGGTAGCTCTCCCGGAGCCTCCAGAAATGGCCGAAAGGCAGTAGCAGCTTGCTTCATACCTTTTGTCCTCATCGCCAAATGTTGTGTCCGTGAAAAGGGAGGAGGCGCGAGGTGACAGTTTACACTCTTTTATCAAAACCAATAGGAACCAAACAGGAGTCGCGCCGCACAGGTCAAGGGTCCACAGCAAAAGAGGCAGAGCCCCTTCCACCATGGCCTCTTATACTCCCCGTGACACCACCACCGGAAAGGTGGAGTGTCACCTCCCACTACATCCAGGGCACTGCCATATTGGAACACCTAACTACATACGTACATAATATTAATATCTAACAATGGGATCCACAGTTCACTGAAACATACAGAGTCAAGCTAAAAAGATCTGTGATACACCGTCACCGAATCACTCAGTGCTCTACTGGAGCTCCAACTGTTTACCACTCACTGAACTATGAGTCTGATCACTCAAGATGAACTGAGCAGGTGGGGCTCGGTTGCTGCTCAGGCGGGTGATTGAGCTGGTGATCCCTGGCTTCCACTACAGTTCCGGTGAGTGATTCATACAGTATGTTTACCCATAAAAACTAGTACACTCAATCGAATCATTTGCGTACATTACAGCACTAATGCAGGCATGGCAGTCTCAACAATTAAGCAACATTACCAGCAGATTGAGAAACGGGGTGGGGGGGGGCAGACCCCAGTTTTACTGGGTGGTTCAAACCTGTTGTTCGCATGAGCACTAAAGTTTTCTGTTGCTGCTACAACATGCAAATGAGA
Organism: Pholidichthys leucotaenia; assembly: GCA_020510985.1. NCBI lineage: Eukaryota > Metazoa > Chordata > Actinopteri > Cichliformes > Pholidichthyidae > Pholidichthys > Pholidichthys leucotaenia. Next base: position 118,988,495 of record CM035836.1, on the reverse strand, counting down.
TAAAATAAGCCTTTATTAGTCCCACAATGGGTATCGGGCTTGTTGTTACGAGCTATTCGGTCTCTGTACGACCGTTGTGAGAGTTTGGTTCGTATTGCCAGCATTCAGTCGGAGTCATTCCCAGTGAGAGTTGGACTCCGCCAGAGCTGCCCTTTGTCACCGATCCTGTTCATAATTTTTATAGACAGGATTTCTAGGCGCAGCCAGGGAATGGAGGGTGTCATGCTTGGTGACCACAGGATCTCATCTCTGTTGTTTGCAGATGATGTTGTCCTGTTGGCTTCATCCAACAATGACCTGCAGCTCTTGCTGGGACGGTTTTCCGCTGAGTGTGAAGCAGCTGGGATGAGAATCAGCACCTCCAAGTCCGAGTCCATGGTCCTCAGCCGGAAAAAGGTGGATTGTCCTCTCTGGGTTGGGGACAGGCTCCTGCCCCAAGTGGAGGAGTTTAAGTATCTTGGGGTCTTGTTCACGAGTGAGGGGAAAATGGAGCGAGAGATTGACAGACAGATTGGAGCAGCATCTGCAGTGATGTGGACGTTGTACCGGTCTGTTGTGGTGAAGAGGGAGCTGAGTTCTAAGGCAAAGCTGTCGATTTACCAGTCAATCTACGTTCCTACTCTCACCTATGGTCATGAGCTTTGGGTAATGACCGAAAGAACGAGATCGCGGATACAAGCGGCTGAAATGAGCTTTCTCCGTAGGATTGCTGGACTCACCCTCAGAGATAGGGTGAGGAGCTCAGTCATCCGGGAGAGGCTCAGAGTAGAACCGCTGCCCCTCCACATTGAAAGGAGTCAGTTGAGGTGGTATGGGCATCTGATTAGGATGCCTCCTGGACGCCTCCCACTTGAGGGGTTTCAGGCACGTCCCACTGGGAGGAGACCCTGGGGCAGACCCAGGACACGGTGGAGAGACTATGTCTCCCAGCTGGTCTGGGAACGCCTTGGTATCCTCTCTGAAGAGCTGGAGCAGGTTGCGGGGGAGAGGGAAGTCTGGGCTTCTCTGCTTGAACTGCTGCCTCCGCGACCCGGACCTCCGGAAAAGCGGTAGAAGATGGGTGGATAGTCCCACAATGGGGAAATTCCAGGATTGCAACAGCATAGGGATAGCAACACTCAGAGCAATAATTTAGAAGAAAATAAGAGCAGTGAATATACATATGTACACATAAATATATAAATATATATACACAGTACGGAGCATTGCAGCTAGATGGAATAAACAGCATAACTGTCTACTTAGTTCTCCTACATAGTATGAATATGTACCCATACATATTGTCACCCTCCGTAGCGACTGATATTGTCCTAGTTGTATACTGAAGGGGACCATTGTGTAAGTCTATTGCGTCTTTTAAGATAAGATAAGATAAGCCTTTATTAGTCCCACAATGGGGAAATTCCAGGATTGCAACAGCACAGGGATAGCAACACTCAGAGCAACAATCAGAAGGCAAGAAAAAACAACATCTAGTAAACATATGTCCATATTACTATAAATGTATATATATAGACACACAGTGCAGAGCATTATGGTTGGTTGGTGAATGTGCAGCAGAAAGTCTAAGCTCTCTCTCCGCGGATGCGGCGGGCCAGCTGGAAGTCTTTGGGCATGATGGTGACCCCCTTAGCGAAGAAGAGACCACCAGGTGGGCCTCGCTGGTCTCCTGCAGAGCCATGACAGCGAAGCTCAGGAAACGCAGGACGGTCTTGAAGTCCTGAGCGATCTCCCTCACCAGGCACTGGGCGGGCAGCTTACGGATGAGCAGCTTCGTGGGTTTCTGGCAGCGACGGATCTCTCTCAGAGCCACGGGCCTGTGATGGCGAGGCCTCTTCACTCTGCCGGTGGCCGGAGCGCCTCTCCGAGCAGCCCTGGTGGCTAGCTGTCTCCTGGGGGGCTTCTTCCTCCAGTAGATTTTACGGGCGGTCTGCTTGGTTCTTGCCATCGCTCTTTATTATTCTGTCTTATATTTCTTGCACGCCACCTAAACTCCAGCCCGGCACCCGCGTCGTTTTCGCTACAGCTCCCGGTATGTCGAGTTTCCCATTAGCACCGGGCGGCGGCCAAGTGCTAGCTAGCACTAGCTCCTCCCCGCTGTAGCGTCTCCCGCTGCAAACCGTGGCTCCGTCCGCCGACCCGGGAGACCCCCGGGGCGATCCGTGCGTCCGTGATATATATACAGAGTGAAAGGTGTAGAAAGAAGAAGGAAGATTAAAAAAAAAAAAAAAAAAGGCTGTTGCAACGGGCAGCCTACTCGTGTGTCGCCACCAGTCCGGCGGAACCGGAACCGGACAATCAATTGCATTCAATACTATTAGGTCGTCACGTCTTTTTGCTATCTCTGCAAGCAGCCCTGCTTAGGTTATACAGTCTGACAGCCGTAGGTAGGAAGGACCTGCGAAACCTCTCGGTTGCGCACCTAGGATGATGCAGTCTACTGCTAAATGAGCTCCTCAGTGCGTTCAGTATGTCCTGCATAGGGTGGGACTCGGACTCCAGCAGAGATGACAGTTTAGCGACCATCCTTCTCTCTCCCATCTCCTCCACTGGTTCAAGGCGTTACCCCAGGATAGAGCTAGCTTTCTTGATCAGTTTGTTCAGTCTCTTCCTGTCGGCTGCTGTAATGCCACTGCCCCAGCAGACCACTCCAAAAGTGATGGCTGATGCAACCACCGTGTCGTAGAATGTCTTCAGCAGCGCCCCTTGTACACCAAAAGATCTGAGTCTCCTCAGTAGGAACAGCCTGTGCTGTCTCTTCTTGTAGAGTGCATCTGTATGGTGTGACCAGTCTAGTTTATTGTTCAGATGAACACCCAGGTACTTGTAGGATGTCACCATCTCAATGTCTGTTCCGTGTATGTTTACTGGTGCGGTGAGGGGTTGTCCTTGCCTGCGGCAGTCCACCACCAGCTCCTTAGTTTTCCCTGTGTTGATCTGGAGGCAGTTCCGATGGCACCAGTCCACGAAGTCCTGGATAAGCCCTCTGTACTCAGCTTCATCTCCGTTGGAGATGAGGCCGATGATCGCAGAGTTGTCAGAGAACTTCTGTAGATGGCAGTGTGTTGTGTTGTGTGAGAAGTCCGCAGTATAAAGGGTGAACAGGAATAGGATCCTCTTCTTCTCTCTCAGAAGTGTTTTTTATCTCAGGGTTGATCCAGGGTTTGTTGTTCAAGCAACACCGTATGGTCTTGGTGGGTACGGTGTTGTCCACACAGAAGCTGATGTAGTCAGTGATGGTGTGAGTGAGGCCATCGATGTCCTCACCATGTGGATCGCAGAGCTGCTCCCAGGAAGTGGTTTCAAAACAGTCCTTTAGAGCGTCCATTGCCTCCTCAGACCATAACTTCACTGTGCGCATGACCGGAGGTTGTCTGTGTACTAGGGGTTTGTACACCGGCAGGAGAAGAACCAAGTTGTGATCCGATCTCCTGAGTGGGGGGGGGGGGGGGGAGTGGTGATGAGTTGTATGCCTCCTTAGTATTTGCAATATGATATGTCTCGGTTTATTGACATACATTATCACTCCTCCGCCCCTTGCCTTCCCACTGTCTGGTGTCCGGTCTGCCCGTATTGCGTGGAAACCCTCCAGTTCGATGTTAGCATCTGTTGCTAGTTCTGTTAACCACGTCTCAGTAAACAACATCATGCTAATCTCTCTAAAGATGCTTTCGTAGCGGGAGATAGCCGCTAGCTCATCAGTCTTATTGAGTAGCGATCGGACGTTCCCCATAATAATCGATGGGAGGACGGGTCTGTATCTTATATTCCTCGCCCGCCGTCTTACTCCAGCCTGACATCCATGTTGTTTTTGTCTTATTTCTCCCGGTATGTGGAGTTTTTGCGTTAGCATTGTGGGCCGGTTAAGTGCTAACAGCTGGTTCCTGTTGTACTGCCTCCTGCTATAAGCAGTGGCTCTGTCCGCTGGCTCAGGAGACATTTGGGCGATCTACATGTCTGTGATGGATAAGGTGTCGCCGGATCAGAAAGTGTAGCAAGAGAAGCCAGATAGTAAATAAGAAATAGGAAGAAATTGAGCCGCTGTTGCAAAAAGGCAGCTGACTCGTGTGGCGCCGGAAGTAGTTTGCAGAAATGTCACTGGATTGTGGTTCTCAGTGAAACTACAGCCGGTTTCTACTTAAATTATCAGAGGCATTTTAGCAGTAGTTTAGGTGGATTGATTTTGATGTATATTCCTTATGTACAGTTAGGCCCAGAAATATTTGGACAGTGACACAAGTTTTGTTATTTTAGCTGTTTATGAAAACATATTCAGGATACAATTATATAATCAATTGGTATCAAACTGGGGATTCTAAATTGTTCTTAGGTATGACTGAGAGAGTAAATGGTTGTCTGTCTCTTTGTGTTGGCCCTGCGATGGACTGGCGATCTGTTCAGGGTGGACCCTGCCTCTCGCCCAAAGATGCTGGGATAGGCTCCAGCCCCCCCACGACCCAAAAAGGATTAAGCGGAAGAAGATGGATGGATGGATGGATGGGCTTAAAGTGCAGACTCTCAGCTTTAATTTGAGAGTATTCACATCCAAATTGGAGCAAGGATTTAGGAATTACAGCTCTTTAATACGTAGCTGCCTCTTTTTCAAGGGACCAAAAGTAATTGGACAGTTGACTCAGAAGGCTACAAAAAAAAAAAATAACAAGGCTGCATGGGCTCTTCCCTCGTTAACCTGTCATCAAATAAGCAGTTAAAAGGTCTGAAGTTGATTCCAGGTGTGGCGTTTGCATTTGGAAGCCGTTGCTGTGAACACACAACATGCGGTCAAAGGAGCTCTCAGTGGAGGTGAAATAGACCATCCTGAGGCTGAAAAAAAAAAAAAAAAGAAGAAATCCATCAGAGATAGCAGAAATGTTAGGAGTGGCCAAATCAACAATTTGGTACATTCTGAGAAAAAAAAGAGTGCACTGGTGAGCTTGGGAACTCAAAAAGGCCTGGACGTCCACGGAAGACAACAGTGGTGGATGATCGCAGAATCCTTTCCATGATGAAGAACAACCCCTTCACAACATCCACTCAAGTGAAGAACACTCTCCAGGAAGTAGGTGTATCATAATCTAAGTCTACCATAGAGAGAAGACTTCATGAGAGTAAATGCAAAGGATTCACCACAAGGTGCAAACCATTAATCAGCCTCAAAAATAGAAAGGCCAGAATTGACTTTGCCAAAAAACACCTGATGTAGCCAGCCCAGTTCTGGAACAGCATTCTTTGGACAGATGAGACTAAGATCAACCTGTACCAGAATGATGGGAAGAAGAAAGTTTGGAGAAGAATTGGAACAGCTCATGATCCAAAGCACACCACATCTTCTGTAAAACATGGTGGAGGCAGTGTGATGGCATGGGCATGCATGGCTTCCAGTGGCACTGGGTCACTTGTGTTTATTGATGATGTGACAAAAGACAGAAGCAGCCGGATGAATTCTGAAGTGTATAGGGATATACTTGCTGCTCAGATTCAGCCAAATGCAGCAAAGTTGATAAGATAAGATAAGCCTTTATTAGTCCCACAACGGGGAAATTCCAGGATTGCAACAGCACAGGGATAGCAACACTCAGAGCAACAATCAGAAGGCAAGAAAAAAAAACAAGCAAGCAAGAGCAGCTAATATACATATGTACATATTACTATAAAATATATATATATACACACACACAGACACACAGTGCAGAGCATTGTAGCTGGATGGAATAAATATATGAATATATAAACACACAGTGCGGAGCATTGTAGCTAGATGGAATAAATATGTAAATATATAAACACCCACAGTACGGAGCATTGCAGCTAGGTGGAATAAATATGTAAATATATAGACACACACAGTGCGGAGCAATGTAGCTAGATGGAATAATATGTAGATATATAAATATAAACACACCCAGTGCGGAGCATTGTAGCTAGATGGAATAGATATGTAAATATATAAACACACACAGTGCAGAGCATTGTTGCTAGATGGGATGAAACAGCATAACTGTCTACTTAGTTATCCTACATGGTATGATTATGTGCCCATACATATTCTCACCCTCCATAGCGACCGGTATTTTCGTAGTTGTATGCCGGAGGGGACCATTGTGTAAGTCTATTGCATCTTTTGCATTCAAAAAACTATTAGTTTGTTACGTCTTTTTGCTATCTCTGCGAGCAGCCCTGCTTAGGTTGTACAGTCTGACAGCCGTTGGTAGGAAGGACCTGCGAAACCTCTCGGTTTTGCACCTGGGATGATGTAGTCTGCTGCTAAATGAGCTCCTCAGTGCATTCAGTAAGTCCTGCATAGGGTGGAGCTCGGACTCCAGCAGAGATGACAGTTTATCCACCGTCCTTCTCTCTCCTATCTCCTCCACCGGATCAAGGCGCTGCCCCAGGACAGAGCTAGCTTTCTTGATCAGTTTGTTCAGTCTCTTCCTATCGGCTGCAGTAATGCCACTGTCCCAGCAGACCACTCCAAAAGTGATGGCTGATGCCACCACCGTGTCATAGAATGTCTTCAGCAGCGCCCCTTGTACACCAAAAGACCTGAGTCTCCTCAGCAGGAACAGCCTGCGCTGTCCCTTCTTGTAGAGTGCGTCAGTATTGTGTGACCAGTCTAGTTTATTGTTCAGATGAACACCCAGGTACTTATAGGATGTCACCATCTCGATGTCTGTTCCCTGTATATTTACTGGTGCTGTGAGGGGCTGCCCATGCCTGCGGCAGTCCACCACCAGCTCCTTAGTTTTCCTCGCGTTGATCTGGAGGCAGTTCCGATGGCACCAGTCCACGAAGTCCTGGATAAGCCCTCTGTACTCAGCTTCATCTCCATTGGAGATGAGGCCAACGATCGCAGAGTCATCAGAGAACCTCTGTAGATGGCAGTGTGTTGTGTTGTGTGAGAAGTCCGCAGTATATAAAGAGTGAACAGGAAGGGAGCCAGCACCGTTCCCTGGGGGAATGGTGCTGGTACATTATCACTCCACCGTCCCTTGCTTTGCCACTGTCTGGTGTTCGGTCTGCCCGTATCATGTGGAAACCCTCCAGCTCAATGTTAGCATCTGCTGCTAGTTCAGTTAGCCACGTCTCAGAAAACAAAAGGAGAGAGCTCTCCCGATATGCGCTATCGTAACAGCAGATAGCCGCTAGCTCATCTACCTTTCCCAGTAACGACCGTACATTTCCCATGACAATAGATGGAAGGGAGGGTCTGTACCTTATATTTTTTGTCCTCCGCCTTACTCCAGCCTGGCAGCCGCGGCGTTTTCGCCTCAGTTCTCTCGGTATGTTGAGTTTTTCCAATGGGACCGGGTGGCGGTTGAATGCTAGCAGCTCTTCCCTGCTGTGTCGTATCCTGCTATAAACAGTGGCTCCGTCCACCGGCTCAGGAGACATTTGGGACGATCTGTGTGTCCGTGATATAAGTGGAGTGAAAAAAAGACGGATCAAAAAGAGAGAGGAAGGGAAAAAGGCTCGGAATCGAGCCGCTGTTGCAAAGGGCGGCCGACTCGTGTGGTGCCGGGAGAGAGAGAAAAAAAAAAAGCGCTGATTGGACAGCGCTTCACAGTACAGATGGACAGTGATCCAAAACATAACGCAAAAGCAACCCAGGAGTTTTTTAAAGCAAAGAAGTGGAATATTCTGCAATGGCTGAGTCAATCACCAGATCTCAACCCAATCGAACATGCATTTCACTTGCTCAAGACAAAACTTAAGGCAGAAAGACCCACAAACAAGCAACAACTGAAGACAGCTGCAGTAAAGGCCTGGCAAAGCATCACAAAGGAGGAAACCCAGCGTTTGGTGATGTCCATGGGTTCCAGACTTCAGGCAGTCATCGCCTGCAAAGGATTCTCAACAAAATATTGAAAAGTAACATTTTACTTAGGGTTATGTTTATTTGTCCAATTACTTTTGAGCCCCTGAAATGAGGAGCGTTTGTATAAAAATAGCTACAATTCCTACATGTTTAATCATATATTTTTGTTCAACCCCTTGAATTAAACCTTAAAGTCTGCACTTCAGTTCCATTGTAGTTGTTTCATTTCAAATCCAATGCGGTGTCATGCAGAGCCCAAATCATGAAGATTGTGTCACTGTCCAAATATTTCTGGGCCTAACTGTATAAACAGAGTACTTCTCAAAATATTCATGAGGTGGGACCTTGATATATGATGATTCAACAGAAGACATACAGAAGACAGTTAATTGTGACTGATATTTTGGGCTGTTCAGTGCAGGCCATTGGCTTATCCTGTACTCCACACAGGTAGAGGAGCTGGTCTCCAAGAGGCACTTTTTTTCAACTGATCTGTTAGATTATTTAAAGGTAAAACTGTGTCATAGGCCATAATATGCACGATTTGTGATAATATGTTATGAAACAGATGGTCCTGAGCCACGTCAGAATGAAAACTGGGTGTGTACGATAATTTTCCTTAAAATACGATAATCTTAAGCCGCTGGTTCGATACTTCAACATTTCCCATCTGGCAACACTGATAAGAAATAATTTTCACTACTGTCCAATTCATACAGAATATAAAGGCCTTTACATACTCCACAAAAACAGAGAAATTTGTTCTCCCATGGCTGCAAGAACAACAACCAAAAAAAAATTCCTCTGTTGCGGTGTATGTAATGGCCTCAAATAGTGTTGTCGTACAGTATTTTGTTCAGCTTTTTAAGGACATTGCTTTTATTTTTCTCCTTTGTAATGTTCATACTTTTTATAATTACACTTTTTAAGCTAAATTGGAAATAAATAAATTTCTCCAATCCCTCATGAGTCTTCTCAAGATTTTAAGGATAAAACTATGATTTGAGTAAGAAAAAGCCTTCAACTTTTTTTTACAGCGCATCTCGAAGGTATTCACAGCGCTTCTCTTTTTCCACATTTTGTTATGTTGGTCTTATTCCAAAATTGATCAAATTCATTTTTTCCCTCAAAATTCTACTCACAATACCCCATAATGACATGAAAAAGTTTTTTGAGATTTCTGCGAATTTATTAAAAATAAAAAACTAGAACTTCCGGTTATGGCTGCCACGTAGGACGGACGTGTCTCGCTCTGCTCTGCTCCTGGAGAAAAAAAATCGGCAAATAACTCTCTCATTTGGGACAGAACGTATCCCAGCGTTTGGGCGAGGATATGTCGGCGAAGCCTAAGGCTGGAAAACCAGGAAAAGGAAAAAGCGAGCCGCCGAAACAGTCCAAATTAACGGACTTTCAGGTCTGTGACGCAGCAAACAGGGCTCCATATATGGCGGAGGAGGCTGGCAACGCTGCGATTTCTGCGGGGAATGGCGCAGATGCGCTGATGGCTGCCATGAGTTCAATGAGAGCGGACTTTTCCTCTAGATTTGATGGGATTATGACAGCGTTGGAAGGAATAAGAAAGGAATTGGGTGACTGTGTAGAACGAACGGCGCAGATGGAGCTCCGTCTCGCTAGTGCTGAAGATGACGTCACCCGTCTTCAATTAAAGGTGCGCACTTTGGAAAAAAAAAAAAAATCTCTGGAAGATAATATTTTGGATTTGGAATCTCGGTCGAGACAGAATAATTTGAGGCTGGTGGGTCTTCCAGAGGAATCAGAAGGTCGGGACGTATGTTCCTTTCTGGAAAAGTGGATTCCGGAGGTGCTGGGCAGCGAGGAGTTGCAATCAGCAGTGGTTCTGGAAAAAGCACATCGCATTGGCCCACGGAGAGATAAGGGACCGCCGAGGACCTTAATTATGAAGTTTCTTAACAACAGAGACAGGATGAAGATCTTCAACGCTGCACGAGCTAAAAAAGGAGAGATTAAACACCAGGACCAGCAGGTGCGGTTCTACCCAGATTTGGCCACAGGAATCCAGCAATTGAGGAAGCAGTTTGATCTCGTACGTAAGGAGCTGCGCAACCTTGGGATTCGTCATGGTGTAATCTATCCTGCGAGACTGCTGACCACGTATGAGGGCAGAACCCACATCTTCAAGACCCCAGAGGAGGCGCAGGAGTTCATCAAGAAGATCAAAGAAGAAGAAGAGACTGGTGGGAGCTAAGCATGAACAAAATATAAGGTAGAATAATTAAGCATTTGCACAGGCATCTGACTGACTTGAAGTAAATAGTAAGTTTACAAAATATAGATTGTATTATATATTAAAAAAAAAACAAAACAAAAACAAAACAAACAAAAAAAAAACTATGATGTACAAAGTTGTTAAAAATTTTGGAGTTAAGTTGGAAAACTACAGAGGAGAGTTAATGTTACGTCATTAAAAGCAGTAGAGTTAGGGTGATTGGGAGGATGAAGAAGGAGTGGCTTAGGCTGTTCCACGTGGGTGTGGAACGGTCGATGGCTATATCGGGAGACAGAATTTTTCTTTTGATTTTGGGGGGTTTGCCACAAGTGTGGGAAGGGGAAATTTGTTTGTGTGTAGTTTGTAGGATGAATGTTCAACCACTCATGTTTTTGCTTCTCTGTATGAGCATGTTTACACTGCAAGGTAATCCCAAACTCTCTATTGATCATGGACCAAAGTGTTAATCTTAATTTAACTTCATGGAATTGCAGAGGTCTACAAAATTTAAAAAAACTTAAACAAGTTATGAATAAAATAAAGGACATGGGTTCAAGAATTGTGTTTTTACAAGAAACTCATCTGATAGAGGAGGATGTTAAAAGAATTAGGAGTAGATGGCAGGGAAGTGTATTCACCTCTTCATTTTCATCCCGAGCCAGGGGAGTTATGACTCTCATACATAAATCAGTTCCTTTTCAAGTGAAAAATGTAATTGGAGACAAATTTGGAAGATATGTAATCATTCAAGGTTCTTTGCTATTAGAAAATATAAATCTTGTGAACTTATATGGTCCCAATATAGATGATCAGAAGTTCTTTGCTAATTTATTTCTCATCTTATCATCACTTACAGGGCAACATATAATAGCAGGGGATTTTAATTGTACATTGAATCCAGGTGTGGATAGATCAACAGGACTGGATTGTACGCACATTGGATGTAGGATGACTATTAATCATTTTATGAAAGAATTGAGATTGTTAGATATATGGAGAGAAATGAAACCACAAGTTAAAGCCTATTCTTGTTATTCCAGTACCCACAAGACATTCTCACGTATTGATTATTTTTTGATTTCCACAGAATTAAGGTCCAAGATTCAAAACTGCTTTTATGATAACATCGTGATCTCTGATCATGCACCCTGTTGTCTAATATATGTAGATAAAAAATTGACAAAGGAATCAGGTAGATGGCAATTTCAGCATAAATGGCTTCAGGATGAGGAATTTGTCAAGTATATAGAAAAACAGATAGACGAGTTCTTTGACATCAATACTACACAAACATCAGCATGTGTAAAGTGGGAGGCTTTCAAAGCTTTTATTAGGGGGCATATTATTAGTTATACAGGATCAAAATCTAAGAAGACTCGAGAGGAGAGAGCTAAATTGGAACATAAAATAAAAAATCTTCAGGAAAAAGTGTATGCAGGAAGTGACCCAAGGTTGGAGAATGAACTACTGATTTTGAGAGCTGAATACGACAAAAAATCAGCGAATAGAGCTGCCTCGAGTCTTCTAAGATTGAAACAATCTTTTTATGAACAAGGTGAAAAATCAGGAAAATTATTAGCATGGCAGATTAAACAATTGGAAATTAAAACACCAATTACCAGTATTATAAGTAACGGACAGGTAGTTATAGATCCTTTAGAAATTAATAGAGCCTTTAGAGATTACTATGAAAAATTATATGATACCAAAAATGAACCTGATTTAACAAAACTAAATGGGTTTTTGAACGAACTATCTATACCGTGTATTCCAAATGAAAACAGGGAGATATTGGAGTCTAAAATTAGTCAAGAAGAAGTTGGGCTAGCCATTGATAATATGAAATCAGGAAATAGTGCAGGACCAGATGGTCTTCCAGTTGACCTTTATAAAAAATTTAAGAATAAATTAATAAAACCTTTTTTGGAAATGGTTTTAGAAGCATTTCAAAATAATAATTTACCATCATACATAAATAATGCCTTAATTATACTGCTGCCAAAACCAGGTAAGCCCTCTAATAAATGTGAAAATATGAGACCAATAAGCCTATTAAACGCCGACCTTAAGATAATCTGTAAAATTTTAGCAAGACGAATACAAGAAATTTTACCAAATATTATTAATCGAGATCAGAATGGCTTTATAAAGGGTAGACAAGGCTTCCATAATGTAAGAAGACTATTTAATATTATCTATTTTAATAAAGAAGCACCGGATACAGCTCTCCTATCATTGGACGCCGAAAAGGCCTTTGATAGAGTTGAATGGCCCTTTCTTTTTGAAGTCCTACAAAGGTTTGGACTTGGAAATAATTTCATAAAATGGGTTCAAATAATATACAATAATGCTACAGCAGAAATCCTAACAAATAACAATATTTCAAAACCAATAAAAATCAATAGAGGATGTCGACAAGGCTGTCCACTCTCACCTTTACTGTTTACTATGGCAATTGAACCTTTAGCGATAGCGATACGTTTACATTCACAAATATATGGAATTAAAGTTGGACCAACAGAACATAAAATCTCCCTGTACGCCGATGATATAATTTTGTTTATGTCGAATCTAAAAAAATCAATTCCAACCTTGTTGAATTTAATAAAGAATTTTGGGGAAATATCAGGATATAAAATAAATAAAACTAAATCTTCAATATTAATGCTAAATGAGACCCAGAGAAATTACCCAGCCCCTGAGGTAAATCAATTCAATGTTGTAAATCAGTTTAAATATTTAGGAATCCAAATTATGCCTAAGCTAGAATCAGTCGCCAGTGTCAACTATGAAGCCTTAATGTCAGATATCAGTGAGTTAACTCAGAGATGGATGTCACTACCAATGTCGATGATCGGGAGAATCAATATACTTAAAAGTAATATTTTACCTAAAATACTTTATTTATTTCAATACATTCCCTTATCACCACCTTTAGATCTATTCTCAAGAATAAAAAAAAAGTTAGTGGAATTTATATGGAACAACAGGAGGGCTAGATTACGTCTGTCTTTATTATATTTACCATTTGATCGTGGAGGTCTGAAATGTCCAAATTTTATGTTGTATTATTGGTCGGCACAACTGAGGTCTATGACATATTATTTTTCATCAAATGATCTCCCTCACTGGACTGAAATGGAATCATACAATTTACCTTTACCTCTTCCCATATTCATATACTCAGATTCGGCAAAAAAATTACAAAAACAAGTTAAAAATCCATTTGTAAAGCATATGATCAAAATATGGTGTGAAGCTAAAAACTATTTAAAAGAACCACAGTTATTGTCACAATTTAGTCCAATATGGGGTAATCAATATTTTAAACCAGGGAGAGCGGACGCTGTATTTAAAGTATGGAATTTAAAAGGGATACAAAAGATTCAGGATTTATATTTGCCATGTGCAGACAACATAATGTCTTTTGAAGAGCTGAGGATCAAATTTAATCTCAATAGAACACCATCCATCCATCCATCTTCTACCGCTTTTCCGGAGGTCCGGGTCGCGGAGGCAGCAGTTCAAGCAGAGAAGCCCAGACTTCCCTCTCCCCAGCCACCTGCTCCAGCTCTTCAGAGGGGATACCAAGGCGTTCCCAGACTAGCTGGGAGACATAGTCTCTCCACCGAGTCCTGGGTCTGCCCCGGGGTCTCCTCCCAGTGGGACGTGCCTGAAACACCTCAAGTGGGAGGCGTCCAGGAGGCATCCTAATCAGATGCCCATACCACCTCAACTGACTCCTTTCAATGTGGAGGAGCAGCGGTTCTACTCTGAGCCTCTCCCGGATGACTGAGCTCCTCACCCTATCTCTGAGGGTGAGTCCAGCAATCCTACGGAGAAAGCTCATTTCAGCCGCTTGTATCCGCGATCTCGTTCTTTCGGGAATTGATTGTTCTATTGATCTCGAAAGAACGAGATCAATAGAACACATTTTTTTAAATATCTTCAACTTAGAAACTTTATTCGATCAAATCAAAATAAAGCTCTCACTCGACCTATTTATTCATCCTTGGAAAAAATGATGATGAAAGATAGTAAAAGAAAGGGTATTATTTCAGAGTTTTATAACTCATTGACACTATCTTCAAGTGAAAATTCACTGAAAAGATTAAACTACTGGAAAGAAGATCTGCAAATTGAAATTTCAGAGGAACAATGGGAATTGGCTTGTACAGAAGCTCAAACCAAATCAATAAATGTACGCCTTAAATTGATACATTTCAAATGGTTAATGCGGATGTATGTTACACCGGAGGAGTTAAATAGATATAACAAAAATATACCAGATACATGCACAAAATGCATGGAAAGTAAAGGAACCCTATTTCATTGTTTATGGGAATGTAGATTAATAAGAATGTTTTGGGAAGAGGTGAGGGTAACAATTGAAAAAATAATCTCAAAACAAATCATATTGAATCCTAAACTGTTTTTGTTGGGTCTGTACCCAGAAAAGCATAATTTTAATAAAAGTGAAAGAACATTCATAGACCTCAGTTTGCTTAATGCCAAAAAATGTATTGCACTATTATGGAAAAAGACTCATAGACCAGATGTGACTCAGTGGTTAAGACAGATGTTAACAAACCTTCCATTAGAAAGAATAACATATATACTGAAATCAAAGGAAATTGTGTTTGAGAATATATGGAGACCTTTTATTGATTATGTAAAAAATTTAAACATAACTCTTGAAGAAGAAGGTGAATGATGTGTGTGGACCTTGTAAATTCCAAACTGGTGAACATAATATGTATACTTATGTATTGGATTGTCTAGACTAAACAGAGGAGCATTGTTGAAGACTTGATTTTGTTGGTGGTTGTTGGTGTTTTTAGTGCATTTTTTTTTTTTGTAGTACTTTAGTGTTAGTGTTTGATTGTTTGTATCATGTTTGTTAAAAAAAAAAAAAAAGGTTCAATAAAGATATTGTGGAAAAAAAAAAAAAAAAAAACTAGGAAATCATTTGTACATAAGTATTTACAGCCTTTGCTCAGTACTTTGCTGATGCACCTTTGACAGTAATTACAGCCTCAATTCTTTTTGAATATGATGCCACAAGCTTGGCACACCTATCTTTGGGCACTTTCGCCCATTCTTCTTTGCAGCACCTCTCAAGCTCAATCAGATTGGATTGGAAGCATCGGTGCACAGCCATTTTCAGATCTCTCCAGAGATGTTCAATTGGATTCAAGTCTGGGCGCTGGCTGGGCCACTCAAGGACATTCACAGAATTGTCCTGAAGCCACTCCTTTGATATCTTGGCTGTGTGCTTAGGATCATTGTCCTGCTGAAAGATGAACCGTCGCCCCAGTCTGAGGTCAAGAGTGCTCTGGACCAGGTTTTTTTTTCCAAGATGTCTCTATACATTGGTGCTTTCATCTTTTCCTCTATCCTGACTCGTCTCCCAGTTTCTAACACTGAAAAAAATCCCCACAGCATGATGCTGCCACCATCATTGGCATGGTGCCTGCTTTCCTCCAAACATGATGCCTGGCATTCATGTCAAAGAGTTCAATCTTTGTCTCCTCAGACCAGAGAATCTTGTTTCTCATGGTCTGAGAGTCCTTCAGGTGCCTTTTGAAAAACTCCAGGCGGGCTGGCATGTGCCTTTTTTTTTTCCACAATATTTTTATTGAACCTTTTTTTTTACAAACATAACACAAACAATCAGACACTAACACTAAAGTAATATAAAAAAAAAAAAAAATAAAAAAACACCAACAACCACTAACAAGAGCAGG
Organism: Pholidichthys leucotaenia; assembly: GCA_020510985.1. Lineage (NCBI taxonomy): Eukaryota > Metazoa > Chordata > Actinopteri > Cichliformes > Pholidichthyidae > Pholidichthys > Pholidichthys leucotaenia. The sequence goes on along the minus strand of CM035836.1, from coordinate 118,972,684 downwards.
TCTTCAACAATGCTCCTCTGTTTAGTCTAGGCAATCCATTACATAAGTATACATATTATACATTCACCAGTTTGGAATTTACAAGGTCCACACACATCATTCACCTTCTTCTTCAAAAGTTATGTTTAAATTCTTTACATAATCAATGAAAGGTCTCCATATATTCTCAAACACAATTTCCTTTGATTTCAGTATATATGTTATTCTTTCTAGTGGAAGGTTTGTTAACATCTGTTTTAACCACTGAGTCACAACTGGTCTATGAGTCTTTTTCCACAATAGTGCAATACATTTTTTGGCATTAAGCAAACTGAGGTCTATGAATGTTCTTTCACTTTTATTAAAATTATGCTTTTCTGGATACAGACCCAACAAAAACAATTTAGGATTCAATATGATTTGTTTTGAAATTATTTTTTTCAATTGTTACCCTCACCTCTTCCCAAAACATTCTAATTTTCCTATATTCCCATACACAATGAAATAAGGTTCCTTTACTTTCCATACATTTTGTGCACGTATCTGGTATGTTTTTGTTATATCTATTTAATTCCACCGGTGTAACATACATCCGCATTAACCATTTAAAATGTATCAATTTAAGACGTACATTTATTGATTTGGTTTGAGCTTCTGTACAAGCCAATTCCCATTGTTCCTCTGAAATTTCAATTTGCAGGTCTTCTTTCCAATAATTCAATCTTTTCTGTGAGTTTTCACTTGAAGATAGTGTCATTGAGTTATAAAACTCTGAAATAATACCCTTTCTCTTACTATCTTTCGTCAAAATTTTTTCCAAGGATAAATAAGTAGGTCGAGTGAGAGCATTGTTTTGATTTGATTGAATAAAGTTCCTAAGCTGAAGATATTTAAAAAAATGTGTTCTATTAAGATTAAATTTGATCCTCAGCTCTTCAAAAGACATTGATATCTGACGATGACAGATATAAATCTTGAATCTTTTGAATCCCTTTTAAATTCCATACTTTAAATACAGCATCCGCTCTCCCTGGTTTAAAATATTGATTACCCCATATTGGGCTAAATTGTGACAGTAAATGTGGTTCTTTTAAATATTTTTTAGTTTCACACCATATTTTGATCATATGCTTTACAAATGGATTTTTAACTTGTTTCTGTAATTTTTTTGCCGAGTCTGAGTATATGAATATGGGAAGAGGTAAAGGTAAATTGTATGATTCCATTTCAGTCCAGTGAGGGAGATCATTTGATGAAAAATAATATGTCATAGACTTCAGTTGTGCTGACCAGTAATGCAACATAAAGTTTGGACATTTCAGACCTCCACGATCAAATGGTAAATATAGTAAGGACAGACGTAATCTAGCCTTCCTGTTGTTCCATATAAATTCCACTAACTTTTTTTAATTCTTGAGAATAGATCTGAAGGTGGTGGTAAAGGAATGTATTGAAATAAATAAAGTATTTTAGGTAAGATATTACTTTTAAGTATATTGATTCTCCCTATCATCGACATTGGTAGTGACATCCATCTCTGAATTAACTCATTAATGTCTGTCATTAAGGCTTCATAGTTGGCACTGGTGACTAATTCTAGCTTACGCACAATTTGAATTCCTAAATATTTAAACTGATTTACAACATTGAATTGATTTACCTCAGGAGCTGGGTGATTTCTCTGGGTCTCATTTAGCATTAATATTGAAGATTTTTGTTTTCCACAATATCTTTATTGAACCTTTTTTTTTTTTTAACAAACATGATACAAACAATCAAACACTAACACTAAAGTACTACAAAAAAAAAAAATGCACTAAAAACACCAACAACCACCAGCAAAATCAAATCTTCAACAATGCTCCTCTGTTTAGTCTAGGCAATCCAATACATAAGTATACATATTATGTTCACCAGTTTGGAATTTACAAGGTCCACACACATCATTCACCTTCTTCTTCAAGAGTTATGTTTAAATTTTTTACATAATCAATAAAAGGTCTCCATATATTCTCAAACACAATTTCCTTTGATTTCAGTATATATGTTATTCTTTCTAATGGAAGGTTTGTTAACATCTGTCTTAACCACTGAGTCACATCTGGTCTATGAGTCTTTTTCCATAATAGTGCAATACATTTTTTGGCATTAAGCAAACTGAGGTCTATGAATGTTCTTTCACTTTTATTAAAATTATGCTTTTCTGGGTACAGACCCAACAAAAACAATTTAGGATTCAATATGATTTGTTTTGAGATTATTTTTTCAATTGTTACCCTCACCTCTTCCCAAAACATTCTTATTAATCTACATTCCCATACACAATGAAATAGAGTTCCTTTACTTTCCATGCATTTTGTGCATGTATCTGGTATATTTTTGTTATATTTATTTAACTCCTCCGGTGTAACATACATCCGCATTAACCATTTGAAATGTATCAATTTAAGGCGTACATTTATTGATTTGGTTTGAGCTTCTGTACAAGCCTTTTCCCATTGTTCCTCTGAAATTTCAGTTTGCAGATCTTCTTTCCAGTAGTTTAATCTTTTCAGTGAATTTTCACTTGAAGATAGTGTCAATGAGTTATAAAACTCTGAAATAATACCCTTTCTTTTACACTCTTTCATCATCATTTTTTCCAAGGATGAATAAATAGGTCGAGTGAGAGCTTTATTTTGATTTGATCGAATAAAGTTTCTAAGTTGAAGATATTTAAAAAAAAATGTGTTCTATTGAGATTAAATTTGATCCTCAGCTCTTCAAAAGACATTATGTTATCTGCACATGGCAAATATAAATCCTGAATCTTTTGTATCCCTTTTAAATTCCATACTTTAAATACAGCGTCCGCTCTCCCTGGTTTAAAATATTGATTACCCCATATTGGACTAAATTGTGACAGTAACTGTGGTTCTTTTAAATAGTTTTTAGCTTCACACCATATTTTGATCATATGCTTTACAAATGGATTTTTAACTTGTTTTTGTAATTTTTTTGCCGAATCTGAGTATATGAATATGGGAAGAGGTAAAGGTAAATTGTATGATTCCATTTCAGTCCAGTGAGGGAGATCATTTGATGAAAAATAATATGTCATAGACCTCAGTTGTGCCGACCAATAATACAACATAAAATTTGGACATTTCAGACCTCCACGATCAAATGGTAAATATAATAAAGACAGACGTAATCTAGCCCTCCTGTTGTTCCATATAAATTCCACTAACTTTTTTTTTATTCTTGAGAATAAATCTAAAGGTGGTGATAAGGGAATGTATTGAAATAAATAAAGTATTTTAGGTAAAATATTACTTTTAAGTATATTGATTCTCCCGATCATCGACATTGGTAGTGACATCCATCTCTGAGTTAACTCATTGATATCTGACATTAAGGCTTCATAGTTGACACTGGCGACTGATTCTAGCTTAGGCACAATTTGGATTCCTAAATATTTAAACTGATTTACAACATTGAATTGATTTACCTCAGGGGCTGGGTAATTTCTCTGGGTCTCATTTAGCATTAATATTGAAGATTTAGTTTTATTTATTTTATATCCTGATATTTCCCCCAAATTCTTTATTAAATTCAACAAGGTTGGAATTGATTTTTTTAGATTCGACATAAACAAAATTATGTCATCGGCGTACAGGGAGATTTTATGTTCTGTTGGGCCAACTTTAATTCCATATATTTGTGAATGTAAACGTATCGCTATCGCTAAAGGTTCAATTGCCATAGTAAACAGTAAAGGTGAAAGTGGACAGCCTTGTCGACATCCTCTATTGATTTTTATTGGTTTTGAAATATTGTTATTTGTTAGGATTTCTGCTGTAGCATTATTGTATATTATTTGAACCCATTTTATGAAATTATTTCCAAGTCCAAACCTTTGTAGGACTTCAAAAAGAAAGGGCCATTCAACTCTATCAAAGGCCTTTTCAGCGTCCAGTGATAGGAGAGCTGTATCCGGTGCTTCTTTATTAAAATAAATAATATTAAATAGTCTTCTTACATTATGGAAGCCTTGTCTTCCCTTTATAAAGCCATTCTGATCTCGATTAATAATATTTGGTAAAATTTCTTGTATTCGTCTTGCTAAAATTTTACAGATTATCTTAAGGTCGGCGTTTAATAGGCTTATTGGTCTCATATTTTCACATTTATTAGAAGGCTTACCTGGTTTTGGCAGCAGTATAATTAAGGCATTATTTATGTATGATGGTAAATTATTATTTTGAAATGCTTCTAAAACCATTTCCAAAAAAGGTTTTATTAATTTATTCTTAAATTTTTTATAAAGGTCAACTGGAAGACCATCTGGTCCTGCACTTTTTCCTGATTTCATATTATCAATGGCTAGCCCAACTTCTTCTTGACTAATTTTAGACTCCAATATCTCCCTGTTTTCATTTGGAATACACGGTATAGATAGTTCGTTCAAAAACCCATTTAGTTTTGTTAAATCAAATTCATTTTTAGTATCATATAATTTTTCATAGTAATCTCTAAAGGCTCTGTTAATTTCTAAAGGATCTATAACTACCTGTCCTTTACTTATAATACTAGTAATTGGTGTTTTAATTTCTAATTGTTTAATCTGCCATGCCAATAATTTTCCTGATTTTTCACCTTGTTCATAAAAAGATTGAAACAATCTTAGAAGACTCGAGGCAGCTCTATTCGCTGATTTTTTGTCGTATTCAGCTCTCAAAATCAGTAATTCATTCTCCAACCTTGGATCACTTCCTGCATACACTTTTTCCTGAAGACTTTTCATTTTATGTTCCAATTTAGCTCTCTCCTCTCGAGTCTTCTTAGATTTTGATCCTGTATAACTAATAATATGTCCCCTAATAAAAGCTTTGAAAGCCTCCCACTTTACACATGCTGATGTTTGTGTAGTATTGATGTCAAAGAACTCGTCTATCTGTTTTTCTATATACTTGACAAATTCCTCATCCTGAAGCCATTTATGCTGAAATTGCCATCTACCTGATTCCTTTGTCAATTTTTTATCTACATATATTAGACAACAGGGTGCATGATCAGAGATCACGATGTTATCATAAAAGCAGTTTTGGAATCTTGGATCTTAATTCTGTGGAAATCAAAAAATAATCAATACGTGAGAATGTCTTGTAGGTACTGGAATAACAAGAATAGGCTTTAACTTGTGGTTTCATTTCTCTCCATATATCTAACAATCTCAATTCTTTCATAAAATGATTAATAGTCATCCTACATCCATTGTGCGTACAATCCAGTCCTGTTGATCTATCTATACCTGGATTCAATGTACAATTAAAATCCCCTGCTATTATATGATCATCCTGCATCCATTGTGCGTACAGTACAGTCCTGTTGATCTATCTATACCGGGGTTCAATGTACAATTAAAATCCCCTGCTATTATATGTTGCCCTGTAAGTGATGATAAGATAAGAAATAAATTAGCAAAAAACTTTTGATCATCTATATTGGGACTGTATAAGTTCACCAGATTTATATTTTCTAATAGCAAAGATCCTTGAATAATTAGATATCTTCCAAATTTGTCTCCAGTTACATTTTTCACTTGAAATGGGACTGATTTATGTATGAGAGTCATAACTCCCCTGGCTTGGGGTGAAAATGATGAGGTGAATACACTTCCTTGCCATCTACTCCTAATTCTTTTTACATCCTCCTCTATTAGATGAGTTTCTTGTAAAAACACAATTTTTGAACCTATGTCTTTTATTTTATTCATAACTTGTTTAAGTTTTTTTAAATTTTGTAAACCTCTGCAATTCCATGAAGTTAAATTAAGATTAACGCTTTGGTCTATGATCAATAGGGAGTTTGGGATTACCTCGCAATATAAACATGCTCATACAGAGAAGCAAAAACATGAGTGGTTGAACATTCATCCTACAAACTACACACAAACAAATTCCCCCTTCCCACATTCGTGGTGATCCCCCCAAAATCAAAAAAAAATTCCCTCTCCCGATATAGTCATCGACCGTTCCACACCCACGAGGACCAGCCAAAACCACTCCTTCCTCATCCTCCCAATCACCCTAACTCTTCTGCTTTAAATGACGTAACATTAACTCTCTTCTGTGGTTTTCCAACTTAACTCCAAAATTTTATAGCAACTTTGTACAACATAGGGTTTTTTTTTTAATACAATCTATATTTTGTAAACTTGCTATAGGCTTCAGATCAGTTAGATGCCTGTGCAAATGCTTAAATATTCTACCTTATATTTTATTCATGTTTAGCTCCCACCAGTCTTGAAGATGTGTGTTCTGCCCTTATACGTGACCAGCAGTCTTGCAGGGTGAATTACTCCATGACGAATCCCAATGTTGCGCAGCTCTTTACGGACAGGGTCAAACTGCTTCCTCAACGTTGAATTCCTGTGGCCAAATCTGGATAGAACCGCACCTGTTGATCCTGGTATTTAATTTCTCCTTTGGCTCGCGCCGCGTCGGAGATCGTCATCCTGTCTCTGTAGCTGAGGAACTTCATAATTAACGTCCTCGGTGCAGCCTTATTATCTCTCTGTGGTCCAATTTGGTGGGCGCTTTCTAAAACAACTGATGATTGCAGCTCCGCGTTATTCAGCGCTTCTGGAATCCACTTTTCCTAAAAGGAACACGGGTCCCGACCCTCGGTTCCCTCCGGTAGACCCACCAGCCTCAGGTTGTTCCATCTCGACCGGGACTCCAAGTCCAGGACATTATCTTCCAGACATTTATTTTTTTTTTCCAAAGTGCGCACCTTTATCTGAAGGCCGGCGACGTCACTTTCAGCACTGGAAACTCGAAGCTCCACCTGCACCACTCGTTCCACACAGTCACCCAATTCCTTTCTCATTCCTTCCAACGCTGCCATAATCCCATCAAATTTAGCGGAAAAGTCTGCTCTCATTGAACTAATGGCAGCGAGCACCACACCTGTGCCGTCACCCGCAGTCACCGCACCGCTGCTAGCTTCTTCCGCCATATCTGGAGCTTTATCTGCTGTGTCACGGACGTGAAAGTCCGTTAATTTGGACTGTTTTGGTGGTTCAATTTTTCCTCCACCTGATTTCCCAGCCTTAGGCTTCACCGGCATATCCTCGCCCAAACACTGGGTTAGGTTCTGTTCCAAATGAGAGAGTTATTTGCCGATTTTTTTTCTCTAGGAGCAGAGCAGAGTGAGACGTGTCCTTCTACGTTGCCGCCATAACCGGAAGTCCGGCATGTGCCTTTTACTAAGGAGTGGCTTCTGTAACCCAGTGTTAGAAACGCAAATGGAAGTATGAATATTGATACCGCTTTTGAAGAGAAAAACACCCATTTCACAATGGGAGTAAATAATTTAAAGATGAATATTTAAATAAATATATATTCATAAAACAGTAGGGAACATTTTCTGGGGAGTTTTGATAAAGTTCCAGGTGTTTTCATCTGCTATATCGAGCGACCAATGGCTGCGTCTTTTGTTTGGCAGCAACAGCCAATGGGGTCACACCAGCCAATGGGGTCACGCACTTTCTCGCTTGGTCTTGGTATAATCCGCAGAACGCTGTCAGTCGCAGCAGACATCGACTGAGAGAGCGTGTTCCCTTACGGAGACGGTGAGCTAGCGTGCTAATAGCAGTCTTTGTCTCGGATAAAACTTGAGATTGATTGGGATCCAAAAGCTGTTAACGCCGTTGAGCGCGGGAACCCCATGACGCACGTGTCGCTTAGCTTGGTCAGGTTTTTTTGTTTGGACTGGATTACAAGCGTGGATTCTCCAGATCTGGATGGCGAGCCGAAGCCTGAACCCGATTGACTGGTAAAGGTGATCAAATTGGTCACCTGGGACAGATACTAGAAGGACTGTATTTATTATAAATATACAGTGGTACCTCTACTTACGAATTTAATTCGTTCTGGAAGAATTCTCGTAACGTGAAAAATTCGTAAGTAGAGGCGCGTTTTACATGTAAATGCCGTAATCCGTTCCAAGCCCCAAAATTCGGGCATAAATTTTTTATAAATTGTAAAAACGCATCAAAACATGTAACAAATACATGTTACAATTAGATTACTGCACAATAAACATAAAATGAGAGTTTAAAATGAGAGAATAATAAAAGAGAATAATAAAAGAGAAAGAATAATAAAAATTATGTTCATTTACCCTTTAACTGCTATCGTCGTCGACGTCACGTTTTGCCTTCTTTGGTTCATGTTCTGATCCAAGGACGTTTGCTTTTGTCGGCTTGTAAGTGCTTCGTTTTGTTTTAATACCGTGCTGATCGTTGATGTATTACGGCCATATTTTTTGGCGAGATCAACCAAACGCATAAAGTTTTGGAAAAAAAAAAAAAAATTCGTGGCCAATGGGATACCAGGAAGATGCTAGGCGATAGCCAATGGCAGAGCAGCTACAGGTATGTTTACGTTCGGTAAACTACGGAAGCTGCGAGGAGCGCATACTTTTTTGCCTTTCGTATCCTGAAATTTCGTTCGTAACTAGAGGCAATATTTTCCCGTTGAGGCGTCTCGTAACCTGAAAATTCCGTATGTAGAGACGTTCGTAAGTAGAGGTACCACTGTATATGGAGTATATTTTGGGTGTTCTATTTTATTTTTATTTTTTTATCTATTATTGTGACAAGTGTGTGTTTTTTTGATTAAATGTACATATCTGTAAATAATACACATTTGTAAAAAGCAATATATATAGTTGCAAGTTCCATATATCGGTGTAGTGTCATCTGTTGTTACGCCCTCCAGGCTCCTACGAACCCTGCAGTCTATCTGACCTGGCCCAATTGTCCCTTCTGTCCAGGTAGTAGGTTAAAGGTAACTACACTGCCATACCCAGTACTACCAAAAGGGTACAAGACTACACCGAAAGTAATATTACAAACAAGTGGGCGTTACAGTGGTGTTACACTTCCATCTGGCCACTCTACCATACAGGCCTGATTGGTGGATTGCTGCAGAGATGGTTGTCCTTCTGGAAGGTTCTCCTCTCTCCACAGGGGAACGCTGGAGCTCTGACAGAGTTACCATTAGGTTCTTGGTCACCTCCCTGACTGAGGCCCTTCTCCCCCAGTCACTCAGTTTAGACAGCCGGCCAGCTCTAGGAAGAGTCCTGGTGGTTCTGAACTTCTTCCATTTACGGATGATGGAGGCCACTGTGCTCATTGGGACCTTCAAAGCAGCAGAAATTTTGTCTGTACCCTTCCCCAGATTTGTGCCTTGAGACAATCCTGTCTCGGAGGTCTACAGACAGTTACTTTGACTTCATGCTTGGTTTGTGCTCTGACATGCACTGTCAACTGTGGGACCTTATGTAGACAGGTGTGTGCCTTTCCAAATCATGTCCAATCAACTGAATTTACCACAGGTGGACTCCAGTTAAGCTGTAGAAACATCTCAAGCATGACTAATGGAAACAGGATGCACCTGAGATCAGTTTGCGCTTCACGGCAAAGGCTGTGAATACTTATGTACATGTGATTTCTTAGTTTTTAATAAATTTGCAAAAATCTAAAAAAAAAAAAACTTTTTTCACATTGTCATTATGAGGTATTGTGTGTAGAATTCTGATGGAAAAAAATGAATTTAATCCATTTTGGAATAAGGCTGCAACATAAAATGTGGAAAAAAAGTGAAGCATTGTGAATACTTTTTGGATGCACTGTATACTAAACTATTTCCACTTTTATGCCAGCATTGTTTAGCTTTAAGGCATTTTAGCTTTTAAGCAGGGATTTTAAATTTTATGTTTTTATATCCACCTTATTCCTGAGGGCGCTGCTGTAGAAATGATTATGGGGCAACTTCCGGTTTTGGCTGAAATAATGTTAAATCCGTCAGCAAGACTGGAGTAGTGGGGCATTTAAAATAGCGTTTTTTAAAAGTGTTTTAAATTTGTTTTAATGTACTGTCCACATACCTGTTTTGCAGTCAAGTGGCAGCTAATTTCAACACTTGTAGTTTTTGTATTTTTTTTGAATGTTTTTGCGTAGTGCTGGTACTTGCTGCTGTTCGGGGTGTGAGGCTTCTCACAAATAAGCACAGCTAAATCTTTGGCTTCATCAGCAATACGCAGATCATGCACCGAAAACTAAAAAGGATATTTCATGTTATCGGTGGTGCAGACACAGGACAGACACAAGAGCACCAGTTATGTTTTCACGTGTATGAATGTCACAGATCTGACGTTTGTGTGTTATGTCACCAGATGCAAGGCTGCATGAAGTAAAATAATAAATAAAAAAAAATAGTAACAGTTTGCTTCTTAAGACTTAACGATTTAAGAAAGATATCAAATAGTTTTTTTGAGGTTTTTTGGCACTCGTTGTACTGCATTGGAGCAATATGGACTCAATATTAGCAGCTTCAGCATGCATTAATTTTTAAATTATCACAAAATATAGATCAATAAAATTTTGAACAATTGTCAGAAAAGGTCTGTACATGTTAAGTTAAATAACAAGCATTCATGGCATGACAGCAGCATGAACATTTTAATTTCGGGGTAAAACAAACAGCTGTAGCTATCTGTATTTACCCCGACATTAAAACACCCAAGCACGGTGTTGTGGTTATTTGTGGCTGTGATTAGATTCTACGTCTGCTCTAAGGTAAATTTGATTATGTCCAATATATTTTAACCAAATGCAACTGACTTTATTACAGTGGAGACATTGATACTATCGGCGCTTTTATCGGCGCTTTTAGCTGCTCATCCGTAAGCTGCCCGTCCAGCGCCTGGTGAGGGAGATCGCTCAGGACTTCAAGACCGTCCTGCGTTTCCTGAGCTTCGCCGTCATGGCTCTGCAGGAGACCAACGAGGCCCACCTGGTGGTCTCTTCTTCGCTAAGGGGGTCACCATCATACCCAAAGACTTCGAACTGGCCCGCTGCATCCGCGGAGAGAGAGCTTAGACTTTCTGCTGCACATTCACCAGCCATAATGCTCTGCACTGTGTGTCTATATATATATACATTTATAGTAATATGGACATATGTTTACTAGATGTTGTTTTTTCTTGCCTTCTGATTGTTGCTCTGAGTGTTGCTATCCCTATGCTGTTGCAATCCTGGAATTTCCCCATTGTGGGACTAATAAAGGCTTATCTTATCTTATCTTATTTGTTTACAGCATTAACATTTTAGCAGTGGCGCAAACCAACAGAGCTACTGTCTGCCAGGCCACTTTTTAAAGGTTATCTTCTCATTCCTCAATAGTCGTGGGAAGTGGTATGATTATATTACTCTTTTTGAGGTGTAAAAGGCCTTGTTCTTGCATTTTTGATGCCGAATTCATTGTTCTTTAACAACAGAACAAGTACGTTCTAAACTAGTACTGGAAGTTGCCCACATAATTAACACAAGGCATCATGAGGGCTAGGAATAAGGTGGATAGCACTTGAAAGTAAATTTTCTACAAATTTAAGCAATTTCACTTTTATGCTAAGATTATGTAAGGTTAGGACATTTTAGTTACGTTGCATTTTTTTGGGGGGGGGGGGGTGTTAAGGTTTTATTTAGCATTTTTAAGCTAATTTGTTCAACTTTTAAGTCATGTCAGCTTTTATGCTAATACTGTACAAGTTTAACCTGTTGAACTCTGGTCAATTTCCCTAAAAACGCCTAAAAATAACATACCCAAAGTAAATCAAAAGCTGTTCTTCAACCCTTTGCAGCATCTTCATGGGGTTGGTCTCATTTAAAAGAAAACACTTTGAATTTTTTGGCAAAACAGTTATAATCTCTCTAAGTGCTCCTGCCACTGAGTAACAGTCATCTAAACATACTGATTTTGAAGAAAATAAAGTTCGCCTGGGTGTTTTTTTGGATACAAATGCTTGCAAATAACACACAGCTGTCAGATACTGGCTGGAAAATGCAACAGAAATGTAGAACCAAGTGTTATCAAGCTGAGGTCCAAATTTTGTAACAATACCACAAAAAAGGAATATATTACACAGCTTTTTTCTCAGGTTGTTCCCAGGCGTTTTTGAACTGTGCCAAACTGTGCCAAATGGCACAGTTTGGAAAAATGTCTAACTTTTGAATGCTTCAGCATAGAAGCTTGATCTTGGGCTCTAATGAAAGGTGACACTCAGGGCTGTGTGTGTGTGTGGGGGGGGGGTTGTTTGTTCATTCATGAATGAATGAATGAACAAACAAGCCCCCCCCCAACACACACAAAGAAACATGCCACGTAAAAAATGTGTGGCCTTTTTTTTTTTTTTTTTTAAACCAGAAAAAATAACCTACAGTGCAATAAAAATTATACTAAAATATCTGCAATGTAGAGGATAACAACCCCCCCCCACCCCCCCCCGGCTACAGAGGAGCTCGGCGCACAAAAAAACTTGTGGCCATGACGGACCGTTGTAATTACCGATCGGTCAAAAGTCATTTTTATTATTATTTTCATTGATAAAGAATAATTTAGCTTATAACACTTACCTGTCCACAACAGCAGTGTCGTTGGCGAACATCTGTTCCTCATTGTCAGACGAACATGAAGCTGGTCCGGTTGTTACGGACTCGTGGTTCTTGTCACCCGACCCGGTCAAACCATCTCCGCTTCCATGATTGCAGTTTTTGCGAACCATTTTTCAAAACAAATAAAGAACAGTAGTAATAAAAAAAAGACTGGCTAACGGCTGAGAGTGGCTAACGCTACCGTTACGCACAGGTCTCAATGTGTGTCACCCAGCGGCTTAGGCAAAAAAGATTTTATGCACGGGGACGCACGCGTTTCAATTGTCGAACTTCTCTGCATCAATTGGCTCGTTGTATTCGCGGTCGTTGGTAGGCAGGTCCTTCTTGCTAAGTTTTCAGTCATTGGTTCTTCAAGGTTTCAGAAACCCAATTCAAGGCTCTTATTAGTCGAATGAGAGGTCAATCAAATCTAAACCAATCAAACACTCCTTTGGCTTTCTGTTCGCGGCTGTGTCTGTACTGGAAGAACGGAAATGCAGCTTTTTTTTTTTTCCAGTGCGCACTGAGACACACTATGACGCAGAGACGTGACCGCCCGCCAAATCCCGGAGTTCAACAGGTTAAGCAAGTTTGGGTTTTAAGTGAAGATTTTTAAGCTAACTTTCTTCAGTGTACGCTATTTTGACTTCAATGCTTTTTTTTTTGTCTACATGATGCAGTTGTAAACAGTAGCCATAAATTTATGGTGTTTTAGCTTTTAGGTTAGCATTTGTCAATGTTAAGTTAAAAATGATAAAGGTTTGGCTTTCTTCAACTTTAAGCTATTTCAGGTTTTAAGTGAGCAATGCTCAGCTTTAAGGCACTTTAGCTTTTAAGCTAGCATTTTAAGCTTTAAGTTTTTAAACAGCATCTTTAAAAATGTTCTTTAAACTTATGCTATTCACTTTTATGCTAACATTGAATAAGGTTAGAATATTTTATACTAGTGTAAGGTGGATGTTGATGTTGTTCGTTTGAGGGCGCAATTAGCCTAGTTGTTTGGGGATTTTTTGGGGGCCAATTTGTCCTAGTGGGCCACTGTATTGTGGATATGTTTGCGCAGGGTGCTATTTTTGTTCACTTCATTTTATGTTGCTGAAAGCATGTCAAGGGGTCTGCCACATGTGATTGAGCTGTGTTCAAATTAGAATAAATGACAGTTGGGAGTCCACTGCCGCATTTCAGAACCCTGCTTCCAGTGTCTCATTCTTCACCCACCACATCCAATATATTAAAACACAGCACAGAGGCTCAGGAGGGCTAAGTTTGAGGAACTGGTGCCTAGCAAGGGGGTTACAGCTTTGGTGCCGTGACCCGGATGTGGCTTTTCTGTGACTCCTGGTCGAGGCTGGCTGATATTGTCCACTAAAGTGACTGTGAATTACTGGGTGATCATCTAAAAGTGGAACTTCATCACCTTTGTCCACAGATATATCCTTTGCTTTGTGTTTTATATACTGCTCAAAAAAATTAAAGGAACACTTTTTAATCTGAGTAAGCTGGACTAGCCTGCCACAATTTCTTCACTTTAAGTTTTGGTGTGTTTTCATTTCCATCAAAAGACGTGACATCTTTTCATTCTTAACACATTATCTAGTCCATATCAGTGTAGATATCCAGCTTATTTTTTCCCATTAAAATCTGATGTTTCCAAAGTGTTCCTTTAATTTTTTTGAGCAGTGTAGTTTGAAAAAAACAAAAGAATATAAAAAAGTGAGAGAAATTAACTTTTTGTGGGACAACCCCCCACAGACTAAGGACAGACAGCTCGCTACTCCTGGTTATTTTCCACAGCGCTAGTGTGATGTTAATGTGCCATTCATGCTTTGTGTTCATACATCCTGTCCTCACTGTTGACATAGAGACAGATCAATATGTAGGTGTGACTTGTTACCTCTTTGTCCTGCAAGCTGGAGCAGGTGCTGGCAACCTGCCTATTTGATATGTATGTCTCTCTCATATGCAAATGCAAATGCTCTTTCATGCTTTGTCTGTAACCGGTATAAATACCGCACGTATCATGTAACTCACTCTCTCTCTGCTACTGCTCAACAGACTGCACTTGTCTCCACGCTACTGAGAGCCCTCAGGGCTCGCTCTGGGCCGCTCTGCACAGCACCAGAGTGAGCTCGTGTTGGCGATGTGACTTAATAAAGGCACTTTAAACTCCTCAGCTCGCCGCTTATTATCCCATACCGCCACATTGGTGACCCCGCTTGAAAGCACACGCTTTGTGCAAAGCAACTTTATGGTCTGGACCGTGACACTGGTGACCGCTTCACGCTTCACGGTGAGATCTGCACGCCTGAGATCTGCACATCCACGCTGGACCGGCTGCTCTCACAGCTCCTCCACAAGAGAGCGCACGCACCTCGTCCTCTCTCCACGACGGCAACCTCCAGGGCCGACGGAGAGTGCAGCGCGTGGACCTGAACGCACCATGGCCGCACGAGCGACAACGATCGTCTCCTCCCTCTCACCGCTCCAACGCAGCTGCACGAGCCCCGGGCACAAAGATCGTCTACTGCCTCGCACCGCTCCAACGCATCTCCATGAGCCCGAGGCACAAAGATCGTCTATTGCCTCGCACCGCTCCAACGCATCTCCACGAGCCCGAGGGACAGAGATCGTCTACTTCCTCGCACCGCTCCAACGCACCACGACCGAACGACGCAACAGACAACAGGGATGATCTCCAGCAAGCTCCCTGACCCTGGTTCTCCTCTCCAGCGGCCCACCCACGCACGGGACCCCGGCACACGCACCGGGGAGTCACGGGCACGGCGCACCACGCACGGGACACATACGGCTCCACAGACTGCCTTCCTCCTTCGCCACTGCCCTTCAGGGTTGCTCGCTCACCTGAGGCACGCATGCAGCATGCTCGAAGGATTTGTTAATGGTCTCAGCTACGGCACACATAGGGAATTCAGCTGTTTTGCGATTCCCGAGGACTTTAGGGCTGCGCCCGCACCTAAACAGACACGCCACGTCCCTCTGCTGTTGTTTTTTCCCTCACAGCCGCCCCTGCTTTTCTTCATGGCCACGAGAGGAGCCAGAGACTAATTTTTCTTCTTGTTATCTCAGCACGCTCAACGGGACAACCCCTCGACATCGCGGATCAACAAGCAATTTTTGCGCGGCCTGGACGATTTCACCGTCCCCGGCAACCCCCACCCCCCTTCACCTTCACCGGCACAGAGCCTTCCCTGCTCGATGCCATGCTGCACTATCGAGGTCTCGGCCCCCAGCCGAGCCCTCTGGGGGGGAGCAGTGTGGGACAACCCCCCACAGACTAAGGACAGACAGCTCACTACTCCTGGTTATTTTCCACAGCGCTAGTGTGATGTTGATGTGCCATTCATGCTTTGTGTTCACACATCCTGTCCTCACTGTTGACATAGAGACAGATCAATATGTAGGTGTGACTTGTCACCTCTTTGTCCTGCAAGCTGGAGCAGGTGCTGGCAACCTGCCTATTTGATATGTATGTCTCTCTCATATGCAAATGCACATGCTCTTTCATGCTTTCTCTGTAACCGGTATAAATACCGCACATATCATGTAACTCACTCTCTCTCTGCTACTGCTCAACAGACTGCACTTGTCTCCACGCTACTGAGAGCCCTCAGGGCTCGCTCTGGGCCGCTCTGCACAGCACCAGAGTGAGCTCATGTTGGCGATGTGACTTAATAAAGGCACTTTAAACTCCTCAGCTCGCCGCTTATTATCCCATACCGCCACATTTTAATGATTTTGAGTATTTGAATATTGCGCTGGATGAAGTCAACATTATTGTGGCTTCACTTTTGTTTTATTTTAATTCAGAAGTTCTTTTAGGAAGCAGTTGATGAAATGTTGAATGTTTTGAATATTTTTCCATTTAAAAGTGGTGAATGCTAATTCCCCCCTTTATATGCCATTTTGTGAAAACGTATCCTAAACATCAGACCGCCAAGGTCCCCGCATTTGACCGCCACCTGATCCACATAGCATCGGACCCCATGAGCCCTCCTGCAGGTGGTGAGCCCACTGGAGGGCGGACCCATGTAACTCCTTCAGGCTGAGCTCGGCCGGGTCCCATGGGCGGAAACCTGGCCACTAGACACTAGCCGTCGAGCCCCTCCCCCAGGCCTGGCTCCAGGGTGGGGCCCCAGTAACCCCATACTGGGTGGGGTACACTGAATCCTTGGCAGTCTGATCCCAGGCTTCCTAAACTGGCTTTTGGGACATGGAATGTCACCTATCTGGTGGGGAAGGAGCCTGAGCTGGTGCATGAGGTTGAGAGATACCGGCTAGATATAGTTGGCCTCACCTCAACACACAGCTCTGGTTCCGGAACCATTCTCCTGGAGAGGGGCTGGAGCTTGGCCTACTCTGGAGTTGCCCCGGGCGAGAGGCGACAAGCAGGGGTGGGTATTCTTGTATCCCCCCACCTTGCTGCCTCTATATTGGAGTTTTCCCCAGTGGACGAAAGGGTTGTTTTCCTGTGCCTTCCAGTTGGGAAACAGGTTCTGACCATCATTTGTGCCCTTGCACCAAATGATGGTTCAGAGTACCCACCCTTTTTGGAGTCTTTGACTTGGGGTGCTGGAGAGTGCTCCTCTTGGAGACTCCATTGTGCTACTGGGGGATTTCAACGCACACGTGGGCAACGACAGTGAAACCTGGAAGGGGGTGATTGGGAGGTACGGCCTGCCCGATCTGAACCTGAGTGGTGTTCAGTTATTGGACTTCTGTGACAACCACAGTTTGTCCATAACGAACACCATGTTCAAGCATAAGGGTGTCCATATGTGCACCTGGCACCGGGACACCCTAGGTCACAGGTCGGTCGATGATCAATTTTGTTATCGTGTCATCAGACCTGTGATCATATGTCTTGGACACTCGGGTAAAGAGAGGTGCAGAGCAGTCAACTGATCACCACCTGGTGGTGAGTTGGATCCGATGGTAGGGGAGGATGCCATTCAGACCTGGTTGACCCAAACGTATAGTGTAAGGGTGTGCTGGGAATGTCTGGCTGAGGTCCCTGTCCGGGAGGTCTTCAACTCCCACCTCTGGAAGAACTTCAACCACATTCCGAGGGAGTCTAGAGACATGGAGTCTGAACGGGCCATGTTCTACACCTCTATCGTTGAAGCAGTGGCCCAGAGCTGCGGCCACAAGGTCGTCGGGGCATCTCGTGGTGGCAACCCCCAAACCAAGTGGTGGACACCAGTGGTGAGGGGGGCCATTAAGCTGAAGGAGGAGTCCTATCAAGCTTGGTTGGCTTGTGGGACTTCTGAAGCAACTGAGGTGTACTGGCAGGCCAAGCGGAGTGCAGCCTGGGTGGTTGCTGAAGAAAAAACACGAGTATGGGAGGAGTTCGGTGAGGCCATGGAACAAGACTTTCGGTCGGCCTCGAAGAGATTCTGGCAAACTGTCCGGCGGCTCAGGAGGGGGAAGCAGCTCCCTGTCTGCACCGTGTATGGTGCGGATGGGGCGCTGTTGACTTCCACTGGGGATATCGTCAGGCGGTGGAAGGAATACTTCGAGGATCTCCTCAATCCCACTGACACGCCTTCCACAGAGGAAGCAGGGCTTGTGGACGAGGGGGATGACTCGTCTATCACAGGGGCTGAGGTCGCCAAGGTGGTTAAAAATCTCTTTGGTGGGCGTGCCCTGGGGTGGACGAGATTCGCCCTGAGTACCTCAATGCCCTGGATGTTATAGGGCTGTCATGGTTGACATGCCTTTGCAGCATTGCATGTCGGGGGCAGTGTCTTTGGCATGGCAAACGGGGGTGGTGGTTCCCCTCTTCAAAAAAGGGGACCGGAGGGTGTGCTCCAACTTTAGAGGGATCACACTCCTCAGCCTCCCTAGGAAGGTCTATACCAAGGTACTGGAGAAGAGAGTCCGGCCGTTGGCCGAACCTTGAATTCAGAAGGAGCAATGTGATTTTCATCCTGGCCGTGGCACATCGGACCAGCTCTTTACCCTCTCGAGAATCCTTGAGGGTTCGTGGGAGTTTGCCCAACCAGTTTACTTGTGTTTTGTGGACTTGGAAAAGGCATTTGACCGCGTCCCTCGTGGTTATTTGTGGGGGGTGCTTCGGGAGTATGGGGTATCGGGCTTGTTGTTACGAGCTATTCAGTCTCTGTACGACTGTTGTGAGAGTTTGGTTTGTATTGCCAACGCTCGATCGGACTCATTCCCAGTGAGAGTTGGACTCCGCCAGGGCTGCCCTTTGTCACCGATCCTGTTTATAATTATTATGGACAGGGTTTCTAGGCATAGCCAGGGAACAGAGGGTGTCATGCTTGGTGACCACAGGATCTCATCTCTGTTGTTTGCAGATGATGTTGTCCTGCTTGCTTCATCCAGCAATGACCTACAGTTCTTACTGGGACGGTTTGCCACTGAGTGTGAAGCGGCTGGGATGAGAATCAGTACCTCCAAGTCCGAGTCCATGGTCCTCAGCCAGAAAAAGGTGGATTGTCCTCTCTGTGTTGGGGACAAGCTCCTGCCCCAAGTGGAGGAGTTTAAGTATCTTGGGGTCTTGTTCACGAGTGAGGGGAGAATGGAGCAAGAGATTGACAGACGGATCGGAGCAGCATCTGCAGTGATGCAGACGTTATACCGGTCTGTTGTGGTGAAGAGGGAGCTGAGCTCTAAGGCAAAGCTGTCGATTTACCAGTCAATCTACGTTCCTACCCTCACCTATGGTCACGAGCTTTGGGTAATGACTGAAAGAACGAGATTGCGGATACAAGCGGCTGAAATGAGCTTTCTTCATAGGATTGCTGGACTCACCCTCAGGGTGAGGAGCTCAGTCATCTGGGAGAGGCTCAGAGTAGAACTGCTTCTCCTCCACATTGAAATGAGCCAGTTGAGGTGGTATGGGCATCTGATCAGGGTGCCTCCTGGACGCCTCCCACTTGAGGTGTTTCAGGCACGTCCCTCTGGGAGGAGACCCCGGGGCAGACCCAGGACTCGCTAGAGAGTCTATGTCTCCCAGCTGATCTGGGAACGCCTTGACATCCTCTCTGAAAAGCTGGAGCAGGTGGCTGGGGAGAGGGAAGTCTGGGCTTCTCTACTTGAACTGCTGCCTCTGCAACCCAGACCTCCGGAAAAGCGGTAGAAGATGGATGGATGGATAGATGGATGGATGGATATCCTAAACATATTAAGCAGTCACACACTTACATTTTTACACCGACTCTACTCACAAACATAAAGCACACTCAGAAGAAAGATGCAGAGTAGTCGTGCAGAGACCCCATTGAGGCCGGAGGGAGCCAATGCTGCAGTGCCCCATCACACCCCCAGGTCTATCATACATGTTGGCCACCCTCCCACAAACACAACCCAAGTCCAGTTTTTGGATCATGATCCTGTGGCACAAGACACAGTGAGGCCAAAACATGCCAACCAGTTGTATGTGGACATTGAAGCAGGCTCACCACGCACCCGATCACCCCCAGTGTTGTACCCTTATGACACCAGTGCTACCCCAGCCCACATTCTCATGCTGCTGCGAGCCGCTGTGGCAGCACCAACATACTTTTTGATGTTCGGCAGACATCCCAGACTTCCAGTTGATTTGGTCTTCAACCTGCCTACTGCCCAGGATATAAATGGGTGCAGTGAGTATGTCCAAACCCTACAAGACTGTCTCTCATATGCATATTCCCATGCTAATCAGATGTCTCGCCAGGCCAAAGAACAACAAAAAAGACAGTATGACAAAAAGGTGCATGGTGACATCTTTAAACCTGGTGATCAAGTCCTGGTCAGGGTCTGCCGTGTGGAAGGGAGGCAGAAGTTGGCAGACAGATTGGAAGCACAGCCACACATTGTGGTAAAGAAACAATTGGGAATCCCAGTGTATGTGGTACAACCGGAAGATGGGGGACAGGAGAGAGTACTTCAATTGCAGCCTTTTTACACAGTGCATGTTTCTTCCTGTGGAGACACAAGGAGTGGAACAGCTTGAGAGTGAGCTAAAGACAGCAGAGACAGAGTGGGAGTCACCAGAGGAGTCTCAGACAGAGTCCCCTGGGACAAGCATGGAAAGGTATCCAGCAAGAGAACATGCAGATAGAGGATGACCCAGGAGAGATTGAAGATGCAAATGCAGAAGTGGGACAGACTACTGAGGAAACAACGGACAAGGAGGACGTGTATCCCCAAGCACCTATCATACCTCGAAGGAACCCACCCCGAAAACGCATTCCACCAAGTAAACTGTCATTTGAGTTCTGTGTTCTGGAAAGCGACCTGCAAAAGATAGAGAGCAGAAGACAACTGTGGCAAAAAGTCAAGTCAAAGAGGACTGCAGAACATACATAAACACTACAGACTTATTGCAAGCATGCATAAACACATTTGCATTCACTAATAAAGCAGTGTTTTGCCTTTTGTATTTTTCTTTTCATAACTCGAGTGCATTCGTGCTAAGGAAATGGGTTATCTGTTTTTTGTGTTGATGACAAGGGTGTCATCAAATCAAGAAGGGGTAGATGTAAGGTGGATGTCGGTTGTCCTTTTGAGGGTGCCATTAGCCTAGTTCTTTGGGGATTTTTTTTGGCCAATTTGTCCTAGTGGGCCATCGTATTGTGGATATGTTTGTGCAGGGCACCATTTTTGTTCACTCCGTTTTATGTTGCTGAAAGCATGTCAAGGGGTCTGCCATGTGTGATTGAGCTGTGTTCCAAGGAGACAGTTGGGAGTAGTAATGGTGAAACTGAGACCTTATGAAACAATGAACAACTTTGAGACAATAGCTTCATGATTGACAGTGTTATGAAACATTTAATAAAGAGCGTCATCTGCTGAGTGTCAGAATTGCATCTGAATGGAAGCCCTGAATAAATTTCAGTACTTTTTTTTTTTTTGAGCATTTGGCCATCCGAGGTCTATTCAAAATTGGATGGCAGGAACAAACAATTCAAAGCAAACAAACAAACAAAAAAAAAAAAACTAATTCCCTCTCAAACTTCCCATGAGCCCTCAAGTCACGTGATGTGACTGACATAACGAGGCCTCGCTTGCTACGGTCATGTGACTGTGGGCGTGCTGAAATGGCACTCGATGCATTGCTCATGACACTTGCACTTTATATTGCTCAAATCAGTGTCGAGTGTAACATCACTAATCGGGAGTCCACTGCTGCATTCCAGAACCCTGCTTTCAGTGACTCATTCTTCAACCACCACATCTTGTATATTAAAACAACTCAGGAGCTCAGGAGGGCTAAGTTTGAGGAACTGGTGCCTTGCAAGTGGGTTACACTAGCATTTAACATTTTTAAGCTTGAACCATATCAGCCTTAATGCAAATACTGTGCAACTTTAAGCAAGATTTGCTTTTAAATGAAAATTTTTAAGCTAACTTTCTTCAGCATAAGCCATTTCCACTTTTATGCTATTGTGTACATTTATGCTGTTTTAGCTTTTAAGCTAGCGTTCATCAGTTTTAACGTTGAAGTACTAAATAAAGGTTTAACTTTCTATGTCAGGTTTTCAGCAAATAGTGCTCAGCTTTAATTGTTCACCTTAAAGCTATTTTACTTTTCAGCTGTAACATTCAACTGTTTAGGCATTTCAGGGAAGGGGAAGCATTTTCAGCTTAAAGAATTCAGGCTGCATTTTCTTAAGAAAATATACATTTTCTAGGCATTTAAAGTCTTTAACTTCTTAAAAAAAATGATGGATTGGGTGGATGAGAGAGTTTTAGCCTGGATATTCGCTAACTTCATTTGAAGTCCTGACAGATTGTGTGTGTCCCCCCCCCCCCCCAGAGGATTTCCAGATTGGTACGATTTAAACCTTCTTCTAAGTAGATTTGGACAGAACCAGCTCACAGTTTCCCCTAATTTTCAACTTTAATGTAAACTTTAGCAAACCGCTTTCTGGCTGCAGCTCCCTATTTATCATGGGAAGGTTTATGTTTTGGCCCTTTACCCCTTGGCCAAAAAAAGGGGGGAATAATGTTTCTTAAATATCACACTAATCGTTCATATGAATTACCTTTTTTTTTTTTTTTTTGCTTCGCTCCATGCAGCTTCTTTGTTGTGGAGGATCACGTCCTGCACACCACGCGGGGGTTGGTCAACCGAGCGTACGTAGAGGAGTTGTGGGAGCTGGCTTTATCCAAAATCGTCGCTGCCCTGAGGACGCACTCTGTAAGTTAGAATGCATGCTAATTATTTATTAAATTAAAATGTTATTTTAAAAGCATTTAATTCTACCTGGGGTCTTTGTCTGCTCTGGGGTTATGAAAATTCTATATAAAAAATCACAACACACTTGATTAGGTAGTCAAAACTCTGGAACAAGGGGTCTGAAACCTGCGGCTCTGGGGCCAGTAGCTACTGGCCCCGGCGCTTGAGAAAAAAATATTGAAAAATTTTGAAAAAAATATCAAATGTAATGGAAAATGCTGCAATTTTACCTGAAAAGGGTAGGTAATTTCCAGAGAAAGTCATGACACATTAGTGAGAAAAGCTGAAAATTTATACCAGAAAATCTCACAAATTTCAGGAAAAAATTGCAATTTTATGAGGAAAATGCCCCCATTAATTTGAAAGAAAAGTCACAAAATTACTGCCCCAATAAAATTGCAAATGTACTGAAAAAAAACTGCAATTTTACTTGAAAAGGGGTAGCTAATTTCCAATGAAAGATATGACAATGAGAAAAGCTGAAAATTTATGTGGGAAGATCTCAAATTTCAGGAAAAATTTGCAGTTTTATGAGGAAAAAGCCTCCATTAATTTGAAAAAAAAAAAAAAAATCAGAATTCCTGCCCCAATAAAATTCAATTCAACTTTATTTATACAGCGCCATTTCACAACAACAGTCATCTCATAGCACTATCAACTGTAGGGGGAAACCCCCACAGTTGCAGAAAGACCCCAGCAATCAGGCGATCCCCTGTGAGCAAGCACTTGGCGACGGTGGAGAGGAAAAACTCCCTTTTAACAGGAAGAAACCTCCAGCAGAACCAGGCTCAGGGAGGGGCAGTCATCTGCTGCGACTGGCTGGAGGGTGAGGGGATAGAGAAGAAGAAAAGAACAGACATGTAGAGAGCAAACAGCACGATGGGGACTCAATCTATGGGAGAGAACAAACAAGTGTTAATGACCAGCAAAAAAAAATATTTCATTGAGAGTGAAGAAAGGAGTGAGGCCCAGTGCATTACTGGAGGTCCCCCGGCTGACTAAACCTATTAGCAGCATAACTAAGGGAGGGTTCAGAAACACATGATCCCTCCCTAATTGTAGGCTATATCAAAAAGGTAGGTTTTAGCCCTATTCTTAAAAACAGAGATCGAGTCTGACTCCCGAATCCAGATTGGCAGCTGGTTCCACAGGAGAGGAGCTTGATAACTGAAGGCTCTGCCTCCCATTGTACTTTTGGAGATTCTGGGTATTACAAGTAGTCCTGCATTTTGGGAGCGTAGTGCTCTGTTAGGATAATACGGTAGTATCAGATCTTTTAAATAAAAAGGAGCCTGATTGTTTAGAGCTTTGTAAGTAAGAAGAAGGATTTTAAACTTAATTCTAAACTCTATGGGAAGCCAATGAAGGGAGGCCAGAACCGGAGAGATATGATCTCTCTTTCTAGTTCCTGTTAAAACTCTTGCTGCAGCATTTTGGATCAGCTGAAGACTTTTTAAAGATGTTTTAGGACAGCCTGATAATAAAGAATTACAATAATCTAATCTCGAGCTAACAAAAGCGTGGATCAGTTTCTCAGCATCACTCTGAGACAAGATCCTCCTAATCTTGGCAATATTACGCAAATGATAGAAGGCAGTCTTAGAAACAAATTTAATATGTGAATTGAAGGACAGATCTTGATCAAAAATAATTCCAAGGTTCCTCACAGAGCTATTAAGATTTGAAAGAGTAACCGCATCCAAACTGAAAGTTTGATTTGGAAAGGAATTTCTAAGGTTTTTTGGACCAACAAGAATGACTTCAGTCTTATCTGAATTTAATAGCAGGAAATTACAAGTCATTCAAGCTTTGATTTCCTTAAGACAGGTTTCTAACTTGGCTAATTGATTACTATCATCTGGCTTCATTGACAAGTATAATTGTGTGTCATCTGCATAACAATGAAAATGTATACAGTGCTTTCTAATAATGTTGCCAATTGTTAAAATGGCAAATACATTAAAACAAAGCTGCAATTTTATGGGAGGAAAAAAATCACAAATTTTTTAGACAGTTTCTAGAATTTTACCTGAAAAAGATAATGTATTTACAACAACAACAACAACAAAAAATGGGAATAAAAGAAGCTCTTAATCCTGATGATGCAAGTTTTTTTTTTCCACAATATCTTTATTGAACCTTTTTTTTTAACAAACATGATACAAACAATCAAACACTAACACTAAAGTACTACAAAAAAAAAAAAAAAAAAAATGCACTAAAAACACCAACAACCACCAGCAAAATCAAATCTTCAACAATGCTCCTCTGTTTAGTCTAGACAATCCAATACATAAGTATACATATTATGTTCACCAGTTTGGAATTTACAAGGTCCACACACATCATTCACCTTCTTCTTCAAGAGTTATGTTTAAATTTTTACATAATCAATAAAAGGTCTCCATATATTCTCAAACACAATTTCCTTTGATTTCAGTATATATGTTATTCTTTCTAATGGAAGGTTTGTTAACATCTGTCTTAACCACTGAGTCACATCTGGTCTATGAGTCTTTTTCCATAATAGTGCAATACATTTTTTGGCATTAAGCAAACTGAGGTCTATGAATGTTCTTTCACTTTTATTAAAATTATGCTTTTCTGGGTACAGACCCAACAAAAACAATTTAGGATTCAATATGATTTGTTTTGAGATTATTTTTTCAATTGTTACCCTCACCTCTTCCCAAAACATTCTTATTAATCTACATTCCCATAAACAATGAAATAGAGTTCCTTTACTTTCCATGCATTTTGTGCATGTATCTGGTATATTTTTGTTATATTTATTTAACTCCTCCGGTGTAACATACATCCGCATTAACCATTTGAAATGTATCAATTTAAGGCGTACATTTATTGATTTGGTTTGAGCTTCTGTACAAGCCAATTCCCATTGTTCCTCTGAAATTTCAGTTTGCAGATCTTCTTTCCAGTAGTTTAATCTTTTCAGTGAATTTTCACTTGAAGATAGTGTCAATGAGTTATAAAACTCTGAAATAATACCCTTTCTTTTACACTCTTTCATCATTTTTTCCAAGGATGAATAAATAGGTCGAGTGAGAGCTTTATTTTGATTTGATCGAATAAAGTTTCTAAGTTGAAGATATTTAAAAAAATGTGTTCTATTGAGATTAAATTTGATCCTCAGCTCTTCAAAAGACATTATGTTATCTGCTGATGATGCAAGTTTAGTTTGCAGTTGTAATTCTTAATTTTCAGGCTCAGGTATTTCTGCGGCTCTATGCAGATTTTTTTTTTAGGGAGAAAAACACTCAAAATAGGAACTGCTTTTAATAATGCGCTCTGTGTTCTTCCCTCAGTCTTACTGTGATGATCCCGACCTGGTGCTGGATCTGAAGAACCTCATTGTCCTGTTTGCGGACACACTGCAGGTGTGTGCTAACATCATTGTGCATTTTGGCATTTTTGAGCTTCTTGTTCAGTTATGCTGGCACATGTTTGGTAACATATTTGACCCCAGAGGCCCATGACTCTTAAATGGACACTGGTCATGTGACATCAGCTCGTTCTCCTCATACTTCCCCTCTGCTGTATTTATGAGCTACCCTGGATGGATTGAGTGTGATGTGTAAGAGGATGAAGTTGTGATGAAGGGAGTGGGGTGTGGGTGAAATCCAGTTGGGAGAAGCCATGAAAGGATGGTGCAATGCCTAAATAACTCCCATTCTCCTCAAGAGATGATGTGCTGCTGAATGATGGATTATTTTTTTTTTTAATGTTTTTCTCTCCTTGTCACGTAACAAAAAAACCCCATGAAAAAGCATCAAAATTTCTAACAGTTTTCACCTGTGGCCTTCATCAGCCCTTTTTGAAAGACAACCTGACATTCTATATTTGGAACTAATCTTAGAGAACCTTAGGGTGTGGCCAGTAGCCAATTAGATATTTTTTTAACAAGGTGGAAGGGGGTATTCACAAAATTAGCATTAGATACAAATGTATAAATGTTATTTACGTACAAATTTGCAAGAAAAAAGGTGGAAAATTATGATAAAAGTTGCCAAATTAAAAATGTATAAAGTTTACAATTACAGTTTAAGTAAAACATAAATTTAACCTACATCCAGATGAACATTGCAAATTTACAAGAAAAAAGTTGGACATTTACAAGAAAAAAATCTGAGAAGAGTTGTAGACTTATGAGAACAAAGTTGTAATTTTGCAAAAAAAAAAAAAAGCGTCACAAATCTAAGAGAAAAAAGTTCCAAATTTACGAGAAAAAAAAGTTGAAGTTTTGCAATAAAAAGGGTCACCAATCTGAGAAAGTAGTAATTTTGCAAAGGTCACAAATCTGAGAAAAAAAAAGTTGCAAATGTACAAGAAAAAAAGTAGCAATTTTGCAAAAATGTCACAAATCTATGAGGAAAAAAGCTGCAAATTTATGAGGAAAAAAGTTGGAAATTTGCATAAAAAGGTCACAAATCTATAAGAAAAAAATGCAAATTTATGAGAAAATTGACTAACTTTAAAAAAGAAGTTCACACCACCCTACAAGAGAAAAGTTTTAAAAAATTACAGGAAGAAGTTGCAAATTTACAAGAAAAAAATGCTAATTTATGAGAAAAAAGATGCAAATTTATCAGTCACAAATTTTTGAGGAGTTGCAAATTTATGAGTCACAAAATTTATGAGAAAAAAGTTGTAAATCCCCAAGAAAAAACCCAGAAATTTATGGGGAAAGTGTATATCTCCACCTCTCCAGGTTCTCCTCCACCTGCTCCCTACTCTCACTGCAGATCACAGGGTTTCCTCTGGTAACATTTCTCCGTGGCGGCCCGCCTCGCCAGAAATCGTACCGCCACGCCAAGCCGTTATGATTTTATTAATAAAAATATATGAAGCAATGACTTTCCGCAAGCATGCACACGAACATCGCACGTGGCCGTCATCCGCGCGGAGTTTAGAAGCGCCCTGCTCATATGAGTTTTCCAGTCAGTCAGCAAACAGTGTCTTGCTAAGCGTGACTGGCCGACAGAAACATGAGTTTATTAAAGTACTTTAAACGTAGGAAAAAAAAAATCATAAGAGGTATGTAAGCACTGGCGTTTATCATTTAACCCGCTGGAAACGGGAGCCACAATGGAAGAGTCGCTTAGCTAAGAGATGTGGTTAGAATTCAAATGCAGCCGGCTTCATATGAAGGGAAAGGCAAGAAGACTGATGAATTGCTGAGGATATATTTCACCAGCCACTACAATATTAAGTTATGAGACTGGCAATTTCTTTCTTTTCTCACACGAACAGGCGTGCCGTTTTTACTCTCCAGCAGCAGTGACAAAGCAACAGCTAAAAACGCTAACTCTAAACTGAGGTCCTTCAGTGGCCACCTAGAGAGGTGCCTGATGAGAAAGCCTGAGCGCACAACTATAACGGCCGTTGCTAAATGACCAGCCATTTATGTCTGCACTAAGTGGCCAGGAGCCACTTAGTGAATGAAAAACCCATGTACAAGGGTGGTTTTGTGCGTTGTATTGAACAAAACCCCAAAACGTGTTAATGGGAATGAATGAAGTGTGGATGCGCATGTGTGTGAAACACCCGAGCTGCGGAGTGCCCGAGCTGTCAAGGAGCGAAGGACCCAAAGTGCTCCCTGACGCGCCTGATGGAAAATAAATATGTGCATTTTTTAAATATTTTTTTAACCATATAGCCAAATAAGGAGGTATTTACTTGTATTATTAGCATATTTGTAATTTGTGTGTATTTTCTACTATTGAATTAAAAAAAAAAAAAAAACGAATTGTAGGCGCTTCCCGGCCAGATATTGTGGTACTAGGAGACCGGCTTCCGGCCGTGTAGTCACTTCGCAACTATAACTGCCTAAACAGATCATTCTGTACATGAACACATATTGTGGTGAATTATGTCTTTAGAGTCCGCTACAGTTCCTTATTATGTACCTGGCAGGTTAAGATGACTGAAATTCACCAAGTCAATGACTTTAATCTGTCAGCAGCCTTCAGACAAACTAAACGTGTCAACATCTGATTTCAAAATAAGGGAGGTTTTTCCTGCTGTCTGGGTGGTGAGGAGATTCTAAAAAAAAACCAAACTATAAATATAAAGAAATATTATAACAGAAATAACGGCATCCTTGGTCATTTAAGTTAATTTATTTCATTTAATACAATTTTTAAAAAAAAAATTTTTTGAATCAGTTAAATTATTGTTCTGTTCTGACTGCAAAATTATGGTCAAAAATGTAAATTGTTATAAGGAAAAAGTTAAAAAAAAAATACCACAGTCTGTTTCAAATTTATCTAAAAAAAACAACAAAAAACCCAGTAATTTTATTTTAAAAAACAGACAAAAATTAGTCATAGAATAATCCACAAATTTATAATAAAGTTTCAAATGTACAAGAAAAGTCAATTTTACAAGAGGAAATTACAAATTTGAGGAACATGGTTTTAACTTTAGATTTACAGAGAAAAGTAGAAAACTATAAGATAAGATAAGCTTTTATTAGTCCCACAATGGGGAAATTCCAGGATTGCAACAGCACAGGGATAGCAACACTCAGAGCAACAATCAGAAGGCAAGAAAAAACAAGAGCAGCTAGTATACATATGTACATATTAATATGTATATATATTAATATGTATATATGTATATACAGTATATATATAGACACACAGTGCGGAGCATTGTGGTTGGTGGATGTGCAGCAGAAAGTCTAAGCTCTCTCTCCGTGGATGCGGTGGGCCAGCTGGATGTCTTTGGGCATGATGGTGACCCTCTTGGCGTGGATGGCGCACAGGTTGGTGTCCTCGAAGAGACCCACCAGGTAGGCCTCGCTGGCCTCCTGCAGAGCCATGACGGCGGAGCTGTGGAAGCGCAGGTCGGTCTTGAAGTCCTGAGCGATCTCCCTCACCAGGCGCTGGAAGGGCAGCTTACGGATGAGCAGCTCCGTGGATTTCTGGTAGCGACGGATCTCTCTCAGAGCCACGGTACCGGGCCTGTAACGGTGAGGCTTCTTCACTCCGCCGGTGGCCGGAGCACTTTTCCGAGCAGCCTTGGTGGCCAGCTGCTTCCTGGGGGCTTTTCCTCCAGTAGATTTACGGGCGGTCTGCTTGGTTCTTGCCATCGCTCTTTATTATTCTGTCTTATATTTCTTGCACGCCGCCTAAACTCCAGCCCGGCACCCGCGTCATTTTCGCTTCAGTTCTCCCGGTATGTCGAGTTTCTCCGTTAGCACTGGGTGGCGGTTGAGTGCTAGCTAGCTCTTCCCTGCTGTATTGTCTCCTGCTGTAAACAGAGGCTCCCTCCGCCGACTCGGGGGACCTTTGGGACGATCTGTGTGTCCGTGATATATATAGAGTGAAAGGTGTGCCGGATCAGAAAGAAGAAGGAAGATAAAAAGACTCAGAATTGAGCCGCTGTTGCAAAAGACAGCCAACTCGTGTGGCGCCGGAACCGGAGAAAGGTTTGAGAAAAACCACAAACCTTCAAGACTGAAGTCATTACTCAAGTTTTTAAGTGGGTGCTCTTTGTACCCTTAACTCAATTAGAAATTTTTGGTTGCCTACTTTTAATTATTAATTTCAAAGCACTGCTTTTACATGAGTAGAATTTCTGGTTACTATACCCACCTGATCATATAATTTAAGTATGCTTGAGTACATTGCTATTATGAATGTTTCTTTCCCCTCTGTACTCTCTCAATAGAATAAAAGAAACACTAGAATAAAAATACAAAAAATGCACATATTTTTTGTCATTTATGTAAACCATGACAAAGAGATGGTAAAAAGAAATAAATAGTATAAAATTAACATATTCCGGTATGTTTACCCCCCCACCCCCCCGGGGAAAAATATGTTGCCACCGTGCCAAGGTCTTTAAGCCAGTGGAAACACTGGATCACAATATCTTCTCCAAATATCATGGTCCACAGAGACTCCTGCCTGACCTCGTCTGTCAGCCTGTCCATCACTATGGCAAACAAGAAGGGGCTCAGAGCCGATCCCTGATGTAACCCCACCCCAACAAGTCCACCTGTCACTCCTGCAGCACACCTCACTACCATTTTGCTGTCCTCATACATGTCCTCCACCACCCTCACATACTTTTCTGCCATTCCTGACTTCCTTGTGTGTCCTTTTTTAGTTGTAAAATTCTGGGTCAGTGCTGATTTAAAGACAAAAAAAGAGAGAAAAAAACTTGCCAGACATCATTTTTAATTAAAGTTACCACTTGTTTCCTTCCTCTCATGCAGGGTTATGGTTTCCCTGTGGCACAGCTATTCGACATGCTGCTGGAGATGAGGGAGCAGTATGGAGAGATCCTGCTCAAGAGATGGAACATCACCTTCAGGTACAGACGAGTGAGAACATGACCCACACTCCTACAGCCATGTTTATTTGATAGCTGGGTTAATATAGCAACTTGAGAATATGGAACTGACCTTCAGCTTTGGAGTCACGAGGTCAAGAGGGTCCACCTAGTTTGTGGCGCTGCTACACACATGCACACTTAATAAACCAATTTGCACTGGTGGGAAATGTTCCGGGTTTGAAGTTTCATGAGCATTCAGAGAGGGGAAGTGTTTTAAAACGACGTCTGGAACATTCTTTGCCCTCCAGTGTGGGTAGTGCCCTCACAAGACTGTGTTTGGTCTTAACCCGCTGCCATTGTTTCACCATCGCTTCTTGTCCAATGACACCATTGGGACTTAGGGCAGTGAGAACGGACAAACACACACACAAACACTACCTCTCTCTTTCTTTTATACATACACGCGGGCATTGTGGAAGCCACAGGAATGTTGTTGTATTGTTGGTGGGGGTGGGGGGGGCTCTCTGGTTCATGGCCTCTCTATGGAACGCTGGAACGTCCGAAGTCTGCAGCGCCAAAAAAAGACGTGGAGGTGGTGAAAGCAGGGAGGGTGGTAAGAAAACCTCAAGAATTACAATGACCCCCAGTGGGATGATTGTTTATATGTACTGGAGGGGGGGGGGGGGGGACTCATCTTGGGCCTTACTTCGACTTCTTGAAATATTTACCTTCTTTTATTCATTATTCATCCTCCTCAGGCAGATACTGGACCAGGACAACTACAGTCCCATCCCAGTCTCCACAGAGCAAGAATACAGACGCTACACCTCTCAATTTCCCCTGCAAGACCCCGAAGTGGAAAAGGTAGAGTGCTACAGATGGAAAATAAATACAGTGGATATAAAAAGTCTACACACCCCTGTTCAAATGCCAGGTTTTTATGATGTAAAAAAGGAGACCAAAATAAATCATTTCAAAACTTTTTCCACCATTAATGTGACCTATAACCTGTACAACCCAATTGAAAAACAAACTGAAATCTTTTAAGGGGAAAAATAAAAAAAACTTACAATAACCTGTTTGCATAAATACACACACCCTGTTATAAATGGGAATGTGGCTGTGTTCAGAATTCACTAATCACATTCAAACTCATGTTAAATGGGAGTCAGCACACACCTGCCACCATTTAAAGAGAATTTATGTGTTTTACCTGCCCAAGGACTGCAGCTGAAAATTAGCCAATTGGCTTAAACTGGCACATTTACAGAAATGTTTATTAATGTGCATTGTCCCTGTAAAATTACACCAATAAAATAAAGTGTCTCCGATTTAGCCCAAACTAAGTTCAGCTGTTCTAGTATGCTTTTCCTAACATTTTTGTAGTCTTATCTTACAGTGCAAGCCATGGTCCGCAGAGAGCTTCCAAAGCATCAGAGGGATCTCTTTGTTCAAAGGTATCAGTCAGGAGAAAGGTACAAAAGAATTTTCAAGGCATTAAATATACCATGGAACACAGTGAAGACAGTCATCATCAAGTGGAGAAAATATGGCACAACAGTGACATTACCAAGAACTGGACATCCCTCCAAAACTGATGAAAAGACGAGAAGAAAACTGTTCAGGGAAGCTGCCAAGAGGCCGACAGCAACATTGAAAGAGCTGCAGGAATTTCTGGCAAGTACTGGCTGTTTAGTACATGCGACAACAATCTCTCATCTAGGGTGGCAAGGCTGAAGCCTTATCTTAATAACGTCTTTGCATAAATATGCACACCCTTAAACTAATAATTTGTTGCAGCACCTTTGGCTTTTATTACAGCACTCAGTCTTTTTGGGTAGGAGTCTATCAGCGTGGCACATCTTGATGTGCCAATATTTGCCCACTCTTCTTTGCAAAAACGCTCCATATCTGTCAAATTGTGAGGGCATCTCCTGTGCACAGCCCTCTTCAGATCACCCCAGAGATGTTCAGTCGGATTCAGGTCTGGACTCTGGCTGGGCCATTCCAAAACCTTAATCTTCTGGTGAAGCCATTCTTTTGGTAATTTGGATGTGTGCTTTGGGTCATTGTCGTGCTGAAAGATGAAGCTCCTCTTCATCTTGAGCTTTCTAGCAGAAGCGTGAAGGTTTTGTGCCAACACTGATAGGTATTTGGAACTGTTCATAATTCCCTCCAGCTGGACTAAGGCCTCAGTTCCAGCTGAAGAAAAATGGCCCCAAAGCATGATGCTGCCACCACCACGCTTCACTGTAGGTATGATGTTCTTTTGGTGATGAGCGGTGTTGTGTTTACACCAAATACACCTTTTGGAATTATGGCCAAAAAGTTCAACCTTGATTTCATTGGACCATAACACATTTTCCCACATGCTTTTGGGAGATTTCAAACGTGTTTTTGCAAAATGTAGCCGGGCTTGGATGTTTTTCTTCATAAGATAAGGCTTCCCTCTTGCCACCCTCAACGGGAGATTGTTGTCATATGTACTAAACAGCCAGTACTTGCCAGAAATTCCTGCAGCTCCTTCAGTGTTGCTGTTGGCCTCTTGGCAGCTTCCCTGACCAGTTTTCTTCTCGTCTTTTCATCAGTTTTGGAGAGACGTCCAGTTCTTAGTAAAGTCACTGTTGTGCCATATTTTCCTCCACTTGATGACTGTTTTCATTGTGTTCCATGGTATATTTAATGCCTTGGAAATTCTTTTGTACCCTTCTCCTGACTGATTCCTTTGAACGATGAGATCCCTCTGATGCTTTGGAAGATCTCTGTGGACCATGGCTTGTGCTGTAAGATGACTACAGAAATGTCAGGAAAAGCCTACTAGAACAGTTGAACTTTATTTGGGGTTAATCAGAGGCACTTTCAATGGTACCAGGTGTGTGCTGACTCCCATTTAACATGAGTTTGAATGTGATTGGTTAATTCTGAACACAGCCACACCCCCAGTTATAAGAGGGTGTGCATATTTATGCAAACAGGTTATTGTAAGCTTTTTTTTTTATTATTTGTCCCCTTAAAAGATTTCAGTTTGTTTTTCAATTGGGTTGTACATGTTATAGGTCACATTAATGGTGAAAAAACTTTTGAAATGATTTATCTTGGTCTCATTTTTTTTTACATCACAAAAACCTGGCATTTGAACAGGGGTGTGTAGACTTTTTATATCCACTGTAGAGAGAAGTGCAACATTGGTTGAAGAGTCCCTATTCTGCTTTTTGGGTTTTCCTTTTATTTTTGTGATTTTTTATATTGATCTGCACAGGAGATCTCCACTCCCACAGAAACTAGGACTTACAACTTTGCCTTTAACACCTCGTTTGGGTTGGCTGTTCTCTTCCACAAGTTGTCACTTCATTACTGAACAGATGTGATACAGATCTGCTTCCTGGATAGTCTGGTACACCCTCTCCTCAGAGGAAAGAAGAATTTTCCCACAGAGCCTCAGAGCTTGCATAGCTACAGTGCACGGAGCTTAGTTAGAGAGCAAGCTAGCTAACTAGCAGCCCTACTGTGGGTTTAGAGCTCTTCTCTGTAAATTCTATTTGCCCCACTAGACATCTTTGCTCCCAGCTTCTTCATTAATCCACAGTTGATAATATATGTTTGGCCTTAGTGGCCACAGCTGGAATTTCTGACCATCTTCGAGGTCCACCTGCCGGGTGCAGACTGACAGAGGACTCCGTTAGCCTAGCTGCTAGATGCTGTTTTGTCTGTTTTCTATATATTCTATCGATTCCTGCTAGGCACCAGTTTTCCCTGCCTGATCATCTACCAGTCCTTGACCATATATTTTATATATTTTATTATAGTTTATTAAACTCTGGACTGAAGCAGTTAGCTGCTGTTAGCAGAGTTAGCTACGCACTTATTCAGGTTTGTTTCTGTGCTTATTACACTCCAGGGACCGATCATATGCTATCAACCACTGAAACCACACACCCCGTCTCCAATAATGCTTTATTTGGGGTGTTAACCTCTAACAGTCAGCCAGTATTTGTTGGTATGTTGCTTAGTGTGACAACCAAGTGTGACAACAAAGCTAAAAGCTAATATAGCCTCAAAACAAAAACCTCAGAAAGGACGAAAGAGGGAGAGTGGGATGAACTGGGGCTCATTGGCTTTTAAAGTAATATAATATAAAGCAGCCCATTTTGAGGAGCGCTCCTTCCCCGTGTGTAAAGTGGTACTGCAGTAATTAAACCTTGAGTTGTTTTGACCAACACGTGTCAGGCATTTCATTAACACCTCTGGGAAACGTGGAAAAAAAAGTGCATAATAGGGGCTCTTTCATGTGTGCCTGCGTTTGTGTTTATGTTGAATGTAATTGTGGTTTATAAATATGGATGTCACCTGACTGCAAAACAAATCTACCTACGGGTACAAATAAAGTAACCTGAACCTTTAATAAATCTGCATAAAAATGAAGTACAAAGTTTTCCACGTGGAAGCATGCGTCCAGCATTTAATTCTTCTTTACCATTTCTCTAGCTTCCCTTCCCCAAGAAACTTCCCTTCTCTGAGTTTGTGCCAAAAGTCTACTGTCAGCTGAAAGAGTTCATCTATGCCTGTCTGAAATACTCTGAGGACCTGCATCTCAGGTACACATGCATAAAAATAATTTTGAAAAAGAGCAGTTCTGTCAATGCAATCATGCTGACAGGGTTCTCGCTCTTTTTTTTTTTTTTTTTTTTTTTTTGTTCAACGTTGAAATCCTGGTTGGCCCCTGTTTTGCTGTTTGTGCCACTTGTAACTGCTCTGTTGATTTTTTTGAAGGTTTAGACATGTCTGATTTAGTACATCTGGAGTCACTCTGTTTAAAAAAAAAAAAGAAAAAAAAACAGCTTTACTGCAAAGGTGCAGAAGTTCATTTCATCAGGTTTCATCTGTAGGAGCTGCTCCAGAACTGTTTTCTTCTTCTTTATGGCTGCTGTTTCATAGTCCCTATTACTAATCCAGTTTTTGAAGGCTTGGAGGGATATTGGCCCCCATTTATCAAAAGCATGTAGAAATCAGCGCACATTTGGGTGTAACTATAATCGTACAAAAAGGTGTGCATGGTATTTATGAAACCATGCGTATCTGGTCACTCATTGTATGATGGTTCACTTACTGACAAATCTCACAGATGGATCAGAGTGTCATTTGAATTCCACGCACACATCATGTCCTCAGAGATTGGGACACAGCAGAATGAAAAATTGCAAAAGAGGAATTTCTCCTTCAAAGAAATTAGCATTATCATAAGAGAAGGGGAAAAAAACAGTAAGTCAGTGTTGTGTGGCAGCATCAAAAAAGTCTCAATCAGTGCAAAAGAACCATGTTTTGGTGGAGATTGAGGCTGTGCAGCACCATTGGTTTGACCAGCTGATCTTCATCTGAGGGTTATAATTTAAATCTGTGCAGGCGATTTATTTGTGTATTTGAGTTATATTACTTATATATAGCAATTCTTCATATTGAAGAAAAAAGTGTTTGGACTTAACGCAGAGGAATAAGTCTGCCTTCATTGGTTACAGACAAAAATGGGAGTAAATGAACAAAGTTTTTGATTAAATGTAGTTTGCTTGGTCATTTTAAAGCACACTTGTCAAACATAAAAATTACATTATAGAAGTGCAGAAATCTCTCCTCTCTAGGACAGCTGTGCACTCTGCGCATTGGCTGAGCTCAACCTCATGCACATCTCTGGCACCCGGCATTATTGTGCAAAAACACACAAGGGAAATGACATCATTTCCTCACATTTTGTAGCGTATCATGGCCCGTTTCTGTGGTCTTCACCTCTGTTGCAGTTTAACCAGTAGAGTTAACACAAAATCTGTGAGGAATGACCATCATCAAATACTACATAACACTCACCTTAGTCAAAAAAAATACTTTTTTACAACATTCATTGAACATAGTAGCTACTCACTCTACAATGGAAAGATATTAATAAAGTCTACTGTGCATCCAGAAAGTATTCACAGCGTTTCACTTTTCCTGCATTTTATGTTACAGCCTTATTCCAAAATGGATTAAATTAATTTTTTCCTAAATTTCTATACACAATACCCCATGATGACGTGAAAAAAGTTTTTTGAGAATTTTCGCAAATTTATTAAAAATAAGCTAAAAAAAAAATCACATGTACATAAGTATTCACAGCCTTTGCTCAATACTTTGTTGATGCACCTTTAGCAGCAATTACAGTCTCAAGTCTTTTTGAATATGATGCCACAAGCTTGGCACATTTATCTTTGGGCAGTTTCACCGATTCGTCTTTGCAGCATCTCCTAAGCTCCATCAGGTTGGATGGAAAGCATCTGTGCACAGCCATTTTCAGATCTCTCCAGAGATGTTCAATTGGATTCAAGTCTGGCCTCTGGCTGGGCCACTCAAGGACATTCACAGAGTTGTCCTGAAGCCACTCCTTTGATATCTTGGCTGTGTGCTTAGGGTCGTTGTCCTGCTGAAAGATGAATCGTTGCCCCAGTCTGAGGTCAAGAGTGCTCTGGACCAGGTTTTCATCCAGGATGTCTCTGTACATTGCTGCGTTCATCTTTCCCTCTATCCTGACTAGTTTCCCAGTTCCTGCCATTGAAAAACATCCCCACAGCATGATGCTGCCACCACCATGCTTCACTGTAGGGATGGTATTGGCGTGGTGATGAGCGGTGCCTGGTTTCCTCCAAACATGATGCCCATGACATCTGGCATTCCCACCCAGACCAGAGAATTTTGTTTCTCAAGGTCTGAGAGTCTTCAGGTGTCTTTTGGCAAACTCCAGGCAGGCTGTCATGTGTTTTTTACTAAGGAGTGGCTTCCTTTTAGCCACTCTACCATACAGGCCTGATTGGTGGATTGCTGTAGAGATGGTTGTCCTTCTGGAAGGTTCTCCTCTCTCCACAGAGGAACGCTGGAGCTCTGACAGGGTGACCATTGGGTTCTTGGTCACCTCCCTGACTAAGACCCTTCTCCCGATCGCTCAGTTTAGACGGCCAGGCAGCTCGAGGAAGAGTCCTGGTGGTTCTGAACTTCTTCCATTTACGGATGATGGAGGCCACTGTGCTTGGGACCTTCAAAGTGGCAGAAATTTTTCTGTACCCTTCCCCAGATTTGTGCCTCGAGACAATCCTGTCTCGGAGGTCTACAGACAATTCCTTTGCCTTCATGCTTGGTATGTGCTCTGACATGCACTGTCAACTGTGGGACCTTATATTGTACAGGTGTGAGCCTTTCCAAATCATGTCCAATCAATTGAATTCACTACAGGTGGACTCCAGTTAAGCTGTAGAAACATCTCAAGGATGATCAGTGGAAACAGGATGCACCTGAGCTCAATTTTGAGCCTCATGGCAAAGGCTGTGAATACTTATGTACATGTGATTTTTAGATAAATTTGCAAAAATCTCACATTGTCATTATGGGGTATTGTGTGTAGAATTTTGATGAAAAAAATGAATTTAATCTCTTTTGGAATAACGCTGTAACATAACAAAATGTGGAAAAATTGAAGTACTTTCCAGATGCACTGTATATAAAAAAGTAAAATAACTAACTCCTTGAAAAACCCTGAGCTCAACCACAACGATAAAAAAATATCTCGGAATCTGAAAGGTTAATTCAAGTTTTCACCATTTCATCAAATAACTACAGGTTTTTTTTTTATTTTATGCTTAAATTGGTTGTATTTGCCATAGTAACATTAACATGTAAAGAATGTTTATAATTAGTAAAGATAAGATAAGCCTTTATTAGTCCCACAACGGGGAAATTCCAGGATTGCAACAGCACAGGGATAGCAACACTCAGAGCAACAATCAGAAGGCAACAAAAAAAGCAAGCAAGCAAGAGCAGCTAATATACATATGTACATATTACTATAAAATATATATATACACACACACACACACAGACACACAGTGCAGAGCATTGTAGCTGGATGGAATAAATATATGAATATATAAACACACAGTGCGGAGCATTGTAGCTAGATGGAATAAATATGTAGATATATAAACACCTACTGTACGGAGCATTGCAGCTAGGTGGAATAAATATGTAAATATATAAACCCACACAGTGCGGAGCAATGTAGCTAGATGGAATAATATGTAGATATATAAACACACAGTGCGGAGCATTGTAGCTAGATGGAATAAATATATAGATATATAAATATAAACACACCCAGTGCGGAGCATTGTAGCTAGATGGAATAAATATGTAAATATATAAACACACACAGTGCAGAGCATTGTTGCTAGATGGGATGAAACAGCATAACCGTCTACTTAGTTATCCTACATGGTATGATTATGTGCCCATACATATTCTCACCCTCCATAGCGACCGGTATTTTCCTAGTTGTATGCCGGAGGGGACCATTGTGTAAGTCTATTGCATCTTTTGCATTCAAAAAACTATTAGTTTGTTACGCCTTTTTGCTATCTCTGCGAGCAGCCCTGCTTAGGTTGTACAGTCTGACAGCCGTTGGTAGGAAGGACCTGCGAAACCTCTTGGTTGTGCACCTGGGATGATGTAGTCTGCTGCTAAATGAGCTCCTCAGTGCATTCAGTATGTCCTGCATAGGGTGGAACTCGGACTCCAGCGGAGATGACAGTTTAGCCACCGTCCTTCTCTCTCCTATCTCCTCCACCGGATCAAGGCGCTGCCCCAGGACAGAGCTAGCTTTCTTGATCAGTTTGTTCAGTCTCTTCCTATCGGCTGCAGTAATGCCACTGCCCCAGCAGACCACTCCAAAAGTGATGGCTGATGCCACCACCGTGTCATAGAATGTCTTCAGCAGCGCCCCTTGTACACCAAAAGACCTGAGTCTCCTCAGCAGGAACAGCCTGCGCTGTCCCTTCTTGTAGAGTGCGTCAGTATTGTGTGACCAGTCTAGTTTATTGTTCAGATGAACTCCCAGGTACTTATAGGATGTCACCATCTCGATGTCTGTTCCCTGTATATTTACTGGTGCTGTGAGGGGCTGCCCATGCCTGCGGCAGTCCACCACCAGCTCCTTAGTTTTCCTCGCGTTGATCTGGAGGCAGTTCCGATGGCACCAGTCCACGAAGTCCTGGATAAGCCCTCTGTACTCAGCTTCATCTCCATTGGAGATGAGGCCAACGATCGCAGAGTCATCAGAGAACTTCTGTAGATGGCAGTGTGTTGTGTTGTGTGAGAAGTCCGCAGTATAAAGAGTGAACAGGAAGGGAGCCAGCACCGTTCCCTGGGGGGCCCCCGTGCTACCGATGATCGTGTCGGACACACAGTCCTGGGTTCTCACAAACTGAGGCCGGTTCGTGAGGTAGTCCAGGATCCATGATGACAGGTGCTGGTCCACCCCTGCGCGCAGCAGCTTGTCCTTCAGGATCATCGGTTTGATGGTGTTGAAAGCACTGGAGAAGTCAAAGAACATGATCCTCACCATATTCCCGGGCTTCTCCAGGTGGGACAGAGAACGGTGAAGGAGGAAGATCACCGCATCCTCCACCCCAATGCCATGCTGGTAGGCGAACTGGAGTGGATCCATCGCTGGTTCCACCAGGGGGCGGAGGTGAGCAAGGAGCAGTCTCTCCAGGGTCTTCATCAAGTGGGACGTCAAGGCCACCGGTCTGTAGCTGTTCAGGTCTTTGGGGTGGGAAGTTTTTGGTACAGGTACCACACAAGATGTTTTCCACAGCTGTGGTACCCTCCCCAGCTTCAGGCTCAGGTTGAAGATGTACATAAAAACAGCCTCGTTAATCATTAAAACTCTGATCTAAATATAGCACAAGTCAAACATATCATTTGAAAGGTTGCACTGCTCAGTCCATTCATCCATCCATCAATCTTCTACCGCTTTTCCGAAGGTCTGGGTCGCAGAGGCAGCAGTTCAAGCAGAGAAGCCCAGACTTCCTTCTCCCTGGCCACCTGTTCCAGCTCTTGAGAGAGGATGCCAAGATGTTCCCAGGCCAGCTGGGAGACTCTCCAGTGAGTCCTGGGTCTACCCTGGGGTCTCCTCCCAGTGGGACGTGCCCGAAACATCTCAAGTGGGAGGCATCCTGATCAGATGCCCATACCATCTCAGTTGGCTCCTTTCTGTGTGGAAGAGCAACGGTTCTACTCTGTCTCTCCCGGATGACTGAGCTCCTCACCCTGTCTCTAAGGGTGAGTCCAGCAATCCCAAAGTGAAAACTCATTTCAGCCACTTGTACCCACGATATTGTTCTTTCAGTCATTACCCAAAGCTCATGACCATAGGGGAGGGTAGGAACGTAGACTGACCGGTAAATCAACAGTGTTGCCTTAGAGCTCAGCTCCCTCTTCACCACAACAGACCGGTAAAAGGTCTGCATCACTGCAGAGGATGCTCCAATCTGTCTATCAATCTCATGTTTCATTCTCTCATCACTCGTGAATAAGATCCCGAGATACTTACAGTGCATCCATAAAGTATTCACAGTGCTTCACTTTTTCCCCATTTTGTTATGTTACAGCCATATTCCAAAAGGGATTAAATTCATTTTCCACCTCAAAATTCTACACACAATACTCCATAATGACAGTGTGAAAAAAGTTTTTTTTGAGATTTTTGCAAATTTATTAAAAATAAACTAAGAAATCACATGTACATAAGTATTCACAGCCTTTCCTCAATACTTTGTGGATGTACCTTTGGCAGCAATTACAGGCTCAGTTCTTTTTCAGTATAATGCCACAAGCTTGGCACACCTATCATTGGGCAATTTCACCCATTCCTCTTTACAAGACCGCTCAAGCTCCATCAGGTTGGATGGGAAGCGTTGGTGCACAGCCATTTTCAGATCTCTCCAGAGATGTTCAATTGGATGCAAGTCTGGGCTCTGGCTGGGCCACTCAAGGACATTCAGAGAGTTGTCCTGAAGCCACTCCTTTGATATCTTGGCTGTGTGCTTAGGGTCGTTGTCCTGCTGAAAGATGAACCATCGCCCCAGTCTGAGGTCAAGACCACTCTGGAGCAGGTTTTCATCCAGAATTTCTCTGTACATTGCTGCCTTCATCTTTCCCTCTATCTTGACCAGTCTTCCAGTTCCTGCAGCTGCAAAATATCCCCACAACATGATGCAGCCACTGCCATTGGCGTCGTTATGAGCGGTGTCTGGTTTCCTCCAAACATGACACCTGGCATTCCCATCCAAGAGTTCAATCTTTGTCTCATCAGACCAGAGAATTTTGTTTCTAAAGGTCCGAGAGTCTTTCAGGTGCCTTTTGACGAGCTCCAGGCAGGCTGGCATGTGCCTTTTACTAAGGAGTGGCTTTCGTCTGACCACTCTACCATACAGGCCTGATTGGTGGATTGCTGCAGAGATGGTTGTCCTTCTGGAAGGTTCTCCTCTCTACACAGAGGAACACTGGCGCTCTGACAGAGTGAACATCGGGTTCTTGGTCACCTTCTTGACTAAGGCCCTTCTCCCCCGATTGCTCAGTTTAGACAGCTGGCCAGCTCTAGGAAGAGTCCTGGTGGTTCCGAACTTCTTCCATTTACAGATGATGGAGGCCACTGTGCTCATTGGGACCTTCAAAGCAACAGAAATTTTTCTGTACCCTTCCTCAGATTTGTGCCTCAAGGCAATCCTGTCTCGGAGGCCTACAGACAATTCCTTTGACTTCATGCATAGTTTGTGCTCTGACATGCACTGTCAACTGCGGGACCTTATATAGACAGGTGTGTACCTTTCCAAATCATGTCCAATCAACTGAATTCACTACAGGTGGACTCCAATTAAGCTGTAGAAACATCTCAAGGATGATCGATGGAAACAGATGGTAAAGGCTGTGAATACTTATGTACATGGGATTTTTTTTTTAAATTTTTAATCAATTTGCAAAAATCATATACATATATGATTATGATTTGTTATGATTATGATGTTATGTTTATGATATACATATATATCATAAACATAACAATGTCGTTATGGGGTATTGTGTGTAGAATTCTGATGAAAAAAAATGAATTTAATCTCTTTTGGAATAAAGCTGTAACATAACAAAATGTGGAAAAAGTGAAGCGTTGTGAATACTTACCGAATGCACTGTAAACTCCTCGACTTGGGGCAGGAGCTTGTCCCCAACCCGGAGAAGACAATCCACCCTTTTTCAGCTGAGGACCATGGACTTGGATTTGGAGGTGCTGATTCTCATCCCAGCCACTTCACAACTCGGTAGCAAGCCGTCCCAGCAAGACCTGTCGGTCATTGTTCAATAAAGCCAACAGGAGAACATCATCTGCAAACAGCAGAGATGAGATCCTGTGGTCGCCAAACATGACATCCCTGTTCCTTGGCTGCGCCTAGACATCCTGTCCATAAAAATTGTGAACAGGATCAGTGACGAAGGGCACAATAATCTAATCAAATAATTCTCCCGTACAGTCAGGTTTCTCTGCTACACTGCGCTTATACATTCATTCATTCATCTTCTTCCGCTTAATCCTTTTCGGGTCACGGGGAGGCTGGAGCCTATCCCAGCATCTTTTGGGCGAGAGGCAGGGTCCACCCTGGACAGATCCCCAGTCCATCGCAGGGCCAACACAGAGAGACAGACAACCATTCACTCATTTGAAAATTTTTGCAGGTTACACGACCTCAGACCTCTCGTGAGATTGAGCATTTCCTGCGATCAAGTCCAGATTGATGAAT
The DNA here is from genome assembly GCA_020510985.1 of Pholidichthys leucotaenia. Taxonomy (NCBI): domain Eukaryota; kingdom Metazoa; phylum Chordata; class Actinopteri; order Cichliformes; family Pholidichthyidae; genus Pholidichthys; species Pholidichthys leucotaenia. Next base: position 118,929,063 of record CM035836.1, on the reverse strand, counting down.
ACCGATCTCTGCTTTGAAATGATCGTACGACCACTTTTCTGTCTTACACACGTTTGATAAATGAGGGCCATTGTCTTTGCCCAGGCATTAAAACTAGGCTTGTTTCTGTAAGGGTCACCAAACTTGAAGCGAAGGTCTATCAGGTCAAGGCCTCAACCATTTTTAAAAATGGTTGACCTTGACTTAAAGCCTGGGGACTTTGAAGTTCAGGTCACCTGTCAAATTTTCTTAACTGGACTTCAGGAAATCTGTCAATTTATTGTTCAGTCTGTTCCTACCCTGTATCACAGATACGAACAGTTGAAATGAGCTTTCTCCTTAGGGTTGCTGAAATCTCCTTTAGAGATAGGGTGAAGAGCCCAGTTATCATGGAGAGGCTCAGAGTAGAGCCGCTGCTCCTCCACATCGAAATTTGAGGTGGTTTGGCCTTCTGATCAGGATGCCTCCTGGACATCTTCCACATGAGGTGTTTCAGCACAGCCCAGTGGGAGGAGACCCTGGGGCAGACACAAGACTGCATAGACTGTCTCCCAGCTGACCTATGAACGCCTTGGTATCCTCCTTACAGTGCCTGAGGAGGTGGCTGGGGATGAAGGAAGTCTGTGGCTTCTTTGCGAATACTGCTGCAATCCATGTCCTCCAATAAATGATTGGTGATGGATTGATGAAGTTAAGGAGTGGTTAAACTGAAGTGCCTAACTTCGGATTTAGTGCTTCAATTTGAGCTAAGCAAAGGTCACTTTCCTGTTTTCTTTTATGCTTTGTGTCCACAGACGCTTTTTTAGTTTGGACTTTCCCCACTGGAAGCGTTTATTTTTTGTACATTTCATCATAATAATAATGGATTTAATATAATAGATTTATATGGCACGTTACGTGTCAAGTGACATCTCAAACCGCTTACAACAAGTCCATTATTCATTCACTCCAGACAGACGCTGATAGTGGTAAGTTACTTCTGTAGCCACAGCTGCCCTGGGGCAGACTGATGGAAACTTGGTTGCCAATCTGGGTCAGCAGCCTCTCTGACCACTACTGAACTTTTATACACATTCATACCCAGTGTCATGAACACTGGAGGCAAGATGGGTAAAGTGTCTTGCCCAGGGACACAACGGCAGGATGGTTGGCGAGAGCGGGATTCAAACCGCCAACCCTCTGTTTATTGAACGACCTGCTCTACCTCCTGAGCCACCGCCGCCCCTCTCTTCAAGCTCCCTTCCTGTCTCTTCAATGCATTATCCTGGCTCTTCAATGCATTATTTCCAGCGCCACATGAGTTGGCTGCCTTTTTGCAGCAGCGGCTCAGTTTTGAGTTTCTTTCTCGTTTTTATTTACCATCCGTCTTTTTTCTTGCCACAACTTTATGATTCTGCAACCCTGTATCCACCACGGACGCCAATGACGCACAGATCGCCGCACTGGGCTGATGTTAGCCATTTTTCAGCTCATATCACAAATGTCTCCTGACCTGGTGAGTGGAGAAGCTATTGTTTACAGTAGGAGCCAGCTGTTAGCATTAGGCTACCCCACAGTGCTAACGCAAATATAAAACTCAATATACCAAGAGAAATCGGGCAAAAACGACATGGGTGTTGAGCTGGATTGAAGCAACGCACGATGAAAACAAGGTACAGACCCATCCTTCCATCCGTTGTTATGGGAAATGTGAGATTGCTACTTAACGAGACCGACGAACTGGGGGCTATGTCCCGGTATGAGAGCGTCTTCAGAGAGCTTAGCATTATGTTGTTTACTGGGGTGTGGCTAACAGAACTAGCAACAAATGCTAACATCGATCTGGAGGGTTTCCACTCAATACGGGCAGATCGGACATCAGACAGCGGGTAGAGCAGAGGTGGGGGGCTGATAATGTATGTGAATAACAGATGGTGTAATCCTTGGCACATCACGATTAAAAGAACAACATTGCAGCAAGGACATTGAGTTGCTAGCTTTTAGCATGCGACCCACATGTCTCCCCAGAGAATTTTCACATGTCGTCAGCATTGTTATTTATGTACCCCCCTGTGCAAGCGCTGAGGCAGCGTGAGACATCATCCACTCAGTCACTAGCAGTCTGCAGACACAACACCCAAATGCTCTCCTCCTCATCTCTGGTGATTTGAATCATACTTCACTGTCCTCTATTCTGCCCACATTCATCCAGTTTGTCTCGTGCCACACCAGAGACAATAAAACATTGGACTTATTTTATGCAAACACCAAGGAGGCTTACACCTCATCACCACCCCTTCCCCCCCAGGAGGTCGGACCACAACTTGGTTCACCTCCTGCCCGTGTACAAACCCCTGGTACAAGACAACCTGCTGTTATCCTCACAGTGAAAATATGGTCTGAGGAGGCAGAGGGCATTCTGAAGGACTGTTTTGAATCCACTGTATGGGAGCAGCTTTGTGATCCACATGGTAAGGACATCGATGGCCTCACACACACCATCACAGACTACATCAGCTTCAGTGTGGACAACACCGTACCCACCAAGACCATATGGTGTTTCTCAAACAGCAAACCCTGGATCAACCCTCAGATAAAGTCACTGCTGAAGGAGAAGAAAAGGATCTTCAGGTCGAGAAATGAGGAGCTGAAGTCCGTACGGAGGGAGCTTAAGAGGAAGATCAGAGAGGGGAAGGACAGCTACAGGAAGAAGATGGAAGACAAGCTGCAACAGAGTGACATCAGCGGTGTCTGGAGAAGCCTCAAAACCATCTCTGGGCACCAGAATACCTCCTCCCAGGCCACGGGGGTAGGGAGTGGGTGAACAACCTGAACCAGTTTGACCAACTGCCCTTTTCTCTGCCTGCTCACCAACCACTGCTGCCTCCACCTTCATCTCGTCCCGCTGTCCATGGCCTCCCCCCAACACCCCCACTCCCAGCTCACAGTCCCCCTGCCCCAACCTGACCCTCACTAAGACCCAGGTGAGAGCGGAGCGGAGGAAGATCAAGGCGAGGAAGGCTGTGGGTCTGGACGGCATCAGCTCAAAGCTCCTCAAGTCCTGCGCAGACCAGCTGTGTGGGATCGTGGAGCACATCTTCAGCCTGAGCCTGAAGCTGGGGAGGGTACCACAGCTGTGAAAAACATCCTGTGTGGTACCCGTACCAAAGACCCCTCACCCCAAGGATCTGAACAGCTACAGACCAGTGGCCCTCACATCACACCTGGAGAGGCTGCTCCTTGCCCACCTCCGTCCCCTGGTGGGACCAGCGATGGATCCACTTCAGTTTGCCTCCCAGCATGGCATCAGGGTGGAGGATGCAGTGATCTTCCTCCTACACCGTTTGCTGTCCCACCTGGAGAAGCCTGGGAGCACTGTGAGAATCATGTTCTTTGATTTCTCCAGTGTTTTCAACGCCATCCAACCAGTGATCCTGAAGGACAAGCTACTGTGCACAGGGGTGGACCAGCACCTGTCATCAAGGATCCTGGACTACCTCACAAACCTACCACAGTTTGTGAGAACCTGGGACTGTGTGTCTGACACCATCATCTGTAGTATGGGGGCCCCCCAGGGAACAGTTCTGGCTCCCTTCCTGTTCACCCTCTATACTGCTGACTTTTCACACAACACACCACACTGCCATCTACAGAAGTTCTCTGATGACTCTGCGATTGTCGGCCTCATCGCTGATGACGATAATGCAGAGTGCAGAGGACTTATCCAGGACTTTGTGGACTGGTGCCAACGGAACTGCCTCCAGATCAATGTGAGGAAAACTAAGGAACTGGTGGTGGACTGCCGCAGGCGAGGACAACCCCTCACAGCACCAATAACCATCCAGGGAACAGACATTGAGATGGTGACATCTTACAAGTACCTAGGTGTTCACCTGAACAATAAACTGGACTGGTCACACAACACCAACGCGCTCTTCAAGAAGGGGCAGCGCAGGCTGTTCCTTCTGAGGAGACTCAGGTCTTTTGAAGTGCAAGGGGCACTCCTGAAGACCTTCCACGATTCGGTGGTGGCATCAGCCATCACATTTGGAGTGGTCTGCTGGGGCAGTGGCATCACGGCAGCCGACAGGAAGAGACTGAACAGGCTGATCAGAAAAGCTTGCTCTGTTCTGGGCGACGCCTCGACCCAGCGGAGGAGAGAGGAGGATGGTGGCTAAGCTGCCCTCTCTGCTGGAGTTCAAGTCCCACCCCATGCGGGGCTGTCAGACTTTATAACCTAACCAGGGCTGCTCGTAGAGGTCATATTGAATGTACAAAACATAACAACCTTGCACAATAAATCGTCCCCTCCATTATACAACTGGGACAATATCAATCATTACTGAGGGTGACAACATCACTGTTGATTCAAATACGAAATATACTGTCTGGCTACATCTTCATATTCTGCTGGCTAACTTAACAAACCGTAATGATGTTTATACCATCTAGCTGCAATGCGCCTGCACTGTGTATATATCTGTGTACATATGTGTATTCATTTACTGCTTTTGGCTAACCAGTTCTTATCTTATTAACTATTGCTCTGAGTGCAGCTGTCCCTGTGCTGCTGTAATCCTGGAATTTCCCCATTGTGGGACTAATAAAGGCTTGTCTTATCTTATCTTCAAGCTTTTAAAGCACTTGGCACAAAAATACTCCTTCACAGGTGAAGGGTGTGTTTTCTTACCAGTTTGTCGGTGTAGTGTAGAAAATGTTTCAATGTGAAGCGTCAAGCTGTTGCTCGGTTTGGTCACAGCCAAGATCAATTGGTTTTTTTTTTTTTGGTTTTTTTCCTTATTACCCTCTATATTGTTATTACCTTGCCAAGAGTCTGTGTCAACACTTTGCTTCATGTAGAAATTTAGACTGTGTCCCCACAGACGGCATTTTTTTCCCGCTGCAAGCACTCTGGACCTTTTTTTTCCCCCCAGAGTAGTCAAGTGCTCTGAAAGCAAAATGTAGAGCTGCTTTATTGTTACATGTTTTTAAAAAAATCATGAACTGAATGTTGCAGTTTAAAAAGGAAATGAAATGTTGCTCCTTTGACTGCAGCAGGAGGAGCACTCAGACATAGTACTCTTTCTGTTGGTTGATTACCAGCGTACTTCATCTCATTGGGTTTGGCCTGTAAAATGATACAAGTACACACAACCAAGTAATCAAACTCTGCTTTGTTCCAAGTGGTGCAGGGCTTAAATAGTATCCGTGAGTCTGTGGGTACTAGTTATGGCTGATGGCTCTCACTTCCGCCCTCCCAAGAGAGTAGACGCTTTTTTCTTCTCTCCTGCTCTGACTTTTTCCTCCCCTCCTAACTACTGGATCCCAGCTTGCTGTTGTCTGTCTGCGTCCAACTGCGACCGCCAAAAAGAAATTATGGAGTTAATAAGCTGGGCTTTGAACACAATTGACACTATTTTTTCAACAAGGAAAAGTGCTCCGGGGGAAGCTGTCTGCCCCGCTGGAACGGCTCCAGTGGGCTATTTACGTGACACAGGTAATTGGAAAATGCTGTGTCTCTCTAATCTCTCTATCGAAGATATTGAAGATTTGTTTATCTTCGTAATCTTGGTGATTGGGATAATTCTGATTGGGACGGGAATTGTCTTGGTTTACCGCAAATTGCTGAAGATGGATTCAACCTATCAAAATGCTGGCCAGGCGAGGTGCATCCAACAAATTGAAAAACTGGAGAAGACCCTGATAGCGACTACTGGAGAACTGTCTCGTAAGGTGGATTACATCATGGGTTCGCTCAGGTCTTTCCACGACGAATTCAAAGCTGCGCAATGAAGGATTAATGTACTGAATCTACAGAAGAAATACAAGTCTTCTCTGTGATCAGTCCTATTTGGCATTATTATTCCCCATGAAAATTCCTCCTGGCTGTCTGCAGACTGTTTTTTCAAAATCATGAGCACAAGGCCTTGGACAGCCAGCTGCAGCGCCAGATAAGACTGGCGCCAGACAGACAAAACATCTTCTGCCAAGGGTCCTTGGGTCTCTCTTATTATCATCAACACTGCTCAACACCGCACACACATTGATCCATGAACTGAATAAAGATAACACTGCTCTCTTGTGTCCTGTGAATTCTGTGTGTAGCGAATATATGTGCATTGAGCTTTTTTTTCCCTTGAACTCTTAATATTGATTAAGTATGTAACCAGTATTTTGAATCAATGATTTTTTTGCTCCTTCCTATTGTATCATCTTTATGCGACCTGTACCCTCCTGCTGACAGGCGCGTTGCAGATGCGCCGCGGCACGGAAATGCAGGTTCATTACTGTGTCAAGTCAAATTCTCTCGTATGTTATCAGTGATCTGTTAATGTACTTGGCAATAAATCTTTTTCTGATTCTGATTCTGGAAGATTTAACTCAAACAAAGCTACTTTTCTACTGAAGAGACGAGCAATCTGAGAAATTTTCACTGTGAGGATTTCCACCAGACTTGGACTTGGCCAGAAACACCCAAACACACTAAAAGACATGTATAAAGATGTTCACACATATAGTTACACATCATGCACACACAGACGAAATCTGAACTCAGTCTGAACACTTGCATGATATGCAGATGTAGATTTTGAGCTACAGACACAATTTGCAAAAATGTTTTACTTTGAATCCTTGAGTGTCGAGCTCTGATATTAAAATCAGTTTTATCTTGTTAAATTCGTATTTAAAGACTTTGCAACTTGCAGCTCTGGAATAATGCTGCAGTGGTTAGTCAGTTGATCATCTAGTTTATCAACAACTAATTTGATAATTGACTAATCGCTTATCAACTCTTTTTTTCAGTAAAAATTGCTTTATAGGTTGAATAATCTTTGGTTTGTTTGACAAACCATGATATTTTGATAACATCATCATGTGCTCTGGGGTATTACGGACATTTTTTTTTTTTTTTTTACTTTTTTCCCAAATATTTAATGGCCCAAATATAGACCATTTTAAATTTTTAAAAAATGAGCATATTAATTTTAAACAAAAATAATTGTAAGTTACAGCTTGACTCTCGAGTTATATACAGAATTTTTGCTCTTAACATTTGCTTTGTGTAGCTTTGCTCAAAAATAAAATAAAATTAAAATACCATAAAGAATACGTAAGTACCTGAAAAAATGCAAATTTTAAAAGAAAGGAGTTATGAAATTGTGAAAGAAGTACATTTACATAAAATAATCTGGAAATTTACAAGAAAGACCTCCCAAAATTTCATGTTTGATTAAAGACTCAAATTTAAAAGAACCAAAGAAAAGAAAAAACCTGACATGAGAACAAATTTGGAAGTTTATAAGAAATTGTACAAGAAAATGAGAAAGTAAGATTCAATTTTTAAAGAAAATTGTAAAATGTTTACAAGTAAATTTTGTTAATTTATTAGTAAAGTAGTACATTTTTCTAAAATTGACATGAAATTTAAGATGTAATAAACCTATAATTGAATTTAATTACTGTTTAACAACAGCTGGATAGAAATTGTCTCTTTATCGGGTAGTTCTGTTCCCAAAAATCGAGCCTGTTTCAGTCCGACCCATTGGACCGTTTAAAGAGTCTGTGTTTGAGTCTGAATACTGTCTCTCTGAACTCCAGACAGATGGTTTTTCACGTTTCTCTCTGGTCTCTCACTGACCAGACAGCTCTAATCGCTCTTCTCAATCAGGGTAATGACTCCACTTATTTGACCTGGCTTGATTTTTAACGGCCGCACACACCCCTCATATCTGGTTACCCCCAAAGCACGCCGTCCCACCTGCTTCAAATGCGCATGGAGGCACAAGTCCAGAAGCAGATGGGAGGACGGAGGAAGACTATGGTCATTGATTCCCCGCCCCCAACCTCTGACCTTAACCTCTGTGCATGGTTTTGGTTTGGTGGGGAAAGGCCTGTGTTTGCATGTCTGATTCATTGAGATTGGTGTTTATCTTTTGTTTGGCCTGAGTTGCAAAGGAACAAGGAGGAGACAAATGAAATATGAGAAGAACATAGGTCTGATCAGCAGCTACCAGGAGCACTTGTTGGAGGTTATTGCTGCTAAAGGACGTTCAACCAGTTATTAAATCTAAGGGTTCACTTACTTTATACAATAGTACTGTGAATGTTTCATGGATGTGTCCAATAAAGACATGAAATATTATAACTGTGTGGTATTAGGTTAAGCACATCATGTTTGTATGTACTTGGGCAGTGTTTCCTCTGGCTTAAAAACCTTGGCGCAGTGGCAACATATTTTTCCAGGAGGCAGAAAACATATGACACTATTGTAACTGGAATATGTTAATTTTATGCTATTCATTTATTTATTTTTAAATTTTGTACAGTAACTTTGCATATGGAACTTACCATGTGAAGTATTGTACAATCAAGGCTTGAATGTTAGAATATTGGGCCAGTTGAGGTCCCACCCAGATGTCCTGTGTTTGGACTTTTTACTGGTGTCATCCTTCTCTCCTTCCTCTGCTCTCACCTCTCCTGGACCCTCTGCCTGAACACTTCCCTCTCCTTGGCTCCTCTCTTCTGTCTCATCTTGCCATCTTTGAGCTCTGTCTAATTCAGGTTCTCTCTCTGTCTATGGTGGTATACAAACAGGTTAGAGAATATCAAGTGTCATGTTTTGTTTTGCGGGATTTTTTGTCATGGTTTACATAAATGACAAAAAAAATGTGTATTTTTTGTATTTTTATTCTAGTGTTTTTTTTCCCATTGAGAGTAGGGAAGGGAAGGGGGGAAAAAAACATAATAGTAATTTACTCATGCATACTTAAGTTATATGATCAGAGGTGGGTATTGTAGCCAGAAATTCTACTCATGTAAAAGCAGTGCTTTGAAATTAATAATTAAAAGTGGACAACTAAAAATTTCTAGTTGAGTTAAGGGTGCAAAGAGCACCCACTTAAAAACTTGAGTAATGACTTAAGTCTTGAAGGTTTGAGGCAGAAATTTATAACAATTTTCTTACAGTTTTCTACTTTTCTCTGTAAATCTAAATTTGCAACCATTTTCCTCAAATTTGTAATTTCCTCTTGTGAAATTGACTTTTTTTGTACATTTGAGACTTTATTATAAATTTATGGATTATTTTATGATTAATTTGTCTGTTTTTTTAATAAAATTACTGGGTTTTTTAATAAATTTGAAAGGGACTATGGTATTTTTTTTAAAAAAAATTTTATACTTTACTCTTATAACAATTTTTCACCATAATTTTGCAGAACCGGAACAGAACAATAATTTGACTCTGATTTCAAAGAAAAAAATATTAATAAAATTGTATTTAGATTTTTTTTTTAGATTTAGTATACTTTATTGATCCCCAGAGGGGAAATTGAGGGTCATCCACCACCTGGATGGATGAAGCAGCCACGATACGGCACTATCCCTTAACCATTCACACACTCATTCACACCTAGGGCCACTTTAGAGTCTCCAGTTAACCTAACCTGCATGTTTTTGGCATGTGGGAGGAAACCGGAGAAATCCGTGCAGCCCATATTTAATGAAATAAATTAACTTAAATGACCAAAGATGCAGTTATTTCTGTTATAATAATTCTGTATATTTGTAGTTGTTTGGTTTTTGTTTTTTTTTTTTTTTAGAAATCTCACCACCCAGACAGCAGGAAAAACCTCCCTTATTTTGAAATCGAAATGGTTGGCACGTTTAGTTTGTCTGAAGGCTGCTGACGGGTTAAAGTCATTGGCTTGGTGAATTTCGGTCATCTTAACTTGCCAGGTACATAATAATGAACATAACTTGGTTAATATTAACTAAGGTAAAGGTAAAAGCATCTCCTTTTTATTCTTGTCTGTCCATCCATCCATCCATCTTTCTACTGCTTAATCCTTTTCGGGTCACGGGGGGCCTAGAGCCTATCCCAGCGTCTTTGGGCGAGAGGCAGGGTACACCCTGGACAGATCGCCAGTCCATTGCAAGACCAACACAGAGAGACAGACAACCATTCACTCACATTGATACCTAAGGACAATTTAGAATCCCCGGTTGATGCCAATTAACCTAACCTGCAGATTAGGTTAGGTCTTGTCTGAAATAAGAAAAACAAAAAACCTAATAATTAAAAAGAAGACAAAGTGAATCAACTCGAGTTCCTAACCACTTCTGTTAGCTATGCGACTCTTCCATTATTGCTCCCGTTACTAGCGGGTTAAAACCATGATAAATGCCTTCACTGCTTACATACCTCTTCTGCTTTTTTTTTTCTGCGTTTAAAGTACTTTGATAAGCTCATGTTTCTCTCAGTGATGCTAGCAACACACTCTGCCTGGCGACTCCGCGCGGATGATGATCACGTGCGCACTTGCGGACCGTCATTCCTTCATATTTTTTTCTTAAATTTATGTTTCCTCTTAGAGTGGCGGAATAAATTCAAGCGTGGTGGGGGCCACCCGGAAATGTTACCAGGGGAAACCCTGCTTGGAGTTTAGGTGTAGATCAGATCACATTTTATGACCAGGTAATGCAGAAACCCATGTCATTCCAAAGGGTTCACGTACTTGCCACTACTTGCCACTGTGTGCCGAATAATCATTCAGACCCTCCACAATCATGGCAGTATTATAAATTTTAAAACATTAGATCTTCACTTAAGTGCTGTGAAAAAGTATTTGCCCCCTTCCTGAATTCTTAGATTTTTGCATATTTTTCTCACATTTAAGTGTTTCAGATCATCAAACACATTTTAATATTAGACAGCAATAGCCCGAGTAAATACAAAATGCAGTTTGTATTTATTTTTCACCTTGGAAGTCTCCTATGGATGCCATTTTTACCCAGTCTCTTTCTTCTTGTTGAATCATGAACCAGTTTCCAAACTGAGGCAGGTGAGGCCTGCAGTTCTTTAGATGTTGTTCTGGGTTTTTGTTTCTCATCTGTTCTGGAATTTCTTTAGATCATGGCATGATGTGTTGCTTTTTGAGATCTTTTAGCCTATTTAGCTTTGTCATTCAGGATCTATTTAAGTGATTTCTTGATTCAGCAGGTCTGGCAGTAATCAGGCCTGGGTGTGGCTAGTGAAATTGAACTCAGCTTTCCAAAAAATGTGGTTCATCAGTTAATTCATGATGTAACAAGGGGGCAATTACTTTTTCACATAGGGCCAGGTAGGTTTGGATAGATTTTTTTCCCCTTGATAAATTAAATCATCATTTAAAAACTGCATTTTGTATTTACTTGGGTTATCTTTAATATTAAAATCTGTTTGATGATCTGAAACATTTAAGTGTGACAAATATGCAAAAATATAAAAAAAAATCAAGATGGAGCAAATACTTTTTCACAGCACTGTATCTTTTTCTAGTCAAATTCACACTTCTCATTTTGTTGTGATGCCAAGTTTTATCCAGTTAGCATTGAGTCCATCCTTAACTTAACTTAGCAGTTTTCGGGGCCGCTCTGAAGTACCTACCCCTGACGAGGGCCTTATTTTGGTCACTACCAGTTCTGAAAATTTCCCCTTTTGGGAAGTTTCCTGTAGTGGAGACACCACTAGCGAAGTTCCTGTAAAATTGGTTCCTGTAGTGCACAGGTCTCCAGTCTGGGACCCCTGGAATGTTCAGGTTTTTGTGGGAAATTTTCTAGTTTCACTTCTTAATTGGTCCAAAAAACTGTAAATAAGTTGATATTGTTGTGCATGTGTTCTGTAGGCACCCATGCACAACAAAGGCAAATTATTTGCAATTTTTTTTGACTAATTAAGAAGTGAAACTAGAAAATTTTCCACAGAAACCTGAACGTTCCAGGGACCCCAGGTTAGAGACCCCTACTGTAGTGGGAATGGGGTTTAGGAGAGGATGTGGTTTTGAGGTAGTTTCCCCTTTAACTCTAGAATAACCTACCACCTACTGTAAAATCTGCTCCATCCCTTGAGGTCTTTAAATCAAGACTCCAAACCTGTCTGTTTTCCTTTGCGTTTCCAAATCATTCTGAACCTTAGCTTCTGTCTGGTTCTTGGTTATATGTTTAAGTTTATGTCTCTGTCTCTTTGTTTTATTATTGTAAAATTTTGCACCACACTTTCATTGACTCTGTTGTATTTTTATAACTAAATTTGACTTGACTTGAAAAGGAAACCACCTGAACATGAATAGGTGATATACCCGTATGTCTGCTACCGTAGCACAGCCCCCTCATACGCACACTTAGATTTGATGAAAGCTCTGAATTTTGGTTTGGAAACTGCTGAAGTGATGAAGGTTGTGAAGTGCTGTGATGTACCTAGAGGAAAAGGAGACGAGGTGGTGTTGGCATTAAGCAGTCTTGTAGCCTGGAGTTGGATCAGGCTTGTTCTCTGAGGTTTTGCTGGTGTAGCTCCTGAAGCAGTCTGAAGGGTGAAAATGAGAGCTTCCACCACACAGATGCCCCACAAGCCAGCTTGGTGGAAGAAGACAGTCTGTGAACGTGTCAGACATGTTCCTGTGAGCTCTGCCAGCCTGTTGGAGGTAGAGACTGGAAAGGAAACGGAGGCAGCTGAAAAAAAGTGTCAACACTTGTTGGCCACAATTTTCACACAAGTGCAGTTGAGTGATTCAAAATCAAACTGCAAATGTCAATCTTGCTTGTTAGCGTGACGTCTGATTACAAACACATTTACACGCTGTGGATACGATGTCAAAGTGCTGTTACCATTTTATTTTGAAGGAACATGTTAAATACATAAACACAATTTTTTTTTTTTTAGTTTACAGACTGGGATAATTAACCTCTATTAGGAAGGTTTAGATTTTCAACTGTTTGCCCGTGTGTGTGTGTGTCTGTGTGTGTGTTTAACAGCATAGCAGAAAGGGTTTTTCATGCATTTTGATGACATTTTCAGGAGATGTTGGAAAAGGACCAAAGATCAGTCAGTTAGATATCGGAGGGTATATGCCTCTGTCAACTGGCAAGAGGAGACATTTTATACAATTCATCTTTTTTTTTGCCTTTTTTACAGATGAATTTGGGAATCTGGAGTGGGTACAGATACAGAAACTCAGAAAAAGCACAACCCCGTCACTTTGGTAGGGTCTTTGATCTCACTTGGTCTCATTCAGTGAGTTATTCTGATTTGCCGCCAACTGTGACATCCCAAGTAGAGCTCAGTGGAAATGCTACCTCCACCTGTTTTAACAATGGTGGGAGTAGATGTGTCCCTGTGAGTTTCTGTAGCCACATACCAGCAGGGCACCTAGCTTAGCTAGCTTTATGGTGTGACTGGTTTTTATGGCATCTCTATATACTCTACTGCCCTGCTAGACAGTGTTGGTCTAAGCTGATTCATTCATCCACACTTAGTCATATATCTCACTTCCAGGAAATCTTCTGGCTTACTGTATTATATTTTGGCTGGGATGGCCCTGTAATAGTGCTGATAGCTGAGTTGGCTTAGGATAGCTCCCACTTGTGACTCCCAGCAGAATTGCTCAACACTTGTCCATTTATCTCATTTCTAGACACTTCTTAAAGCTTATTTTATTCAAGTTTATTGTACTCTGACTGTGACAACTGTTCCATCAGCAGCACTTGGCCACAGTTGGCAGAGCTAGCTGTTCACTCATTAAGGATTGTTTCTATGCCTAATAAATAACCAAAGAGACCAGTCATACCCTATTGACCGCTCAAACCACAACCCCTGTCCCCAGTTATGCTTTATTTAGGCTTTTACCCTTGCACATTCAGCTAATTTTTATGTTACTTAATTCAGTGAGATGTAGGCAGATGATCCACTGTGGCGACCCCTAAAGGGAGCAGCTGAAAGAAGATATTTCGTTAAGACCTCTGGGAAAATATGTCCCATTTAAAGATTCCTAAGGGGGAAATGAATGCTTGTTGGACGCGTTGATGTTCACCAACAGAGGGAGCTATCTGCTTACAGCGGTCGGTCATTCAATAAGTCAATATAGAAAACAAAATGTGGCTGAAGTGTTCAAACTGTTAAAACAAAGGGGGAAAAGGATGAAAAACAGTCAAAGAAAGTAGCAAAATATGTGTACAGTAATGTTTGCAGAAATGTTGAGTTTCTGTGCTGGAGTTGGCGAGCCTATTACAGAGGGAAAACGGCATCTATTAAGGCCACATTTTTCTCCTTTTGTCCACTGATTCATTGTCTACAAAAGCAGACAGATGTTCAGTAAGAAGCAAAATTATAACCAGATGATAACGTCCTTTGCCCACAAATCTTTCATATTAATACGCAGAATCTGTTTGTGAATATCACATTGCATGCATCCAAGAGGTTAAACTGAGACGAAATTTAATGTGAGAGCAGCAGTTTTGTGTGTTATTAGAATTTATTTTTTTAAACAGAAGCAGCATGAACTTCACATAGAAAGATCTAAGTGTACTTGGCCTGCCAGTTGGACGATTACAGTTGATTTCTATTAAATATGAGAACTCCTACGTGGCACCGTCGCTCGAGTGTGAAGGTCCGATGTGGCCGTCTGTTTCACGGTACAGTGTGAGCATATCTGTGGCTTTCAGGCTGAATGTTTGCCACTGTTTTAGTTTTTCCTACTGCTGACTGTACATTTTTTTATTGTCATTGTTGCTGTGTCTTGCATCCATCCCACTGTAAACATGCCTGCACCAAAGGCCCTCTGGCTTTCTCCTGACAACGTCAGTCGCTGCATGTTTATTGTGACTGATGGCACCATAAATATAATGAAATTCAATCCCAACTCTGCGGTGTGTGTTGGGTTCACTAGCAGACATTGACTTTTTGCCACTCTCTACCATTTTTTTTTGTCCACTCTGCACTTCTGTACAGCCAGGAATTTTCCCTCTCTGCCCCCACCAACTCCTTGCTCTGAATTGTCGGAACGTTTTTTGGATTCCTCCACTTTTTTGGAGACAAAGTGAGTTTGGAATTCCAGATTTTGTTCCCCCTCAGGCGACACCATGTATGTGTGTATTAGCAAGTTAAGGTCGAATTCCAGGCACGGACAATTTACTGATTCGGCTGGAATGTGTTTGCTCCCTGCAGGGCCCCAGATTCAAATGTGCATGTTCTTCAATATCTCACAGCGGGTGAAAGTGATCACTTTCATGTCCAGTGAATATCCCCACCAGAGTGATGTGTGTTTGGCCACTTTTTACCTTTATCTGTGCGTGTATCATCTTCCAAATTTTTTAAGTCAAACAGAGCCTGTTGTCATGCAGTCTGATGCTTTCACAAACTTATTAAATAAGACGAAGGTGCTTTGCCATGAAAAACTTCACTAGACTCTTCCAAAATGTGCAGAAATTAGTGTAGGTTTCCTCACCAAACATCATCTGCATTTCAAACATAGCAAATCTGATAGTATGTCAGAGATTTGGTTAAGTGGGTGTGATTTTCTGCTATTAAACATTTATTTTAACTAGAAATCTGAGCTCATTTCAGAGTTAACAGCTTGCTGACTGTCTTTGTTTCTTCTTTGAGTACCTTGCTGGCACTACATGGGCGGTAATGTCAGGGCTAATTATAGCTTGTTCAGAAACAAGATGGGTAAATATTTACTTGGGTCTTGTTTTATTTTGTTAGTTTCCTATCTAAAAACATTGTAGAGAAATGCAGAATTTCCTTGTATTACAGTGCATTCGGAAAGTATTCACAGCACTTTACTTTTTCCACATTTTGCTATGTTACAGCCTTATTCCAAAAGGGATTAATTTCCTCAAAATTCTACACACAATACCCCATAATGACAACGTGAAAAAAAGTTGTTTTGAATTTTTTTGCAAATTTATTAAAAATTTAAAAAAAACAAAACTAAGAAATCACATGTACATAAGTATTCACAGCCTTTGCTCAATACTTTGCTGATGCACCTTTGGCAGCTATTACAGCCTCAAATCTTTTTGAATACAGGCTTGGCACACCTATCTTTGAACAGTTTCACCCATTCCTCTTTGCAGCACCTCTTAAGCTCCATCAGATTGGATGGGAAGCGTCGGTGCATAACCATTTTCAGCTCTCTCCAGAGATGTTGAGTTGGATTCAAGTCTGGGCTCTGGCTGGGCCACTCAAGGACATTCACAGAATTGTCCTGAAGCCACTCGTTTGATATCTTGGCTGTGTGCATAGGGTTGTTGTCTTGCTGAAAGATGAACCGTTGCCCCAGTCTGAGACCAAGAGCACTCCGGAGCAGGTTTTCATCCAGGATGTCTCGGTACATTGCTGCATTCATCTTTTCCTCTATCCTTCCTAGCCTCCCGGTTCATGCCGCCATCTTCTTTCCAAGATGGCGCCCACAGTGGTCGCCATGGTGTTTCGCTGCCCTTTAATTTTTTTAATTTGTTTGTTTCTGTTCATTGATTGTGCGTCTGCCAGCTCATACACCCGTGAAGAGTTATTAAATATCAGGACTCTTACTCCCACGGACCTTCTCCCAGTATTTTTAGCTCCTGCCGCCGATCTGATTCATTGTTTGGCTCAAAGAGTAAGACGGCGAAAAAGAGGAAAGCGAGGGGGGATTCTCGCTCGGCTGCGAAGGAGAGGCACGCGAACAGCCTTGCCTGGCATATTTCTATCCAATGCCAATTCTCTCTTGAACAAGATAGAAGAATTAAGACTGCTGATGCGATTTAAGGACCTCGCTTCCTCGTCTGTTATCTGTTTCTCTGAGACCTGGCTTAAAGGGAACATACCGGACAGCGCGATCAGCCTCGAGGGATTTCAGCTGTTTCGTGCTGATCGTGTCACAGAGCTCTCCGGTAAGTCTATTGGAGGTGGAGTCTGCTTCTACATTAACAGCAGCTGGTGCTCTGATGTAACGGTGATTTCACAACACTGTTCTCCCGACCTAGAATTTCTCTCTATTAACTGCAAGCCATTTTATTCCCCGCGGGAGTTCGCATCATTTTTTTTGATCGCTGTGTACGCCCCTCCCGACGCGGACACGCGCGTGACCCAGCGCGCGCTCGCAGATCACATCCTACATGCGGAGCGGACTTTTCCAGACTCCCTGGTTATTGTGGTAGGCGACTTTAACCAGAGCAATCTGAGTCACGAGCTCCCCCGATACAAACAGTTTATTAAATGTCCAACCAGAGGATATAACACGCTGGATCACTGTTACACTACAGTGAAGGACGCATATCGCGCTGTTCCCCGCGCTGCGCTCGGACTATCTGATCACGTGATGGTCCACCTCATTCCCACATACAGACAGAGACTGAAACTCACTAAACCTGTTGTGACCACCACGAACAAATTGACCAGTGAAGCTGGAGAGAATCTGAACACATGCATGGAAATAACTGAC
Organism: Pholidichthys leucotaenia; assembly: GCA_020510985.1. Taxonomy (NCBI): domain Eukaryota; kingdom Metazoa; phylum Chordata; class Actinopteri; order Cichliformes; family Pholidichthyidae; genus Pholidichthys; species Pholidichthys leucotaenia. Next base: position 118,911,862 of record CM035836.1, on the reverse strand, counting down.
TGGGACATGTTTAAAGGAACCACACATGATCTTAATGAGTACACAGACACTGTGAACTCATATATCAACTTCTGTGAGGAGAGCATTCTCCCATCGCGCACCAGGGTGAGGTACTCTAATGATCAGCCCTGGTTCACTGCCAAGCTCAGACAGATCAAGAAGGAGAAGGAAGCAGCGTTGAAAAGTGGAGACAGGGACTGTTACAGAGAGGTCAAATATCGGTTTAACAGAGAGCTGAGGAGAGCTAAATCTGTGTATTCTGAGAGACTCCAGCAGCAGTTCACTGCTAATGACTCGGCTTCTGTGTGGAGAGGACTGAGGCAAATCACCAACTATCGGCCTCAGGCTTCTAAAGGTCAGGATGACAAAGCCCTTTGTCAAAAACTGTCCCAACATTACGCCCGTTTTGACACCTCCTCAGCTGTGTCCAACTCCCCCACTCCACCCAGCTCCACTGCCTCCTCGGCCCCTAATTCATCAAAAGCGGTCCCCCCCCTCCTCCTCCTCCTCCCCCCCGCCCTTGTCATCAGTGAGCAGGACGTGCACAGACAGTTCTCCAGACTGAACCCGCGCAAGGCCCCCGGGCCGGACGGTGTGTCTCCCTCCACCCTGAGACACTGTGCGAAAGAGCTGGCTTCTGTCTTCACAGACATTTTTAACACCTCCCTTAAGCAATGTCACGTGCCGACCTGCCTCAAATCCTCCACCATCATCCCTGTCCCCAAGAAGCCACGGATTACTGGACTTAACGACTACAGACCTGTAGCGCTCACCTCTGTAGTCATGAAGTCCTTTGAGCGCCTGGTCCTGTCCCACCTCAAGTCCATCACCACCCCCCTCCTGGACCCGCTGCAGTCTGCCTACCGTGCCAACAGGTCTGTGGACGACGCAGTCAACCTGGCCCTCCACTCCATCCTGCAGCACCTGGACTCCCCGGGAACCTACGCCAGGATTCTGTTTGTGGACTTCAGCTCTGCATTCAACACCATCTGCCCCGCTCTGCTCCGGGACAAGCTGTCCCTGCTCGATGTGCCTGACTCCCTCTGCAGGTGGATCACCGACTTCCTGACGGACCGGAGGCAGCATGTGCGGCTGGGGAAGTCTGTCTTGGACTCTGTTAGCATCAGCATCGGATCACCCCAGGGCTGTGTACTTTCCCCCCTACTCTTCTCCCTTTATACCAACTCCTGCACCTCCTCCCACCAGTCTGTTAAGCTGATTAAGTTTGCGGACGACACCACCCTCATCGGGCTCATCTCCAACGGCGACGAGTCCGTCTACAGGAAAGAGGTGGTCCAGCTGGTGTCCTGGTGCAGCCACAACAACCTGCAGCTGAACGCTCTGAAGACAGCGGAGATGATTGTGGACTTCAGGAAAGTCACAACCCCCCTGCCCCCCCTCACCATCACAGGCTCTCCCATCACCATTGCAGATTCCTTCCGCTTCTTGGGCACCACCATCACCCGGGACCTCAAATGGGAGCCAACCATCAGCTCCCTCATCAAAAAGGCCCAGCAGAGGATGTTCTTTCTGCGGCAACTGAGGAAGCTCAAGCTACCCACCAAAATGTTAGTGCAGTTCTACACGGCCATCATCGAGTCCATCCTCACCTTCTCCATAACTGTGTGGTATGCAGGAGCCACTGCCAGGGACAGACTAAGGCTGCAGCGCGTCGTGCACACTGCTGAGAAGGTGATCGGCTGCAAGCTCCCATCTCTCCAGGACCTGTACATCTCCAGGACCCGGAGGCGTGCTGGCTGGATCATAGCCGATCCTTCACACCCTGGTCACGTACTGTTTGCCCCCCCCCTCCCCTCAGGTAGAAGACTTCGGTCCATTCGGACTAAAACCTCCCGGCACATGAATAGCTTTTTCCCCTCTGCCATCAGACTGCAAGTGACTTATTGACTCTCGTGCACTATGTACAGCAGCTCAACCAGACTCATGACATTCATCACTGTTTTTCTGTTGCATAATCAACTGCACTGTGGTACCCCATATTAACTGCTACTTGCTAATTTATTTAAAACTGCCTTGACTAGTATTACTCATTATTACTATTATTATTATTATTATTATTACTTATTTTTCTACACTTATTGCACGTTTTTAGTCCTGTAGTTTTTTAGTTTATCTCTTTATCTCATGTTTTTAATGTTGCAGCATGGCACCGAGACAAATTCCTAGTTTGTGTACTACATGAACAATGGCAATAAATCTGATTCTGAAAAACATCCCCACAGCATGATGCTGCCACCACCGTTGGCATGGTTATGAATGGTGCCTGGTTTCCTCCAAACATAACGCCTGGCATTCTTGTCAGAGAGTTCAATCTTTGTCTCATCAGACCAGAGAATTTTTGTTTCTCTTGGTCTGAGAGTCCTTCAGGTGCCTTTTGGCAAGCTCCAGGTGTGCTGCCATGTGCCTTTTACCAAGGAGTGGCTTCCATCTGGCCACTCTACCATACAGGTGTGATTGGTGGATTGCTGCAGAGATGGTTGTCCTTCTGGAAGATTCTCCTCTCTCCACAGAGGAACGCTGGAGCTCCGACAGAGTTACCATCGGGTTCTTGGTCACCTCCCTGACTTAGGCCCTTCTCCCCCGATTGCTCAGTTTAGACGGTCGGCCAGCGGTAGGAAGAGTCCTGGTGGTTCAAAACTTCTTCCATTTATGGATGATGGAAGGCCACTGTGCTCACTGGGACCTTCAAAGCAGCAGAAATTTTTCTGTACCCTTCCTCAGATTTGTGCCTCAAGACAAGCCTATCTCAGAGGCCTACAGACAATTCCTTCGACTTCATGCTTAGTTTGTGGTCTGACATGCACTGTCAACTGTGGGACCTTATATAGACAGGTGTGTGCCTTTCCAAATCATTGTCCAATCAACTGAATTTGCCACAGGCAGACTCCAATTAAACTGTAGAAACATCTCAAGGGTGATCAGCGGAAACAGGAGCTCAATTCTGAGCTTCATGGCAAAGGCTGTGAATACTTACGTACATGTGATTTCTTAGTTTTTTTTATTTTTAATAAATTTGCAAAAATCTCAGAAAAAAAAACTTTTTTCATGTTGTCATTATGGGGTATTGTGTGTAGAATTTTGATGAAAAAATGAATTTAATCCCTTTTGGAATAAGGCTGTAACATAACAAAATGTGGAAAAAGTGAAGCTCTGTGAATACTTTCCAGATGCACTGTATGGTGCCCGACAATCCTTCCCTTGGTACAGTGCGGCAAAAAAGTATTTAGTCAGCCACCAACTGTGCAAGTTCTCCCACTTAAAAGATGAGAGAGGTCTCCAATTTTCATCATAGGTATACCTCAACTATGAGAGACAAAATGAGGAGAAAAAAAAAATCCAGAAAATCACATTGAAGGATTTTTAATGAATTAATTGGTAAATTCCTCAGTAAAATAAGTATTTGGTCACCTACAAACAAGCAAGATTTCTGGCTCTCACAGACCTGCAACTTCTTCAAGAGGCTCCTCTGTCCTCCACTCGTTACCTGTATTAATGGCACCTGTTTGAACACGTTATCAGTATAAAAGACACCTGTCCACAGCCTCAAACAGTCAGAATCAGAATCAGAAAAAGATTTATTGCCAAGTGCATTAACAGATCACTGATAACATACGAGAGAATTTGACTTGACACAGAAAATGAACCTGGGAGCGACGACCTCCTGTCCGTCTGAGTTATTAGACTAGACAGCAACTGACCCACATTTATGGGGCAGAATAATCCCCAGGGGTACAGTTATGGGATGAGGTAGTCTACCCTCACTCCTAAGGTAGCATAATAATTTAAAAAAAAAAAAGAGAGAGAGACAAAACAAAGACATTTGGTATCTCCTGTAGGACATCTATTGTAAGGGGGGAGGAGATGTTATGTATTTTGGTTTACTACGGCACCCGTCGTAGTGTTTTGCTAAAAGCATTATGGGTAATCTGTAATGTCAGAGTGTGTTGTCGTTGGCTGTGTGCTATGAGTTGCTGCTACGCTAATAAACCGTGAACAGTACGTCGATGGTCCGAGTTATTGTTATATTAAGTAACGGAAAGGGTGAAAGATATAACATTCTCCCACTTAAAAGATGAGAGAGGTCTCCAATTTTCATCATAGGTATACCTCAACTATGAGAGACAAAATGAGAAAAAAAAAATCCAGAAAATCACATTGTCTGATTTTTAAAGAATTTATTTGCAAATTATGATGGAAAATAAGTATTTGGTCACCTACAAACAAGCAAGATTTCTGGCTCTCACAGACCTGTAACTTCTTCTTTAAGAGGCTCCTCTGTCCTCCACTCGTTACCTGTATTAATGGCACCTGTTTGAACTAGTTATCAGTATAAAAGACACCTGTCCACAACCTCAAACAGTCAGACTCCAAACTCCACTATGGCCAAGACCAAAGAGCTGTCAAAGGACACCAGAAACAAAATTGTAGACCTGCACCAGGCTGGGAAGACTGAATCTGCAATAGGTAAGCAGGTTGGTGTGAAGAAATCAACTGTGGGAGCAATTATTAGAAAATGGAAGACATACAAGACCACTGATAATCTCCCTCGGTCTGGGGCTCCACGCAAGATCTCACCCTGTGGGGTCAAAATGATCACGAGAACGGTGAGCAAAAATCCCAGAACCACATGGGGGGGACCTAGTGAATGGCCTGCAGAGAGCTGGGACCAAAGTAACAAAGGCTACATCAGAAACACACTACGCCGCCAGGGACTCAAATCCTGCAGTGTCAGACGTGTCCCCCTGCTTAAGCCAGTACATGTCCAGGACCGTCTGAAGTTTGCTAGAGAGCATTTGGATGATCCAGAAGAGGATTGGGAGAATGTCATATGGTCAGATGAAACCAAAATAGAACTTTTTGGTAAAAACTCAACTTGTCGTGTTTGGAGGAGAAAGAACACCAGATTTTGAGTTGAAAACCTCCTTCCACCAGCAAGGGCATTGAAGATGAAATGTGGCTGGGTCTTTCAGCATGACAGTGATCCCACACACACCGCCCGGGCAATGAAGGAGTGGCTTTGTAAGAAGCATTTCAAGGTCCTGGAGTGGCCTAGCCAGTCTCCAGATCTCAACCCCATAGAAAATCTTTGGAGGGAGTTGAAAGTCCGTGTTGTCCAGTGACAACCCCAAAACATCACTGCTCTAGAGGAGATGTGCATGGAGGAATGGGCCAAAATACCAGCAACAGTGTGTGAAAGCCTTGTGAAGACTTACAGAAAACGTTTGACCTCTGTCATTGCCAACAAAGGGTATATAACCAAGTATTGAGATGAACTTTTGTTATTGACCAAATACTTATTTTACCGAGGAATTTACCAATTAATTCATTAAAAATCCTTCAATGTGATTTTCTGGATTTTTTTTTCCTCATTTTGTCTCTCATAGTTGAGGTATACCTAGGATGAAAATTGGAGACCTCTCTCATCTTTTAAGTGGGAGAACTTGCACAATTGGTGGCTGACTAAATACTTTTTTACCCCACTGTATACTCAACCAGCACCATCATCATTAGTCATCCTGTACCTCTGGCTGGTTACTAATAGGTGTAGAACAGCACTGAGACAATGGGTCAATGCAAGCACATCACGGATTTTTACCAATATCCATCTTCTACTGCTTAATCCTTTTTGGGTCGCGGGGAGGCTGGAGCCTATCTCAGTATCTCTGACCAAGAGGCAAGGTACACCCTGGACAGATCGCCAGTCCATCGCAGGGCCAACACAGAGAGACAGACAACCATTCACTCTCACATTCATACCCAAGGACAATTTAGAATCCCCAGTTGATGCCAGTTAAGACTTGATAGACTTGATATTCCTGCGTTTGACGTTGACAGCTGCGTCTGACACTCACTCGAGTCAGACTACTTTTTTCTCCATTTTTTTGTTTTTATTGATTGTTTTTATCGATTTTATTTATTTTTTATCCCTGTTTGTTATCAGTTTTTATTTACTGTTATCTCGGTATTGGCCTCGCCTAAAAGTCCGTTCAGATGCACGAGTAGCGGTTTTTGGCTAGCTGCGGGCTACCCATCTCAGCGCCTGGAACGCCATGGCTCCTTCTCCGTCATGTTCCCGCTGTTCATCGCTCCTCGAGAAGGTCTCTGAGCTGGAAACAAGGCTCTCCAATCTCTACAAGATTCGGGAGGCCGAAGACCATATCGACACCATCATTCTCGGGCGATCATCGGCCCCGGCCACTGCCTCGCAGCTGGTGGAAACTGCCACTTATGGCAGTGAGCAGTGAGCAGTGGCAGTGAGCTGAGCACGTCTCCACCTACCTCCACACCTGCTCCAGCCTCCGCAGACGTCCATGACCTCAGCAACAATCACTGGTTTCGTCTCGGGGCTAAACCAAAAGCTTCGCTTGGTCCCTCTCATCCTCCATCTGCGCGCTGGACCTTGGTTCGACCAGCTAATGGCCATCGTCGATCGACCGGAACGGGCCGCGCCTCTTCTCTTCCGGTGTCCTTGGATAACAGATTTGATATCCTTTCCCTGGAGGATTTTCCCCACCTGGACGCTGGACGCCCGCCCGTGGACGCCCCTCATCTTCCCTCCCCTCCTTCAGCGGCGGCTCATGTCCGCAAACCCCGGATGAAGACCACCCAGGGTGTGTCAAACTACACACCTGCTCCAGACAGAAGAAAAGAGCGCATCTCTCCGCCTTCGCAACAACATCATCATCCTCTTCAGAATTTCTCTCCACATCAGAATCCACCGACACCCCCCCCCCCCCCCCCCCAGACGACGCTGGTAATTGGTGACTCGATCGTGAGGAACATCAGAAGCAGGTACTGTTACTCGATTTTTTCCCGGGGCTAGAGTCTCTGACATTGAGGCTCTTATCCCTGACCTGCTGAATGAATTCCCTCACGTACAAACTGTCGTTGTGCATGTGGGATGCAATAACATCCCAGATGAAGCATCTAAGATTTTAAAAGGTGACTTCAGGAGCCTTCTGTCCACTCTCATGAACTGTGGCAGACGTGTGCTCATCTCTGGGCCTTTGGCACCTCTCAGACGAGGCTGTAATCGTTTTAGTAGAACTCTCAGCCTTAATTCTTGGCTGTGTTTTACTTGTCCTATTTTTAACATTGGTTTTGTTGACAATTTTAATTTATTTTGGAACCGCCCATCACTTATGAGGCCTGATGGCATCCACCCAAATAGACTTGGTGCACGTGTTTTAACAGACAATCTTTTCTATTTTATTCGGTGTTTTCTGGTACAGTGACTGAAATTTGGTGTGTTTACTCACTCTGAAGTTTCTGGGTTTGCCAATCTGCCCTTTTTTGGTCCTGTTCCCACATATTGTATCGATCCCGTTAACTCGGGTGGTCTTTACCGTTTGGATCAGCCTTTGATTTATAATCCTTCAGAGACTGAGTTTGTCTCCCGTTGCCCTAAATATTGTAATCCAGGACAAATACAACACAACCTGAAAAACACACGCACTTCTGCAGCTCTTCCTCATCCACCACCCTTCAACTTTGCCCCTCTCTCCTCTCTTAGAGAACCTTTTTCTGCTCTCTTTAAAGTTAATAAAGTAAAAAAAAAAAAAAAAAAATAGAATGCATAAACTTCCCGGATTGATTAAACAAAATGTTGGGAAAATTCTAATCCAGCCTCAAGTCTCTAAAATTAATACAATTAATAATTTGGCCTCTCTTCCCCCCCAAAGTTTAAAAATTTAATGTGGCTTATTAAACATTAGGTCTCTATCTTCTAAGTCTCTTCTGGTCCA